>CM076579.1:1480214202-1480814202 GCA_034641835.2 Pinus albicaulis | reverse complement strand
TAGGAGCAAGAAAAATATAGAGCCTTCTATTAAGAAATATGTCCAAACACAAAAAAATAAAATATTAGAGGCTCCTACCACTAAATTTCTACAAATTCTCCCTAGGAAAACCAAGCAAAACTCTAGTTCAACTCAGAAAGTTTCAAGTCCCAAAGTTTCACCTAGTCCCAAAATTGTTGACATCACAGATGATGTTGTCCAAGCATCAACAGATTCTAAAAAATCGGTTGCTGCCAAGAGAAATAATTCTGCTAAAACAACAATTTCAGACTCAAAAACACCTACTATTGATCCAAAATCAGCTGGTCTTAAAGCTGCCACTGCTAAAGCAGCTGCTGAAAATACAAAATCTGCAAAAACTTCCACTGCATCTCAAACTATTCCTAAAAATAAAACTAAAAATAGTAAGACAGTAGAAAAACAAACAGAAAATGAGAAAAAAATTGTAGAAAAAGAAGACAAACCTACCCAAACTGCAATTACAAAAGAAGAAATAATTCAACTAGGAAAATCACAAGCATCATTTAATATCCAAGCCGAAATTTCCAAATTAAAGATACCAATTCCTTTGACATAATTGGTAAAACATGACCTATACAAAACACCTATCAGTGAGACTTTGAATATGAATTATGGAGAAGATTCAGTAAATTTGAGTGATGATCAACCAGAATTAATCTTTGGTCCTGATGTTAATGGGAAACACCAAGATGGAGCAGTTCCACATTTCTACATTAGCTTAACTATTCATGATCAGATTTTACATAATGCAATGCTAGATTCAGGGGCTTCACACAATTTAATTCCAAAAGCAATAATGGAAACCTTGAATTTATACATCACTATACCTTACAAAGATCTCTTCTCATTTGACTCTAGTAAAGTGAAATGTTTAGGTTTGATAAAATATTTATGTGTTACTTTAGTTCAATACCCTGGAAAAAGCATAGTCATGGACATTGTAGTAGCTGACATCCCTCCCAAATATGTAATCCTCTTATATTTCTCATGGGCAGCTAAATTACAGGGATCTCTACAACTTGATATGTCTTATGCAACAATATCAGTTTTTGGCCAACCTAAGAAACTTTACAGAGAAACATTAATGAAGTACATGGTTAGTAGTGTAGAAAGACAAAGAAATTATCCTATTTACTCTACACCTACTGATATAGATTCATTCATTTTATGTAATTCTGAAACTAGCCTTGAAAACAATACTAAACTAAAACAGAAAAAAAAAAGTTGTTGGGAAAAATTCTGAGAGGGGGGGGGGGGGTGGGGGGTGAATCAGTATTTAGAGCTGACTGAAAACTTTTTACTTTTTCTTTCTCTTAAACCCATATGCTACTTTACTGAATCCAACTCGCGTATACACGCGGATATCCTTAAGAAAAATTGCGTATGTCCAGAGATCTTATTATGCATTTAATTATTTACTTAGATCATTGCATAATTCATTCATCAGATGTTTAGTAAGCAGTAAGCATGTGTAGTAATAACAGAATAAACCATCACACATAAGCAACACACATGAACACCAGTATTTAAGGTGGAAACCCAATTCGGGAGAAAACCACCGTTGTTGTCGTCTCTATCTTCAATATTTATTATAAAGAAAACTTCTTACAATTTTTTACTGGCGCAGACTCAAACCAGCACGCAGGTACCCACCTGTAGAAGGCTGCAACCTTCTCTCATTCTCCAGCCACTACTGCAAGAGAGCTCCAACCCCCTGATATCGTTTACCAGCCTCTCCTGGAAGGGAGCTTCGACCCCCTAATTTCAACACCAGCTTCTACTGGCTGAAAGCTTCTACTCCCATACTAAAGGCTTCAACCATCAGACCCACTATAGACCATGTTTCATCAATTTTCATACTAGATCAAACAGCTTCAACACAACCCTTCACTTAACATCAACAAACATACTTTTCCCAATATTTCAAACAGAACAGTGAGACCACTGTAACCAGAATATCATAAATAACCCAGACTTCAGAATAGATATGCAGATACAAACTCAACCCTGAACAGTCATTAATTCAAATAGCATACACTACTTTGCTTCACTGAAGCCGCGTACATACGCGCTTTCCTGCAAATCAACCCGCGTATACTTCTGTGTATTTTATTCTTCAGAAACCCTAACTGACATATGCGCTTTTCATGAAGCTAACCCGCGTATATATGTGCTTTTCATGAAGCGAACTAGTGTATAGATCTGTAAAAAATATATTTTGCATAGCAGGCCAGATCTATAAAACTTACCCAAATTTATTCATGTTCTTCAATAGCCTTGCGCCAGTTCTTCATCATTTCTTCCGTTGATCAAACTAGAGATTCATCATCTTTAGATCTAGAGATCTTGAACCATCAATATATCGATGGGTGCATCATAGATTCAGATCTATCAATTAAGAATAGATTTCATCCATGCAGATATTCCTTAGAGAAATTTATTCATCAACAACCCTTACACATGCACACCTTGCATTATGATCCTCTTCTCCTTATATAGTTTTATCCTTTATCAATACCATGAGTCAAAACCACTCAACTGTTGATGGTATTCTTGAACGGAATCAAAATAGACAATACAACGCTCGATATTGTGGGCTAATACCATGGTAATGCCTCTTGGTATTATAATTTAAGAGCGCAAAAGGCATACGCGACTTGGAGCGTTCGTTTCCGTGTGTATACACAACTTCTCTTCATAAAAATTGTGTATATGCTAACCCTGAATGTATACGCGGGTTGCCTTCACAAAAGTAGCATATACATTGCATCCATACGCGAGTTGCCTTCACAAAAGTAGCGTATACATTGAGACATATTATATTTATCATTTCTCTTGCACTTACTGGAATTCTTTTCTCTATCACATCTGAACTGATCTGTAGCTACATCATTCTTACATCTTTAACACATGGGTTGCTTATCATAGGCAACTCATCAAGTAGGTTTCCATCAAGGACAACTTCATCAAGTAGGTTGCCATCAAGGACAACACATTACATCATATTGTCAACAATCTCCCCCTTTGGACTTGATGGCAACCATGATGGTGTTTTATCACCACAACAGATAGATACATTAATCATAACCATTATTCAAACACCATGATACTCTCCCCCTTTGACATCAAGAGCAAAGGGAGGATCAAAACCAAAACAAGGTTTCTCTTCCCTTGTATAAAGATGAGCTCTGTAGATCTGAAGTGCACTAAACTTACCATGCTCCCCCTGAGTTCATGCTGAATCTTTAGATAGATTTTTCAATGAAGTACATGACTCTATAACTCAATTGAGTATGACCATTCCTATCACCAAGGACTCATACTTACATCAATGATCCAACCAAGTGGAATTACATAATTAACTGAACTACCCAACCAAGTGGGTTTACAAATTTTTGACTCAACAATCCAACCAAGTGGGTTTACAAATTTGACCAAGTCCTTACATGACTGAATATAACAATTTACATCATAGATCTCAACATGAACTTTTCATCAAATGACTTTTTATAATCAAGACCAACGAATCTCAAGCATGAGATCAGACCACAACAAATAATTAGAATGCCAACAACGCATCCTGTCCATATGACCAAAGCTCCCCCTTATCTTGTGCATCCTAAACACTTTCAACAAAAAATCATCAAGGCATCTTCATCAAATATCAGAGAATGAAACAGAAATATGAGAGCTGAAACATCACCAGAGATACCCAACAGCACCACAGTTGTGCTGAAGAATGCTGACCAAAAAAAATTTGTCAGCAAACACCCATACATGGTTTTCTATGTATAAACGTGCGTATATACGTGATTGTCCTCCAGGAAATCCACGTATCCAAGTTAATCTTTTGTATTTAAGTAGATCTGATCTTCTACATGGCAGAGACTACTCCCAGCTTCTGTATGAGATATTCGAATGCTTCCCTGGGTAAAGGTTTGGTAAATATATCAGCAACTTGTTCTTTGGAGGGAACATACTCCAACTTCACCTTTTTTTCAAGCACGTTTTCACGTAAGAAGTGATACTCGATGGGAATGCTTATGGTCTTGGAATGCATAACAGATTATTTGAGATAATCGATGGCACTTTTATTATCACACATAATGGAGATAGGAGGTGAACATTTGATTTGAATTTCTTTAAAAGGTTTGCATCATCCAAAGAAGTTGAGTGCAACACATGATGCTAAACACATATCTTGCTTCGTTGTAGATAAGGCAATAGAGTTTCTTCTTGCCTAACCAAGATACTAACCTCGGCCTCTATATAGAATGCAATCTACCTCACTAGTGCTTTTCCGATCATCAACATTTCCAGCCCAATCTACATCAGTGTATGCATGAAGAGTAAGATCAGCATTCTTTGGATACCATAGTCCAAAGTCTTGAGTTCCTTGTAGATATTTGAATATTCTTTTCACAGCCTAAATATGAGACTCTTTTGGATTAGCTTGGAATTGTCCAACAATCCCAACTGCATGCATGATATTTGGTCTTGTCCCAGTGAAATAAAGCAGACTTCCTATCATAGATCTGTATTCAGGTTGATTCACCGTGGGGGAATCATCATTAGAACTGAGATTGCATCCGGTTATCATTGGTGTACTTAAAGGTTTGCAGTCTTCCATGCCATACTTCTTCAGGATTTGCTTGAGGTATTTTTCTTGTGATAAGAATATGCCATATGTTGCTTGTTGCACTTGCAAGCCAAGAAATAATGTTAGTTCCCCAAGAAAAGACATTTAAAATTCTTGTTTCATATCAGAAGCAAATTTCTGACTCATAGACTCTTTATTACTTCCAAAAATGATATCATCAACATATACAACCACAATCAATAGTTTGTCATTTTCAGTTTTTGTGTATAAGTTGCTATCAGCAGACCCTTTTGAAAATCCTTGTTGATGAAGATATTTGTCAAGGACGAGTAATACCATGTTTTGGAGCTTGTTTGAGACCATATAGAGCCTTTCTTTAAGTCTACAAAACAAGTTTTCATCATTCAAAATGAATCCTTCTCACAGCTATATAAACTTCTTCTAGATCACCTTTCCTCATTGAGAAAGTGCGTATAACATCCATTTTGATAAACTTTGATTTGTTGGAAGCTTGAAAAAGCAAGAAACATTCTTATGGTTTGGAATTAGCTACAAGTGAAAAAATTTCTTCAAATTCTATACCTTCTTGTTGAGCATACCCCTTGCAAACAAGTCTATCTTTATTTCTTATAGCCTCCCCATTCTCATTTAACTTGTTTTTGAATATCCATTTAGTTCCAATGACATTTTTGTCATGAGTTCTTGGTACTAATTCCCAAGTGTGATTCTTTTCAATTTGATCAAGCTCTTCATTCATGGCTTGAATCCAACATTCATCTTTGCTAGCTTGATTGACATTATGTGGTTCAATAGTGGATAGAAATGCCAGATAGCTAGAAGATCCCACAAGAGTCCTTCTTGTTTGTACACCCGATCCCTTTTCTCCCAAAATTTGAGATTCTGGATGATTCTTTTGAACATATCTGGATGGAGCTTTTTCAGATAAATCATCTTCAGGTTCTTCATTGGGTTCACTGTCTATATCATTGCTATTTGATGTAGGAGGACATATGTCATCATCGTCTTCATTTGTTGTTTGTTTTTCTTCTTTTGGGGCTGCAGGAGACTCATCAATAACAACATCAATACATTCAACAATCTTCCGAAGTCTTTTATTGTAACATTTATATGCTCTACTCCTAGAGGAGTAACCAAGAAGTATTCCTTCATCTGCTCTAGGTTCAAATTTGCCAAGTTTTTCATCATTATTTTTGATAAAGCATTTGCTTCCAAAAACTCTAAAATGCTTCACAGTGGGAGGATTACCATACTAGAGTTCATATGGAGTTTTATCACTATTTACATGAACATGTGCCTTGTTAAGAATATTTACCGCTGTATGTGTTGCTTCTCCCCAAAATGTGTCAGGTGTTCCGGAATCATCAAGCATAGCTCTAGCCATTTGTTGAACTGTTCTATTCATTCTTTCTGCTACGCCATTTTGTTGTGGAGTGCCAGCTACAAAAAATTGTCTTTTTATGCCATGTTGTTCACAAAATTCAAGGAATTCATCTGATGTATATTCTCCTCCTCGATCAGATCTAAGACACTTGATTTTTAGATCTAATTCATTTTCAACCAGTGCTTTGAAGATCTGAAATTTCTCAAATGCTTCATCTTTGTGTTTAATCAACCCAATCCAACACATTCTAGAGAAATAATCAATAAATAAGATATAGTATTGTTCACCACGTGGTGAATTTTTCCTCACAGGTCCACATATGTCAGTATGAATGAGTTCAAGAGGCTTACTTGATGATCCTTCCTTGGCATTAAATTGAACTCTGGTTTGCTTACCGAATTGGCAAGATTTTCATATGATACTTTCAGGTAGAGTAATATTGGGAAGATCATGAACAGCTTTAAGTCTGCTTGATTTGTTTATTTGAGAGAAGCTCATATGCCCCAACCTTCTATGCCATAGCCAGTTTTCTGAAGATTTACTCAAGTAACATTGATCTCTGCAGTTCTTCAATACATACAGGTTGCTTGGAGTTCTGTTTCCTTTTATAATTGTTTTACCTATATCAAGATCACGTACCACAAATTATTTTGAACTAAAGACAACTTCAGTTCCTTGATCACACATTTGACTTACACTTAATAGGTTATGCTTTAATCCATCCACATACATGACATTATTAGCTTTCACCTTTTCTTTTAGAAAAACAGACCCTTTTCCCTTAATGACAGCAAGAGTATCATTTCCAAATGTAACATTCTTTTCTTTTTCTAGAGCACTATATGCAAGAAGTTTGTTTTTGTCACCTGTCATGTGTTTTGAGCATCCACTATCAATGTACCATTGGTTTTCTTCACCTTCTGCAAATAAAGCTATGCCACAATTTTCAACTTGTAATTCCTTCTTTTTCCACACTTTGGAGCTTGAAGGAAAATGCTCTTTTGGCTGGACTTTGCTCCTGCATTCAGATTCTTCATGGCCAAAGTTATTGCAATAAGCACATTCAACTTCATTTTGAAGAGGAGAAAAGTTGTTATAAGTATTCTTCTTTGTTCCAATATCAATCCTTTTCTTTCTTGCTTCTCTTGTCATTATGGTTTTATATGCAACACATTGAACAGCTTTATGACCAAAATTGTGACATGAGAAACATTGTCCATTGAAGAAGAAATTTATGCGATCATGAAATCTTCTACTTGAATTTACCTGTTGGTTGGCATTTCTTTGAAAGTTATTCTTGTTAGTGTTCTTTGAATTGAGCAAGTCATGCTTTACCTGTGAAGATTCTTTATTCCCTTGCTGAGTGGCAGAATGTTGTATACTAGCTGTAGCTGCTTTTAGATAATTTGGTGCTGAGGTCTGAGAAGATTCTCTGATATATCTAAGACCTGTCTTTATAAAAGGAGAACATTGTACCTTGATAATCTCATCTAAGGTTTCAGATCCTTTAGCAAATCTAAGATTCAAAGTCTTTAATTTCTCAATTTCGTTTCTTAGACTTACTACTTCACATTCTAATTTCTCATTGTGTTTCTCCTTTTCTTCAAGCTAATTTTTCAGAGTTTCTATGGATATTTTATTTTCTTCTAAGCATATTTTGAGTTGATTGATTTCATTAATAAAATCATTGTCCTCTAATGCATCCATAAAAGTATCCTTTTCTTCTCTAGATTCCTTTTCAAATGCCATGAGAAGTCTAAGATCTTGTTCACATTCTTCCTCACTGTCAAATAACCCATCACTGTCTTCATGAGTATAGTAACTTTTTCTAGTGCTAGACCGATTCTTATTCCTTCTTGCTGCTTCCTTCCCTTTTTCATGTGTTTCTTTATGAGGACACTTAGTAGCATAATGACCAACTCTTCCAAAAGCAAAACATTTGAAAGGAAGCTTACCTCTGAACCGTCCTGTGCCAAGTTGGAGTTTCATTACAAATTTTACTTCATCTTCTTCTAAGATATACCCTGATCCTTCTATCTCTTGTACTTATTTCCCTTTTTTAGAAGCTCTAAAGACGGCTTCTTTGACTTCAGATGGTCCTCCTCTTCTCATTTCACATGCAGTTAGTATGCCATGAAGTTGCACCACAGTAAGATTTTGAAGATCCTGCTTTTCTTCAAGAGCTGAAACTTTTGACTCAAATTTTTCCGTTAGTGATCTTAAAACTTTCTCAACCAAAGTAGATTCAGTTATTGTTTCTCCCAGATTTCTCATACGATTTACAATATCATCAAGACGTAAAAATAAATTGGCAATGCTCTCCTCATTATGCATTTTTAGATTCTCATATTGAATTCTGAGAGTTTGGAGTTTAGCACTTTTTACCTTTGCATCACCTTCATAACTTAGAATGATTTTGTCCCATATTCCCTTTGTTGTATCTAGCTGCATGACTTTGACAAATTCTGATTCAGTTAGACTTCCCAATAGAGCATTGACCGCCTTTGTATTTGTTTCATAATTCTTTCTTTCCGTTGGATCTTTTGGTACTGTGGCTGGATATTGGTATCCTCCTTCAACAATAGCCCATACATCTGCTCCCAGAGACTAAAGATAGGATCTCATCCTTGTTTTCCAAAAGATTAAATTGTTTCTGTTGAAGAGCGGAGGCCTGATAGATGATGTTCCATCTTGATTGCTCATCTTGTTTGATCTTCCTTCTAGCGGCTAAGCTTTTTCAGAAGGACCTGCTCTGATACCAATTGTTGGGAAAAATACTGAGAGGGGGGGGGGGGGGTGAATCAGTATTTAGAGCTGACTGAAAACTTTTTACTTTTTCTTTCTCTTAAACCCATATGCTACTTTACAGAACCCAACTCGCGTATACACGCGGATATCCTTAAGAAAACTTGTGTATGTCCAGAGATCTTATTATGCATTTAATTCTTTACTTAGATAATTGCATCATTCATTCATCAGATGTTTAGTAAGCAGTAAGCATGTGCAGTAATAATAGAATAAACCATCACACATAAGCAACACACATGAACACCAGTATTTAAGGTGGAAACCCAATTTGGGAGAAAACCACCGCTGTTGTCATCTATGTCTTCAATATTTATTATAAATAAAACTTCTTACAATTTTGTACTGGTGCAGACTCAAACCAACACGCAGGAACCCACCTACAGAAGGCTGCAACCTTCTCTCGTTCTCCAGCCACTACTGGAAAAGAGCTCCAACCCCCTGATATCGTTTACCAGCCTCTCCTGGAAGGGAGCTTCGACCCCCTGATTTCAACACCAGCTTCTACTAGCTGAAAGCTTCTACTTCCATACTAAAGGCTTCAACCCTCAGACCCACTGTAGACCATGTTTCATCAATTTTCATACTAGATCAAACAGCTTCAACACAACCCTTCACTTAACATCAACAAACATACTTTGCCCAATATTTCAAACAGAATAGTGAGACCACTGTAACCAAAATATCAGAAATAACCCAGACTTCATAATAGATATGTAGATACAAACTCAACCCTGAACAGTCATTAATTCAAATAGCATACGCTATTTTTCTTCACTGAAGCCGCGTACATACGCACTTTCCTGCAAATCAACCTGCGTATACTTCTGTGTATTTTATTCTTCAGAAACCCTAACTGCCATACGTGCTTTTCATGAAGCTAACCCGCGTATATATGCACTTTTCATGAAGCAAACTAGCGTATATATCTGTAAAAAATATATTTTGCATAGCAGGCCAGATCTATAAACTTACCCAGATTTATTCATGTTCTTCAGCAGACTTGCGCCAGTTCTTCATCATTTATTCCATTGATCAAACTAGAGATTCATCATCTTTAGATCTAGAGATCTTGAACCATCAATATATCCATGGGTGCATCATAGATTCAGATCTATCAATTAAGAACAGAGTTCATCCATGCAGATATTCCTTAGAGAGATTTATTCATCAACAACCCTTACACATGCACACCTTGCATTATGATCCTCTTCTCCTTATATAGTTTTAGCCTTTATCAATACCATGAGTCAAAACCACTCAACTGTTGATGGTATTCTTGGACGAAATCAAAATAGACAATACAACGCTCAATATTTTGGGCTAATACCATGGTAATGCCTCTTGGTATTATAATTTTAGAGCGCAAAATGCATTCGCGACTTGGAGCATTCGTTTCCACATGTATACGCAACTTCTCTTCATAAAAATTGTGTATATGCTAACCCTAAATGTATACACAGGTTGCCTTCAAAAAAGTAGCGTATACATTGCATCCATACGCGGGTTGCCTTCACAAAAGTAGCGTATACATTAAGACATATTATATTTATCATTTATCTGGCACTTACTGGAATTCTTTTCTCTGTCACATCTGAACTGATCTGTAGCTACATCATTCTTACATCTTTAACACATGGGTTGCTTATCATAGGAAACTCATCAAGTAGGTTTCCATCAAGGACAACTTCATCAATTAGGTTGCCATCAAGGACAACACATTACATCATATTGTCAACAAAAGCATCAGACAATGAAAACATTTTTCATGAATCATTGTGGCACCTAGATTTTGATGGATCAGTTAATAAATTAGGAGTTTGGATACACAATATGGAAAAAAATCATGTATAAGGCCATGCTTTTAGATTAAATTTGAAATGTACAAACAACATGGTTGAATATGAAGCTCTTATTTTAGGACTGCAGATTGTTAGAAATTTAGGAGCCAAAAGAGTGTCAATTATGGGAGACTCGGAGTTAATTATGAAACACATAATAGTAGAATATTCTATATATAATCCAAGATTAAGCCGATATAGAGATATTGTTTAATACCTGATTAAGGAATTGCTTAAATGTGATTTTGTTGTAATTCCTAGAAAACAGAATATACAGGCCCACAGCTTAGCAACTTTTTCTAGTACCTGTAATCTGCCATTTCAACCAAATCATAAATACATAGCAAAATTCAAACACAAGCCGACAATACCAGACAATCTTAAACATTGGCAAATATTTTCATAGGATGAACAGATTTTTCATTTCATGAATAATGAAGTAGAATTTTAGGGTTGTAATATAGACACAGGTTGTACAATAGATCAGAACATAGATAGTGAGATTGATTTAAACAATGTAGATGTAAATAACTTAGATTTTATTAAACCTACTAAATTTACTCATATAGAAATAGATAATTTAGAGAAAGTAGAGATTGAAGAATTAGTAGATGATGATTCTGACATTTTAAACCTAAAGGACAACTTTTTACCTAAAGGATTAGCCCCTTTAGAAGATATGTTTGACTCTAATGATGTTGCAAGGAAACCTAAGATGGAGCCATTAATATCTGATATTGAAGAGTGTAATATAGGAACAGATTCAAAGCCTAAGATGATTAAACTTTCAGAATCCTTACCTCAGGAAGAAAAAGTAAAATACATAGCTATGTTTAAGGAATTTCAGGATGTATTTGCCGAGAGTTATGAGGACTTAAAATCCTATGACACTATCATAATACAGCATAAAATACCCATAAAAGAAGATCAAAAAAATTTTAAATAGAAGCTTAGAAGGATCAATCCTGTTTTGATGCCTTTAATTGAGAAAGAGGTCAAGAGAATTTATGAAGCCCAAATAATTGCACCAATCAAATATTCTGATTGGGTTTCCAATCTAGTTCCCACTAGGAAAAAGACAAGAGAAATTATACTATGTGTTGATTTCAGAAATTTAAATAAATTGTCCTTAAAAGACAGCTACCCTCTCCCCAATATGGATCACATTTTACAGAGGGTGGTTGGCTCTTCCATAGTTTCATTACTAGATGGATTCTCTGGATATAACCAAATTTTAGTCCAACCAAAAGACCAACCTAAAACTACTTTTACTACTCCATGGGGCACTTTCATGTATGTGAAAATGCCTTTTGGATTAATGAATGCAGGAGCCATTTTTCAAAGAGCTATGGATATAGCCTTTGCTAAAGAGATTGATGAATTCCTTGTGATATATTTAGATGACATTACAATATTTTCAAAGACTAACAATGAACATTTGGATCATCTTAGACAATTCTTTCTTAAATGTAGGAAATTTGGCATCTCTCTAAATCCTAAAAAGACTTTATTTGGACTAGAAGAAGGTAAATTATTCGGACATATCATATCTAAATAGGGAATTAGGATAGACCCAGCAAGAATAGAAGCCATTCTAAACATTATTCCTCCTAATAATATTAAATAATTACAAGCTTTCTTAGGTAAAATCAACTTTCTCAGAAGATTCATCTCAAATTTAGCTGAAATAATTAGAGAACTTAACAATATGTTGAAATTATATTCAATACTTAAATGGACTGTGGAGGCCAAGAAATCATTTGAATCAATTAAACAAGCCTTGACAAAAACACCAGTCCTTATAAGTCTTGACTTTAAAAAAAAAATCATTATTTTTTCCTTTGCTTCAGAACACACTATTGCTGCAATTTTACTACAGAAAAATGATCAGGGCTATGAGCAGCCCATTTCTTTTTTCAACAAGTCACTTAGATATGCCACTTCAAAGTATAACATAATGGAAAATCAGGCACTAGCTTTAGTGAAAGCTATCAAATACTTTAGAGTGTACATTCTTTATTCACACATCATTGCTTATGTTCCAAATGCAGTTGTAAAGGACATTCTAACACAGAATGGGCCTGATGGTAAAAGAGGCAAGTGGATTGCTACCATTTTGGAATATGACATAGAGATTAAACCCACCAAACTCATAAAAGTTCAAGGTTTAGCCAAACTCATGGTTGAATCAAATTGTCATGCTTTAGATATTAATTTTATTGCCCAAATAGATGATCAGGAAGAGATGGCGACTCCAGAGATCAATGAAGCCTTTTCAGACTCACCATGGTATGCAAATATTGTATTTATATTACTAAATTTACAAGCTCCTCCTGGATTATCAAGAACTAAAGCTAGATTTTTAAATCTAAAGGCAATAAGATTTTGTATCATAGACAATGTACTGTTTTGGAAATATTATGGTGGAATTTTATTGAATTGTTTGCTTAAAGAAGAAGCTGAAAAAGTTTTGGAAGAATTTCATGTAGGTGACTGTGGGGGACATCTCTACTGGAAGACTACTGCAGACAAAATTTTGAGAGCTGGTTTTTACTAGCCTACTTTGTTTGTAGATGTAAAAAAGTATGTGACCTGCTGTCACAAGTGCCAAAACTTTGAAGGAAAGAAAAAGATGCTACCTTTTCCCTTAAAATCCATCTCAACAGAAATTCCTTTTCAACAATGGGGTCTTGACTTCATTGGTGAAATTTACCCTCCATCCTTAGCCCAACACAAGTGGATTTTGACAACCATAGACTATTTCACTAAGTGGATAGAATCTATACCTTCCAGGCAAGCCACTAACACTGTCATAATCTCATTTTTAGAAAACAACATACTCTCAATATTTGGATGCCCCAAAAAGATATTCATTGATAATGCAGTTGCATTCAAGTCAAAAAAGATGATTGAATTCTGTCATAAATACAACAATTCCCTTGGCCATTCTACTACATATTACCCTCAAGGTAATGGCCTTGATGAATCCTCCAAAAAAAGCCTTGTGAACATCATCAAGAAATTATTAGAAGACAACAAGAAAACTTGGAACAAGATGTTAGTGAATGCCTTATGGGCATATAGACTTACCACAAAAATATCTATTGTTACATCACCTTACCAGCTTGTCTATGGAATGGATGTTGTCTTTCCATCTCCTTTGAGAGTACCAGTAATGAAGATAATTCAAGAACTGCAAGTTGAAACCAATGATATTCAAAGAAGGATTGACCAAACTATACATTTGCAGCAAACCAGAGAAGAGGTTTATCTTAAGTCTCAAGTTGTTCAAGAAAAGATTAAAAATATTTTTGAAAAGAAGAGTAAGGAAGATGATTTCTATATAGGTGAGAAATTTTTAAAGTGGGATTCAAGGAGAGAAGAGAAAGGTAAACATGGGAAATTTGATATATTGTGGAAAGGACCTTATGTTATTTATGGTTACAGAGGTAACAATGCTTTCTTTTTGAAGGAGTTGGATGGATCAAATCTGCTAGGTATACCTGTCAATGGTAGAATTCTGAAGCATTACTACTCCTCAAAATAAAAAAATAGTTCACTTTGTTTACTTTACTCATTGTACATAACATTGCAGATTTTAGATTGGATTGGATGTTTTTCCTAGCAAAGTTGAAGGCCAGAGAGAAGGCCCTAAGCTTTGAAGGATAAAATATCATAAGTATGAATAATTGGAGAGCTTAGAAAATAGTTTCAAGACTAGCACAGTCAAAATTCAAAGGCTACTAGTCTCAAAGTTCTTGACATTTCACCAGGAAATGCCATCCCCGTGTGGAGCCACTGTTAGGGTCCTATAATAATAGGATTCATAATTTTTTAATTGACTTTGATTATTCTTGTAAGATGTACATACTTTTCTTTCTGCAAATTGTTTTCCCATATTAGAAAAATAAAAATGTAAAGAAGGTAAAAGTCCTAAAAGAAATATCAAAGGACTTGAAAAGAAAAGATCTAAAAAGAATATAAAAATGGACCCCAAACAAAAAAGAGATAAAAATAAAACATGAAAGTGATGCAAATCCAAATGCCACTACTATTTACTTTACTGAAAAATAAAATATTATGTGTAGCTTGTTACAATGCCATAATCCATGATAAGTCAAATAGCTTAATCTTGACTTTTTCATGCTTTAAATTTCATGTTATTAGATAGAGAATAAGGACCTAGCCAAACATTTTAATCTTGGCAGATCAGTAGTTAGGTAGAGAATAAATAAGGAGATCAACAACTTAATTTGAGCCCTTGGAAGAAATAAGGATAGAATTACTAAGTTTTATGTTTAAAAGAAAAATAAACAAGGGTATGCAAGCTCAAATGCACCCAGGTAAATGAAGAAAAAATGTTAGGGTAGCATAAGAGTAGGCAGAAGTCATTTTTACAATCATGGATAAGAGGAAATTAGTCAATTCAGTCACTAACTTCCTTCAAAAAAGTCATTCCCTTGTAAAAATACTTCATCCCCACCATTTTCATTATTTTCCCTTCATTTTTCATTTTCCCATCATCATTCATCTTCACTTGCAAAAATCCCCTTCTCCTAGGTATAAAACTCATTTTAATTAGGGAAAGAAAAACCTTTAACTAATTCCCCTTTTTCCCCAAAAATACCCCAAAAAAACCCAAAAAACATTTTATCCTAAGTTTAAATGAAAAACTATTATATTGGGACTCTCTACAATAAAACTTATTCCTTTATTATGTTTTTAAATTAGACTTAGTTTATTTTTTATTCCTCATCGCACTTTATTATTAACACATTAACTTATATATTAGCCCCTTATTTACCTTTAAAGCCGGTATTATATTAAACCCTTTTAATATTATTCCCACTCATATTTTAAGTTTTAGCCTATGTTTTATTCCCCACGTGATTATTATTCCCACTCCAATAGGTTAAAACTATCCCTATATATAATAACCCGCCTATGTTAACATTACACATATATTCATTAGATTGGTTATATAAAACCTAAACCCACCTATAAAATATTATGCCTAAACTATATATTAAAACCTCATGTTTTAATACATTTTACATCCCTGCCACATATATATCCCGAGCCCCACGCCTTTGACCCCGCAACTTCATCATTAGATCAAGACCATTTTCTCCTATCCATCAGATCCAACGGTGATAAACCCATATCGCAGATTTGATTGCGCGATTGTTAAACAAGTCTAGACCCTATGATAAAATTTGTTTTGAGATTTTCTCTTCCCTCCACATGTCGCATTTTTGTTGAATCGCATCGATCCAAAAGATTCCTCTTACCACCTTTCGTTGTTGCGAAAACTACTTGGTGGTTATTCCTTCCCCCGTGCCCAAATGTAATGTTCCAAAATTTTCCGACAATAATTTGGAACAAATTTTTCTAATTTCACTTAGGAGGAGAATAAATGGGTAAGGAAACCCATTGAATAATAAAAACCTCAATAAAATCCCTCTAATTATGAAAGGGGATCATCTTTGGAGCTGGTTTGCACACCCTCATGTGTGAACATGGATATTTGCAAGGAGGCTTGGTTAAGTTGACCAAGTCAACAGCGCTACCCTAGGAGGATAGGCTTACTTAGGAAGCCAGCGGAGTGTGAATGAGGAAAGGGAAATTTGGTGGAGCTAACCCTAATGGAGCTTTCATTTGTTTAAAATGAGGACAAGGCAACCATTGTTTCTCATGCTTGTATTATTCATCTCATTGTCTAGTTAGACAATTGGAGCATTCTTTGCTTCTTAGCAAGAATTGCAGGATGAATTCATGTTTAGGATTCCTTATCCTTCTTGAGAGGTCTCTTGAGGGATTGTTATTAATTTTCCTCACATCCAGGCTTGAGGCCAAGCATCCTCCATCAGGACAGCATTATTTCTGCAGCAGATTAACACTGTGTTGTTGGGTGTTGCAGTGAGGGTTCACTACACCATCTCCTTCAGCTATTTTTCAGAGGATAAGTCTCTCTTCTCTATGGGATATCATTTTGGAGGCATCCTGGAGCTTATTGTGTACTTTGGCATCAAGGCCAACTCATTCCATAGTCCTACAACACAGTTCCATCCAATGACTGCGTTATTTTGAGAGGAGCATTTGCAGTGGGGCTCTTGCAGAGTATTGGAGGGAGAGTTCTTTGGTGAAGGGATCAGCCTTTCACTTGAAAGATCGATTGGAGGAGGCACATTTATTTTGAGCATCAGATTCAGCCATCTCCATCCAGTTCTATTTCTGAGTTGCTGCAGCAACCCAGCAACTCCGGCATTTCTGAGAAATTGCCATTTTGTATGTTTTACAGCCAATCCTTTTAGGGATTGTGCATTATTATTTTCAGGGGTTGATATCTTTCTCCCCCTATTGTATTCAAGCCACATATTGATATATTTGTGTATTGACACTTTATGCAGCAATTTCCCTTCATAGACTGCACGGTCATAACTTGAGAATACATATGTAGCAGTGGTTTTGTCATGGGTGATGTACTTGTTCTTTGAGGCTGAGCATGGCTCATCTTGAGTATCATTTTCCTCAAGATCTTGTATCTATTTGTTGCTGCCATTTCCTAATAAGAAAGCTATGGGTTTCTCTCATGTTCTTATGAGTTGAGTGTTGTTTTTGCACCAACATTGTGCTTGCTTATTGCTGGAGCTCCAACTTTAGAATATCTTGAGATATTCTCATTGTTGTAGCAATTTCCTGAAAAAGGAACATTACACCAAACTGCTTACAGATTTGAAAAGACCAGAAATTAATGCATTATTTTTTAAACAAATTCCTTATAAAACGCTCGAAATACATCCATTCAGGCCTTTTTTACCGTTTCGACTCATAAAAAATCTCCAGCACGAGAAAAGAATGTTGTCGCCTCTATTTTAGCTCAAAAACCAACAGAATTTATCAGAATCGGTACTGCAAAACCACCAGATTGCATAAAAAGGCCAGAAGAAGCCTTTGAAAGCTTTTCAACCTCAAGAAACCCTTCTTCACAGCAAAATTATGAATTTCACAAGTATTCCTTAGAGAAAGAAAGACTCATCTATCATTCTGAAAGAGTTTACTATTAATTGAATCCTTTAGAAGCTTGTATGCTTAAAAGGAACCCTATTGCCTCATAAATTCATCTTTGCTGTAAGTCTTGAGCATTTTTCATATTTTCTGAAACTTTAACCTGTTTTAGAGCAAATTTGGAGTGAGTTTAGCCATATGCAGACTTAAAAAGCCCTCTGAGAAATCCAAAGCCTTTTCTACAGTACTCAAAAGCCCTTTTGCACAAAATTTGATGTTTTGGGATTGTTTCATCACAGAAATTTCACTATAAACCCTTAATATCATTTGTTGAGGCTATAATGGTCGAGAAATTGGTTTTTTATACAGAATTAACGGTTTTTAAGTCATAGGGATCAGAATTATACCTTTTGCAATCAAAGATAGAACCTCTATTATATTTAAAGTCCTTATGTAAACTGTTTAATCTTACAAAAGTGTTTCATGAGCCTAAAAGCATAGTTTTAAAGATCAATATTATTTAAAATTGATAAAACAAACCCAACAATGGCATCCAAAAGCATTAGTGTGATTAACCCTCTACAACCCCCTGTTGTAGATGTAGAACATACTACCTTGGCAGATGTAAAATTCAAAATCATAGATCCTGTAACAGAGTTTAACCTCCTTGAGCTCCACTGCTGGAGCCAAGAGAAATCCTTGGACCAAGCATATGATTTGTTTATTTGGGAATCAAAATTTCCTAAGTATATTGTTCCTCACATTCATCAATGCCCAGAAGCTATCAGATTATGCAATCTTATTATTCTCTAGATCAAAGAGCCATTATGAATTCTGAAAAGGAAGTATTGTTTACCATTACAGCTGAATCTATCAACCATATGCTTCAAGTACATCTTGAGCCTAATGAAGTGCCTTTATCAATTGAAGCCCTTACTAAGTTCTATTTGGAGTTGGATTTTCCTAAAAGATTTCAAATTTTTGAAACTTTTATGCCATCCTATGTGGAAATTCCTAAGCTCAATCCTCCTTATTCCTCTTCTAAATTCTCAGAAAGAACCAAAAAATTTATTTCCATGCTATCTTTTATCCTTGGATATTTCACAGATGAACATGATGATGCATCAGTACTTGGTTTCTTGTCCATTTTTGTACTTGTCCAGCCCCTTGTAGTTATCTTCAATTTTTCCCAGTATATTTCAGATAGCATCCATGAACAGCTAGTCAAACTACATACTAAAGGTGTCTTTAGGTATACTTCATTTATTTTCCACGTCTTCCTTTATTTTAAGTCAAAAAGTTTCCTATAAATATTCATAAGCTTGATGTGGAGGAAAATCCACAACTTGTTGTATTTTGGACTTCCTTGATCAGAAAGGACTCAAATGAGTTTACTTATATAGAGTTTACAGATTCTTTCATTCATCCATTAGTAAATCTGCTAAACAAAAGTGTGCAGCCTAAGATCAGCAATGAAATTAAGAAAGTTTTACGTTGTCTAAACAAAACAGGACAGGTGATTGGTATTTATACCAAAATCAAAGTTTATGGGTCAAACCTCATTCCTTATAAGTTTCCAAAATACCTCCCCATGAGGGTGTTTTATCTGGAATATATAAGACAGATTTTAAACTCAAATGCTGTAAATTTCTTGGCTGTAAAGAAGAAAACCCAATTCAAACTGAAAAATCAAGTTGGTCCAGTCATATGCAAAGGATATCAGAATAAAATCCTTGGAAGAATTAGTGATATAGGTAGGGTATGACCCTTGGAAAATAAAAGTTGCAGAGGAATTGATTAAAAAGAAGAATTTTGATATTTGTTACCCTTAAGAAATAGTTGAAACTGCCTCCCACTGAGCATCCTCAAGCTAAGGAAATTTTGCAGGAGTCTAATAAAAAAGATGAAATGATGAGTCTTATTTTGCAGCTTACAGCTCAGATCAAAGAAATGGAGATTGAGATGGACAAATTGGTCCAAGAAAAAGAAGCCACTAAAGTACAGGAAGTCCCTCCCACTGTAATTCCTATGGTTACAATAGCAGTGCCATCCACTCTGGTAGAAACACTAGCTCCAAATGTTCCACTGGCTACAACAGTCCCAGTAACTTCTTCAACAACTTCTGCCACTGAATCTTCAGCAACAACAGCCCAGCAATCAGATGAGGCCAATAAATTGGTAAAATAAATGCATGACATGTCCATACAAACCAATGAAATAAACAGGTTAAAATAACAGATTAAAAATATGGAAGATGCCAAAATTTTGCACAAATTAATGCCAAGACTAAAGAGCAAAAGGCCAAAAGGTTGAATGAACAACTAAAGAAATTAGAAACAGAATTGACTTTGAAAGAACCTATGGCACATGTTAAGAATCAATTATGGTCCAATATCATTAAATTAGTAAATGATACTTGGCCATCAATACGGGTAATTTATGAGCATAAAGATTTACTGAAAGTAGCAAAAGAAGCAATACAAAAAACAAAGGAGCTAGTTAAAAAACCTGAAGAGGCCTTGGAAATTATCAAATTCCTAAATTCCAAGAATAAACAAGAATTGGATGAAATTGGGATTAAAAATAGAATAGAGACCATACTTGAGGTAAAAAAGGTAATATCTAAGAAGAATTTGATGAACCAATTAGAGGACAAGTGCCAAAACATGGAAATGGAAATTACAAGATTCATGATAAAATTTGGTATTTTAAGGAGAAAAGACCTTCCTAATCCAGTGGTAATCAATGAAAATTTGATGAAACACAAGGATTATGACAAAAATATGAGAGAATTTTCTAAATAATAGGCAAACAAATCAAATTGGAAGGGAATCCCAGCAGGGACAATTTTGCATAAGAATCTTGAAAATTTGTTTTACTTGCAGCATGAAGTAAAACACCTTTTTGTCAACAAACCAACATTTTCCAAATACACTGAAGCTCATGAAAACTTCAGAAGGTTAATGAATATTAAATTTCCAGAAGCTGAGTTCTAGGAGAAGTTAACAGATTTAATTTAAGATCAAATTATAGTGAGGACAGAGCATGAAATATAAAAACAGAGTTTGTTGCTTTTTACATCAACAGTAAACAGTTTTTAGCAGTCAAAGTGTATCAATTGAAAGTGTATCAGTTAAAAGGGTATCAGATAAAAGATGAAGATCAAAACAAATTGAAGATAAATCTGCCAGCATGAGGGACACCTCAGTTGTCCAGCTGCAGCCAAAATCCAAACAGTAAGCTATTTTATTTCAATAAATACGACAGGTAGCAATTATGTAGGTAGTTGTCACTATCTTCTTGCATGAAGATATTTTATTTTCCAAGAAAAATTCCTATGTTTATTCTAGGATATTTGTACTAATTTTTGTATAAATACTTCATCATTTGAATTATTGAGGGTGGATTAATTGTTTAACATTTTTGTAGCTGTAATATTCTGAACCTAAGGTATTTTTGTATCAAGTTCAAGTCAGCAGATTGGATCACAGAAAATAAAGCATCATATTACAGGATTCATGTGTTGGGCCACTGCAGTGAAGTATTTCACTTGTCATCTTGTCAATTTTCTTATGCTTTCCATCCATTCATGAATGTGTTCTAAATTTTAATGATAACCAGGAATTGTTATTTCAGAATTTGTTAATAGCACTCTGTTATTGACTGATTATCATTTAAATGTTTTCTACTGATATCCAGACTAGGGAACCCTTAATTTCTCCCTAATTTTTATTGACCTATACCTTTTCACTCCTTATCCAGATTTAAGAACCCTTAATTTCTCTTTATCCTAATCAAAACCATTCCATCATCAGCCTGATCTAAATTGACCCTACTATCTTTCCCTGTGAACATTTACCTTTAGACCTTGATCCTGAACTGACTACTTGACACATTGACTCCATTTTCCAAATGGGATATAGATCTATAGCTATACATCTAAGTAAGTGATTTCCCCACCAATCCAAATCAAAACCCCAAAACCAATTTTCCCCATATAACTAGCCTAAAATCAAATATAATCAACAAATTTAAATCTTATAGAGAGAGCCCTCTCTGAGCATTAGGAAGGCTAGATCCTAAAGCTTAAATGTAGGTTTGTGGTTACCTCTGATATTATTTAACACAAAATAAAAAATCTCACAACTTTTAGAATTATTAGAGTGATAACACTTATGACAAATACATGAATGAACAATTCTTGGATGATATAAATTACAAAACCTCCTTTCTATATATAGGATTCCATGGGGCCATAATGTAATCTTAGTGGGGCCACAATGTAATCCTAGCCAACCTAACAATAATTAGGTCACAATAGTAACAATATGGGGGTTACAGGGGTACAATAATAACAATAAGGGGGTTACAATAACAACAATAAGGGACTATAATAGTAATATAGGGACCTAACATGCCCCTCCACTTCAAAAAAGTGTTGTCCTCAACGCTTGAGTAGCTCTGGGTGCTTCTGTATAAAATTCTCATCCTCCCATGTAGAATCTTTAGTGGGTAAATTCTTCCACTTGATGAGATACTCTGAAATTGATCAATTCTGTAGCTGACGAGTTCTTGTTTCCGTGACCGCTTCAAGTTCCAATATGATTTTTCCTTCCTCATCAAGTTCTGGCAATATTGTTTGAACTTGAAGATTTTCACCTATAACCTTCTTTAAGCATGAAACATGGAAAACTAGATGCACTCGTGAAGAAGCAGGAAGCTCCAATTTGTCTGCCATAGTACCAATCTTTTGCAACACCTTGTAAGGACCATAGTACTTTGGCGATAATTTATTATCCTTCTTAGCTTGCTTGATGGACATTTGTTTGTATGGTTGTAGCCATAAAAATACCTAGTCTCCTACATCAAAAAATTTCTCGCTGCAATGTTGATCTTCCTGTTGTTTCATTCGATTTTGTGCCAAATTCAGGTTATCCTTTAAGATTTGGAAAACTTCTTGTTGATGCTCGATGTGATATTCCACTGCTTGAGCCTTCGAATTTTCTCTTAAAGATGATGTGATGGATGGTGGATGATATCCATAAAGTGCCATAAATGGGGTCATTTTTGCTGCAGTATGGAAGGAAGTGTTATACCACCATTCAGGGAGAGGTAACCACTTGACCCATTGTGTTTGTTTATCAGATACAAAACAACGAAGATATCCTTCCAAACATTTATTTACTATCTCAGTTTGACCATCGGATTGAGGATGATAAGATGAGCTATGAGCTAATTGAGTACCCAAACAAGAAAATAACTCGGTCCAAAAATTTCCAGTAAAAATGGGATCTCTGTCGCTCACAATAACCCTTGGGTTTCCATGTAGCTTTTGAATTGTGTCCATAAATGTAGTAGCAACTGTACTTGCTTTAAATGGATGAGATAATGCACAAAAGTGTGCATACTTGGTAATTCTATCAACTACCACCATGATGACACTCTTTCCTTCGAACTTAGGTAAACCTGTGATGAAATCCATTGAAATCTCCTCCTAACGTTGACTTGGAATGGATAAAGGTTGTAGAAGACCTGGGATCTTAATTGTCTCAACTTTATTCTGCTAGCAAACCAAACATTCTGCCACAAACTTTTGAATATCATATTTAAGGCCATACCAAAAAAATTCTTTCTTCACCCTGTGGTAAGTTTTTAAAAATCCTGAGTGTCCTCCTAAAGGAGAAGTGTGCAATTCCAAAAGAATCTTTTGTTTTATTTGGGAATTCTTACAAAGATATCAGCGATCTTTGTACCATAAGGAATAATTTTTCCAACTAAATGTATCAGATTTACTAGGATCTTGCCACAACTTTTGAATGAGTGTCCACACTTCTTCGTCCTTCTTCCATTCATCTCTTGCTTCGGTTATCCAATCTGGTTGGATAATATAAATGGCACGAAGCAATGCTTCCACCTCTTCATTCTTTCTTAAGAGTGCATCTGCAACAACATTTAGCTTCCCTTTTTTGTAGATTATTTCAAAGTCATAACCCAACATCTTTGTGACCATTTTTGCTACTCTTCTAAAGATATTCTTTGTTCCAAAAAGTGTTTAAGACTATCATGATCATTTTTTACCTTGAAGTGTCTTCCCATTAGGTAATTTTTCCATTTCTTTAGTGCATGCAGTATTGCTAACATTTCCTTCTCATAAATAGGTTTTTGTAAATACTTTCCTTTGATTGGACGACTTTCAAAAGCAATGGGTCTTCCTTCCTGCATTAAAATTGCA
This sequence comes from Pinus albicaulis, assembly GCA_034641835.2. Taxonomy (NCBI): domain Eukaryota; kingdom Viridiplantae; phylum Streptophyta; class Pinopsida; order Pinales; family Pinaceae; genus Pinus; species Pinus albicaulis. The sequence continues at coordinate 1,480,790,293 of CM076579.1, read as the reverse complement.
CCAATTCCATTTCCTGAAGCATCACATTCCACAATAAAGGTTTTTGTGAAGTCTGACGTAGCTAAGACTGGTGCTAGGCACATTGCCTCTTTAATATATTCAAAGGCCTTAGTTGCTTCAGGAGTCCATGAAAATGCATCTTTCTTCAATAATGTTGTTAGAGGTACTGCTATTCTCCCATAATTCTTAACAAACTTGCGATAATACCCTGTTAACCCGAGAAATCCTCGTAACTGCTTAATGGTTGTGGGGACTTTCCATTCTATTGACGGGAAAATTTGTCCAGCCAACAGTAGGGGATATCCCCGGTAAAAAGTCCCAACTAGACTCTAAACCGTTTGGAATAGGGATCTCATTCGGGGTGTGGGTCCGGCTACCGCTCAATTCTCCTTTCCTTGGGTCTCAATAGGACTCAATGAACCTGTGGACACAGGCTTATTCGGATGATACAAGACACATGATTGATGAATTAAAGGAAAATATAACACTATGCGTAGCAAGCTGAATAATAAAGCATGGGGCCAAAGGAAATGTTGTTAACAGCATATCATTAGGGTCATGCTTGCACGTTGTTCTAACCATAGAGGAAACAATTCTTTATGGCAGAACACCCTTCACTTCCTTAAATGGTTTTGGTGATAATATAAATGTCAGTAAAAAAATTTATTAACATTCATTGAGAAAGAAAAATAAATTTAGCACCATTAACACATGTTTAGAAACTATAATGCATAAATGATGTCATTGGAAACACAGTTTCATTAATCAAAAGATGTTAGAAACTGAAAACAGAATACTCATAGTGTTCACACATTTACCAACATCAGATCCAAAAATGGAGTTAACAAATGCTTGTATTCATACTAAAAAAAGTGTAGTCCTTTTATACAATGCTCTATATCTCTTTCAGTCCCAAACAAAAGATCTTTACAATCTTCCCGAAGGAAGTTTTTATAGCCCAAAACTTGCCCTTTGGGCTTCTCGACTTTTCGCTTTCCTAGCTGTTGGGTTGCCGTGCGACCTGAATAGAGGATGCGACCTACGACCCAATTGAACAGTGCGACCTGCAACCCAGTTGAACAGTGCGACCTGCGACTCAGTTGAACAGTGCAACCTGTGACCTCCTGCAATCTGATCATGGGAGTGTGCACGTGATTGCGAGGTCAGGGGCAACAACTTGTTGCTCCTTGAGAAAATTTTGCCATGCGCAATAATCTGCAGCGACTGGGGAGATAGAGGAACTTCTTCCCTTAACCGATGCAGGCACTCTAAGGCATTCAGAATCAGAGTCTCTCTCTTGAGTGTGACCTGGTTGGCTAAAGAGGCCAATTTAGTGTAGATCCAAACTGGTGTATAGACGAATTTAACAAAGTTCTCTTGCGATGCAGCAATATTAGGAGTAGCAGCGACTTGTTTGATAGGTTGTAGAAATGCTTGAATCTCCTGATCTACCTGTCCCCACGTCTTTTCCTCACTCAATGCACCAAGAGATGGAATGTGGTGTAGTTCATGCATTGAGTCGATGCCACTGATCAAATGCTCGTATGCGGTCATTACCTTTTCTAGGTCTTTGGATAACTTTTCCTTGGATTGCATCTTGATACGAATTTGGACCTTGGCATCCTAGGTGTGAATGCAGTCTTTCTTGGGCAAGTTTTCCAAAGCCCGTGGGTATCGGCCTGTCCATTCTATCATTCTGTCCAAAGCAACGGAGGCCTCTTTCAGTTGCTCACTCCTTTGTTTTGTCTCTACTTGGGCTCTTAGTAGGGGTCGACTATTTGTTTTATAGTGAACATCTCCCCATAAACCTACCTCATGGTGACCTCCAGTGTTGCCAACTCTCTTTTGATGGTGAGTGGTACTTCGTTAATAGGAGTATTTTTGTCTTGAAGTTGTTGGATTTCCTCCCTTAATGCTCTCTTTTCTTGCTCCTCCCTTGCCTCCCTTTGTTCAGAGTCCTGTAACCTATTTTGTAGGGAAAGGATCTCTCTACTCATTTGGCTCACATTTTCTTCTGTGGCTGTGGCAAAAGTAGTGTCAGCCGATGCTATCATCACTGGGTTGGTCCTAGTGTCTAGGACTATATCTTTCTCTGTCGTGGCTATGAGTGGGGCGGAAGGGTTCCGTGCTAGACATGTCCTTTTTTCCTGTCAGATTTTGAAAGTGAACTAATCATAAGTGAGCCTTGTAAGGTTAAACACCTCCTCTTCCTATCCTTTAGAGGAGCCTGACTTGGAGAATGCAAAACGCGTATTAATTACAGGTACTTTGATGGGCTGCAGCTCAGTTTGTAATTCTGTGACTGGAGGAGATGTCTCAATTTCCTTTGATCTTTGATCCTCCTCTTCTTTTCTTTTCCGTTCTTCCTCCTCTTTCTAAAGCCACTCCACCTCTGCCTTGTCTTGTTCTGCTTTCTTCCTGAGCTCTACTTCTGTGTCTGCTTTATGTTCTTCCTTTCTCTTGCGTTTGGCCTCCACCTGATCTAATTCCCTTTTGAGCTGTCGTTCTACCTCCGCCTTTGCTTCTTGTTCTTCCTTTCTTTTTTGGGCATCCTTTGCTTGTTTCGTTCTTTGTTCTGCTTTCATGTTCTTTCTATGCTTATCTTCATCTTCTTTTGCCTTCTTTTCAGCTTCCAGCTGAGCTTTTGCTTCTTGTTCTTTCTGTTGGGTGGTAGTGTTGTGACCCATGTCGGTTCAAGGCTTCTTGGCCTGGGAAGAAGAGGCACCTCCCAGCTCGCGGGCTCTTTCTTCCAAAGTATGATTATCGGGGTCTTCTTGATTGGACCATGCTCCCAGGGCAAGCTCCCTATCTGTTTTATACCAGTTCCTTCTCTCATCTTCATATGGGCGCTCAGTATGCTGGTAGCTCCATTTGAACTTGGCCCGTTTGCAGTGGTCAGGGACTATCCTCTTAGGATCGTACGTCCGATGATCCAAAGGCCCTAGGTAGAAACCTTTCATTTGTTCCGCTTCCGCCTCTACCTCCCTAAAATACTTAACCGTGTAGGCACCAATGGTGAGCAGTAGTGTAGGCCATGGCTTTTTCTTACCTTTAGTCAGGACCTTGGAGAAACCGGAAGTCATGTGATAACATACTTCTTGAAGAAGCATCTTGTCCATAACAAATCAAGGCATAGCATGGGGAGTCTTGAATGAACCAAAGACTCGAATAAAAGTATAATCTGCGAGTGGGAACCAATGGGCCACCTTGACTAATGTCTCCATGGCTCACCAGGACATGCATGGGGTATCTTGACCGAATAATTTCCTATAGAGCGTAGGGATGAAACGTTACAAGATTGACTCTATATCCTGCTTGTACTTGGAGTCCCAGAATACCTGCGTTTCTATGTGAACTGGGTGTGCATGTTCTCGGTCCCAGTTGTGTGCCCATCCCTCAAAGTGGCACCAGGAACAAACAACATCCAATAGGTAGGAAGCCATGTAAAATTCATATGGATATCCCTCCTCTGGTGCTAGTGACGAGGATATGTTTGTCGTGAGAGATGCCATTAGCATGCTGGCCCAATTGAAACAAGTGCCATGCACAGTGACATAGTTCATCAAGGATACCCAAGTGCCACTAAAAATGGTGGCATCGAGACGACCGTATATCCTACAAAGCATAGCTTCCACCAGCTTATATACCTTTCTGAGGCCCACCACTAGATACTCCTGATCCTTCTTGACTTTGAACTTTTCAGGTTCCTCCCACCACCCCTTCAGGGTATCTTCTATGGAGACTACATGGGTGGTGGCCCATTCTTCTGTGAAAGTCTGTTCTCATTCCGGCAGCGTGTAATAAAACTCAGCATCCGATCCCTTTAGAGTTGCAAAAGCTTTACCTTCATATTCTCGAATTACCCACTTTTCGGGGTCAATATTCTGTATGATCCATTCAATGACTTCTGCGCATGGGAATATAGCAAGGTGGGCACCTGCATAGTGAAGCTTCAACCTTTTAACTTGTACATATATTTTCCAGTCAGGGAGGTCCTTTGGGAATTCTGGTCGTGCGAATTCTTGGTATACTTGATACCAACTCATGTTGTCTCCTTTGGAAAATGTGCATGCGGTATCCCTATAGATCAGGGGCAGAGACATTGGTATTTCCATTTCTGTGTCTTCTATCTCTGGGCTCTTGTTTTTCTTGTGAACTATCGGGCTTGAGTCTGAAGAGATGGAGATGCACTCTAATTCTGATTCGAACTCACCTGGCATGTTCATAAAAGAATCCCAAGATAACACAGATGCCATAATAATAAAAGCCTAGGTACAGCTTATTAACTTTACCCAACTGAAATGCAGGAAAGGGAGACATAGTGACTTGCGACTTGGTCGCTGGGTCACTAGGGTCGCGAGGTTTAAACTTTCAGAAGGTAGCGACCTTATGACTAGGTGACCCTGCGACAAGGTTGCGAGGTCTTTGGGTCGCAAAGGTTTGACAGTTCGTAAGGGTGCGATCCTGCGACTTGGCGACCGGGTCGCTAGGTCGCAAGGGTTGCAAACATCAATTTTGAGTGCAGCTGCGACCTGGCAACTCAGCGACCAAGGTCGCTGGGTCGCAAGGGTCATGAATTCGCAAGGGTCGGAGGTTGCATTAGGGCTGGACGGGGGCTTTAAAAAGCGAGGTGGTCCTTTGCCTCATTGTAATAAATTCCTTTTTAACTTAAACAATGCAAGGACTAAGTGGGTAACCCAAAACATGGAGGTGAAGTGGTTCTAGGAGAAAAACAAACACAAGGGAGGCTGGGTGACTTATGATTACAAAACTGTGCAAGAAGGAGCAGTGTTTAGATAATTTGGGCATCTCAGGCTCTAAAGGATCGTAAAAGAGGAATGTTGGGTGGATTAAAAAGGGCTAAGGTAAAGGGAATAGGGCAACAAAAGGAAAAAATAGAAACATCAGGAGGAAACGGCAACTTACCCAAGAAAATCGCACTCCAGTTGGCCTGTCAAAAGCGTTTTTTCGCTCTTCGTCACGTGAACAAAATGCGACCTAGCGACCCTCCTATTTATAAAAGGGTCGCACGTGCGATAAATTAATGAGGTCGCTAGGTTGCAAATGTCCTGTGCCCACGAGAGGCGCGACCTCGTGACCTTGCGACCTGGCGACCTGGAGGGTCGCTAGGTCGCAAGGTGGCTAGGTTGTGATTTTGAAATTTGAAAGAGATTTGTGACTTTTCGACCTAGCGACCTGATAGGTCGCAGGGTCACTAGGTCGTAAATATGGAAAAAACCTATCCTACTACTCAGTGACTCTTAACTTTTCCTGAAAAAGATTTAAACTACAGATTTTGACTTAGCCTTTTCGATGCTTAGGGGCTCAAAAAATTTTAGAGGGTGAATTGTTGGAGGGTGTTTTAGAGGCTACAACACATTCCTTAATGGCTTTAATTTTGTTAGGGTCTACCTTAACACCCTCGTGAGATACAATATGACCCAGATATTCCACCTCTTGTACTCCAAAGAAACATTTGGATGTTTTTGCATATAATTGTTTCTCCTGCAATAGTTTGAGCACTCACAACATGTTGAACATGATCCTTCCAAGACTCGCTGTAGATTAGTATATCATCAAAAAATACTAGCACAAATTTTCTAAGGAAGGGTTTGAAAATGGGATTCATCAACCCTTGAAATGTAGAAGGTGCATTGGTAAGGCCAAATGGCATGACCAAAAATTCATAATGACCCTCATGCGTTCGAAATGTTGTTTTCGAATATCTTCGCCTTCATTCTAATTTGATGATATCCTAACGAAGATCCAACTTCCATCCTTGGTAAAAATAAATTCCTCCATGTAATTCATCCAATAATTCATAAATCACAAAGAATGGGAAATTTATCTTTAATGGTGAGCTTATTGATCAAACTATACCCTAACACATGCACCATGATCCATCCTTCTTGTGTACCAATACTACAAGAGCAGAGAAAGAACTTTGACTAGGTTGAATTATACCTGCCTCTAACATTTCTGCAATCATACATTCAATTTCACTCTTTTGGACATAAGGATATCTATAAGGCCTGATATTTGGAGGAACACTTCCTGGAATCAAGTGAATAGCATGATCATGATCATGAATAGGTGGGAGTCCTTTAGGATTTTCAAACACCTTGGAATGATTGTCCAAGACTTTTGGAGATCTGCAGAAATAGATGATTTTGATGTTGGAACTTCTAGTGAGCATAATTGTGCAATTACGCCTCGTTTTTCTTTCTTTAGAATCTTTTTCATGACATTAGAGCTTATTATCTTTCCAGATTCCCTCCAATACCCGTAATTCGACTTCCTTCTTCGAAAAATTTCAAGAAAAGTTCTTGAAAATTAAAAGCTACCGTCCCCAAATATTGTAACCATTGTACTCCTAGTACAACATCAGCACCTCCCATAGGAATGGAAAGCATTGGACTATTCAATACATATTCCCCCATGGTTAGCTTGATATTATGGCATTTTCCAGAGCAATTTATAGTTCCTCCATTTGCGACCATCACTTAACATTCTGGTGCTGGGTATAGGAAACAATTCAATTCCTTGGCTACCTTACAATGAATAAAACTATGGGTGCTACCTGAATCAATCAATACTATTACGTTTTTCTTCTTGATATGTCCTTCTATCTTAAGAGTTTAAGGAGTGGTAATTCTTGCCAATGCATTATATGATATGGTCGGTCTCATTTCTTCCTATTCTAGGGCTGGTTCCTGGTGTATATCCTCTTCTTTTTCATTTTCTTCTTCCTCTTCACAATCTATGTAAAATAATTTCTTCTCAACACACTTATGACCTTTAGTGTATTTTCTATCATAACCGTAGCAAAGCACTTTTGCTCTTTTTTCTTCCAATTTTTGTGGTTTCAACCTTGTAGGTTATGGAAATCTAGGAGTAGCAACACTTCGATATTTATAGAAGTGAGTGGTAGGCTTCCTTGTCGCCATAATTTTACATTCAATTTTTCTTTCCAACCTGAATGCCTTCTCCAATGAATCAGGTTCCAAAACGCGAACTTCATGTTGGATGTTATCCTTTAAAGTACCTATGAAGAGACCAATTATGTGTTCCTCTGAAATATTAGTTACCCTTATATTCAATTTTTGGAAGTCCTCAATGTGCTTCACCACTAAACCCTTTTGTTTGAGATTTATCAATTGGCTAAAGAAGGTGTTGCTTTTTGTATCCTCATAATGTGCTATCATTTCCTCTGTAAAAATTGTCGAAGTGACAATTTTTTTATGGGAGCAAAGCCATCAATACCATACAAATGTATTTTGTTCTAAATGTAAAGTTGCAATGCATACCTTTTGTGTGTTTTGCACATTATTGAGATCAAAATATTGCTCCATCTGTAGTATCCATGTTACGGGATCATTGCCATCAAACTTCCTCATATCCATCTTTGGAATATGGTGGTTCTTTAATCCAACATTATATTCTATGAAATCACGATTAACATTTATTCAGTTCTCATCATGATTTTCATCTACTATATTTTCGCCATTAGGAATCATTTCTTGTATCAACTTTGACAAACCTTCCTTCAAACCTTCCATGTCTTCCTTCAAACCTTCCATTTTTTCTTCTATACCATCCATTTTATCTTCCATACCATTCTTCAAACCATCCATCGTAGCTTCCATGCCTTTCTTCAAACCATCCATCTTAGCTTCCATGCTTTTCTTCAAAACATCCATTTCATTTTTTGTTTCTCTTTGCAAGAGCGAATTTTGGTGCACTTGCTCTTGTAATTTTGATAGATCATGTTGCAATTATTCATCTTCATGAGTCATAGTAGAGTACTCTGAGGGTTTAATGGGTGTTTAATTCTTTTTAGGAGGCATTTTAGAACCCAATACTGATATCTATGCTCAATAGGCCTTTGGAATCACTTAAAACTGATTTTCCAAACAAGACTTATGCAATTTGAAAAAAATACACACTTTTTTCTTGATTTTGAGGAGCTCGATATTGAAACTGAATTATCTTTGGGATTTGGATCTTCAATATCTGAAATTTGGCCTTGATGTAGCCCCCTGAATCTTCTTTCAATTTCCATAGGTCTGACTTGATTTGGATTCTTCAAGGCAAAGTTATTTTCAATCTCCCACAATGACCTAATTATGGACTGGTTTAGTAGAGCGAACTTGTACGGATTGCCACGTGTCACTGTTTTCTCCTTTGGCTCTAAAATTTATAGATAGGAAACTACTGTCCATGTACTTCCAGTCACTTTTTACATAATTCCAATCCGATGCTCAGAGAGAGAGTTATGAATATTTTCCCGCAATCACCTCTTTGAGATGAAATTTAGGAGCCTAAAAAAGACCTAACTTCCACAAATCATATCTCCAAAAATATTGCGAAAAAAGCCTTGAAATTTTGTGAAGATGTTCCTCCAGATTTATGTTTCGTGCTCTAAAACTTTCAGCTTTTGAACCTTCGTAGAAACAAAGTTATAGCTAAAATGCCACAATGACCTGTTTGGAGCAGCGAAACCCTAGAATCCAAAGCTCTGATACCAAATGCTGGGAAACCAGCGCCAAAAATAGAAGAAAAGAGATATCAAAGCCTTAGAAATAAGCCACTTTGAGGGGGAAACCTCCAATACATTACATGAATGAAAAATTCTAGGATGATATAAATTACAAAACCTCCTTTCTATATATAGGAGTCCATGGGGCCACAATGTAATCCTAGCCGACCTAACAATAATTAGGGCACAATAATAACAATATGGGGGTTACAGGGGTACAATAATTACAATAAGGGGATTACAAAAACAACAATAAGGGACTATAATAGTAATATAGGGACCTAACACAAGGACTCCAGGATCTGATAGACTCATGTGCTAGAAAAGAAGAACCATGAAATGACTTGCGTGCAATCAATAGGTTGAATTGACATAAGAAGAGGACAAGAAGGGATATGAGAATAACTTCTCTAATCAGAGAATATGACATGGATCATGTAATCTTGGATTTAGGATTTGATTCCAATGTATTGCCTAAGAAAACTTGGGACTGAATGGGAAAGTTGAGGTTGCAATGGTTGTTGATCCGTTTGAAAATGGCTAACCAGTAGAAGATCATCCCTATGGGAAGGCTATCTGGCGTTGTAGTAGATATTGAAGGAGTGTGCGTTGTTATAGATTTTGAATTAATTGAGATTGTAGATGATATCAGTCCATATCTAGCGTTGCTTGGATAGGATTGGGATTTCAATACCGATTTGATAATCAATCTGAAAAGGAGACAAATGGTGTTTTAAAAGGGTGTTCTATGGGTCATTGTTCCACTATACCCATCAGAAGGAGCGTGGTATACAGAACATGTCTGTGATGAGTACTACGATGTAGACATTTATAATATCTACAAGATCACAGCCAAGGAAGAAGCATTTTGATTAATCCCACTACAGATGGAAGGATAAGATAGGAGAAGAACAGGTCATGTATTTCAGACTCGTATGAAGAACTGGAAAATTGGTAGAATGGGTTGCATGAAGTCTCTACAAGAATATGTAACATAATTACAAGATTTTTTTCATTGCACAACTTGAGAGGTATGTAATTTGTCTTATTATGATGGGATAGGAGATGTCTGCATTTTTCTTGATGAATTTGAAAAGGAATTTCTAGAAGAACAAAGGTTCCAAGAATTGGATGTAGCCCTCATATCTAAACCTACTAGATAGTGGGTAACTCATAAGGCAAATATTGGAGGTTGGAAAGAGTTGCAGATTGATGAATATTATATTTGTCTAAGTCAAAACCCGAATCAAAGAAAAATATGATGGAAAAGAGGATTCCCAGGAGCATATGTCTGGTTGTACTAAGGCTTCGGGCGAAGAGCCAGAGCCAGAGTGGGTACATATATTTTTCCACACATTGGACCTGATACCTATGAACTGGTATCTTAAGACAGATTTGTTCCATATAATGGGGAGCTGGATATAATTGGTTGAAGGGTTCCTACTAACATTTAATTTTGACAATGACTATCAAAGTATTGATGAAACCCTTCAGGAATTCAGAGAAATAATTTTTAATACTACCACTGCGCCAACATGGACACAAGCAGATTGGGTCGTGTGGTTGGATTACGCACTGGAATGTTATATTGTGAAAACATAAGAGGAGGATGAGGATCCATGCAATATTGATATCTCAGAGTTAGAAGGCCATCGCGGAATTTCTGGACCAGAGTCATAAATCCCTGACATAATGCAACTCGTGAAGATGCAGAAGGTGAATATTGGGTTAGAAGAAGAGCCAAATTTTGTGTTGATTGGAGATTATTGGGACGAAGACACAGTTAGAAAAGTTGCAGAGTTGTTGCACAAATATCAGGATCTCTTCCCCAAGAATTTTTCTGAATTGAAGGGGATAGTAGGAGACCTTAGAGTTATGAGGATTACTCTAAAACCATATGTGAAGCCGGTAAAACAATGGCCATATAGATTAAGCCTGAAATACAAGGAAAGAGTGACGGCAAAGATAGAAAATATTATTAAGGCAGGGATCATCGAACTGGTTAAAGAATTTGAATGGGTAAGTCCTATGGTAGTTTAGAATATGAAGACAAAGGGTGAAATCAGAATATGTGTGGACCTGAGGAAATTGAATGATGCATGTGTACATGACCCTTTTCCCACACCATTCACCGATGAAGTATTAGACAATGTAGGAGGACAGGCGGCTTACTCTTTCACATATGGTTTTTTGGGTTATTATCAAATCAAGATTGCACGAGAATATCAACATAAGATAACTTTCACTACTAACTGGGGTTGTTACGAGTACACCATGATGCCTTTTGGGTTGAAGAATGCTCCTACTATATTTTCTACAGTTGTAGTCATAGCTTTTAAGGAGTATATACACAAATTTTTGGAGGTTTACTTTGATGATTGGACTATTTTTTGGGTTGCTAAAAACACATGTTTCAAGCTTGAGATTGATTTTGGATACCTGTAGATAGTATCAAATATCATTGAATTTGAAGAAATGCATTTTTTTGTGTACCTTTTGGTATACTATTGGGGCATCTTGTTTATAGGCATGGATTGATGGTAGACCTCGTGAATATAGTTGCTATTATGAAACTAGAGCCACCTAAGACAGTGAAGCAACTGTGCACAACACTGGGACATACTAGCTACTACAGGAAGTTTATCAAGGCATATCCACAGATCATTGCGTCGATGGAGAAGATATTAAAGAAGGTTGTTACTTTATGTTGGGATGAAGAATTTTAAAAGAGCCTTGACATACTAAAGGAAAAGATGGTAATTGCGTTGATTCTAGTTTTCCCAGACTGGAATAAGGAATTTCATGTACATGTTGATTCCTCTTGCATAGAATTGGGTGTCATGTTAACGTAGCCAAGAGAAGGATATATTGATCACCCAAGAGCTTTTGCAAGGAGAAAATTGTCCAAGGCGGAGAAGAATTATTCCACGACAGAACGAAAGGGGTTGGCTATGGTTTATGCATTACAGAAGTTCGGGCACTATTTTTTGGGCACACACTTCAAGATGTTCATTGATCACTCTATGCTGAAGTATTTGGTGAATAAGCTTGTTTTAGGAGGAAATATTTGTTGATGGTTGTTATTATTTCAATAATATGAATTTGAAGTTATATTCAAGCTAGGGTGATTGAACGTTGGACTTGATCATCTTTCAAGGATAGAAACAGGTGAAGAACCTACGAGCATTGAGGAGAACCTACCTAATGTGAAATTGTTTGCAATAAGGGTTGCAGATGATCACTTCATGGATATTATTCAGTTTCTGGCTACAAGAATGGTGCCCATGAAGTACACTACACAGAAAAACAAGGATATGGTAAGCAAGGTAGCATATTTTTCATTGATTGCAGGAGATTTGTATAAGATGGGACTAAATCAAATACTGCGCAGATATATCTCTGAGCATGAAAGGAAGCATATATTGGAAGAAGCTCATGGAGGAGTTACAGGAGGTCATTATACAGGGAAGGCCATTGTACAGAATATTTTGAGACCTGGATTATGGTGGCACACAGTGCATAAGGATGCAAAGGAGTATTGTAGATCTTGTGATGCATGCCAAAGAATAGGCAGCATGTATAGAAGGGATGAAATTCCCTTGAATCTACAAGTAACATTGTAGGCATTTGATACATGGGTAATTGACTTTTTTGGACCTATCAATCCATCAGGAAAGAATAATGGAGCAAGGTATATCATCACTGCAACATATTATTTGGCAAGGTGGGTCAAGGCAAAGCCAATGAAGGATTTCACCGCGGATACTACTGTGAATTTCATATTTGAGTATATTTTGTCCATATTTGGGGGTCCGGATATCTTGATGAGTGAAAGGGGTTCACATTTATTACATAAGTCTATTGAGGTGCTAACTGATGACTTTCAAATGCACCATCAGAAGATTCCACCATATCATCCTTAGGTGAATGGGACAGTCGAAGCTTTTAACAAGATTTTGGAGAATACACTCACCAAAGTATGCAATGCCAAACAAGAATGACTCGGATCTGAGAATTCTGGTGGTGTTATGGGAATACATGAAAACATGCAAGAAGCTGATAGGACAAACACCTTTTAGGTTGGTCTATGGACAATTAGTAGTCATGCATATGGAGTATATTGTGCCCAATTTAAGAATTACAGCATTTACAGACATGGCAAACCGTGACACAATGGAAGAAAGGATGGAGAAATTGCTCGCTTTGGAGGAAGATATATTTATTGCAAGTTATCAATGACAAGTGCAAAAAGAAAGGGAAAAATCCTGACATGACGGGCATATCAAGAAGAAAACATCTAAGGAGAACTTGTACTATTATATGATAGCAATTTTGCGAAGTTCCCAAGAAAGTTCCAAACACATTGGTTGGAGCCATATATCATCAAGAATGTCTCTGAGGGAGGCTCAGTTCATCTCGCAAAGTTGGATGGTCACTTGATGTCAGGAAGGGTGAATGGGAGCATATCAAAGATCTAGAGGGACGTATATGTCCCTGGAACTTCGCACATACTATATGAATTGAGGAAATTCTTAGTGTCACATGTAGTTGAAAGTGGGCACGGAACTATAAACTGCCATGCCGAAGCTGGGCTTTGCCGAAGAAGGATTATTGTGTGACACCCAGGAGGTTGTCGAAGTTTGAGGGAACTATGACAAGGAAGGAATTGTTGCGACGAAAGAGAGGATCAGTCGAGGTCCACTAGAAATATGAACATTGGAAGTGAAAAAGTTGATTTGACAAGGATGTTTCCATTAAAAGGAGCGGGGGAAACAAATTTATTGGGCATAGTTGGGAAAATCTACCACCAAACCCGCATTAATGAGATGAATCCGAAGACAATCATGGGGTTTGAAATTCAAATTTGGTATAAATATTGCATCCCACTCCACATTTTAACACTTTTCTTCCTGAGATTAGAGTTGTGATTTTGCGCCTAAGTGTGAGTCGAGCTTTGAGTTGCATGTCTGAAAGGATTTTCGTAGAAATTTCCAGGGAATTTATCAAGAGAGGACTAGCTAGAATCATGACTTCTACACCATCGTCGAGTGTGACAGGGTTGAGGTCACCAAGGAAACAAGCCACTGCAAGAGAGGCGCAACCAAATAAATAGTTGCCCAAGAAGCTAGTTGTAAGTGACAGTAACCCAGAAATAATATCACCAAGGAACAGAGAACTAAGGAGTGGCTTGACAAGAAAAATGATCCTATGGAGTTCCAGGAGAGTGAAAAAGAGGAGATTAAAATACAAATTCCCAAATATGTTCTAGTAGCGGAAGTTGAACATATTTCTAGGTTGCCACCGTATATACCACCCAAGAAGGAGGGTGGAAAATCAGTGAAGGATCCAGACACTATGAAATTCATTGTATTTACACCATTGCATCAAGACAATGTATTGTTTAAGGGAGAACAATTGGAAAATGTACCTCATCTAAGGATTGAAGATTGTGTAGGTTTTAGGCCTGTACAGAAATTATCTCCAAACTAATTCTTAAAAACAGAATATAAACAATGGTGAGAGCATAAAACATAAAATAGATATACATAGAGATTTTTCCCCTGGATCCCAAATTGGGACTACCAGCTTGATTTTTCATTATGTTCCTTTTAGTGTTACAACACATATATATACATGCCGAAGCTTTCATAAACCCCAATCCATTAACCCTAGATTAGAGCATAACCATAGTTCCCTTGACCGGATCTACAAAATGCCAGGGGACTAAAACCATCATGCCCCAAAACCATGTGCAAATCAATGCACAAAACCATAGGTAGGTCCACCCACCTAAAATAGGGTCCAAAAAAAGTTTCCTGGGGCACTTCCATGGACCCCGTGTAGGGGGATACCTGCCCCCTGCTACACCCGGTGCAACAAACATGGGGGACTTACGCCGCCCCACGTGTGCGGATATTCATGGAAAGAATATAACACATACCCAACATTCTCCCACTTGTTTTTTTTTTCCCCAGGGGACCACAGGAGAGCTTAGTCATTAGTCCAACCCTACAACACCCATTGTTTCTCTACACCAAGAGAACTTCTGAGTGCTCACATACTTCATCAATGCATCTACAACATTCTTCAAGGTGTCCACCTTTACCAGCAACACATTTTTATCCTCAACCATATCTCTCACAAAGTGATATTGAACATAAATGTGGTTTGTCTTTGAATGATAAGCAGGGTTCTTAACCAAGAAAATTGCACTTTGGCTATCACAATATATCATTATAACTCGTTGCACCAACCCCATACTTTAACAAATATTTACAACCAAACTGATTCCTTGCTTGCATGATTAGCTTCCATGTATTCTGCCTCTGCAGTTGAAAGAGCCACTACAAATTGTCTTGTACTCATCCAACTGACTGCACCTCCAAATAGGCTAAACACATACCCATTTGTAGATCTTCTTTGGTCCAGGTCTCTAACCCAATCTGCATCAACAAAACCATGGATGTCCAAAACTCTCTCCAATCTTAGTCTTCCATGGTAACACAAACCATAATCACTAGTGCCACGCAAATATCTGAAAACCCGCTTCACTGTTGTCTAATGCTCCCTCCATGGTTTTGACATAAACCAACTCAATACTTGTTAGGTCCCTATATTACTAGTGTAGTCCATTATTTTTTTTAGTGTAGCCCCCTTATTGTTATTTTTGTACCCCTGTAGTCCCCAAACTTTTATTATTGTGCCCCACAAAACCCCACTATTTTTATTTTTGTTCCCATACATTATTATTGTTAGGTCGGCTAGGATTATATTGTGACCATATGGGCTCCTATATATAGAAAGGAGGTTTTTTCATTTGAATCATCCAAGAATTTTTTATTTATGTAATGTAAAGGAGGTTTCCCCCTTGAAGTGGCTGATTTATAAGGTGGTTATCTCTCTTTTCTTCTATTTTTGGAGCTGGTTTCATAACATCTGGAATCAGAGCTTTGGATTATAGGGTTTCGCTGCTTCAAACAGGTCATAGTCAAATTTTTGCTATAACATTTTTTCTATGAAGGTTAAGACACTAAAAAAAATACCATTTTTGAGGAAATCCTGAGGAACTTCATGTAAAAATTTCATATCTTGGTTCGCAATATTTTCGGAGATATGATCTGTGAAAGTTAGGGTTTTTGCAGGCTCCTGAATTTCATCTAAAAGAGGTGACCTTGGGAAAATCGTCATAACTCTCTCTCTGAGAATCGGATTGGAATTCTATAAAAAGTGGTTGAAAGTACATAAATTTTAATTTGTTTTGTATCAAATTCAAAGCTGAAGGTGGAAACAGTGACACATGACGCGGCGTACAAGTTCTCTCTACTGAACTAGTCCATAATTATTTCATTTCGGGAGATTGGACATAAATTTGCCTTGAAGAATCCAAATCAGGTTTGAATTGTGGCATTGGAAAGAGGACTCATAGGGATAATTCAGTGTAGAAATTTATACTGAAGATCCAAAATAACAGAGATAAATCAGGTTCAATATAGACCTCCTAAAAAGCAAGAAAAAGGTATGTATTTTTTAAACAAGTTTGCATAACATTTGTTTGAAAAATCAGTTTGAAATGATTCCAAGGGTGTATTGAAGCATAGATATCAGTATTAAGTTATATAATGCCTCCAAAAATCATTTCACACCCATTAAGCCCTTAGAAATCTATACTATGACACATGAAGAGGAATAATTTTAGTATGATATATCAAAATTACGGTACCAAGTGCAACAAATTTCGATCTTACAAAGAGCAATCAAAGATGACATATATGGTTTAAAAGCAGAAATCAAGGTTAATTTGGATGGTTTGAAGGATCAAATGAAATATAATATGGATGATAAAGTAGTGGAATATCACATCGAGCATCAAGAACAAGTTCTCCAACTCTCAAAGTATAACCTAACTTTGGTGCATAATCGAATGAAACAAGAAGAAGATCAACATCACAACGAAAGAAGTTATGAAGCAGTCATAGAAACAAGAACTTGAAAACTATGAAACTGATCAATTTCAAAGTATCTCATCAAGTGGATGAACTTACCTATTGAAGATTCCACATGGGAGAATGAGAATTTTATACAGAAGCATCAAGGAATAATCAAGCATTGAGGACAACACTTGTTTGAAGGAGAGGGGCATGTTAGGTTCCTCTATTACTAGTGTAGTCCCTTATTGTTGTTAGTGTAGCCCCCTTATTGTTATTTTTGTACCCCTGTAGTCCCCATATTTTTATTATTTTTCCCCATAAAACCCCATTATTGTTATTTTTGTGCCCTTACATTATTATTGTTAGGTCAGCTAGGATTATATTGTCACCCCATGGACTCCTATATATAGAAAAGAGGTTTTTTCATTTGAATCATCCGAGAATTATTGATTTATGTAATGTAAAGGAGGTTTTTCCATTGAAGTGGCTGATTTCTAATCCGTTTATATCTCTTTTCTTCTATTTTTGGAGTTGGTTTCATAAAAATTCTCCCCCTACATATGTAATGTCTAGTCTAGTACATACCATTTCATACATCAGGCTACCCACTGCACTTGCATATGGAACACGGGAAATATCCTTCTCTTCTTCTTATGTCTTGGGGCACTATTCGGCAGATAGATTTACACCTATAGGAATATGAACCTTCACCGGTTTACTATCCTACATATTGAACCTCTGCAATATTGCCTCTACATAATTCCTCCAGTTTAACCAGAGCTTCCTCTTTGCTTGATCTCTCTTATTTTCCATGCCCAAAATATAGTTTGTAGCACCAAGATCCTTCATGTAAAATTTGGAGAACAATTGGGTCTTCAAATACTGGATAATTTCTTTGTCATTTCCAACCAGCAACATATCATCCACATACAAGACCAAATAAAGAACACGGTCACCAATTAATTTAAAATACACACAGTGATCCTCTTTGCTTCTGGTGAAGCCAAGTCCCCATATATAGGTATAAAATTTCTAATACCACATCCTTGGTGACTGTTATAACCCATACATATACTTTCTTAACTTGCATACTAGTTATTTCTCACCCTTCACCGTAAAGCCTTTAGGTTCCTTCATGTAGATATCTTCTTCCAGATCCCCGTGATGAAATTTTGTCTTCACATCCATATGTTCTACCTCAAAATAAAATGCAGAAGAAACAAATAAAAGTAATATAATAGAAGTAACCATGGCAAAAGGAGAAAAAATATTGGCAAAATCAATTCTCGACACATGGGAATAAACTTTTTCTACCAATCGAGCTTTGTATTTCTCCACCTTGCCTTCTACATTCATATTCTTCTTAAAAACCCATTTTCTCCTGATGGGCTTCCTTAGATCCGACAACTCCACCAGATCCCATGCCACATTTTTGTGCAAGGATGCCATTTCTTCGACCATGGCCTCCTTCCAGAGTTTTCCATCCTTTGAATCCACTGCCTCCCTGACAGTTCTAGGATCATCATCAGTGATAGTTAAAGAAAAAATTAAATAGAAATCATATGGAATATATCTTTCCGGCTGCCTTCTTTCCTGAACTGATCTTCTCATAGCTGGAGTTTGTGGCTCTTACTCTTATGAATATTGTTCTGTTATAGATTATGATTCATCCTCCTTTAGCTCAAACTCTATCTTCTCAGGTTCCTTTGCTAGGACTTCATGTTTAACAACATTGTTTACCTCTCTAAACACCACTTCTCAATTGTACACAACCTTCCTTGTTTCTAAGTTCCAAATCTTGTAACCTTTTAATCCATCCTTATACCCAATAAAGATGCACCTTTCATATTTATTATCCAACTTGGTCCTTTTCTCCTTTGGAACATGTACATATGCATCACTTCCAAATACACTCAGATGTGAAAGAGAGGGTTTCTCACCAGTCCATACTTCATGTGGAGTCTTATCCTCCAATGATGATGAAGGTGATCTATTAACCAGGTAACACGTAGTCTCCACTGCCTCTGCCCAGAATTCTTGTTCTAATCCAGTACCACTTAGCATGCTTCTTTCCTTTTCCATCAAGGTTATGTTAATTCTTTCTGCAACTCCATTTTTCTAAGGTGTGTACTGAGTTGTATGTTGTCGTGCTATACCAAAATTCTTACAGAACTCTTCAAATTCCTTCTTGCAGAACTCTCCGCCATTATATGTCCTCAGCACCTTTATCTTCTTCTCTATCTGGTTTTCCACGAGAGCCTTAAATTATTAAAATCTGTCAAGACTTCAAAGTTCTTCCTCAAGAAATATATCCATGTATTCCTTGAGAATTCATCTATGAATGAAACATAGTACACATAATTTTTTAGTGATGGAACCGACACAGGTCCAAACACATCATTTTGCACAAGATCTAATATCGTGTTCGCCCTCTTAGCACCAAAAGGAAAACTCGCCCGATTTTTCTTCCCATATACACAATGTTCACAGAAATCGAAATCCAGAGAGAAATTATACATACCTTCTACCATACCATTACCACGCAATATCTGAAGGCCCTTATCTCTAATATGTCCAAGCCTTTGATGCCATAACATCGTATTTTCTACAGAGACCTCTAGGCTTTCTGCTCCTCTTTCAAGAACCACAAAACTGTTGCACCCATCAATAATAGTGCTACCATGAAGCTTGTAAATATTTCCAATCTGAAATCCCCGCATTAATACAAGTGCTCCCTGAACCATCTTGTAGGTATCTTTCTTGAACATTGTTTTTACACCTACATCATCCATATTGCTTACAGAAATCAAATTTCTGGCCAATGCAGGAATATGTAGAACATCAGGAAGTGTTCTAATCATTCCAACTTGCAGCTTTAGCTTGAATTTTCCATGTCCAACAATTTTTGCCTTCCTATCATCCCCTAACAACACATCACCACCATCATACTTCTCATACTCGCAGAACCACTCCCTATGGGGAGTGAAGTGAAAGGATGCACTTGAGTTAATCAACCATGCCTCATGATCTACATGTGTATTCGAAGAAGAATCCAAATACACAGGGAGTGAAGTGAAAGTATACACCTGAGTCAATCAACCATGCCTCATGATCTACATGTATATTTGAAGAAGAATCCAAATACACATCTCCACCTTCATCTGAGGTGGTTTTTTCCTCTGTAGAAGGAGCATCATCAGATCCCTTTCTGTAGAAATTATATACAAGATGCATGTATATATCCAGATTCTCCTAATCTAACAATATTTATCTTCTTTCTAAATACAGAATCCTTCCACTATCAATATTTTGCGAAAATTAAAATCAATTGCAAACACATGAAGCAATAAAAACTACCACATACAACACGGTTGTTTAACGGTAAAGCCTGAAGCTGAAAACCCCAAATATCATATATTATGTATCATGGATATCATGTAACGATCTCATACAAATATTATTACATCAAGCTCTCAATACAATCAGTCGTCACACACTAATCAGAAGAAATCTACAAGTCCATGCACCGATTTCTTGCCACCTGATAGCCTGCCTCCACTGCGCAATCCCTGCTGAAGAATAGCTCTGAATGAATTTGAATTACCCTTGCCTTGACTACGCAATCCTCATTGGAAACTCCAATGTGTTTGTGGTGCAATCAATGCATCACTATAGTCACAACAGATAGTCCATCTTGCCCTTTCACCTATCTCTCCACTGGGTCTCCACTGGAACTGAGATGCACTGTAGTTAACTATTGTATTTTTTCAATTTATTAATGATTTATTATTTTTGAATTAATTCACTCCAATCTCACTAGTGTATCATTCAGTTAGACCAGATTCAACTAGCTCAGCTGAGTTTAACTCCATTAACTAAGTTAAACTGAATAACAACTGCATGAACTACTCTTCCAACTCTGTCAAAACTTTTCCACTTCATTTCTAAGTGAGTCCTCCATGCATGAACCACCAATAAACCATAGGAATTGTGTAATTCCTTCAGCCCACTCATTTTCCAAATCTTTGCACTGAAATTAAGTGCTCCAAGAGAATAAGTTGTTGTTTATTGTCGGATTATTATTAAGAGCTAATAATAATCGACACTTCTATTTTTAGATTGACGATCTATAAATATACTTCACCAAATATTCTAAAAATATAATTTCATCTATTTTTCCAACTTGACCAACTATCCACAAATAGCATGCTGCAACTTCTGAAATATGATCACCATGTCTAAAAATAGACATAGTCTAAAAATAGACTTGCACCAAAAATAGCCTGCGGGCCCACTTAGTGAAGGCGACTCATTTTCACTAAGCTCATCATCTTGTTGAATCTCAACACTCCCTCTCAATAAGATAGGGATTATCCTTCACCCCGATCCTGCCTCTATGGTATTCGAATTTGCTCCTGGTGAGCGCCTTCGTCAGAATATCTGCATCCTGATCTTCCGTAGGAATGTACTGAAGCAACATGATCTTCCACTGCACACAATCTCTAATATGATGATACTGGATATCAATATGTTTATATCTATCATGAAACACAGGATTAATCGAGAGTTTAATGCAACTCTGATTATCACAATGTATCATTGTAGGATCTAAATGTGAACCAAACAAACCGACCAGGATCTTCCTCATCCAGATAGCCTCACATGTAGCTTGACTTGCTGCCATGTATTCTGCTTCCATTGAAATGAGTGCCACGGATATTTTTTTCCTATTGTACCAAGAAACTGTCATAGATCCGATAATGAAAATCCCTCTTGATGTGCTCTTTCTATTTGTTGGGATGCCTTCCCAATCTGCATCCATGAAGCCATGCAACTTCACCTCATCTATCTGTCTATACCATAAACCATACTCATATGTGCTTCTGAGATACCACAAGACATGCTTGCCTGCCTTTCAAAAGAGCTCGGTAGTCTTAACCATCGCTTGTGAAAGCTGGTTCACCACATAGCATATGTCTGGTCTTGTATTAACTAAATACATGAGTGAACCCACCAACTGTTGATAAACAGTGGCATCCACTACCTCTACAGATGTAGCATCCTCTTTCCTCCAATTTCCTGGAAGAGGAGTGTCGATAGGCTTGTAGCCTTGCATGTGAAACTTCTCCAGTATCTTCCATGCATACTTTCCTTGAGACACAAACAGTTCACCTTCCCACTACCATATTTCCAATCCAAGGAAATAATGAAGGAGGCCTAAATCCTTCATATCAAACTCCTTTTCAAGATCTTCCTTGCATGAGTGTATCAACTGCTCATCACCTGTTAGTATTAAATCATCAACATAAAGAAAAATGATTAAAAGCTTACCCTCCACCACAATTTGGTACAGGTTTGCATCCGCCTCACTCTTGGTGAAGCCAAGTCCAGTGAAATAACTGTCGATCCGTGTGTCCCAAGCACGAGGTGCTTGCTTCAGCCCATACAACACTCTTTTGAGCTTGCACACATGTGACTCGCTGCTGAAGATCTCAAATCATTTAGGCTACTCAATGTACACCTCTTCCTCAATGATCCCATTAAGGAACGCAGTCTTCACATCCATCTGATGAATGTGCCAACCCATCTACGCTAAGAGAGAAAGGATGGTCCTTATGGAAGAATACCGTGCGACAGATGCAAAGGTTTCTTCATAATCAATCCCCTCAATCTGTGAGAAGACCTGGGAAAAAAATCTTGCCTTATACTTCTCGATGCTCCCATCGGCAGCTTGATTTACCCTGTAGATCCATCTTGATCCTACAACTGATTTACTCCCCGGCCTTGGAACAATATCCCAAGCACTGTTTTTGAAAATGGAGTCATACTCCTCCACCATGGTATCTACCCATGTGGGCTCTTGTACTGCTTCTTAAAAATAAGATGGCTCTATCACGATACACTTGCTCATAAGAGCCATGTATCCAGTAAATCGGTTAGGTGAATGTCTCTGTCTGCGCTGTAATGTAGGGACTCCTACATTCTGTGCCACATCAAGCTTCAGTCTCTCAGCTTCTGTGGTACGTTTTCTACCTTATCTGATGTTTGGTTCTGCATGAGTGGACTCCTCCACTCCATGAATCTCCTCCTGTGGCTGATCCACATCCGGAGGCTCATCTTTGGGAACAATAAGTTCCTCCTCTGCATGCAAGTGTAGCTCCCTCTCAAGCTACGACTTCATGGATTTCACCTCATTGAATTTCATATCCCGTCGCACCACAGTCATCCAACTGTCTGGAAAATACACACGATAATTATGGGGTGTTTTTGTGTACCCCACAAATATCCCAACTTCTACAGTCAGCTCCAGCTTCTTCCTAGCGTCCTTTGTCACATGAATGTAAACAGATGAGCCAAAAATCTTCAAATGAGAAATATCAGGCTTCTTACCAGTAAAAGCTTCTTCAGGTGTACTCATGCAAGGTACTCTATGAGGACAACAGTTTTGCACATAAATCGTAGTGTTGCATGCTTCCGCCCACAAGTGCATCGGTAGGCCTTGGTCATGCAGCATCGCTCGTGCAACACTCATGATCATTCTGTTCTTCCTCTCCACGACCCCATTCTATTGTGGGTTATGAGGCGCTATGATTTCCCTTCTAATTCCTACTTTGCCATAGAAGTATTTGAATTTTCCCGAGATGTATTCACCACCATTATCGCTCCATAGAGCTTTCACTTACTTCCCCGACTCCTTCTCCACCAATGCTTTAAACTCACAGAAATTTGAGAATGTTTTGCTCTTCTTCTGCATGAAGAAGATCTAGCATCTACGAGAATATTCATCAACAAATATAACATAATACCTGTGTTTTTCTATTGAAGCAACCGAGAAAGATCCACACACGTCTGTGTGAATTCTCTCCAAGATCACCGAAGCACGGTTCTCCTTCTCATGAAAGGTTGTCTTCACAAAATTACCCATAGTACATCCCTTGCACTGATTTGACTGCACAAGAGTACCCTTGGGAAGTCCAGTAGAAATCTGATGCAAAATCTTCAAAGCACCATGGTGAAGATGGCCCAATCTCATAATTTACCCTCATCCTGGCTCACCACTTCTTCTGCTTTTCCCACCATTGCAGCGCAGCCATCTACCTCCAGCTTGTAGAGATTCTTAACTTGAATCCCTATCATCTTGGTTTTACCCATTGTTTTATGTCGTAGGAAAGCTTTTCCATCACTAAAAACAACGTCATAGCCTTTGTCTTCTAACATCATGACCGAGACCAAGTTCTTCTTCAGACTTGGAACATGCATAATATCTTTCAACAAGAATGTATTTCCGGACTCCCTCTCAAAGGTAATGGTCCCAATGACGTTCACATTGTATTGACCATCGTCGCACATCTCTATATCCATTTGAAGGTCCTTCTCCTCCAAGCCACTAAACAACTCCTTGTCTCCCGTCATATGGAAAGATGCACCACTATCAAGATACCACACCGATCCCATATAGCTTAAAACCAGTCTTGCGATCAAAGAGAAATAAAGTTCAAATTTCGAGGCTAAGGCCTCTCTAGCTGCAGTTCCAGCAGCCTTCTTGTTCTTCTTCTTCTGTGGGTAGTTAGTGGAGAAATGCCCATGTTCATGAATGTGAAAAAACTTCACCTTGGACAAATCCTGCTTCTTGCCTTTAGCATTGGATTTTGAAGGAAATTTATTTCCCTTCCCTTTCCTTGCTTTGGCAGCCAAAGTGAAATTCTCTTCATATTCATTCTTTGAGGAAGAGCCATCCCCGGTACCTCGCCTTATCTCCTCCTGCAAAAGATCCAACCAAAGTCACTCCCATCCTGGTAGTTTCTCCCGTCCATTGACAGAGTCTTCGTAGCTATGCCAACTCTTCGAAATCCCAAGGATAGCCAAGCTTACCAAGTCTTCATCATCAACAGTAATCCCCACACTTCCCAGTTCATCCCTATAGTGGACAAACTTCGTGAGATATTTTGGAATACTGTCGCCCTTCTCCATTTTTATTTTTCTAAACTTATCTTTCAGCGCCAACTTCCTCTGGTCATTGTTATTTTGGAAAAAATATATCAAATCCTTCCACATTACAAATGGACTGGTTTTCCCGTGAATTCTAGACAAAATATGGTCCTTCACACCTTCCAATAGAATTCTTATTGTCTTTGCTATCTTCTTTTGCCATGCGTCAAGTAATGCAGCATCGCTAGATCCCGGCTTAGGAACATCGCTATCGATGAACTCCTTCAGTCCATTATCTTCCATCACCGCCTCCATATTATCCTTCCAGGCTATTTAATTCGATCTCCCATCAAGGGAATACTCCAATCGCAGCCCATTGAAAGACATTTCAATGTATACTCAACTGTCGCACCAAGAATTTTTTGTAGCAAATTCGAATTGTCCACCAGCACACACTCAGCAATTCTTCACAATTGCAATCTTCAAGAATTAACACTACTTTGATACCATGTAGAAATTATATACAAGATGCATGTATATATCCAGATTCTCCTGATCTAACAATATTGATCTTCTTTCTAAATACAGAATCCTTCCATTTTTAATATTTTGCGGAAATTAAATCAATTGCAAACACATGAAGCAATAAAAACAATCGCACATAACATAGTTTTTTAACGGGAAAGACTGAAGCTGAAAGCCCCAAATATCATATATTATGTATCATGAAGATCATGTAACAATCTCATACAAAGCTTAGTACATCATGCTCTCAGTACAATCAATCGTCACACACTAATCAGAAGAAATCTGCAAATCCATGCACCGATTTCTTGCCACCTGATAGCCTGCCTCCACTGCGCAATCCTTGCTGAAGAATAGATTTGAATGAATTTGAATTACCCTTGCCTTGACTATGCAATCCTCATTGGCAACTCCAATGTGTGTGTGGTGCAATCAATGCATCACTATAGTCACAACAGATAGTCCATCTTGCCCTTTCACCTATCTCTCCATGGGGTCTCCACTGGAACTGACATGCACTGTAGTTAACTGCTGTATTGTTTAGTTGATTAATGAGTTATTATTTGTGAATTAATTAACTAATTAATTCACTCCACTCTCACTAGTGTATCATTCAGTTAGACTAGATACAACTAGCTCAACTGAGTTTAACTCCATTAACTGAGTTAAACTGAATAACAACTTCATGAACTACTCTTCCAACTCTGTCATAACTTTTCCACTTCAGTTCTAACTGAGTCCTCCATGCATGAACCACCAGTAAACCCTAGGAATTGCGTAATTCCTTCAGCCCACTGATTTTCCAAATCTGTGCACTAAAATTAAGTGCTCCAAGAGAATAAGTTGTTGTTTATTGTTGGATTATTATTAAGAGCTAATAATAATCGACACTTCTATTTTTAGATCGACGATCTATAAATAGACTTCGCCCAATATTCTAAAAATAGAATTTCATCCATTTTTCCAACTTGACCAACCATCCACAAATAGCATCCTGCAACTTCTAAAATATGATCACCATGTCTAAAAATAGACAAAGTCTAAAAATAGACTTGCGCCAAAAATAACCTACAAGCCCACTTAGTGAAGGTGACTCATTTTCACTAAGATCATCATCTTGTTGAATCTCAACACTTTCCTTTCTCAAGAGCTTTATATCTGCAGTCCTTTTTGAAGTTCCCTTCCTTTCCATATTTCCAGCACACCTTTACAGGCTTTCCTGGAGATTTAGATCTCCCACTCGAAAAGAAAAAAAAATTGTTCTAGGACCTTCCCCATACAGACAAGGCATCTCCATTATGGCCCTCCATATTTCTCTGTCTCATTTCCTACGACAACGAGGATGAGACATTTTCATCAAAATTCAAGATGGTTGTATTGCTACCTATTGCAATATTCATATTGTCCCATGAATCAGGTAGAGTACACAACAAATTGATGCACTTATCTTCATCTGAGATTTTAATATCAATAAATGAAAATTGAATTACCACAGTATTGAAGGCATTCATATTCTCTGTCATTGATTCTCCATCCTTCATCCTTAGGTTATACATCTTTTTTCACAGGAACAATTTATTTACCAGAGACTTAGATTGGTACAAATTCCCTAACTTTACCCACAAATTCTTTGACATAGCTTCCCCAGATACATTCAACAATACAGCATCTTAGATACACAACTTTATTGTGCTCTTTGCCTTCCAATCCAACTCACCTAGTCTTCATCTGACATTATCATTGTTTTAGTACCCGTATCTACTGTGATCGACTCATATTTATCCACTAGCAGATCCTCCATCTTGAGCTTCTACAACTCAAAACTCTGACCAGTAAATTTCTTGATCTCTATCTTTCCACTGCTCGCCATATTCTTTCACCGCAAGAATCAATCCTACCAATCTCGCATTGAACAGGGTCTACCAAAGGCCTGAGAAAAGAACCCCTCAGCAGCAAAGGTGTCCCCTTGAAGCTAAATCAACTGTGATACCAAATGTAGGTTTTAACCCTGTACAGAAATTATATGCAAAGGAATTCTTAAAAATAGAAAATAAACAATAGAGAGAGCATAAAACATAAAACATATATACACAGAGATTTTTCCCCTGGATCCCAAATCAAGACTACCAGCTTGATTTTTCATTATGTTCATTTTAGTGTTACAACACACACACACACACACACACATATATATATACATGTCAAAGAATTCATAAACCCCTATCCATTAACCCTCAATTAGAACATAATTGTAGTTCCCTTGATCGGATCTACAAAATACTAGGGTTCAAAAACCATCATGCCCCAAAACCATGTGTAAACCCATGCACAAAACCATAGGCAAGTCCACCCACCGAAAATAGGGTCTAGAATTTTTTTCTCGATCCGCATGCGATTATTAGTGGAAAGAATATAACACATACCCAATAGATTGGGTCTTCAAAGACAAGAGAAAATATCTGCAATTTGAGCCCAAACGATACTTCTATGCAGTGCATTATCAGGAGAATGATGTTACCATATTGGAGCCACACCGATGGGTTACAAGGATGCAACAAGAAGGGCTACTCAATATGTTGTATGTTCCGCATTTTGGGCACAACAATATCAATACAATTTTTGTGCAACAACTTTTGGCATTAGTTCATGATGGGTACTTTTGGTTGGGCAAGAGGATACCTATTGATGATATGTTGATTCGTAGAATTACCGTGTTGCCCTGTTAAGGACAAAACCCGGTGGAGGAGTTTGTAGGGAAGAGAAAGGACAAGGCCGTCATCAAGGCTATGAAGAAAAAATATGGCATTGTGAAGAAGTCACGAGGCTATGACATCAACTCCATCAATGAACAAGTTGTGTGCTTCACCGCACACATTTTGGCAGGAAATTTTATGAGGAATTGTCACGTGAATGAAGTAACAGCACTCATCGTGTCTTTGGCTGCACAATGTAGCAAAGGGATCTAGTATAACTAGGTGAGATATATGTGAAAATAATTTCTTGATGATTTTTGCGAGGCACGAGAGGAAGGGAATCAATTCCACTATGTGTGGTTATTGTTTCTTATAGCACTAATGGCGTGGATGGAGCTCAAGGACTCACGGTTCACCACTGTGGACCTGGATATCTACAAAGTTGCGAGGTATGCCTCGTTGTGGTTTTCTAAGGAACCTACCCGGGAAAGGGAGAAAAAATTGTTTTCAGTATTGATGGAGATGGATCTTTGCATGGTGGTGAGTCTGCATCATAGGCTCTCACCTGTTTTATTTGAGGGTTATTGTAGAATAGTTGATCTCAAGGCGGACTTTCACCAAGCGTATATCCATATGCGAAAGGACCCTGAAGAAGTATGGTACTTGTTACCATATCTATTCCATGAGGTTGATATTGTGTAGCTTGTAAGTCGTTGGTCGATTGATTGGCTGTCTCCACCTACTGGAGGAGTGGAGACAGAACAAGCAGGAACCAGTGGGAAATATACCACCACAAATAAATACACCGTGACGAGAAATAAAACAAGGAAGCATACCGGAAAGGGCCCACAGAAAGAAACAGGGAAAGTAATAGAGAAGTAAACTATAAAAGAAACCGAGAAGGCCACAGGACGAAGAAATTGTAGGAACAAATAAAGAGCAGGGTGGTTAAGACCCTTTCACTAATACAGAAGCAGTTGATTCGCCATTTATTGTGAAGAGAAGGGTGCCAAAAAACTCAAGTGCATGAAAAAATCACAAGGTCGACCGATCAGTGGGCGCAGAGCCAATGAGCCTCACTAAGGGGGCATTGACGAGATTGGTGATAAGGTATGGAATATCACCAAAGATACATGGAGCTAGATCAAATATTAATACAATGTTGTATTGAAAAATGTTCAGTAGGGCATGCAAGACCTGAAAGTACTAGCGCAGGCAACAAGACCACAGGAACAACCTACCACTCAAACAATTCAAGAAAGTGTGGTATAAGTGATCCAGCTGGCGCAACCACTGCACCAATTAGAGATAACTACTGAGGTTTGTGTTTTTCAAGTACCTGGAGGGGCACTACATTTTGAGGACACAAAGTATCGTGCGTTGTAATATCCCAAATGGGAAAATAACAGTAATAATAGGCTAAAAGATATTAAGGAGACAACAAAACAAAAACTGTCATCAAAACACCAACAGAGCCATAAAATACTACTGAGCCATTTTATTAATTTGCTAGAAATGAGTACCATGGAGGTGTTGGAATGAAGGTACTTGGGATTCCTCAAGGAAAGCTAGAGAATCCCTCTGAATCAATGTTCAAATCCCCCACCGATGGTACGTTGTATAGTCATAGCTGTACGCTGTAATTTTCCATAAATGTTGTTGTTGCTCCTAAATAAATACCGCTAGGTCATGCTACACTACTCAGAAAATTTCGACTTTAACCCTGGACTCTACTCAAGAAACCCACAAAAACCCATGAAGGAATTGGTTAAATGTTGACCTCGGAATTTCAGACCAATTTTCCCAAGCTCCTCTTGATGTTGGCATAGTTAGGATCTCTGTTTGACACCTCAAATCTAACCAAAAAAATATGCCAAATTAATCTTGGCTTCTTCTCAATAAACCTAGAAAAATCCAGAAAGGGTTCGCCCAAATTTTGACCCTAAAAATTGGCCCTCTTAGGCTTAGCTCATTGCGCTGCTGGGTAACTTGATCCTCCTATAAATCATGCTATTGGAAGTCTCCAAAATTCCACAAAAATTCCTGTTAGGAATATCCAAGCCTCCCCACCAAATCTCAGTCACTACTCCCACTCTTCTCACCTCCTAGAACAACCAAATCCTCTCTGCACTACGACCTCCCCTACACAATCTCCTCCTCCTCTGCACAGTCCAGGGCTGGATACGCTTTCTCCTAATGATTCTGATGTAAATTCTCCTCAAAATGTGTGGAACTCCTCTCCTGAGCATGCACTCGAATTTCCCCGAGGTAGAGGTTGAGATCTCTGCTTGAAGATCTCGTGTGCTAAACAACACTGCAGACTTGGCTCTTTGGCTCAAGCGTGCTCTATCAGAATGAGAAGAATAAAATACATGAATGAATGAATGAACAAATGAGCCTTCCCTTCTTCCTTTTATCCATTTATTCCCAACATATGCTTTGGGTCACACCTTTGGGTCGCTACCTCTCCTTGGCCAATCACGTGTTGCATTCCTCTAGCCAATCCCACGTTATCCTTTTCGTGCCTCTTCTACGCTGCCACCTAAGGCCAACTTGCCCCCAATGTTGTAAAATTATTTGGTTTTAATAAGTTAGCATATTAGAAAAAAATAAATTCAAAATGTTAAGTTAGGATATGGATGAAAAATAAAAATAAATAAAAATGTTAGGACTATTGTTGATTTTAAACATCCATATCAAATAAAATGTTAAATGTTGGCTGCTCTAAAGAATGAAGGCATGAAAATTTTAGGCAAGCAAAAGAAAAAATAATATACTTTAGTTTCAAAAATGAATAAATTTAAAGGTTGCTTGTTTAAATGTGCCATTTAAATGTTTAATTTTCATTTAATTATGGTTAATCTGCTTTAAAAGGCGTTAATCCTAGTTAAGAAATATTTGACATCAAACTTTACATTTAGGCACATATTATTTGTATAGCCTAAGTCACTAAGTGACAAAACATGTCTTTTTAGCTTTAATAAAAAGTGTGCATCTTCCGACGGTAGATATTCTCTCCACCTAGATTGATGGCGGAGAGAGAGTTTGCACCCCCCTCGACCATTTCACGTTAATGTCGGAAAGGGGGGGTTTTCCAAAAAGCATTTTTAATGGTGGGCACCTAAGCCTTACGTGTCTAAACCGCATGACTTCACACCCCCCTTGCTCAAAGCCACAAATCATCTGCTACCCCCTCTGAAATTCATCATGGTTTTCATGTGTCAATGGCTAATCACCCCACGCCTTGACCGTTTACCCTTCATTCAATCAAACACTGCAACCTACCATATCCCTTGCCAAGTCTTCATATCCGTTGTCCAACTTATCATATATGTTGCCTCCTATTCGTCCATTACACCTCCGCTCCCATGACGTTATCCTCCGCCTCATAGCTCCGCTCCAAATCATTAAAGATGCTACAGTCACAAGCAAACCGTTAGCCTGATCCTGCATGTTATAAATAAACCCAAGCCTTCCTCTTTGTCACTTGTGTCTGACTTGTTACTGTTTGTTTCAAGTTAAACAATCATTAAGACAAATACAGAAGAAACATTTTCTGCCACAATCTCGATCGATCTTGATCATGTCCCCCTAGGATATTCCCTTTTCAATATCTCATATGCTGAATGTGATTTTGACTTCCACGAATAACTCCTCTGGCTAAAACAAAAGTACCTTGACAAATAGGATCCAATCATATTCTGGGAGTCATTATTTCCTTTTTTTAGCTTTCCAAAAACATATCAATTTCCTGATATGGTTATCTAGTGTCAAGCCATATATGACCTTGTAAAAAGAGGAGTCGTGGCTCAGAATGGAGAAATTTTCATCACCATATTTGCTGAAATAATTAACTAGATGCTCCTAATTCCTACATTAGACTCCCTTAGCCATTTTTCACCAACATCTCTTATGGATCTTTACCATAAGCTGACTTTCTTATAGAGAGCCCAAATTTTTGAGATCTTTTTGCCTGAGTATGTTGAATTACCCTAAAAGAATCCACCCTACCCATATTCTATATTCCCTGAAGCCTACAAGCACTATATTTCCTTGCTTTCTTACCTGTAAGGATATCTAGATGACAAAACCATAAATGAACCTATCCTTGGATTCCTCTCCATATTTATTAAATATCAACAACTAGAATTCATGTATAATTACATCCAATTCTTGGCTGATAATATACATGAGCAATTCATGAATCTTACTATACATGGAGTGTTTAAGTACTGGTGAGCCCTAGTATTGCACCAAGAGTGCTGCAACTCCTAGGGGCTATGCTACCTTACTTTATCAACTCGGGGTTCGTACAAACTTGGAGGTGACAGTGCTATATACACAGCAAATGCATTTTTCTCATGTCATCCTCTTCTACTTTACGAGAGGGTGTTATTTATCAAACTATGATAAGGACTCGAAAGTGAATTGTTGGAAGGAAATGACAGAAATCAAACTAACTTAAATTTCATAAAGGAAATAACAGAAATGAAAATAATTTAATTTTCAGAATGGAAATGATGGAAATGAAACTAATTTAATTTGCATAAAGGAAATTGAAGAAAGTAAACTAATTTAAATTGCACTTAACTTGGCCAATCGGCTAAACACGCCCTACTCTATCTATCATTCTCCTATATATGCAGTTATTCATGACCTAACTAAGCTTGAAAAAGTGTTTCTTGCAGTTTGGAGGAAAAAGGGCTAAATACGCTAATGGAAGGATTAACACATGTGACAAGGCTTAGAGGTGGAAAGAGGGGTTTAGACTTCAATTAACTTTATGATATCACAAAAAATATTTGGAGAGGGAGGTTTTGAAAAGTGCGATGGTGGAATTGCAATGGGAGGATGGAAGTGTGATATGTGATATGTGATATCGCAATTCGCAATATCGCAAAGCTGGAGGAGTAGCGGAAGTTTTGTTCGGGAGTGGGAGAAGAATGCAAGATGCGATGGGGATAGAAACTATGAAATGTGATATGTGATGGGGATAAAAACTGTGAAATGTGATTTGTGATAGCGATGACGTGGTGAAGTGCTACAGTAATGTTGCAATTGGCAGTTGGGAGCGGTAAGTGTTAACGAAGCAAGAGCGAAATGTCGAAGTGCAAAATGCGATAATTCCGAATTTGAAAAATGCGAGATATGACAAGGATGACGTGGCGAAGTACTATAGTAATGTTGCAATTAGCGATTGGGAGCAGTAAGTGTTAATGAAGTAGGAGCGAAATGTGCGAAGTGTGAAATGTAATAATGTCGAATTTGTGAAATGTGAGATGCGAGGGGTGACGTGGCAGCGAAGTACGGTAAGAATATCGCAATCAGGGCTTGGAAGCAGAACATTAACGAAGCGGGAGTGGAATGTACGAAGTGCGAAATGTGATAATGCCGAATTTGTGAAATGTGGGATGCAATAAGCGGGAAAGTCGAGCAGAAAAGGCAGAGGTCCAACTTCGATAGTTTTCAAGCAGTTTGCGTTAAAAAGGTGTGGTGTTCGTGATTGATGAAATCAAAGGAATAAGGTGGTTGGATACTTTAAGTGTTTTTAGGAATAAAAGGTGGGTGCAGCATTTAGAATAAGCAAAAAACATGAGGGAATGGAGGGTGTAACAATAGTGCTCAAGTTGTGAAGACAAAGATGGAAAATGAATCGGGGAGGCACCATAGAGCTGCTCTGGGGCTTTAACACTAATTCCTGCAATCAACCCTACTAACTTGTGCACAAAGAAACAGACAAATGCATGAAAATACAATACAAAAGGAAGGCTAAAAATGGTAATTCAACTCTACTCTAATCTCAGAAATAGTGAACTAAAATCAATTTTTGGGTATGTCAGAAGGTTCACCCTCCTCGAGCTCTATTGACAGAGATGAGAAGGGAGGTCTTGATCCATAGCTTTTAGAGTTCTCTCCTCTATGCTATTACTCATAAGCAAATGAAACCTACAACAACACACTAAAATTAAAAACTAAGCAGCGATGAAACTATCAGAAGCAAAACTAACTGAGTGGTAGAAAGCAAAGAACAAGTAAAGCAAAGAGGTTGAGGGACATGGATTGGGCCCTAACCCACATGCCTAGCTCTCTGAAACTTAAATCAGTAAAATGAAATCAATCTACTCATTTCATGAAAGAATAGTCATGTACATTTCTCAAAGTTTAATCGCTGAGTACAATAATCAAAATATCAATAGCATGCAGAAAAATTCCCAATAGAATCGAATCATTCCTGGCTCTAGATCTACTTTATTTATTCTATAAGGCAACTACCAACAACTCCCTTGAAAATAGTTATTGAGTCCACTTGACTACAAGTAAACATATATTGAGTGCACTAATTTGGTCTTTGATTTTCTTGGTTGCCTCTGGAATTCGAATTGTTCGATAGAATCCTTGGGGATCCTTTGGCTGTATTCGAGAGTTAAGGAGGGTGGAAAACCCTCCTATAATTTCTCCTGTCTATCTCCTCCAAGCCTTTATGATAAAATCCTCATAAAAATGCTAATTACTCATGATTTTCTGCACTCGACCTCATATTAGGCACTCAGTGAATGTTAGCCTTAATCACCACCTATACTAGCATCATAAAACCAAATAATAATAAAAATACAGGAAAAAGAGATTTAAGGAGGAAAAAAGGGGACCATTAACCCCTCCAAATATGTCTAATGATGGATCTCATCAAGTACAACTTTGTACTTATACATATGTTTCTTTTTTAGTAGGGAGATCTTTTTCCCATCAAACTCAACAAGCAAGATGAACAAGGAGTGAATCAATCAGTGATTCATTGGACAGAAACAGTCAAAGCTACTTCAACAAATTCTTCATTTTCATATTTTATAGATACATCCATACATCCATTGGAACAGCTTCTTAACATTCATCCAGAGCCAAGGATTGGAGATGAGATCAAAATAATTTTACACTTAAGTGAGAAAACTAAAATTGGTGACTAGTATTTATACCAGAACTACACATAGATAAGGGTGTATGGTTGTGAGCTTGCACCATACAAGCTACCCAAATATGTTCCTATGAGAATATTTTCTCTGGAATATATTAGGCAGATGATCAACATGGATGACCTACACTTTGTGTCAAGCAAAATTAAATCACATTTTAAAATCAAGTCAAAGATTGGATCATTCATCTGCAACACCAGATTAGATGGTATTGAGGTAGACACATTGTTAAAGAATATTAATTTCCGACCTTCTTTCACCTGGTCTTATGACCGTTAAGTAATAATCTCTGATCTAAGAGTTGAATTTAAAACAACTCCATATAATCATACTCTAAGACCAGAGATAGAGAAATTTATGAATCAAGACCAGTGGACTGAGGGAACACTTCAAGAAGCAAAGGAACAGGTTATATCTACATCTAATACACATACTCCAGTTTCTCAGAGAAATCAATATAAGATGGTAAGAGATGAGACTACATCAGTTGTGGATATTATGAAAGAGTTCATTATGCAATAGAAGAAGCCAAAGATTTGCTTGACAATTACAGTAGAATAAAAAAACCAAAGATAATTGATCCTAGAGATCCAGAGGTTTCTACATCAGTAGGAACCAGTGTTCCAAACACTCCCCCTATAGCCTCACCTTCTAGAGAACCTCTGGAAATTATTCATTCTACAGGGACCAGTTCCACAGATGATCAAAACATCTTCTCAATTTTCCTTGAAATCAAACAGAAGAATGAGACTTTGAAGTCTAATGTATACAGCCAAATCTGGAAACAGACCTCTACCTCTCAGCATAGACTGCTTTCTGTTTTTGACAGTGAGAAAGGCAGAATTCAAATGGATTTTCTGCAAGCCCAAGTACCATTTCCCAAGTCTCCATTAGACTATAAAAAAATTGTATTTTCATTTGATGCTAATCAAATTCATCCAATTGATCTAATGGATATGCATAGACAGTCTGGTGAAATGTTGTTTTCCACCATGACAACTACAGCAATGTGTTACACAAAATTGTCACCATGACTTTTTACTGTCTGTATGTGTTCATCATTACTCATACAATACTCCCTTAGAAGTCTACAAACATCAAGTTCCTAAAACCAAGCCTTGAAATTGAGAGAAAATCTTATAAAAGTCATAAAAATACTTATACCGCACTTTCTCTTAGTATTACCTGTGGTGCCGCATCTATTTGTTCTAGAACATGTGGAACCGGCCACACTTTTTCTTCATTAAGGGTGCGAATTCCTGTAAAAGGCAAAGTGAAGGCAGAACTAAAATTTTGAAGCCCAGCTGGTTGAATCTGGAAGCTTATGGAAGAAATTATTCGGTGGAAAGTTCGCTCCTTTCATGTACATTCATCCCTCCATTAAAGGAGCCTACCCCTTTGTATGTGAAACTTAATCCCTTTGAAAGAGGATTCTATCCCTTCTTATTTGGAGCTGCAACCTCTTCTCTTTCGCTATAAATTGAGGCCATAGTTCAGCCTCAAGGGGAGTTAGGCTTTGAGATTTTTTGAGGAGAATTGTTGGAAAAACTCAGACTCTCTTAACTAATTACCATATGGGAATGATTACACACTCATGTGTGTGTTAGTTTAGAAAGTGCAAAGGCTTGTCAAAGTAGAGGAAACGCTTGTTCCGGACCCCGGAAGGACCTGTACGACATCAAGGCGAACACGGTTGTAAGGCTCATTTTTTCATCAAAGATAATACAAATGGATCTTGTTTTCTCAATGAGTTGTTTATTTAAATGGCTCATTTCTTGAATTCCTTGATCATCAAGATAGATTTATGGTTTATGAATTAGTCTATATTATGCAAGTGCTTCTGATTCTTTCATGTTTTTGATTGAAGATCCC
This sequence comes from Pinus albicaulis, assembly GCA_034641835.2. Lineage (NCBI taxonomy): Eukaryota > Viridiplantae > Streptophyta > Pinopsida > Pinales > Pinaceae > Pinus > Pinus albicaulis. The sequence continues at coordinate 1,480,753,839 of CM076579.1, read as the reverse complement.
GAAAGGAGACGTATTCGAAGTGACAGGAAAGAAGACTACGATCGGCGCTGGACTACAGGTAAGTCCTAAATCCTTCATTATATATAATTCTAGATCAAATATAATCTAGAGAAAGTATTTTACATTTTTTTTTGTTGCTAGTTATCCGTAGGATACTAGGGAGATCTGTCTTGTCCGCAAGAACGATTTATCTGCCCAACAAAATGGGAGATCTGTCTTCTGTTGTTGCTGCAACTTCTTTTCAACCTACCACACCTATTTCTGGAGTATCTGCAACTCTTGTTTCTACTACCCCTATATCAGTGCAAATTCCTCAAGTATCTATGCCACAGTCAGGACTTAAAATTCAGACTACGGTCCAGGTGCCTACAAGACAATCTGGTACAAGTACAATTCTCACTAGTCAACCACAATTTACTTATCAACCATACCAGGGGCAGTATCAATTTGGACATGCTACACAAAATACAACATATCAGTATCAACCATATCCTGGGTATACTTATCAAGTACCTCAACAACCACAATATGGTCTGGTTAATCCTGGTTATCTAGGAGGTTTCACAATTCCCAATGTGCATCCAATTCTAGGATATCCTCCTCCTGGAACTGGTTTGATAACACAAGGTTATCAATACCCTAGCCGTCGGTTAACGTTCATAGAAACTTTAGATTTACCTGATCTATCGCACCTTACGAGTGATCCCATATTTTATCTTCCGTATTGGCCGCCTATGACTAATAATTTTCCCAGTGATATTCCAAAGTTTGAAGGTAAGTCAGGAGAAGATCCATCTAATCATGTTATGACTTATCACCTCTGGTGTGCATCCAATTCACTAATAGATGATTTGATTCAATTACGTATTTTTTAGAGAACTCTCATTGGTCTAGCTGCCAAATGGTACATTGACTCTACCACGAGGCTCATTTAATAATTTTAATGCACTAGCTACTGCTTTCTTAACCCATTTTCAGTTACCTGTCAGATACGACAATGGTACGGAATTTTGACCTCATTAAAAAAATCTACGTCTATGTACATATCTGATCACATTCATGAATGGAGACGTAGGAGACGTTTAGTGAAAGTCTTTATTCTGGATCAAATTTTGGCTGAATAATTTATCAATTCATTATTGCCCAAAATTACTGAAGATGTGGCCAAAGGAGGCGTTTTTACAGAAGAGAAAGTCATTTCTAAAGCTCAGTACCTTGACCTTGTATATACACAGTAAGGTACTCTGTATGACAAAATCCTCAATTTACCAAGACCTAATCAGTTAACTACAACTCCTTCAGGATCTCATGCCGCTGATGGTGTAATTGGTTTTGTTAGCACTAGCAAGAGTAAGAAGAAATCTTCCAAGACGACTTCTCCTATTATAACTTTACCCGATTCACCAAAAGGAGATTCTTCCATTGAAACTTCCGCCGATATTCATGTTGTAGAATCATCTATAGCCAAACCTAAAACTGGTGGTAAGAAGAAAGGTAATAATAAAAACAAAAAAACATCTTCAAAAGATAAAAACGATAAAACTGAACCAACTGAAGATAAACGAAAACCTTGTTATCCTTGTCTGATCTGTGAAGAGGATCATTTTACTAAAGAGTGCCCGCATAGAGTCGAGGTATTGAAATTCGTTAAGGGTTCACCCATACCTGTTGTCTTGAAGGATCCCTTTCCTACTCAAGATAGTAACATGATTGGATCTTCCTCGAATACGCTAGAAGATATCTTGATGGTTGCGACGCGATCGCAAGATTATGGTAGTAAAAATCCTGTTGGTGGTAAAGAAGTAGAAAATTATAATTCAGCATCAACTAAATCTCCCTCAGTTTCTGATCCGCTACAGATCAAGAAACCAAATCCTGACTTAGTAATCCAACCGCCTGCTAAAGGTGTGCTTCGTAAATCAGCTTTCAATCCACATGCGAGAGATGCTCAGAACTACAATATTGTTGAAGACTTGGTGATTTCCCCTTCAGCAATGTCAGATTTGGAAGTGCTGCAATCATGTCTAGCACAAAGGAAATTACTATTTTCATCCATAGGAGCCGTAGATCTTCAGGATTCAAACCTAATTATCTTTGATTTGGAAAATTTTACACCCCGCCTACCCCATCAAATAGCTTTTCAAATTCTAGTATTAGTCAAAAACAAATGTTGCTTTCATATTGTTATTGATGAAGGGGCTTCTACGTGTATCATGTCATTAAAATGTTGGAAATCACTTGGTTCTTCAACACTTAACCAATCGTCGACTATCCTCAAAGCTTTTGATGGAGGAGAATTCCATCCGTATGGTATTTTACAGGATCCACCTATAGAGGTCGAAGGAAAAACCGTTAATCTAGATGTGGAAGTGGTTGATGCCCCTCTGGATTACAACCTTCTCCTGGGTCGCAGTTGGTCTTACGCCATGACTATTGTCGTATCATCGGTCTTTCGTCTCATCATGTTTCCTCATAAAGGAAATATCGTTAAAATAGATCAGCTCTCATATTATTCATCTGGCCCAGCCACTACTGATAGCATCCAACATGTCATAAAATCAACTATCCCTTATAAAGATGTTGGAGTAGGTTTAATTAAAGATTTTGCTTTACTGGGAACTTTTTCCCTGCTTGCTCCCAACGTACCGCCTCCTATTGCTAACATCAATATGATTACATCAAGTACTATTTCCTTTGATGATCCTTGAACAGTACCTTCAGACTTAGAACTGGATTCTTTCGATGGTGCAATGCCTTTGAGTCCATTTGAATTAGCATATCAGAAAGTACAGTCATTTTCTGATACTCCTTCAACTAAACCGGATCTAGTGAGTGTGATCAATGAGGAATTACTTTCCATATAGAGCTCATCTTCGACATCAATTCTGGATCATGTTCAACAAGTATTCAATACTGATGAGCATATTCCTGAATTTTTGTCTATAGATGAATTACCATGGGAAGATCTACATCATCGATCTTCATTTTCACCTGATCTCGATCATTTTGAAACTGCTTTTTCCTCCATTTTTACCGCTGATTATGTCAACAAACCCCGGAATCCTCTAACGAATTTTGATTCGAATTGAACTTAGCAAACATTTCTACGACAGTTCCAATTGACATCTCAGTGAAACCAGGAATTGTTGAAAAAATTCATATAGGTGCTTCTTGTATTCCAGATGAAATCCAAGCATATAAAGCCCTATTTCAAGAATTTTGTGACATTTTTGCCTGGCCATATGAAGAAATGCCAGGAATTGATCCATCAATTATTGTTCATGAAATTAAAACATACCCAGATGCTAAACCTTTCCAACAAATATTACGTCAGATACATCCGCGAAAAGCTGCCGCTATTAAAGCAGAAGTTGAGAAATTACTTCGTGCAGGTTTTATTTATCCAATTCCTTTAACGGATTGGGTATCTAATATTTTTCCTATTAATAAAAAACAAGGGAAAATACGAGTATGTATCGATTATAGGGATATAAATCGAGCTTGTCCAAAAGACAATTATCCAACCCCTTATATCGATCAAATTATTGACGATTGTGCCGGAAGTGAAATTTTTTCGTTTATGGAAGGATTTTCAGGCTACAATCAAATCAACATACTCCCTGCTGATCAACCCAAAACAACTTTCATTTGTCCATGGGGGACTTTTGCTAACTGCAAATTACCTTTTGGACTTAAGAACACTGGCACAACTTCTCAGAGGGCAATGTCTTATGCATTTCATGACATTAAACACATTGTGCAACCCTATCTCGATGATTTACCTGCTCATTCATCACGCAGAGCAGATCATCTTACTCTTCTACAAGCTATCTTTATGAGATGTAGGCATTATAAGATTCGTCTGAATCCTCAAAAATGTGTCTTTTATGTTGAATATGGATGATTATTGGGATTTTTTGTCTCAAAGGTAGGCATTCGCTTCGACCCATCGAAGGTTGAGGCTATCATCAATTTACCTCCTCCTTCTACTCTTCACCAACTCCAAAGTTTGCAAGGGAAAGCGAATTTTTTACATCGATTCATTCCTAACTATGTTGAGTTAACCAAAGGTTTTACAAGGTTGTTAAAGTAGAATATTCCTTTCTTATCGCTGATTTCTCTTTTGATGCTCTTAAACACGCGTTGACCCTTGCACCGTTATTGCATCCTCCCAATTACAACCAGGATTACTTTTTATACCTAGTAGCCCCCAATTCTACGATTGGCATGGTCTTAGTTCAGGAAGATGAATTCCACAATGAACATGTGATTTATTATCTCAGTTGCAATCTACATCCGACCGAAATGAAATACTCACATGTGGAGAAATTGGCCTTGGCAGTAGTTCAAGTTGTCCAACGAATTCGTCATTACATACTGTTACGCAAAACAACAGTGATTTCTGATTGTAACCCTATGATGTATATTTTGATCAAACAACTGCTAGGGGGAAAATATTCCAAATGGATTTTTATCCTGCAGGAGTTTTATTTGGAATTTGAAAATCCAAATCAAATAAATCATTGGTATTCGTTGAACTTATGTGTGACTTCCCAAGTACTGACACAAAAACTGTGGCAAAACATCCGATCGCAGATGAATATTTGTTTCTTATCAGTACCATCGATCCTTGGTATGGATATATCATCATTTATCTCCAAATCCAAACTTTTTGGCCCAAAATATCATGCTCACAACGACGAAAAATCCGTTTCCAGTCTCAGCAATATCATATCGTTGGTGACACACTATACCGTCATGGAGCGGACTCTATTTTTCGACGTTGTCTAACTCTTGATGAAGCTGAAAAGGTTTGAAATGACTGTCACTCTGGAGCATGTGGCGATCATATATCTGGGTATGCCACAGCCCAAAATATATTGCACGCTGGCTATTATTGGTTGTTCTTATTTAAATATTGTATTTCTGCTATCCGGAAATGACACAACTGTCAAATCTTTGATCAAAATATGTGTGCACCACCCGCTCCTCTTCACCCTATAATTGTTGTTGGTCCTTTTGCAAAATGGGGCATTGACTTCATTACATGTAACCCTCACTCGGCCGGGGGGCATGGGTATATTATTCTCGCTATAAATTATTTTACCAAATGGGCCAAGGCGATGCCTAAATTTGCGGCAGATGGAAAAATTGCAGCTACTTTCGTGTTCAATCATGTGATTTCTCATTTCGGTGTACCCCAAGAAATAATTACTGACCATGGGAGTCATTTTCGAAACATCATGATGACCAAACTAACTGATCAACTTGGCCTGTGCCATGATAGTTATACACCATATTACCCACAGGCTAATGGTCTGGTTGAAGCTATCAATAAATTTTTAGTCACCATGATCAAACCAATCATTGGAATTCATAAATCGAATTGGTAGACCATGCTTTTTTCAGCACTTTGGGCATATCGAACCTCAACAAAAACATCGACAGGTTTTACCCCTTTTCAATTGGTTTAAATTTTAGAAGCGGTACTACCGATTGAATGTGAGATACCATCACTCCAACTAGCCATAGAGTTACTACCAGCCACTTCTGAAGAGGAGAAACACTTTTTGTACTTAGCTCAATTAGATGAGAATCGGCGCACCGTTGTATTAGCTACCGAAGCTCATGTGAAATGAATGAAAGCTTAGTATGATAGAAGTGTTACACCTCGTATTTTTTTAGAAGGAGACCTAGTCTTGGTTTATGATCAAGCTAACGATAAGCTAGGGGCTGGGAAATTTGAACCCATGTGGCATGTTCCTTATATTTTCAAACGACAACTTGCAAAAGGGGCCTATGAACTGATTGACTTTGACGGGGTCTCTTTAGGCAAACCCAGAAATGGGCTTTATCTGAAGAGATATTATGCTTGATTCTTGTGTGGAGATCTTCCCTGTATATTAGTTTTTTTCATCAGCTAGTGTGTTGTAGATTAGAAGAGCGTGCCTAGTTTAAGTGTGCTTTTACCACTATCCCTTCTTATCTAGATCACTCTTGATTTTGCAGATGTCGACGTCCCTTCAAACATACATTGGTTTTGCCAATGGTGCTTGTCATAGAAAACGGAACATTTCTTCCGCAGCTTGGGTTATTTATTCTCCCACTGATGAGTTAGTATCTATGCATGGGGTAAGCCTCGGTCAAACGACGAACAATATTACAGAGTATAGCACAGTTATTGAGTTATTGTCTGAATCCATTTCATTTGGAATTTGAAGTTTGATCATTAGATTAGATTATGAACTCATTGTATTACAATTGAATAGAGTATATGCAATTAAAAACCCAGTGTTGTTAGGATTATTTTTGAAAGTTCGTCCCTTGGAATGAGAATTTGATTATATTGAGTATCAACACATTCTGAGAAATTTAAACACACTAACTAATGCAGTAGCTTCTAGTGTTATAAATAGACATTTGCGATAATTAAAGCAGTAGATCAAAATAACATTTGATAACATGTTAAGATAGATAACTGGAAATAATATTAATATCATAGCATAAGAGTAGTGTTTTCAAAAAAGATTACATCGTCCTCAATCATGGGTTCAAAACGCCTTATGATCGGAAAAAAGTGATACAAAAAATGATATAAGTCTACAATATCAATCATCCACTATCCGTGGTGATGATCACGATAAAACACTGCAGCCCGTGCCACCTTGCTCAGGAATCTCCTGAACTGTCCCGGAACCCCGATAACATATCTCTGTAAGCGGAGCGGAATGCCATCTATGGTAGTCTCTGGAAGATCTAAATTCAACCGCTCCATATGGTTTTCCAGGTCATTAAGGATCTCTGTTGTCTGATCCTATGGTTTTGGTGGTGTTGTAGCTGGATCTCTTGGCTTCTTGTCAAAAGGACGGAGAGTGGCTGGTCGACGTGGACCTACATTTGCATTTGAAATTTTTGTCATCAATTTTGGACGATTCAAAAAACAAAATTAAAAAAAATTAGAATTTAGAACATGTCAAAATGATTCTTACCTGAGTCATCCCACTATGTCCCTAGAGGAAGAGACATCTCTCGATCGCCGCGGAAATCTATCCCAGCATAAGGGAAATATTCTATTGCGAAGATTTGGTTCTCCAACCAATGGAAATAAGCTAGAGTGAAATGAACAATCTCGCCGCCTTCACTATGATGGGCCACAGTGCAACCCATCGGACCATCAGAGGCTCTTTAACTCTACCATGATCAACTAAAATAAGCTATGGGGCTAGTGAAGGAATTCTCTCTAGAGAAAATGTAACCATGATCGCTCCATACCCGAATTTTTTCAACTTTGAGTTTTTTTCTCTAGTCAGTTGGCCTTTGACCTTGGCTAACACTGCCTCGCACCAATTTAAAATGGTGCCTCTAAAGTACTCAACAGCAGTTTTCATTTGGGATCTTGTAGCAACATGTGGAGCTACGCTCCCACATAACCGAGTTATAGTAAACGCAACCACTTTGAGTTCAAGACGAATAATGGTTTTTATGTTAATGCGTTTATCTTTGGGGTCCACTTCTTCATTGCTGAATTCTTGCTGAAGGCTAGTGACAGATTGGCCACCTTCCCTAGCCCAAAACAAAGAGATTGGCTCACCTCTCTTTGATAAGCCAGTGAGAAAATATATATCTTCCAGTTCAATTTCGATCCGGTGACCTCCAATTATAAAGCATTGTTCCTGGACGTCCCATTTTTTTACCAGCTAGGTAAGTAAGTATACTTGAGCCCTCATACCCTGAATGGCCCAAAATTTGTACAAACCGCATTCTCTCAATACACGTAATGTGGGAAGATTATACCATGGCGGCATCATCAACCTCTTCATGTTCATGTTCTCTCCACTCAAGCATTGTAGATATCCTGCAATGGACAAATTGAAAGATTAGAAAAATTTTGAGTAAGAAAATTTGGTTTATTTTGGGAGAATTATTCATTTTATTTCTTATGGCACTTCCGTGATTTTCGCATGAAAAGAGTGCATGGATCCGCACGTGTCTTATGCATAAATTGTGCGACCACGATAATTTTCCCTTTGCAAAATTGTCAGGGTCCACAGGTGTCATGTGTTTTACCTGCGGACCCCCATGAGAGAATTTTTGAACATATTTTCCTCCTTAAAAATCGATTTAAGCCCTAAATTAAGAAAGTAAACAAAAAAAATTGAAGGCAAGGATGATGTGGATTACCTGGAACTGACGGTTTTCGATTCTGACGGGCGAATCTTCAGTAATCTCCTCCGGAACGTTTTTTACCAAAATCTCTCAATTTTCACTCTGAAATCAAATGGTAAAAATGATTTAGAAAAACTCCTTTTTATAAGATTTTTTGAATAAATAAAATACAATTTTTTTTATTTTCCACTTTGAAAAGTTGTTTTCCGAATTATTTTTATTAATCATAAACAGGTATGTTTAATTTTTGACTTTTTTGTGCAGAATACAGAATTTTTTGGGTAAAATGGTCCTTTTGACAAAGGTGTATACTTTTTATCACTTTTTAAACTCGGTAAAAATTATGAAAAAGCGAAATCTATGAGTACATTTTTATCACTTTTTCGAACTCGTTAAAACTTACGGAAAAAGCGAAACTACTGAGTATACTTTTATCACCTTTTCGGACTCTTGAAAATTATGAAAAAGCGAAACCTTGGAGTTCTCTTTTAAGCCCTTTTCAGACTCTCTAAAGATGAAAAGATTGCCGAGTAATTGACTATTCGAACTCATTAAAGGAAATGAACATTCGTCCTTTCAGTATAAGTTTACCCCTTTTCCGGACTAAAATGGACTATTTACGAAAAAGGTATACGTTGACTAATCATGGTCAATAGAGTTCTCTCCTGTATTATGTTATCCTTTTTCGGGCTTGAGAGACTAAATTTACGAAAAATTACACCCATGGAGTTTCCTTATTTTTTCTTCTGACTCCCTAAAATTGAAAAACACCGAGTTTATCCTATACTGGACTCATTAAAATTTAATAGTAAAGGACCTGTCGATTACAAACAGGAACGAGCCACTCCTTCTTAGGGTTCGATTTTAAACTAAGTGGGACTCATCTGAAGGATAAGCTTATATAACAAGCAAATGTTATCCTCCTCAAGCTTGTCTAAAATAAAGAGGTACTTGCCATAAATGGTGGGGGGAAAAGAGAGAAAACGAATCCATTTGTCACTTGAACATGACACTTTTTCTCACACTTCTACCAGGGTTGGGAAAATCCTTTGCCTATTAGGTAATCAAACCATATTGAAAGTATTCAGCCAATTTCTGGGTATTAGCTTTAGGTCAATTGTTACCAAACCATCTGTAGTGTCATTATGTGTTCAAGAGGACAATTCAAATAAATCGTTCATTTGCAAACATATGTCTCCATTTGCGTTGACCATCCCTAAGTCAGTCCCTGCAAAATATTTCTACAAAATTTGACCTAATGGTTTCATGTCATGGGTTTTCCTATGATGGATCACTTTCTATCGACGACATCTCATCATCTAGGAAGTTGATCTAGAATCCTTCAATACCTTGGAATCTGCATGCCTTAATGGTAGGTTTCTCGCCTTCGACGATAGGTTGCATCATTGACCTTCGATCGAACGTTTCCTTGAAATGTTCGACTTCAGATCATTTATTCATATTTCATGGATTTGTGTTGAGTAATTTAAGAGCCATTGTCATTATTGGTGTTTTCTCTCACACTTGTTAACATTTCACATCATTGACTGGTAATCAAGTGGTTTCTACCATGTTCGACTTCGACACAATCAATCGCATGGATAGAATCGTACTAGTTCGGGTAGCGGAAATCAAGACCCTGAATCTAGTTTCCACCATCTAGGCTGCGAGGAGTTTTATTATTCATTATGCAGTAGAATATTCATAACATATGGCTGCGTCCATACTATGTCTACATTATTGATGTAATAGTAAAATCATTTCTACATCAGAACAAGTTTTAGTTAGTGTTTGATCTGAGTATGGGAATGCCTACCTCAACGATGATATATATGTATGTATGTATGTATGTATGTATGTATGTATGTATGTATGTATGTATGTATGTATGTATGTATGTATGTATGTATGTTTTGCATTGAATTTTTTTATAGGATTCCGACTGGGGTGTCCACAAGCCAATCCTCGAAATGATAAAGCACATCACCCTTCGAATGGTCTCAGACTTCGCACTTTAGGGGGAAATCTGTTACACTAAAATTGTCACCATGACGTTTTACTGTCTGTATGGGTTCATCATTACTCATAAAATACTCCCTTAGAAGTCTACAAACATCAAGTTCCAAAAACCAAGCCTTGAAATTGAGAGAAAAGCTTATAAAAGTCATAAAAATACTTGTACCGCACTTTCTCTTAGTATTACCTGCGGTGCTGCATCTGTTTATTCTAGAACATGCGGAATCGGCCGCACTTTTTCTTCATTAAGGGTGTGGATTCCTATAAAAGGTAAAGTGAAGGCGAAAGTAAAATTTGGAAGCCCAGCTGGTTGAATCTAGAAGCTTCTGGAAGCAATTATTTGGTGGAAAGTTTGCTCCTTTCATGTACATTCATCCCTCCATTAAAGGAGCCTACCCCTTTGTATGTGGAACTTAATCCTTTTGAAAGAGGATTCTATCCCCTCTTATTTGGAGCTGCAACCTCTTCTCTTTTTCTATAAATTGAGGCCATAGTTCAGCCTCAAGGGGACTTAGGCTTTGAGATTTTTTGAGGAGAATTGCTGGAAAAACTCAGACTCTCTTAACTGATTACCATATGGGAATGATTACACACTCATGTGTGTGTTATTCGAGAGAGTGCAAAGGCTTGTCAAAGTAGAGGAGATGCTTGTTCCGGACCCCGAAAGAACTTGTACGACATCAAGGCAAAAACGGTTGTAAGGATCCTTTTTTCATCAAATATAATACAAATGGATCATGTTTTCTCAATGAGTTGTTTATTTAAATGGCTCATTTCTTGAATTCCTTAATCATCAAGATATATTTATGGTTTATGAATTAGTCTATATTATGCAGGTGCTTCTGATTCTTTCATGTTTTTGATTGCAGATCCCGAAAGGAAACGTATTCGAAGTGACAAGAAATAAGACTATGATCGGTGCTAGACTACAGGTAAGTCCTAAATCCTTCATTATAGATAATTCTATATCAAATATAATCTAGAGAAAGTAGTTTACATTTGTCTGTTTGTTGTTAGTTATCCGTAGGATACTAGGGAGATATGTCTTGTCCACAAGAACGATTTATCCACCCAACACAATGTCTCTTGCTAAAATTATGATTGCTCTATCTAATGTTCAATCTCAGCTCAAGATTTAGAAATTATCTTCCTTAGCTAAAGACAACAAGCTCAAGTCTCTGGAAGATCTTGTAGTCAAAATTGGTTATGACCCAAAGGACTGCAAGGAAGTAGAAGGATACTTAAAAATAAAAATACATACATTTCAGCTCTACGAAAGCAGTTAAAGTTGCCTTCAATTGAGGATCCATAGACCAAATAAATTGAAGAGAGTGATCAGAACAGGGAAGAAATGCTCAAGCTTATCATTGAGAAAAATATACAGCTAAAGAATATGGAAGAACAGATTGAAGGACTACTAAAAGAGAAGGAAGTAGCATAGCTTGTTATGTTTCCACTCACACCAGTTCCAATAGAAATTGCAGGTTCAGAACCTAGCTCATCATCAAAATTTATTGAGTCTACATCAACAGCAGCTGATCCAGCAAGATTGTCACAAGAATTGGCCTCACAAAAAAAGGAAAATGATAATCTAGTACAAAAATTCTAGAACTTAGAGTTACAGAAAATAAAAAATGATGCTTGGTATATGGAGGAGATGCAAAAGTCCCACAGATTGGGACTTAAGATTAAAAAGTTGAAAAGTGAGTCCCTAATGGTAGATACCTTGGCCCAAGCCATGGAAAATATCTTGACAGACATCATCCAATCCATGACATAAGTATGGCCATCCATACAAATAATCTTTGAACAGCAAGAACTCATTACAAGATGCATAGAAGAAATTGAAGAATAGAAAGAAGCCTTGAAGACCAAGCCATCAGAATCCACAGATATGATAAAAGTGTTAAATTCAAAAATAAGAGAAGAGTTGGAGGAGATATACATTCCTGACATCACAGGTACCATCTTAGAGATTAAGAAGGTCTTACAAAAGAGTAATTTGATCAACCAGCTGGAGACAAAGTGTCAAACCTTGGGCATTGTTTTCCAAAGGTTTCATTCAAAGTTTGATGTTTTAAATCAAAAAGGACTACTAGGATTGGTAGCCTTAAATGAAAATTTGATAAAATTAGAATATTATTGTAAGAAATTGTATACTATTGCAACATATAGAGCTAAATTTGCAGGAATCAAAGAACAGATTACAGGTAAGGCCTTTTTGGAAGCCTTAGAGTTCAATTTTACCATCCAGCGTGAGATTAGACATATGTTCCTTAACAAGCCCACTTTCGAAAGATACACAGAAGTGGATAAAGTATTTAGAAAGATGGTGAATTTCCAAATCCCAAGTGAATAAAGATGGGATAAATTGTGTGATATAATTGAGTGATTTTTTATCCTAACAGCATGACATCACAGCATCATTTCAAGGGCCAAGTCATCAACAGCCTCCTTCAAAGAAATGACGCATCATCCAGTAGTTTCCTTCGACCTATTATTTGATACTATTTTTTTAATCAGTTTTAGATATTTTCTTAGTCTTAGAACTAGTATAAATAACTCTCATTACGAGTTATTAAGGGTTGCACCCTTTGATAAGCATTTTGTAATCAGCAGTGTAAAAGATTTTGATCATTAATAATAAATGAAGGATTCTGGATTTGTTTCATACAACCTTGTTCCCTTGTGAGTTTTCCTGTTTAGTATTACATTTTGTTTTCTACATGTATTTAATTTTTATGAAGATAACTAGGTGAGATTAACCGAGTTTCAGTTGTCTTGGATTCTTCCTTAAGTTATTATCTATATCAAAGTATGATTTATTGAATTGTTTATTTATGTAAGTGCCTCTCATCAATAAATTATCAGCATCTTCATAATGTTAAACATATTTTTTTAAACTTATAGACATTGTTTGAAAGTTTTCACACTTATGATCATTTAAAACATTCAATTTGAATAATTAAATAATCATATCTTCTTACATGTTCTTCTTAATCACCTACAAATATAAATCATTGTATGGAATAAAAAAACAGCCCTTTGCCTTATTAATTAATATTATCTAAAGGTTTAGACACAGTTGTTGCAAAATTATTTTATGCATTGGTCATCCAAAAATTTCAACCTTAAAACAAAACAAAACATTATAGATTCTCTGGCATAATTTAATATTGACCCCAATTATCTGAGAGGACAAAATCAGACTCGCATCGTTTCCAGGGAACTGAATTTGATTTTTTTTCCCTAGGACAACGATAAATCCTATTCCTTTAAGGGTGATTAAAGGTCTATTTAGGTCAAAATGTTTCACCTAGCGACTTCACTGAACCCAAGTTGGCTCCTTCAAAGCATACCAGGTCTCATTCTGATTCTGAAATTGTCTTACCTCTATCAAATCTAGAGAGACTGGTAAGACGAGCTTCTTCCAGAAGAGGACACCAAACACCTTCTTATGTTCCTCAGCAGGAGACCCCAACAATTCCTGATCCTTTTAGATCTGGACCTATTCCCCTATAATCAGAAGACTTACCTCCTAGAGTGCAAGAATTAGTATCCAAAGGAGTGGATTTTCAATCTGCTTTGTTAGTTCATTCTTTGGAGTCTTATAAATTAACTGAGGCACATTTTGAATCTCCCACATCAGAACAGGAGTTGGATCTACATTTACTTGGATTCAAACCTACTGAATTCATATCCCCTATCTCATACTCTGCTCCATCTACTTCTGCACAACCAGAAGATATATTTTATCTCTATTATAATCCTTTATTTGAACATAAAGAAGGAGAGGAAGAGGTTCAAAAGTTGGTCATTTGAACACCCTTAATATCCATAAAAATATCTTCAACTCCACTTCATCCTCCACCTTCTTTAACTCCTCCATCTTCACCTCCTTCTTCCCCATCTTCATCCTCTACTTCTACAACTACCACCACTGAATCTTCTTCAACTACATCTTCAAGTATGGCTGGTTTTAGACCAATTTTTCAAGCAATATAGGCTTCCATATTACTCCCAAACATACTTAATTATTTTCCTGCTAGATATCTGAAACATCTCTCAAGATTTAATGGAGAAACTGGTTTGTCAGTTGAAGATCATCTAGCATCATTTCTAGATTTTGCTGATAACATGAACAGAGAACATGAAAATGTTTATATGAGATTATTTGTGCAATATTTAGAAGGAAATGTTATGAATTATTTTATAAAATTACCAACACATTTTAATTAAATCTTGGGAGGAATCGACAACTATCTTTAAGACTCAATGGGGTGTGAAAAAGGATCACGTTTATTTCTGAAGAGAATTTGAAGAGCTCAAAACAAATTATGGTGAACTAGTAGTTGATTTCATAAAAAGTTTTAATAAACTTTATCACAAGATGCCTCATGATTGTAAACCACTTATAGTAGCAGCAAAGGTTAGATTCTCCAAAGCCTTTGAGGATGATTTTGTTGTCATGTTAAGAGAGATAATTTCTTGTACCTTATAATACATGCAAAAAAATGCTATAGAGGTCGAAGAAAATAGGTCTGCCTCAACTAAGCTAAAGGCCAAAGCTGAAAAATCCCAAAGAAAATTAAAATCAAATCGAGAAGCCTCTTCTTCCTCTAAATCTAAAAGTGAAGACTCAAAAATATATGAAATCACACCACTTCTTAAAAACCTTTCAAATGGGATTTCTAAGATTGAAACACAACCTAGAACAGTCCAAAAAACTGTTTCTAGACCCCAAACACAAACCCAAGGTCAATTCAAAAAGGCCCCGCAATTGCAAATTCTCCAGAGACCAAATAATGATCAAAAAGAACCTACACCTTTGTTGATTGATAATCAACAACCTGATGATAATACTTTGTCAATTATTGAAGATATTAAAAACATAGACAACACATCTATTCAAACTTCTATTGTCCCTATCCCTAAAATTCAAATGTCCCAAGAAGATCAAGAAAGTTCTCAGGTTTCCAAATATCAAGCCTTCTCTGAATTTTTAATTGCAGAACTTAACAGAAGGTATGATTTAAGACCTAGATCAGGTCCTGGTATACCTCCTAAAGATGTTTCCATAATTGATCCTCAAGTGAAATCTGTTGAAACTAAAATTACTTCTATTCAACCTCTAAATCAACCAAATGATATTACACAAATTGATAGAACAGTTTTGACTGCTTTTAATGTTGAAGGAGAATCAGAAAGAGTTAAAATTCCTATTCCACTTTTAGAACTTTCTAAAAATCTTGGATATAAGAGTCAAGTCTCAAAATGGATCCAAAACTCTAGTGTAGATGTTGAAGGAGATGTCATTAGCCTTCAAGATGGGAAACCATTAGTATTTTTTGGTCCAAGCTCTGATATTATAGATGAAACTGTACCTCCATTTTATGTAACTTTGAAAGCTCATGACTCATAGTTATATAATTGTATAATAGATTTTGGAGCCTCACATAACCTTATTCCTAAGGTTATCATGGATCAATTAAACCTTGAAATCACTAAATCTTATCATGACTTATACACCTTCGATTCCAAAAGAGTTCCTTGCTTAGGACTTATAAAAGAGTTAGTGGTCACTCTAGCTCAAATACCAATGAAAAGTATAGTCCTAGACATTGTTGTAACGGATATTCCTCCCAATTTTTCAATGCTTCTTTCGAGATAATGTTGTGCCAAATTGGGAGGAAGCCTTCAGATATATATTTATTTTGCCACAATTCTTGTGTATGGAAGAGAAAATCTTAGGTTGTATAGAGAGGTCAGATTTATACATACTGTGTGTAAAGCATATCAAGCTAGAAATAATCTCATTTATGTAGTTGACCAAGATTTTGGTTTCTTCCAACTATCTTCAAACACTTCACAGAATTCTCAACTTAAGATTGAAGATGTAGTTGAAACTCCTAAATCTGCTCAAAATGATATTTGGAAACTTTTCTTTGATGGGTCTTGTTCCAAATATGGAGCTAGAGCTAGTATTGTTTTAATTTCACCAGAGAAAGAGAACATAACCTAATCATGCAAGCTATATTTTGAGGTTACAAATAACGTTGCAGAATATGAAGCTTTCCTCCTAGGCTTAGAGTTTTCTAGAAGTTTAAAGGTCCAAAATTTAAGTGTTTTTAGTGATTATGAACTTATAGTAAGATAGGTTAGGAATATTTTTCAAACAAGGCATCCTAGGCTCAGATCTTATAGAAATGAGGTTTTGGATTCAATTGAAAACTCCTTTAATGCTTTTAATATAATTTTTATCCCTAGAAATGAAAACATTCATGTAGACTTCTTAGTTGTTTCTGCCAATTATTTTAAGATGCCAGACCAAATGCAAGTTCAATATCAAATTCAAGTCAAATATAGGCCATCCATTCTAGATAATTTAAAATATTGGCAAATATTTGAAGATAATGAAAAACTAAATCCTTTCTCCAAGTTATTGATGAATTTTATGTCTTACAAATTGAAGAAGATAAATCAAATATGAATGAAGCTGCTAAAGAAAATGAACATTGAAATTTAAATTTAAAAGTAGTTGATCATGACATTATACAATTGTCAAACAATTTCATTCCTAAAGGCCTTTTTCCTTTAGAAAAGATATTTGATCAAAATGATGTCCCTAGAAACCCACTGTCTATTTCACCATAAGATGATATTGAAGAAACTAATATTGGAACTCATGAAGAGATCAAGAACATTAAATTTGTGCATATTTAAATCCTGAAGTTAAAACTGAATATATTAAACTTATTTAAAATTACAAATATTTTTTTTCTTGGTCTTATGTTGATTTGAAAACTTATGAAACATCTCTTATAGAGCATAAAATTCCACTAAAACTAGAATTAAAACATTACAAACAAAAACTAAGAAGAATTAATCCAGTTATTCTTCGCACCATACAAAAGGAACTTAAGAAGCTTCTATATGCTCAAATAATTTTCCCCTTAAGATACTCTGACTGGTTAGCCAATTTGGTTCCTGTTAGAAAGAAAAATGGAGAAATAAGACTTTGTGTGGATTTCAGAAACCTTAATAAATCATCTCTAAAGGATAATGATCCACTCCCATATATGGATCAATTAATACAAAAGGTTTCTAGTGCTAATATACATTCCATGCTTGGTGGCTTCTCTAGTTATAACCAGATAATGGTAAATCCAAAAGAAAAAGAAAATTTTGCCTTTACCACACCTAGGGCACATTCATGTATGCCAGAATTTGGGTTATCAAATGCAGGAGCAACATTCCAAAGAGAAATGGACTTAGACTTTGTCGGTAATGTAAATAAAGTGTGTTTTTATTTATCTTGATGATCTCACCATTTTCTCTAATTCAGATCAAAAGCATTTAAAACACTTGATGAAGGCTTTTGACAGGTGTAGAAAGTTTGGAATATCTCTCAACCCTAATAAGTCTTTGTTTGCCATCAAAGAAGGAAATTTTTTGGGCCACATAATTTCAAAGGAAGAACTGGTGATAGATCCTAAAAGAGTATCTACTATTCAATCATTATCATTGCCAAGAAATAAGAAAAATATCCAAGCCTTTCTAGGAAAAATTAACTTCTTGAGAAGATTCATCCCTAACTATGCTGAAATAGTTAAAGAAATAACTGACATGCTTAAAAATAATCATGAAGTTAAATGGACTATTCCTGCTAAATATGCTTTTGATCAAATCAAGAAGGCTATTTTTGAAGCTCCTACCTTAGCCAGCCCAAATTATTTTCTTCCTTTCAATATATTTTCCTTTGCTTATAAAACCACTCTTGTTGTTACAGAAAAATGAATATTATGATGATCATCCCATAGCATTTTTCAGTAATTTTATGCGAGATGCTGAACTCAAGTATGATATTATTAAAAACCATGCTTATACCCTAGTTCAAGCCTTAAAATCTTTCAGGATGTATGTCATTCACTCAACCAATACTGCTTATGTCCCCAACAGTGTTGTAAAAACTTTTCTTACCCAACCAGACATTGATGGAAGAAGAGGAAGGCGGATCACCCAAAGGCTTGAGTTTGACCTCATAAAACCACTAAGTTAGTGAAGGGCCAATGTTTAGCTAAATTTTTGGTTGAATCCAATTGCAAAGTTTTATGAATAAACTTTTTTTTTGAAATCTCTGAGAAGCATACACAAGAACCTTCTTCAAATTTAGATAGGGATAATCTGCAAGAAACTTCCTTAAATGCAAAAGGGGAGAATCGACAAGAACCCTCCCAATTTTCTCAAGGAAAGAAACCACAAGAAACTTCGCCTTCAACTCAAACAGCTCATGTTGACATTGATGAATTTTTTTTATTGTCAGATTGGTATGCAGATTGTTAGTCATCAGTATTTTTCACTATCTTTGGATGACTAAAGGGTGTTTATAGATTTCTGAAAACAACATTCCTTGAATATTGTGATTTTCAGAAATATCACTGCCTTCATTATCCTTATAGAAACTTTTTCTTTATTCTATCAGTTTCCCTTTTCATGGTCACCCTGTTGTTCCTACAAACTCCTCATAAGCTTATACCTCTCATTTTCATCCTACTTCCTTGCCTCTAACTTCATTGCCTCATTTTTTCCCTATCAATAGACCCCATCCTCCATCTAGGGTTTCCTATAGCTAACTCATTCCCATGTTCCCCAGCTTCCTCAAGCATTGATGGTCACAAAAGTATCTCTGTAGGCTCTTTAGATAAATCAAGTACATTGGATTTTGGATCTTCAATACATCACTTTTGACAATACTCTGTTTTTCACATAAAGCTTCCAAGCCAATTTTTAGTCAAGATTAGGTCAAAGAACCCTCCCACTAGGTCAATTAGGGTTTCACATGTTTTAAGGTCATCATTGGATGTTGCAGGCACTGCTTTTCCTTTGCTAGAATCTAGCTCAGATTTAATAGAATCTGAAGACATGGTTATTCAAGAAGGACCTAAAATATTTCTAAAGAATATTTCCTCATTAGTTCAAAGTCTGCAATTAAGAAAAATGAACAAAGTTT
The DNA here is from genome assembly GCA_034641835.2 of Pinus albicaulis. NCBI lineage: Eukaryota > Viridiplantae > Streptophyta > Pinopsida > Pinales > Pinaceae > Pinus > Pinus albicaulis. The sequence goes on along the minus strand of CM076579.1, from coordinate 1,480,734,647 downwards.
GGAACTTCTGCAAGAGTGTTGAAAGTTTTGTCAGTAGAAGGTACTGATAAGGTAGATTGTCTACTCCTGAATGAAGACCGCTTACATCCAAAGAAAGGGAGACAATTTGGTCTTGAAGAGAACTAGGGTTTTGAGCTTCATGGTCCAGTTGAATGCCAAAAACAGTGATCACTTGCAGAAATGACATAGAGGAAGCACACAAAGCCAAACATGAAGAAAGTATATGAGAGACTATTGATGAGATTTGGAAAAGGTGAGGTGAACTGGACAAAAGTGAATGAACTTGAAAGGGATATAGAGAACTTAGAAGACAACACTAATGATTGTTGTAAAGCACTCCAGACACCTAGGGTTTTAGGAAAGTGGCCAGAAAAGGTGAAATATGATTTGAAATCCATGGTGGAAGCAAAAGAGCATTTTGAAAATTCCATTGGGTGATCAGATCCCAAACTTGTCAAAAATGAGCTTGTTGTGCCTAAATGAGAAAAATATGAGTTGAGCTCCAAGGTGGAAATAAAAGAGGTTTTTGAAGATGCTTCTATATGACCAAATCCTAAAGTTTTCAAAATCACCCTGACAAGCCTAAATGAACAAAAGAAAATCCACCTCAATGTTTTCAGTCACCTGTGTTAGCTCCCTGTAATTAGCAAGATTGGAAAAGTCCAACTACAGGGAGAACACTTATTTCAACCACTTTTGGATTCTAGGATCTAGCCCTCCTGAATCCGGAGAGGGATCTCTCCAATAAAGTGAAAAAGATGGATTTATCTTTAAAAGCTTTCGAGTAATGATATTAGGCTAGTTATGAAGGCCGAGAGTTTTGTCTTGTTTTTGGATGGTTGAGCATGGTTATTATTTGAGGGGAAAGTCCTAAATGGAAAGAGTTTCAAAGGTGTGAAGTTGCAAGCAATCAGAACAAGTTTTGGCTAAAAAGATAGATATAACGTTGGTTTTAGTCCATTGGGCTATGGAGTCATAATAGGGTTTAATTGAAGCAACAAGGTTCAAGAGTGGTCCATGGGGCAAGTCATCTATGTCTAAGGATCTCTTTAAAGTTGATTTTATGGAATGAAATGATACAACAAGAAGGGGAATTAAACAAATGAAGAACAAAGAGCAGCCTAAGAATAGGTAAGTACTTTGAAACTATCTTGCTTTCGGCATACACTTAAGAGAGACATAAAAGTAATCTGAGATCTGGTAAGTACTTTGAAACTAGCCAGCTTTGATGCACTTTCAATAGAAAAACATTTTAAACACGAAGGGAAACTTTAAAAGCAACTGTTGGAGGAGAAACTAGAGGACAGGGCTCACCATAAACTTCCCTAGCTCTGCTTTACTTAGTGAACTTTCAAGACAAACACATAAGATAAAAAAGGATGGTCTAAGATCAGGTAAGGACTTTTAACCTAGCTTGCTTTCAACACACTCTTAGGGAAATTTTTAGATAGTTTTTTGGGATAAAACTAAAGGACAGGGCTCACCATTACTTCCTTAGTTCATCTTTACTTAACATAAACTGAAAATAACATTCAAGAACAACATTCAGCTGAGACAGTAGGACGAGGGAACGCCAACATTACTAACTGCTTAAATTGAATTAAATCATTCCTAAATAACACAATTTGGAAGAAAACATAAAGATAAAGCTTATTAGTCAGAGAAGGGTATTTATATACAGTAAATCCTAACTCTATGCTTGATGTTCTTTATCAGAGAAGATGGACAAAGCGAAAATAGAAATAAAATAACAATTTACAATAAGAAATAACATCACCGTTGACATAGACCAAGATCCCATAAATCAGCTTGTATTGATGCTTCAAACCAATTACAGCTTCAAGTCTAATGTTTCAGTTTAGAAATCATCTTCACTTCTCAGACTAACTGATTAAATCACAAACAGAGCTTCAAGAGCCCATGAACACTATTTACAAGTAGAAGTTTCAAGCTCAAGTATATTTCAAAGTTTTGCAACCAACATTTTCTCATCTTCTACAGGAGTGTTTATAGAAGAAAAGAGGAGGTGGGATCTGATAAAAGATCTCCTGGGTCAATTAATACAGACTTTAATACTTCTCGGCCTTTGATGGGCTCGATGGAGAAGTTTACAGATGTTATGTTTGTATTAATTGTTTTACATTTAAGAATTAAGCTCAGTGGGAGCTTTTGTTGACTTTTAATGCTCTGTTTCATGTTGTAATAACTCTGCTAATATTTTTTGCAATAAGTTCCTTTGGCAGAATTAACTATTCAGCTGCATTGAGAAAAATATCTGATGTTCCGATAATAACTTGGCCTCTGTTGAATGCATTGAGGCTATAGGTGGCATCTGGTAGCTGAGAGGAATCAATTTGCCTCTAATGTGGCAGTGGAGGCTCTCTGTCTGATAGATATTATTGATTTTTCCTTAATTGTGTTCAATTTAATGGATTAGGCTTTTGATTTTGATCTTAGCCGTAATCCATCCAAACTGTGTAAATCAGCTTTAATTCTCCATTTCTGGCTTGATTTAATCTTCAACACTGATACTCTTTTGTTTCGATTTAATACTCTGTGTCTTGTTGATGTGCAAGTAATACAGGGTTCATATGGTATCAATACCCATGAAGCATCGACGAAACGTGAAATTGAACCTTGTGGAATGATCTTTCTGTATGCACAAAGGCATGAGGGATCATCATCCCCAGCCTTTGGTTTTCCTTTGATATAATGGAAAAACCATACAAAACCTGCAAAAATACATAAAATAGTTAATAAATCCTGCGTATGTGGTAAAAACTGCTTCAGAGGTTGTGAGGAGGAGCATGGTCGTTGGATGGCAGCATCCAACAGTGGAGATTCGTTTGTGGAGGTCAAAGAGGAAAGTGGGGAAGAATTAAGTCAGATCTGTCGATCTGCAGAGATCGATGGTCAGGATTAATCGAGAGGAAACATAATGCAAATAGTCACATTATGGAAATTCGGAAGAGAAACAAAGCAAATAGGTGAAATTTCCTTCGGCGGAGGTAAAATGCATAAGAATTGAAAATGGGGTTTCGGGATGATCGTGGGTCGTCGAATGAGACCAGGCCACGAGATCAACAGTGGAGATTGCATGTTAAAAACCCTTTGGAAGAGGCGGAGGGCGATAGTGTATGGCCAGATTAGATCCGAGCCGTTGATCTGCAAAGATCGATGGCGGGAAGCACGCGCGGTATAATATAATAGAAAATGAGTAAAGTGGTTTCGGGAGGTAAAACCACAGGTTTTGCGCGGAGGAAAGGTGGGTAGGTGGTATTTCCTTATCGAACACGATATGTGTTCTCGCCCAACACGTGGCATTTTAAACCAGCTTATATCACGTAAATTTTGGAGATTAACTTTCGCGCTTAAAGTTACGCGACATGGAATGTGGGTCGTTAGATCTGGGACCTCAGATCTAACGGTGGGGAAATGAGCGCGATATTGGATAGATGCGTGGGCAGATAGAGGGTAGGGTGGTTTCAATATGGGTCGTCAGATCAAAGATTGGAGGGAGGAGATTAAAAATCGAGGAAGGCAGGACCCATAGGAGGCAGGCCTGTCGGGGTTAATAAGAGCCGTTGGATGAAACAAATCAACCGCTAGGATGAAAACTAGAGTTTGAACAAAATAATTAAAAAGCGGAGAAAGAGTTGATAAGGGTCGTTGATCTGTAGCGGCTGTGGATTGGCCAAAAACATTATGAATCGGGACATATGATTTAAACCAAAGTTGGGAAATGCAATCTAGACATGTGGACGGCCCAGATGCAATCGGAGGCATGCGATCAGCGGGGGAAAAACTTTGAATGGCACTGGTGCGATTAACTGTGGGTCGTCGATTTGCAGATCAGATCGACGGCGGAGAACTCATCGGGGGTTGACCAATTAGGGGTGGCATTATATTAACGCGCCCAATGAAAACTCCTAATGCGATTTCGCGAGGTTCGTTGATTGGTCTGTGATCAACGGTGGATATTGTTTCAAATCATGCACCAGCGGAAACCCTTTAATACATACGAAAACCCAAAAATTTAATAAAATACAAAGGTTTTGGAGGTTCGGGTGGGTTATATATATAAGGATTGGCTTGGTGTCCGTCTGCAGGGCCATTGGTCTATATGGAAAATAATAGGCCCAGGACTTATACATATAAAGGGCCAATCGAGATCGGGCCTTCGATATTTTCAATCTACCCATTTTAATTCTTCAATGCAATTAACACTTCAGGACTTTAACTCTTGGTCCCGGGAGTAGGTTTACATGGAGGAAAGCGGAGGTTTATACAACGGGGCTCAATCGCATCGGAAAAAATGATGCGGGGCTTTTCAATCTACCCATTTTTATTAAAAGACATTGCTCCGATGGGTTAAGACCAAAACTTAGGAAAAGTGCGTTTATGAATTTATAAAGGGAAATATGCATCGGGGATAGTTTATTTCAAGGTTTAAGCGCTGGATGCGAGCCCAAGGGTTACATGAAGCGGTGATTGGATCGGGGCTATGTAATAAGGGGCCAATTGCATCGGAGGTCTCAATAAAGCAAAAAGACTTGTGCACTGTGTTTTGTTCCGATGCGATAAGCGCTTGGGACCATTAGCGCTTGGTTCCAGCACTAAGGCATATGTGGGGAAGTGGTTAGAACCTAGCCCAAAGGGGCTTAAGCCTTAATACAAAAAAGGGTATTTTCATGATTTTTTCAGGGTTTTCTAATGGATTTGGGGGTTTCGGCAAAGTTCAAAAGTGATTTTTAAACTTTGTAAAGAGGATCTCATGAAGGGATAATGGGGAAAAGAGGAAAATAAAGGAATCACATGGGAAATGAAGGGGTAAAAAATGAAGGTTAGTTTTAAGTGAAAGGAAGGGAAAAATGGTGTTTTGTGCAGCAGTCTTTTCTCTATGAAATCAGCAGAATTTCTGAGTTTACAATGGAAACAGCGGTGAATATTAAGACAAATGGCATGATGTCTTCACGATTCTTCAAGAGATAAGATTTTTAGCAAAAAATGTTTCTTGAAGGCTCCAAAAATGATTTAGCCACCTTTTGATATAACAAATTTTATAGGTGGCTAACAGTGGCTCCACTTGGGGATGGTGCCTTCTTGAAGGCATCAAGAACTTCAAACTTGTATTCTCTAGGAGGCTGATCAGTGCCTTATCCATTGGGCTACCTTTTTTTACTTGGATGTTCTTATTTTCCTCTGGAAAATGTTAGCAGCCATGAAAAAACAATGGATCTTCATCAACACAAGCTTTCTACCTACCCAATCCTACTGATCTAACATTTTTTCTTCTTTAGAGTACACTTGGATTGGCAAACTCTTTTCACAACATTTTATTCTTTTGTAAGCATAAAACTAATCTAATTCTACTTCTTATTTCTCCATGAACTTAGATTAAACATTTGAGTTCATATGCTTCTCTACCTAATCTACTAATATGTTAGGAATAAACAGTCTAACATATTTTTATTCACTATTTTCTAAAATAGAATTTTAAAAGCATACAAGTCAGGTTTGAACAGTTTAACTTGATCCTGATCTATGGCATAAAAAACAAGCAGCACATAGATATTATTTTACAGGAAATTAAATCAAAATGGAAGGCTTAAGATCTGAAAGTTTCTCAACACGGCCTTCTCTTTTCTACAGCTCTGTTTTTGAGTTTATTCGAGTTGTTTTTCCTTGTTTCTCTGGTTCAGATTTTGAGCTGATTAGAACTAGATTAACTCTGTTTTTTGACTCATGAAATAAAAAAATTTGAGTCATTTCTCTTTTGGAAACTAAGGTTCAAATTTTGAGCTTGTTTGAACCTTCAATTTCTAACCTAATCTATCTAACTGATAAGCCAAGATTAAACTGTTTGGAAATCAAATTCACTAACCTATCTGCAGTAAATTTAAAACTAATTAGCCACGGTTAGGCTGTATGGCTAACTAGGAGTGTATTTTACAGGAGTGGCATTTGATCTTACACACTTTCAGACTTCATTTCTCTCTTTTTTTCCTTTTTTTCTTTTTTTTTTTGGCATGGGGCTGTACCTTTATTGTTTTTACAATCTGCCCTCTTTTCTTTCTTCTATTGTTTTTGTATTTTTGTTTTTCTAACTTTGAATGCAATGATGGATGAAATATTTATAATGAGAAAAAAGATAAAAAGGCTCCAAAACATAACATGGATCAAGAGAAGTAATGCTTAAGCATCCTGCCATTGACAGTACCCCCAAACAGTTCAGTTCCATACAACTCCTGTAAGAAATAGGCATTGTTACCAGCAGCTGAATGAATGAGATAAGGGCCAAGCCATAAGTTGTCAAATTTTCCATGCTTGCCCTTGTCTTCTCTCCTTGAATCCCACTTTAAGACTTTGTCCCCAACATTGAAATTGTTGGCCTTCGTTCTTCTATCAAAAAAAAATTTGATGCTCTCTTGCTTCTATAATTATTTGTTATAAACCTCCTCTCTGGTTTGCTGAAGGTGAATGGTCTGATTTATTATTCTGATCATGTAATTATCTTCAGTTTGCAACTCTTGAATCAACTTCATAACTGGTACACCAAGGCTGGTTGGAAAGATTTCATTAGTACCATACACAAGCTGGAAAGTTGACATACCAATAGATTTCTTCAAGGTCAATCTGTCAGTCCAAAGTGCATGAACTAGCTTTGTGTGCCAAGACTTCTTGTTGTCCTCCAAAAGCTTCTTGATTATGTTCACCAAACTCTTGTTTGAGGATTCTGCAAGTCCATTACCTTGAGGGTAATAGGCCGTGGAATGACCCAATGTTATTTGATATTTGTGACATAAATCAACCATCTTCTTATATCCAAATGCTATTGCATTATCAGTGACGATCTTGGTAGGACAGCCAAATCTAGAGAGAATATTAGTGTCCATGATTTTATAATGATAGAATCATTGGCTTCCCTACAAGGGATGGCTTCTATCCATTTGGTGAAGTAGTCTGTGGCAGTGAGAATCCATCTATGCTGGGCAGATGAGGGTGGATGAATTTCTCCTATGAATTCAAGTCCCCACTGTTGAAAAGGAGTTTCAACAGTGATTGGATGCAGAGGTAAGGGTAGCAGCTTCCTTTTGCCTTCAAAAATTTGGCATTTATGACAGGCAATTATCATCTTGTGTACATCTAGAAAGAGAGTGGGCCAATAGTAACCAGCCCTAAGGATTTTGTTGGCTATTGTCTTCCACTAGAGGTGGCCTCCACATTCTCCTTCATGGAACTCGTGCTTAACCTTCTCTGCATCAAACTCAGGCAAACATTTAAGCAATATCCCACTTGCATTTTTCCAATAAAGACATTTATCTATAATGCAGTAGTTTACAACTTTTAACTTCAAAAACCTTGCCTTTTTTTTTGATAAACTGGGAGGTGTGTTCAAATTAAGTAAAACAAACAAAACATCAACATACCAAGAGGAATTCATAAAATAATCTTCAACAATAGGAGTTAAGAATTCTTCTTGGTCATCTAAAGCATTAATCATATTAATATCAAGAACTTCAAAATTTGATTCAGCCATCAATCTAGCTAGACCTTGGCCTTTGATGAGTCTAGTGGGCTTGATCTCTAAATCATACTCAAGAATAACATCTATCCACTTACCTCTCTTACCATCTGGGTCCTATGTCAGAATGTTTTTCACAACTGAATTTGGGACAAAGGCAATGATGTGTGAGTGAAGGATGTATACTCTGAAGTCTTTCAAAGCTTTAACCAATGCAAAAGCTTTCTTTTCCATAATGTTATACTTCAAAGGGGCATCCCTCAATGCTTTGCTAAAGAATGCAATAGGCTGCTCTTGTCCTTATGGATTTTTCTGTAAAAGGACAGCAACTATTGTATGTTCTGATGCAAATGAAAAAATATAAAAATCTTTTGAAAAATCAGGACTGATTAGAACCGGTGTTTTGGTTAACACTTGTTTCACCAGCTCAAAGGACTTCTTTGCTTCCAAGGTCCATTTTACCCCTTTCTCTTTCTTTAGCATGTTTTTTATGTTCCTAAGGATTTCAGCGAAGTTGGGTATGAACCTTCTCAAGAAATTAATCTTTCCAATGAAAGATTGTAACTCCTTGATGTTTCCAGGATTAGAGATTTGTAATATGGCCTCAATCCTATTTGGATCTATCTTTATACCCTCATTAGAAATAATGTGCCCAAGAAGTTTTCCTTCTTGGAGACCGAATAGTGTCTTCTTAGGGTTTAAATATATCCCAAACTTTCTGCATTTCTCGAAAACTTTTCTCAAATGTTCTAAGTGCTCTTCATCTGTCTTTGAAAACATGGTGACATCATCAAGATAAATAATGATGAAGTAGCCTAATTCTTCCGAGAATGCTATGTCCATGGCTCTCTGAAAGGTTGCTCTAGCATTCATTAGACCAAAGGGCATTTTCACATACATGAAAGTGCCCCAAGGTGTGGTAAACATTGTCTTTAGTCGATCATCAGGGTGGACTAGAATCTGATTGTACCCTGAATAACCATCTAGCAAAGAAATTATTTTGGAACGAACTACCCTTTGTAATATGTGGTCCATCTTGGGCAAAGGGTAGTTGTCCTTGAGTGAAGCTTTGTTCAAGTCTCTAAAGTCTATACAAAGCCTGATCTCTCCTATTTTCTTCCTAACTGACACCAGATTAGACACCCACTCAGAATATCTAATAGGGACAATAATACCAGCTTCATACATCTTCTTATTCTTCTTCTCAACCAAAGGCAACTGAACAGGGTTTATTCTGTGTAGCTTCTGTTTCAATGGCTTTTGGTTTTCCTTGAGAGGGATTTTGTGCTGGATTATTTCATTGTCATAGGATTTCAGATCTTCATAATTCCACGCAAAAACTTCAGAAAATTCTTTAAACAGCTCTAAGTATTTGAGTTTGATGTGAGCTGGTAAAGTCTTAGACAGTTTAATCATTTTCGGTTTAATTTCACTGCCTATATTACACTCTTCCATTTCAGTCTATGTAGGCTCCAGTTTTGACTTCTTAGCCACATCGTTGAAATTGAACAAATCTTCTAAAGGAGACAGAACCTTCAGCAAACGTTCATCATTTGACTGCAGAGTTTCTAAGTCCTCTGTTTCTATCCCTACAATCATTTCTGTTTTTTTTTTAGGTTTTCTTGACAACAGATTTATATCAGCAAGCTCAAGAGACGGTTCCTCTTCACCAAGAAAGTTTTCTTCACTAGGGAAGTCTGTCTCATAATCTGAATCCAAACTGTGAAGTTCAAACTGATTTTTGAACTGCATGAAGTCTTCTATTTGGTTGTCTCCGTCAAACACTTGCCAATATTTATCAATATCAGGAATGGCCGGTTTAAATTTAATCTGAGTTGAACATTCTTTGGTTTCGTATGGCGTTAAACATGTTCTAGCTGCGAAAGCTAAGCTGTGGGCCATGTTATTTTTTCTTCTTGGGACAAAAATCAAACGAGATTCCTCAAAAGTTTTAAGTAAATCCACGACATCGTTTCGATAGGTCCTTAGTCTGGGGTGATTTGCATTATATTCCCCGTTGACTTGCCTAATGAGTAATTCTGAATCCCCATGCACTCTAATTCTTTTGGCTCCTAATTTTTTCAACAAATGTAAGCCTAAGAGAAGGGATACATATTCCGCTATGTTATTCGAACACTGAAAGTTTAATCTACAGGAAAGGATTTCTGTGTGGTCACTTTCAATGTTTCGTATCCAGACACCTGCACCAGCGTTCCTCCTAGTGCAGGACCCATCAAAGTACATACTCCACAAAGGAATAGTTTCGGGTTCTTTCGTTTGATTATTGTCCTCTTCAACAAGAGTGATTTCGGTTTGCTCTTGAATATCAACATTCTTTTGTATTTGTTTTAATTCCTCTGGTCTTTTTTTAAGTTGAGGAATGCTTTCTTGACTCTCAAAGTTAAAAAGCAATGGACTAATGATTTGTAGCTCAAGACCCATGTTTGGTTTGTTGTAGCTTACGGGTTCAACAAACTATTTAGACATTTCCGTGGTGTTTACCTTGTTAGGTCCCTATATCACTAGTATAGTCCTTTATTATGGTTAGTTTAACCCCCTTATTGTTATTATTGAACCCTTGTAACCCCCATTTTGTTATTATTGTGCCCTTAAATTATTATTGTTAGGTCGGCTAGGATTACATTGTGGCCCACTAGGATTACATTATGGCCCCATGGACTCCTATATATAGAAAGGAGTTTTGTAAATTGTATCATCCAAGAATTGTTCATTTCTGTAATGTATTTGAGGTTTCCCCCTCGAAGTGGCTCATTTCTAAGGCGTTGATATCTCTTTTCTTCTATTTTTGGAGCTGGTTACACAACATTTGGTATCAGAGCTTTGGATTCTGGGGTTTCGCTGCTCCAAACAGGTCATCGTGGAATTTTCGCTATAACTTTTTTCTGAAGCCGGCTGAAATATTTGGTGAAAAATTGTCTTAAAGGAAGTTTTTATAAAAATTTCAGAGCTTGGTTAAAACAATATTTTCGGAGCTATGATCTGTGGAAGTTAGGTCTTTGTTCAGGCTCCTAAACAGGTCATCGTGGCATTTGCGCTATAAAAACATTTCTACGAAGGTTCAGAATCTGAAATTCATATGGTGCGAAGCTGAAATCCTGAATAAATTTGTCAAAAAATTTCAGAGCTTGGTTCACAATATTTTTGGAGATATGATCTGTGGAAGGTAGTGCTTTTTCAGGCTCCTGAATTTCATCTCAAAGAGGTGATCGTGGGAAAAGTTCAATAACTCTCTCTCTGGGCATCGGATTGGAGTGCCGTAAAACGTGGTTGCAAGTACACAGACCGAAGTTTCTTGGCTATCAATTTCAGAGGCGAAGGACAACACAGTGACACGTGGCAATCCGTACAATTTCTCTCTACTGAACCAGTCCAAAGTTGGGTCATTGTGGGAGATTGGAAATAACTTTGTCTTGAAGAATCCAAATCAGATCATATCTGTGGCATTTGAAAGACAGTTCAGAAGGCTACTACAGCAATGAATTTTAGATATTGAAGATTCTCAATTACAGATATAATTCAATTTCAATACAGAGCTCCTAAAAAGCAAGGAAAAGGTGTGTATTTTTTTCCAATTGCATAAGTCTTGTTTGAAGAATCAAGTTGAATTGATTCCAAGGGAATATTGTAGAATAGATATCAGTATTGGATTCTAAAATGGCCCCTAAAAATAATTCAACTCCCATTAAGCCTTTAGAAGGCTCTACTATGACTCATGAAGACGAAGAATGGCAACATTACATATCAAAATTACAAGAGCAAGTGCAACAAATTTCGCTCTCGCAAAGAACAACAAAAAATGAAATGGAAGTTTTGAAGAAAGGCATGGAAACTAAGATGGATGGTTTGAAGAAAGGTGTGGAAGCTAAGATGAATGGTTTGGAATCTAAGATGGATGGAATGGAAGTGGGCATGGAAGCTAAGATTGATGACATGGAAGCTAAGATCGATGAAAACATGAAAGACAACATGGAAAACATGAAGAATGATCTAAAAGCATACATGGAAGGCTTGATGACAAGCTTAAAACAAGAAACTATTCCTAATGGCGGAAATATAGTAGAAGAACCTCATGATGAGAACAAAATAAATGTTAATCGTGATTTCATAACCTCTAATGTTGGTGGGAAGAACCACCATATTCCAAAAATGGATATGAGGAAGTTTGATGGAAAGGATCCTGTAACATGGATACTACGGATGGAGCAATATTTTGATCTCCATAATGTGCAAAACACACAAAAGGTACGCATTGCAACTTTACATTTAGAACAAAATACATTTGTATGGTATCGATGGCTTTGCTCCGTAAAAAAATTGTCACTTGGTCAATTTTTACGGAGGAAATGATAGCACATTATGAGGATACAAAGAGCAACACCTTCTTTAGCCAATTGATAAATCTCAAACAAAGGGTTTAGTGGGGCAGCACATTGAGGACTTCCAAAAATTGAATATAAGGGTAACTGATATTCCAGAGGAACACAGGATTGATCTCTTCATAGGTACTCTAAAGGATAACATCCAACATGAAGTTCGTGTTTTGGAACCTGATTCATTGGAGAAGGCATTCAGGTTGGCAGGAAAAGTTGAATGTAAAATTATGGCGACAAGGAATCCTACCACTCAATTCTATAAAGAAGGAAGTGTTGCTACGCCTAGATTTCCACAACCTACAAGGTTGACACCACAACAATTGGAAGAAAAAAGAGCAAAAAGGGCTTTGCTACAGTTGTGATAGCAAATACACTAAAGGTCATAAGTGTGCTGAGAAGAAATTATTTTACATATATTGTGAAGAAAAAGAAGAAAATGAACAAGAAGAGGATATACACCAGGAACCAGCCCTAGAAGAGGAAGAAATGAATATGACCATATCGTGTAATGCACTGGCAAGAATTACCACTTCTCAAACTCTCAAGATAGAAGGACATATCAAGAAGAAAAAGGTAATAGTGTTGATTGATTCAGGTAGCACCCATAATTTTATTCATTGTAAGGTAGCCAAGGAATTAAATTGTTTCCTATACCCAGCACGAGAATGTCAAGTGATGGTTGCAAATGGAGGAACTATAAATTGCTCTGGAAAATGCCATAATATTAAGCTAACCATGGGGGAATATGTATTGACTAGTCCAATGCTTTCCATTCCTATGGGAGGTGTCGATGTTGTACTAGGAGTACAATGGTTACAATCTTTGGGGACGGTAGCTTTTAATTTTCAAGAACTTTTCTTGAAATTTTTTTCAGAAGGAAAAGAAGTCGAATTGCGAGGTATTGAAGGGAAGCCGGGAAGGATAATAAGCTCTAATGTCATGACAAAGCTTCTAAAGAAAAATACAACGAGGTGTAATTGCACAATTATGCTCACTAGAAGTTCCGACATCAAAATCATCTATTTCTGCAGATCTCCAACAAGTCTTGGACAATCATTCCAAGGTGTTTGAAACTCCCAAAGGACTCCCACCTATTCATGATCATGATCATGCTATTCATTTGATTCCGGGAAGTGTTCCTCCAAACATCGGGCCTTATAGATATCCTTACTTCCAAAAGAGCGAAATTGAACATATGATTGCAGAAATGTTAGAGGCGGGTATAATTCAACCTAGTCAAAGTTCTTTCTCTACTCCTGTAGTATTGGTACACAAGAAGGATGGATCATGGCGAATGTGTCCGGATTATAGGGAGCTCAATAAGCTCACCATTAAAGACAAATTTCCCATTCATGTGATTGATGAATTATTGGATGAATTACATGGAGCAATTTATTTTACCAAGTTGGATCTTCGTTTAGGATATCATCAAATTAGAATGAAGACTGAAGATATTCCAAAAACGGCATTTCGAACTCATGAGGGTCATTATGAATTTTTGGTCATGCCTTTTGGCCTTACCAATGCACCTTCTACATTTCAAGGGTTGATGAATTCCATTTTCAAACCCTTCCTTAGAAAATTGTGCTAGTATTTTTTGATGATATACTAATCTACAACAGGTCTTGGAAGGATCATGTTGAACATGTTGACAGAGTGCTCAAACTATTGCAGGAGAAACAATTATATGCAAAAAAATCCAAATGTTTCTTTGGAGTACAAGAGGTGGAATATTTGGGTCACATTGTATCTCACGAGGGTGTTAAAGTAGACCCTAACAAAATTAAAGCCATTAAGGAATGGAAAGTCCCCACAACCATAAAGAAGTTGCGAGGATTTCTCGGGTTAACAGGGTATTATCGCAAGTTTGTTAAGAATTATGGGAGAATAACGGCACCTCTAACAACATTATTGAAGAAAGATGCATTTTCATGGACTCCTGAAGCAACTAAGGCCTTTGAACATCTTAAAGAGGCAATGTGCCTAGCACCGGTCTTAGCTACGCCAGACTTCACAAAAACCTTATTGTGGAATGTGATGCCTTAGGAAATGGAATTGGTGCAGTTTTAATGCAGGAAGGAAGACCCATTGCTTTTGAAAGTCGTCCAATCAAAGGAAAGTATTTACAGAAACCTATTTATGAGAAGGAAATGTTAGCAATACTGCATGCACTAAAGAAATGGCGAACTTACCTAATGGGAAGACACTTCAAGGTAAAAGCTGATCATGATAGTCTTAAACACTTTTTGGAACAAAGACTATCTTCAGAAGAGCAGCAAAAATGGGTCACAAAGATGTTGGGTTATGACTTTGAAATAATCTACAAAAAAGGAAAGCTTAATGTTGTTGCAGATGAACTCTCAAGAAAGAATGAAGAGGTGGAAGCATTGCTTTGTGCCATTTCTATTATCCAACCAGATTGGATAACTGAAGCAAGAGATGAATGGAAGAAGGACAAAGATGTATGGACACTCATTCAAAAGTTGCAGCAAAATCCTAGTACATCTGATACATTTAGTTGGAAAAATGATTCCTTATGGTACAAAGATCGCTTATATCTTTGTAATAATTCCCAACTAAAACAAAAGATTCTTTTGGAATTGCACACTTCTCCTTTAGGAGGACACTCAGGATTTTTAAAAACTTATCACGGGGTGAAGAAAGAATTTTTTTGGGATGGCCTTAAATCTGATATTCAAAAGTTTGTGGCGGAATGTTTGGTTTGCCAGCAGAATAAAGTTGAGACAATTAAGACCCCGGGACTTCTACAACCTTTATTCATTCCAAGTCAACGTTGGGAGGAGATTTCAATGGATTTTATCACAGGTTTACCTAAGTCCGAAGGAAAGAGTGTCATCATGGTGGTAGTTGATAGACTTACCAAGTATGCACACTTTGTGCATTATCTCATCCATTTAAAGCAAGTACAGTTGCTACTACATTTATGGACAGAATTCAAAAGCTACATGGAAGCCCAAGGGTTATTGTGAGCGCCAGAGATCCCATTTTTACTGGAAATTTTTGGACGGAGTTATTTTCTTGTTTGGGTACTCAATTAGCTCATAGCTCATCTTATCATCCTCAATCTGATGGTCAAACTGAGATAGTAAATAAATGTTTGGAAGGATATCTTCGTTGTTTTGTATCTGATAAACAAACACAATAGGTCAAGTGGTTACCTCTTGCTGAATGGTGGTATAACACTTCCTTCCATACTGCAGCAAAAATGACCCCATTTATGGCACTTTATGGATATCATCCACCATCGATTACATCATATTTAAGGGAAAATTCGAAGGTTCAAGCAGTGGAAGATCACATCGAGCATAAGCAAGAAGTTCTCCAACTCTTAAAGGATAACCTGAATTTGGCACAAAATCGAATGAAACAACAGGCAGATCAACATCGCAGCGAGAGAAGTTTTGATGTAGGAGATTGGGTATTTTTACGGCTACAACCATACAAACAAATGTCCCTCAAGCAAGCTAAGAAGGATAATAAATTATCACCAAGGTACTATGGTCCTTACAAGGTGTTGCAAAAGATTGGTACTATGGCATACAAATTGGAGCTTCCTGCTTCTTCGCGAGTACATCGAGTTTTCCATGTTTCATGCTTAAAGAAGGTTATAGGTGAAAATCTTCCAGTTCAAACAATATTGCCAGAACTTGATGAGGAAGGAAAAATCATATTGGAACCAGAAGCGGTCATGGAAACAAGAACTCGACAACTACGGAATCGATCAATTTCGGAGTATCTCATCAAGTGGAAGAACTTACCCACTGAAGATTCTACATGGGAGGATGAGAATTTTATACAGAAGCACCCAGAGCTACTCAAGCGTTGAGGACAACACTTTGTTGGAGGAGAGGGGCATGTTAGGTCCCTATATTACTAGTATAGTCCCTTATTGTTATTAGTGTAACCCCCTTATTGTTATTATTGTACCCTTGTAACCCCCATTTTGTTATTATTGTGCCCTTAAATTATTATTGTTAGGTCAGCTAGGATTACATTGTGGCCCACTAGGATTACATTATGGCCCATGGACTCCTATATATAGAAAGGAGGTTTTGTAAATTGTATCATCCAAGAATTGTTCATTTATGTAATGTATTGGAGGTTGCCCCCTCGAAGTGGCTTATTTCTAAGGCGTTCATATCTCTTTTCTTCTATTTTTGGAGTTGGTTACACAACATACCTCCTCCTCTCTATCGGCCACTAACTCTGTTAAAGTGACTCACTCACTACACGATTCATCATTAAACAGAATAAAAGAATCAAGGCCTGTATTTACAGAATATAGAGGAGAGTTTTGAGGTCTATCTTGACTAGTGACCATGTATTGCATATGAGACTCCCTGTATAGTTTTCTTGTCTGATTGAAAACAGGGATGGCCGCGTAGTTCATGTCCATCTGCATATTCCCTTGTAACTTAGCCCCCCAAGACCTTAATAACAACATTCCATACTTTGGGGGGACATCAGCCACAACAATATCCATGACTAAACATTTGGCTGGAATCTGGGCTAAGTTAACGCAGAGTTCTTTGACAAATCCTAAACATTTTACTCTGCTTGAGTCAAAGGAGTAAAGTTCTTTCTAAGGTCTGGTGATTTCTAGACCCAGGTTCTCCATTATGGCTTTTGGCATTAAATTATGAGAAGCCCCTGAGTCGTACATAGTGTTGTGAAAAATCTTGTCATGAACGTTTAAACTTACATAAAATGGAGGAACATGTCCCTCTTGATATCTACCTTCAATATTTGGACCAAAAATAAGCTCAGGCTGTTCATCATTAAGATTGACTGTGTCAATATTCTCCTCTATTTTTAAAGCCTTCAAAATTTGGGTCCTATATACATTTTGGGCAGCTAGTTCAGAGAGAGGAACATAGATTTTAATTTTGGAAATTTCCTGCTCTAAACTGAAAGGCAGCTAATTCTTTGAAGTACTTGTCTCGGCCTTGTTAACTACCAACCTATCAGCAAATTCTGTCTGCTGATTTTCTCTATTTACATTTGACAAAATGGTTTTAACATGAGTACTAGCTGAAGTGTTAGTACTGCTAAGGTCTACACTCTGCTTTGCATTTTTTTGAGTGCCTTTCTCTTTACCTTTATCATAATTTCCAGCCACTGCTTTGTCCTTTGGTTTTACTGTTGGGAAAAATACTGAGAGGGGGGGGTGAATCAGTATTTACTGCATATTCAAAACTTTTTACTTTTCTATACTTCAAAACCCATACGCTACTTTCCTGAAGCAGAATCGCGTATATACGCGGATACCCTTTATTAAACTCGCGTATACTCAGATATCTAATTATGTCATTAGTTCTTCACTTAAATCATTCCATCATTCAATCATCGGATGTTTTAATAAATGGTAAACATGTACGGTAAAACGAGGAGTAAACCATCACACAAACATCACACATGAACACGGGATTTTTAGGTGGAAACCCAAGTCGAGAAAACCACCACCGCTGCGGTTGCTTAGCCTTCAATATTTTATTATAGAAAAAACATCTTACAACATATGTCTTTGGCGCAGAGACTCTACCATCAGGCACCTGGCTGGATTTCAGCCTCTCACGGAAGGGCTCCAACCAGGCTGGTTTGACCTCTCCACGGAAGGGAGCTACGACCCCCTGATCTCGTTTACCAGCCTCACCTGGAAGGGAGCTACGACCCCCTGACTGAAGGCTACAACCCTCAGCACCTCTAAGGACCACGTTTCATCAATTTTCACACTGGATCCAACAAATTCAATAGAACACAACTTGCAGGCCATGTTTCATCATATTTTCAGACTGGACCCATTCCATACTTTTAAGCTCAAACATACATCACCAAACAGATACTAACCAATTCAGACAACACAGATTAGATAGCAGTAATACAGCAGAACAGATCAGATGTTTCATACCCCATGCTTCAGCAAACCCTAGTTTGCATACGCGCTTTCACTTCACTGATGTCGCGTATATACGCGCTTCCGTCCACACAAACCAGCGTATACCTCTGTATGTATTTCATTGCGCATACGCGCTTTCTCTTCAGCGAAGCCGCGTATATACGCGCTTCCTCCGCGGCGAAGTAGCGTATAGATCTTCAATCATTATAGAGCAGCATACTTCTACAGATCAGATATTCAGTTCAGATTTACCTTTTTACTTCAGACAGATGTTCGCCTAGATGTTCATCACAGATCTAGTCATTCCATAAACAGATCTAGCAAATACAAGTATATTTCAGATCTAGATCCCCTTCTTCATCACTCCTTCATTGGTGCATCATACATTCAGATCCTTCATTCAATTGTAACCCTTTCCATTCAGATATACTCCAGAGAGAAGTATTCATTCAAGCTCAGACATCTTGCACTGCACATCTAATTTGCATAATGAATTTCATCTCTTTATATAGGTTTATCCTTTTTCAATACCATGAGCCCCTTTTTCAATACCATGGGCCAAAACAATACCATGAGCCCAAAACTACCTGGACGGGGTCAATTAGGCGGATCATTACCCAATACAGTGGGTCAATACCATGGTGGTTACCCTTGGTTTTGCACTTTTTGAGCGCTTTAGCCCATACGCGACTTGGCACGTTCTTTTCCGCGTGCATACGCGACTTCCCCTAGGCCAATCCACGTATACCTAGAGACATACTCTTTTTCATCATAGAATTAGCACATGCTGAAATCCTTTCTTCATTGCCTTCTGTACTCACTGTAGATACATCAGATTTCCTTCATCAAGAACATATTCTATCAAGCACAACTTCATCAAGTAAGTTTTCATCATCTTTATCAGATGGGTTGCCTTTGAGACCTTTTCCATCATATTATTATCATGTCGGTTACATGTTTACCAGGTCTATTCAAGTCAATAATAACTTCATCGGGTGGATTGCCATCAAGGACAACACATGTCCTTGATCAGCATCTCTTCATCTTCATTTAGTGGGTTTCCATCAAGGACAACACTAAAATATATTCCAACAATCTCCCCCTTTGGACTTGATACTTATGCTGATGGTGTTTGGATTTACCCTGAGATAGATACAATGACACCATGTCACTTCCCCTTTGACATCAAGGGCAAAGGGGCCGAATCAAAACCAACATATTCTTAAGCTTTTTCCTTATGTGGAAGAAGCGTTCTCATATCGATATATCTTGAAATTGTAAACTCCCCCTGAGTTCATGCTGAATCTTCAAACATATTTGTCAATGAAGTACATGACTCTATGAACTTCCTATCACCAAAGACTCATACTTACATCAATTATCCATCCAAGTGGATTTACATATGAGACTCAACTACCCAACCAAGTGGGTTTACACATTTGACTCAGCTACTCAACCAAGTGAGTTTACAAAATTTGACTCAGCTACCCAACCAAGAGGGTTTACAAAATTTGACAAGTCCTTACATGACTGAATATTACAATTTACATCATGGGTCTCCACATGACCTTTTCATCAAAAATACAAATATGACTTTTCATAACCAATACCAAGAAGACCTCAAGAGAGATCATATAACAGAACCATCATAATGCATTATACTCAGCAAATCTAATGCTCCCCCTGAATCTGTGCATCCATGCATCCTTTTCATATGACTAAAGCTCCCCCTTAGTTTGTGCATCCTGAAAACTTTCACCAACAAATCATCAAGGCATCTTCATCAAAACATTAGAAACAGAATTATGAGAACTGGAACACCACCAGAGATACCGAACAGTATCAGAGATATCAAACAGCTCTGCAGCTGTGCTGAAGAGAGCTGAACCAACCAAAAATTGCCAGCAACCAAACATACGCGGTTTTCTGTGTAGGAACTCGCGTATATACGCGACTTTGTTTCAAGAAACCCGCGTATCCAATGCCATCTTCTAAATTTATGTAGATTTGTTCTTTTGACTGGCAGAGAACACTCCCATCTTCTGTCTTAGATACTCGAACGCTTCCCTGGGCAGAGGTTTGGTAAAGATATCAGCAATTTGCTCTTTGGAGGGAACATACTCCAACTTCACGGTTTTCTCAAGCACTTGTTCACGTAAGAAGTGATACTTGATGGGAATGTGCTTGGTCTTTGAATGCATAACAGGATTCTTTGAAATACTGATGGCACTTGTATTGTCACACTTAATGGGAACAAGAGGAGTACATTTGATTTGAAAATCCTGTAAGGTTTGCATCATCCAAAGGAGTTGAGTGCAACAAGATGCGGCAGCCACATATTATGCTTCTGCTGTAGATAAGGCAATATAATTTTGCTTCTTGCTGAACCAAGATACTAACCGGGGTCCCATATAGAATGCACCACCACTAGTGCTTTTCCGATCATCAACACTTCCAGCCCAATCTGCATCAGTGTAAGCATGAAGAGTAAGATCAGCATCCTTTGGATACCATACACCAAAGTCTTGAGTTCCTTGTAGATATTTGAATATCCTTTTGACGGCCTGAAGGTGAGACTCTTTTGGATTAGCTTGGAATCGTCCAACAATCCCAACGGCATGCATAATGTCTGGTCTGGTCCCAGTGAGATAAAGTAGACTTCCAATCATCGATCTGTATTCTGGTTGATTCACAGTGGGAGAATCATCATTAGAACTGAGACTGCATCCAGTTATCATTGGTGTACTTACAGGTTTGCATTCTTCCATGCCATACTTCTTGAGAATTTGCTTAAGATATTTTGCTTGTGATAGAAATATACCGTCTGCAGATTGATGCACTTGCAAGCCAAGAAAGAATGTTAGTTCCCCAAGTAAAGACATTTCAAATTCTTGCTGCATGACAGAAGAAAATTTTTGACTCATAGATTCTTCGTTACTCCCAAAAATGATATCATCAACATATACAACTACAATCAATAGTTTATCATTTTCAACTTTTGTGTATAAGTTGCTATCAGCAGACCCCTTTGAAAAACCTTGTTGATGAAGATATTTGTCAAGACGATAATACGAAGCCCTTGGAGCTTGTTTGAGACCATATAGAGCCTTTTTAAGTCTACAAACAAGATTTGCATCATTTCCCAAAATGAATCCTTCCGGTTGTTCTATATATACTTCTTCTTCTAGATCACCATTAAGAAAAGCATATTTAACATCCATTTGATAGACTTTGATTTGTTGATAACTTGAAAAAGCAAGAAACATTCTTATGGCTTCAAGTCTAGCTACAGGAGCAAAAGTTTCTTCAAAGTCTATACCTTCTTGTTCAGTATACCCTTTGCAAACCAGTCTAGCTTTGTTTCTTACAATATCCCCATTCTCATTTAACTTGTTCTTGAAGATCCATTTAGCCCCAATGACATTTTTATCATGTGGTCTTGGTACCAAATCCCAAGTGTCATTCTTTTCAATTTGATCAATCTCTTCATTCATGGCTTGGTTCCAGCATTCATCTTGGCTAGCTTCATTGACATTGTGTGGTTCAATTGTGGACAGAAGTGCCAGTTGACTAGAAGATCCCACAAGAGTTCTCCTTGTTCGTACACCTGATTCCTTGTCTCCCAAAATTTGAGATTCAGGATGATTCTTTTGAACATATCTGGATGGAGCCTTTTCAGATAGATCATTTTCAGGTTCTTCATTGGATCCATTGTCTATATCATTTTCATTTGATGTAGAAGGCCATATGTCACTGTCATCTTCTTTTGTTGTTTGTTTTTCTTCTTCTTTAGGAGCTGCAGGAGACTCATCAACAACAACATCAATACATTCAACAATCTTTCGAAGCCTTTTATTGTAACATGTGTAAGCTTTGCTTGAAGATGAGTAACCAAGAAATATCCCTTCATCTGATCTAGGTTCAAACTTGCCAAGCTTTTCATCATTATTTTTGATAAAGCATCTACTTCCAAAAACTTTAAAATGCTTCACAGTGGGAGAATTACCATACCAGAGTTCATATGGAGTTTTGTCACTATTTACCCGAACATGAGCCTTGTTGAGAATATTAACTGCTGCACGTGTTGCTTCACTCCAGAACATGTCAGGAACATTAGAGTCAGCAAGCATAGCTCTAGCCATTTGAACAATTGTTCTATTCATTCTTTCTGCTACACCATTTTGTTGTGGAGTGCCTGCTACAGAGAACTGTCTTTTTATGCCATGTTGTTCACAAAATTCAAAGAATTCATTTGACGAGTATTCTCCTCCTTAATTAGATCTAAGACACTTGATTTTTAGATCTAGTTCATTTTCTGCCAATGCTTTGAAGCTCTGAAATTTTTCAAATGCTTGATCTTTGTGTTTAATGAACCCGATCCAACACATTCTAGAGTAGTCATCAATAAATAAGATATAGTATTCTTCCCCATGTAATGAATTTTTCCTCATAGGTCCACAGATGTCATTATGAATGAGTTCAAGAGGCTTACTTGATGATCCTTCTTTGGCATTAAATCGTACTCTGGTCTGCTTACCAAATTGACAAGATTTGCATATGATACTTTCTGGAAGATTGACTTTGGGAAGATCACGAAAAGCTTGAAGTCTGCTTGCTTTGTTGATTTGAGAGAAACTCAGATGCCCCAGCCTTCTATGCCATAGCCAATTTTCTGAAGACTTGCTCAAGTAACATTGATCTATGTTGTTCAGAACATACAGGTTGCTTGGATTCCTTTTTCCTTTAATAATGATTTTACCTGTATCAAGATCACGAACCACGCATTCTTTTGAACTAAAGACCACTTATGTTCCTTGATCACACATTTGACTTACACTTAACAGGTTATGCCTTAATCCATCCACATACATGACATTTTTAGCTTTTACCTTTTCTTTCAGAAAAACTGACCCTTTTCCTTTAATTATAGCAGGAGTGTCATTTCCAAATGTAACTTTCTTTTCCTTTTCTAGAGCATCATATGCAAGAAGTTTGCTTTTGTCACCTGTCATGTGTCTTGAGCACCCACTATCAATGTACCATTGATTTTCTTCACCTTCTTCAAATAACGCTATCCCACAATTTTCGACCGGTATTTCTTTCTCTTTCCACACTTTAGAGCTTGAGGGAACATGTTCTTTTGGCTGGACCTTGCTCATGCATTCAGATTCTTCATGACCAAAGTTATTGCAATAAGTACATTCAACTTCGTTTTGAAGAGGCGAAAAGTTGTTGTAGGTGTTCTTCTTTGGTTCGATATTCATCCTTTTATTTCTTGCTTCTCTTGTCATAATGGTTTTATAAGCAACACATTGAACAACTTTATGACCAAAATTGTGACATGAGAAACATTGTCCATTGAAGTAGAAATTTCTGTGATCATGAAATCTTCTATTAGAATTTACCTGTTGGTTGTAACTTCTTTGAACGATCTCCTTGTTAGTGTTCCTTGAATTGAGATGATCATGCTTTACCTGTAAAGATCCTTTGTTCCCTTGCTGAGTGGCTGAATGTAGAGAACCAGCTGTGGCTGTTTTTAGAGAATTTGGTGCTGAAGTCTAGGAAGATTCCCCAATATATCCAAGACCTGTTTTTATAAGAGGGGACCGCTGTACCTTGATAATCTCTTCTAAGGTTTCTGAACCTTTAGCAAATCTAAGATTGAGAGATTTCACTTTCTCATTATCTTTTCTTAGACTTACTACTTCACACTCCAATTCCTCAATGCGTTTTTCATTTGATTCAAGCTGATTTGCTTGAGTCTCTATGATTATGTTCTTTTCTTCTAGGCTTACTTTGAGTTGAGTGTTTTCTTCACGAAAATTATTGTCTTCTAGAGCATCCATAGAAGTATCCTTTTCTTCTCTAAATTCTTGTTCACATCCTTTCAATATTGCCCATACTTTTGCACCAAGATTTTGCAAATAAGCTTTTGTTGGTACCTTCCAGAATATCAGATTGCTTCCATTGAATGGAGGTGGCTTTATAGACATTACTCCTTCATGACTTCCCATTGCGACGGATCTCCTTTAAGTGATCAAGCTTCTGCACAAGGACCTCCTCTGATACCAATTGTTGGGAAAAATACTGAGAGGGGGGGGTGAATCAGTATTTACTGCATATTCAAAACTTTTTACTTTTCTATACTTCAAAACCCATACGCTACTTTCCTGAAGCAGAATCGCGTATATACGCGGATACCCTTTATTAAACTCGCGTATACTCAGATATCTAATTATGTCATTAGTTCTTCACTTAAATCATTCCATCATTCAATCATCAGATGTTTAATAAACAGTAAACATGTGCAGTGAGAACAGAGTAAACCATCACACAAAGCATCACACATGAACACCAGGATTTTTAGGTGGAAACCCAAATCAGACTTCATGGCTAACGATTTAACACAGCCTTCATCAATATTTTATTATAGAAAACATCTTACAACATATGTCTTCGCCTTAGGGCTCTACCCGACACGAACACCACTGTGCCTAGTTTCTGACCCTCTCACGGAAGGGAGCTCCAACCCACGACTCGTTTACCCGACCTCTCTGGAAGGGAGCTACGCCCACGATCTCGTTTACCGGCCTCACGGAAGGGAGCTACAACCCCACATTGAGGCTGCAACCTTGACTTCCACCTTGGACACGTTTCATCCACTTTTCACCTTTGGATCCAACCACTTCAATAGAACAATACTTGTAGGCCACGTTTCATCATATTTTCATGCGGACCCTTTTCATACTTTTCCCAAGCAAAAACATACATCACCATGAGATACTTATCAGCTCGGACAACTAGAATGGACAAACATAGTAGAACAGATCGGTTATTTCATACCTTGCATCATCAAACCCTAGTTTGCATACGCGCTTTCCATTCAACGATGTCGCGTATATACGCGCTTCCATCATCATCCAGCATATACCTGCAGCAGATATTTCATTGTACATCTGGCAGCTTTCTCTTCAGCGACGCGTATATCCAGCTATAGTAGTAAGCATGTGAGTCTTCAAATCATTATGAGCAGCATACTTCTACGAGATCGGATATTTGGTTGATTTACCTTTTTACTTCAGACAGATGTTCGCCTAGATGTTCGCCTCATCACAGATCTAGTCATTCCATAAACAGATCTAGCAAATATAAGTATATTTCAGATCTAGATCCCCTTCTTCATCACTCCTTCATTGGTGCATCATACATTCAGATCTTTCATTCAATTGTAACCCTTTCATTCAGATATACTCCAGAGAGAAGTATTCATTCAAGCTCAGACATCTTGCCCCTACACTCATAATTTCCACAATGAATTTCTTCTCCTTATATAGGTTTACCCTTTTTCAATACCATGAGCCCCTTTTTCAATACCATGAGCCAAAACAATACCATGAGCCCAAAACTACCTGGACGGGGTCAATTAGGCGGATCATTACCCAATACAATGGGTCAATACATAGTGAATTTAGTTTTACTTTTAAACTAACTGCCCATACGTGACTTGGGCATTCTTCTGCGTGCATAGGCGACTTCCCCTAGACATATCCACGTATGCCTTGAGACATACTCTTTTCATCATACTTTGAGCACATTCTGAATTCCTTTCTTCATTGCCTTATGTACACACTGTAGATACATCATATTTTCTTCATCAAGAACATATTCTCTCAAGCACAACTTCATCAAGTAAGTTGTCATTATCTTCATCAAGTGGGTTGCCTTTCAAGGACAACACTCAGCATCATATCATATCAGATTTACATCATTTACCAAGTCCTTCAAGTCAATAATAACTTCATCAGGTGGATTGCCATCAAGGACAACACATGTCAACAGTCGCATGTCTTCATCTTCATTTAGTGGGTTGCCATCAAGGACAACACTCTGCATCATATTTCCAACATTTACAATTTTTGGTTTGTTTACAATGCTGTTTTGTGAAGATTTGTCAGAGGTTTTATTGTTGGGAGTTTGTTGATTGGTTTTACTTCTAAGGTCATATTCTCTTTGCGACTCTATGATGACATTCTCCATGTCTTGATAATAAGTTTCATCATTATCTCTTTTGTCATCATAAGGTGTGTATAGACCTTGTTTTCTATCATAATGAACCTCAAAGTCATCATTATATACTCCCAGCATGTTGATGTCATCTTCCTCTAATTGCTCATCTATGTCTTCAACCTCACTCACGTAGTTTTGATGAAAGGGAGGAGTGATCTATTGATCACTTCCCTTGGTCTATTTTGAGGCTGATTTCTTCTAAAATTATGATTTTGGTTCTGGTTCCTATTTTGAGGAGAAGTTTGGTTTTGACTTGCTTGTGCTCTCTCAAGAATGCTCATTTTCTTCATCATCTCTTCCATCATTCTCTCCATTTTTGAGTTGGAAGTAGAAGGTGTGGATTCCTCTCTAAAGGACACTCTCTTCTCATTCTTCATTCTTGTTATTTTCTCCATTAAGTTGACTTCCACAGCAAGAGCCCCTTTTTGCATATCTTCAAGGGTTAGAGGATCTCTTTCTCTCAGCTGATAGGCCATCTCGGGGTCTAACCCTTCAGGAAACTTGTTTAACGATGAGTCTTGTGGAGGTTTTAAATCTGGGTGAAGGGCGTTATACACACTGTTAAATCTAGTGCAGTAAGCTTGTACACTTTCCCCAGTGTTTTTGTGGAGATTTTTGTAATCAGAGAGTATTTGGAGAGGGTTTTTTTTCACTTCCCATTTGTTTAAGAATGTTTGATGGAAGGCTTGGAGATCATTTATACTGTGGGGGGCTAAGCCTTTAAACCATTTTCTTACTTCTCCCTGCAAACTTTGAGCAAAAATTCTAAGTTTGATAGAATCATCATCAACTTCATTTCTGTCAAAGTAGTCATTCATTTTATCTACATGTTGTGATGCAGTTGTAGTATTTCTGACATCATACAATGGTATTTTGGACTGATAGTCCTGTGGTAGATTGACTAAGGGAACAGGAAGGACTAAGGGAGCATACCATGCTGCCATGATATGTGGTGGGGGTGGATTTACAAGAGGTGGATTAACAAGAGGGAAAGTGGGCTGGAGTGGAGTGGTTTGGACAGTGGATGTTTGGTGAATAGATGTGGATGGAACAGCAGTAGATTGCTGAGCTAATCTTGGATGAGAGACACCTAAATTTTGAAGGAAGTGTAAATCAGGTGGTGTTGTTTCTCTACTACCAGGATGTTCACTTGTCTCTGGGGATGAAAGTGAAGACTCAGAATCTAGCTGAATTATATCATCAAGCGACCTAGTTCTAAATGGGTTTCTTAAGTCAACTTGAGATTGGTGTAGAGCTGTAAAGTTTTCAGGAACTGAATTAGCTCTCAAGGGTGATCTGAAAACAGTTGAAAATTTTATCGTAGGAGACTTCCTAAGGATACTTTTTGGGTTATCAACTATCTCAGGTGGGTTTCGGTTAGGATAGGCTCTAGTATGAATCTTTCTAGGAGCCAGTATGCTGTGTTTTTCAGACCCAACTCAACAAGAACAGTTTAACTAGATATGACAATATTTGAGAGGTTAACTGATCTATTTTACACAAATTTTAATCCTAAAAATCATCTTACCAAGTTTAAATAATGATATGATGATAATGGTTCTTACCAGTGGAGCCTTAAGGTCTATTTTAGGATTGTGGAGTCACCAAGTGGAATTTTTTAGCTCTTTTCAGAGGTAAAAGGTTTATGGTCCACCACCATGTTTATTAAATACCAATCTGAAATATTTTTGGGTTTTCTGAGTTATTTTTCATTCCTATTGGTTCTTGAGAGTGTCCTAAATCTGTTTCAAAACTTAGCTACGGTTATGAGACAAAGACAGTCTACTCTTATGGCTAAGCCAGCTGAAATTTCAAGGTTTGATGAACTCTTATGAGAATCCTAGGGTTTGCCTAATTTGTCACTGATTCAAACAAGTTTCATCATGATTACCATTTGCTTGGTAGTGCTTGAAAGGGGCTGCTTTTACTCACTACACAATGTTCTTGAATCGAGAGTTTTCTGAGGTATTAAAGGTACCTAGGCTAAAAAACACTCAAAAATTCCCTAGTGGAGTCGCCAGAAGATGTTAGCTCCCTGTAATTAGCAAGATTGGAAAAGTCCAACTGCAGGGAGAACACTTATTTCAACCACTTTGGGATTCTAGGATCTAGCCCTCCTGAATCCGAAGAGGGATCTCTCCAATAAAGTG
Organism: Pinus albicaulis; assembly: GCA_034641835.2. Lineage (NCBI taxonomy): Eukaryota > Viridiplantae > Streptophyta > Pinopsida > Pinales > Pinaceae > Pinus > Pinus albicaulis. The sequence goes on along the minus strand of CM076579.1, from coordinate 1,480,706,594 downwards.
AAAAATATGGATTTATCTTTAAAAGCTTTTGGGTAATGATATTAGGCTAGTTATGAAGGCCAAGGGTTTTGTTTTGTTTTTGGATGGTTGGGCATGATTATTATTTGAGGGGAAATTCCTAAATGGAAATAGTTTCAAAGGTGTGAAGTTGCAAGCAATCAGAACAAGTTTTGGCTAAAAATATAGATATAACGTTGGTTTTAGTCCATTGGGCTATGGAGTCATAATAGGGTTTAATTGAAGCAACAAGGTTCAAGAGTGGTCCATAGGGAAAGTCATCTATGTCTAAGGATCTCTTTAAAGTTGATTTTATGGAATGAAATGATACAACAAGAAGGGGAAATAAACAAATGAAGAACAAAGAGCAGCCTAAGATCAGGTAAGTACTTTGAAACTATCCTGCTTTCAGCATACACTTAAGAGAGACATAAAATTAATCTGAGATCTGGTAAGTACTTTGAAACAAGCCAGCTTTTGATGCACTTTCAATAGAAAAACATTTTAAACACGAAGGGAAACTTTAAAATCAACTGTTGGAGGAGAAACTAGAGGACACGGCTCACCATAAACTTCCCTAGATATTCTTTACTTAGTTAACTTTCAAGAGAAACACATAAGATAAAAAAGGATGGTCTAAGATCAGGTAAGGACTTTTAACCTAGCATGCTTTCAACACACTCTTAGGGAAACTTTCAGCTAGTTTTTTGGGATAAAACTAAAGGACAGGGCTCACCATTACTTCCTTAGTTCATCTTTACTTAACATAAACTGAAAATAACATTCAAGAACAACATTCGGCTGAGACAGTAGGACGAGGTAACGCCAACATTCCTAACTGCTTAAATTGAATTAAATAATTCCTAAACAACACAATTTGGAAGAAAACATAAAGATAAAGTTTATCAGTCAGAGAAGGGTACTGATATAAAGTAAATCCTAGCTCTATGATTGTTGTTCTTTCTCATAGAAGATGGACAAAGTGAAAATAGAAATAAAATAACAATTTACAATAAGAAATAGCATCACCGTTGACATAGACCAGGATCCCATAAATCAGCTTGTATTGATGCTTCAAACCAGTTACAACTTGAATTCTAATGTTTTAGTTCAGCAATCATCTTCACTTCTCATACTAACTAATTAAATCACAAAAAGAGCTTCAAGAGCCCGTGAACACTATTTACAAGTAGAAGTTTCAAGCTCAAGTATATTTCAAAGTTCTGCAACCAACATTTTCTCATCTTCTACAGGAGTATTTATAGAAGAAAAGAGGAGGTGGGATCTGATAAAAGATCTCCTGGGTCAATTAATACAGACTTTAATACTTCTTGGCCTTTGATGGGCTCGATGGAGAAGTTTACAGATGTTCTGTCTGTATTAATTGTTTTACATTTAAGAATTAAGCTCGGTGGGAGCTTTTGTTGACTTTTAAGGCTCTGTTTCATGTTGTAATAACTCTGCTAATATTTTTTGCATTAAGTTCCTTTGGCATAATTAACTATTCAGTTGCGTTGAGGCAAATATCTGATGTTCTGATAATAACTCGGCCTCTGTTGAATGCATTGAAGCTATAGGTGGCATCTGGTAGCTAAGAGGAATCAATTTGCCTCTTATGTGGCAGTGGAGGCTCTCTGTCTGATAGATATTATTTATTTTTCCTTAATTGTGTTCAATTTAATGGATTAGGCTTTTGATTTCGATCTTAGCCATAATCCATCCAAACTGTGTAAATCAGCTTTAATTCTCCATTTCTGGCTTGATTTAATCTTCAACACTGATACTCTTTTGTTTCGATTTAATACTCTGTGTCTTGTTGATGTGCAGGTAATACGGGGTTCATATGGTATCAATACCCATGAAGCATCGATGAAACGTGAAATTGAACCTTGTGGAATGATATTTCTGTATGCACAAAGGCATGAGGGATCGTCATCCCTAGCCTTTGGTTTTCCTTTGATATAATGGAAAAACCATACAAAACCTGCAAAAATACATAAAACAGTTAAGAAATCCTGCGTATGTGGTAAAAACTGCTTCTGAGGTTGTGAGGAGGAGTGTGGCCATTGGATGGAGGTGGAGATTCGTTTGTGGAGGTCAAAGAGGAAAGCGGGGAAGAATTAAGTCAGATCTGTCGATCTACAGAGATCGACGGTCAGGATTAATCGGGAGGAAACATAATGCAAATAGTCACATTGTGGAAATTCGGAAGAGAAACAAAGGAAATAGGTGAAATTTCCTTTGGTGGAGGTAAAATGCATAAGAATTGAAAATGGGGTTTCGGGATGATCGTGGGCCGTCGGATGAGACCAGGCCATGAGATCAATGGCGAAGATTGAACGTTAAAAACCCTTTGGAAGAGGCGGAGGGCGATAGTGTATGGCTAGATTAGATCTGAGCAGTTGATCCGCAAAGATCGACGGCGGGAAGCACGCGCTATATAATATAATATAAAATGAGGAAAGTGGTTTCGGGAGGTAAACCCATAGGTTTCGCGTGGAGGAAAGGCGGGTAGGCGGTATTTCCTTATTGAACGCGATATGCGTCCCCACCCAACATGTGGCATTTTAAAATAGCTTATATCGCGTAAATTTTGGAGATTAACTTTCACGCTTAAAGTTACGCGACATGGAATGTGGGTCGTTAGATCTGGGACCTCAGATCTAACGGTGGGGAAATGAGCGCGATATTGGATAGATGCGCGGGCAGATAGCGGGTAGGGCGGTTTCAATATGGGTCGTCGGTTCAAAGATTGGACGGCGAAGATTAAAAACTGAGGAAGGCAGGACCCATAGGAGGCAGGCCTGTCGGGGTTAATAAGAGCTGTTGGATGAAACAAATCAACGACTAGGATGAAAACTGGAGTTTGAACAAAATAATAACAAAGCGGAGAAAGAGTTGATAAGGACCGTTGATCTGTAGAGATCAACGGCTGTGGATTGGCCAAAAACATTATGAAGCGAGACACATGATTTAAACCAAAGTCGGGAAATGCAATCTAGACCGTCCAATTTGGACATGTGGACAGCCCAGATGCAATCAGAGGCATGCGATCGGCAGGGGAAAAACTTTGAATGGCGCTGGTGTGATTAACTGTGGGCCGTCGATCTGTAGATCAGATTGACGGCGGAGAACTCATTAGGGGTTGACCAATCAGGGGTGGCATTATATTAACGCACCCAATGAAAACTCTCGATGCAATTTCGCACGGTCCGTTGATTGGTCTGGGATCAATGGTGGATATTGTTTCAAATCGTGCACCAGCGGAAACCCTTTAATACATATGAAAACCCAAAAATTTAATAAAATACAAAGGTTTTGGAGGTTCGGGGCGGGTTATATATATAAGGATTGGCTTGGCGCCCGTCTGCAGGGCCATTGGTCTATATGGAAAATAATAGGCCCAGGACTTATACATATAAAGGGCTAATCGCGATCGGGCCTTCGGGCTTTTCAATCTACCCATTTTAATTCTCCAATGCGATTAGCGCTTCGGGACTTTAACTCTTGGTTACGGGCGTAGGTTTACATGGAGGAAAGGGGAGGTTTATACAACAGGGCTCAATCGCATCAGAAAAAATGATGCGGGGCTTTTCAATCTACCCATTTTTATTAAAAAACATTGCTCCAGCGGGTTAAGACCAAAACTTAGGAAAAGTGGGTTTATGAATTTATAAAGGGAAATATGCATCGGGGATGGTTTATTTCAAGGTTTCAGTGCCGGATGCAGGCCCAAGGGTTATATGAAGTGGTGATTGGATCAGGGCTATGTAATAAGGGGCCAATCACATCGAAGGTCTCAATAAAGCAAAAAGACTTGCGCGCTATGTTTTGTTCCGCTGTGATAAGCGCTTGGGACCATTAGCGCTTGGTTCCAGCACTAAGGCATATGTGGGGAAGTGGTTAGGACCTAGCAAAAAGGGGCTTAAGCCTTAATACAAAAAATGGTATTTTCATGATTTTTTCAGGGTTTTTTGATGGATTTGGGGGTTTCAGCAAAGTTCAAAAGTGAGTTTTAAACTTTGTAAAGAGGATCTCATGAAGGGAAAATTGGGAAAAGAGGAAAATAAAGGAATCACTTGGGAAATGAAGGGGTAAAAAATGAAGGTTAGTTTTAAGTGAAAGGAAGGGAAAAATGGTGTTTTGCAGCAGTCTTTTCTATATGAAATCAGCAGAATTTCTGAGTTTACAATGGAAACAACAGTGAAGATTAATACAAAGGACATGATGTCTTCACGAGTCTTCAAGAGATAGCATTTTTAGCAAAAAATGTTTCTTGAAGGCTCCAAAAATTATTTAGCCACCTTTTGATATAACAAATTTTATAGGTGGCTAACAATATCTCCACTTGGGGATGATGCCTTCTTGAAGGCATCAAGAACTTCAGACTTGTATTCTCTGGGAGGCTGATCAATGCCTTATCCATTGGGCTGCCTTTCTTTACTTGGATGTTCTTATTTTGCTCTGGAAAGTGTTAGCAGCCATGAAAAAACAATGGATCTTCATCAACACAAGCTTTCTACCTACCCAATCCAACTGATCTAACATTTTTTCTTCTTTAGAGTGCACTTGGATTGGAAAACTCTTTTTACAACATTTTATTCTTTTGAAAGCATAAAACTAATCTAATTCTACTTCTTATTTCTCCATGAACTTAGATTAAACAGTTGAGTTCATATGCTTCTCTACCTAATCCCTTAATATGTTAGGATTAAACAGTCTAACAGATTTTTATTCACTATTTTCTAAAATAGAATTTTAAAAGCATACAAGTCAGGTTTTAATAGTTTAACTTGATGCTGATCTATGGCATAAAAAACAAGCAGCACATAGATATTATTTTACAGGAAATTAAATCAAAATGGAAGGTTTAAGATCTGAAAGTTTCTCAACACGGCCTTCTCTTTTCTACAGCTCTGTTTTTGAGTTTATTCGAGTTGTTTTTCCTTGTTTCTCTAGTTCAGATTTTGAGCTGATTAGAACCAGATTAACTCTGTTTTTTTACTCATGAAATGAAAAAATTTGAGTCATTTCTCTTTTGGAAACTAAGGTTCAGATTTTGAGCTTGTTTGAACCTTCAATTTCTAACCTAATCTATCTAACTGATAAGCCAAGATTAAACTGTTTGGAAATAAAATTCATTAACCTATCTGCACTAAATTTAAAACTAATTAGCCATGATTAGGCTGTATGGCTAACTAGGAGTGTATTTTACAGGAGTGGCATTTGATCTTACACACTTTTAGACTTCATTTCTCTCTTTTTTTTTCTTTTTTTGTTTTTTTTTTTGGTATGGGGTTGTACCTTTATTGTTTTTACAATCTGCCCTCTTTTCTTTCTTCTATTGTTTTTGTATTTTTGTTTTTCTAACTTTGAATGCAATGATGGATGAAATATTTATAATGAGAAAAAAGATAAAAAGGCTCCAAAACATAACATGGATCAAGAGAAGTAATGCTTAAGCATCCTGCCATTGACAGGACCCCCAAACAGTTCAATTCCATTCAACTCCTGTAAGAAATAGGCATTGTTACTAACAGTTGAATGAATGAGATAAGGGCCAAGCCATAAGTTGTCAAATTTTCCATGCTTGCCCTTGTCTTCTCTCCTCGAATCCCACTTTAAGACTTTGTCCCCAACATTGAAATCGTTGGCCTTCGTTCTTCTGTCAAAAAAAAATTTGATGCTCTCTTGCTTCTATAATTCTTTGTAATAAACCTCCTCTCTAGTTTGCTGAAGGTGAATGGTTTGATTTATTCTTCTGATCATGTAATTATCTTCAGTTTGCAACTCTTGAATCAAATTCATAACTGGTACACCAAGGCTGGTTGGAAAAATTGCATTAGTACCATACACAAGCTGGAAAGGTGACATACCAATAGATTTCTTCAAGGTCAATCTGTCAGCCCAAAGTGCATGAACTAGCTTTGTGTGCCAAGACTTCTTGTTGTCCTCCAACAGCTTCTTGATTATGTTCACCAAACTCTTGTTTGAGGATTCTTCAAGTCCATTACCTTGAGGGTAATAGGTCGTGGAATGACGATCTTGGTAGGACAGCCAAATCTAGAGAGAATATTAGTCTCCATGATTTTATAATGACAGAATCATTGGCATGCCTACAAAGGATGGCTTCTATCCATTTGGTGAAGTAGTCTGTGGCAGTGAGAATCCATCTATGCTGGGCAGATGAGGGTAGATGAATTTCTACTATGAATTCAAGTCCCCACTATTGAAAAGGAGTTTCAATAGTGATTGGATGCAGAGGTAACGGTAGCAGCTTCCTTTTGCCTTCAAAAATTTGGCATTATAACAGGAAATTATCATCTTGTGTACATCTAGAAAGAGAGTGGGCCAATAGTAACCAGCCCTTAGGATTTTTTTGGCTATTGTCTTCCACTAGAAGTGGCCTCCACATTCTCCTTCATGGAACTCGTGCTTAACCTTCTCTGCATCAAACTCAAGCAAACATTTAAGCAATATCCCACTTGCATTTTTCCAATAAAGACATTTATCTATAATGTAGTATTTTACAGCTTTTAACTTCAAAAACCTTGCCTTTGTTTTTGATAAACCGGGAGGTGTGTTCAAATTAAGCAAAACAAACAAAATATCAGCATACCAAGAGGAATTCATAAAATAATCTTCAACAATGGGAGTTGAGAATTCTTCTTGGTCATCTAAAGCATTAATCATATTAATATCAAGAACTTCAAAATTTGATTCAGCCATAAATCTGGCTAGACCTTGGCCTTTGATGAGTCTAGTGGGCTTGATCTCTAAATCATACTCAAGAATAACAGTTATCCACTTACCTCTCTTACCATCTGGGTCCTGTGTTAGAATGTCTTTCACAACTGAATTTGGGACAAAGGCAATGATGTGTGAGTGAAGGATGTATACTCTGAAGTCTTTCAAAGCTTTAACCAAAGCAAAAGCTTGCTTTTCCATAATGTTATAATTCAAAGGGGCATCCCTCAATGCCTTGCTAAAGAATGCAATAGGCTGCTCTTTTCCTTGTGGATTTTCTGTAAAAGGACAGTAGCTATTGTATGTTTTGATGCAAATGAAAAAATATAAAAATCGTTTGAAAAATCAGGACTGATTAGAACCGGTGTTTTGGTTAACGCTTGTTTCACCAGCTCAAAGGACTTCTTTGCTTCCAAGGTCCATTTTACCCCTTGCTCCTTCTTTAGTATGTTTGTTATGTTCCTAAGGAGTTCAGCTAAGTTGGGTATGAACCTTCTCAATAAATTAATCTTTCCAATGAAATATTGTAACTCCTTGATGTTTCGAGGATGAGAGATTTGCAATATGGCCTCAATCCTCTTTGGATCTATCTTTATACCCTCCTCAGAAATAATGTGCCCAAGAATTTTTCCTTCTTGGAGACTGAATAGGGTCTTCTTAGGGTTTAAATATATCCCAAATATTCTGCATTTCTCGAAAAATTTTCTCAAATGTTCTAAGTGCTCTTCATATGTCTTTGAAAACACGGTGACATCATCAAGATAAATAATGATGAAGTAGCCTAATTCTTCCGAGAATGCTATGTCAATGGCTCTCTGAAAGGTTTCTCCAGCATTCATTAGACCAAAGGGAATTTTCACATACATGAAAGTGCCCCAAGGTGTGGTAAACGTTGTCTTTAGTCGATCATCAGGGTGGACTAGAATCTGATTGTACCCTGAATAACCATCTAGCAAAGAAATTCTTTTGGAACCAACTACCCTTTGTAATATGTGGTCCATCTTGGGAAAAGGGTAGTTTTCCTTGAGTGAAGCTTTTTTCAAGTCTCTAAAGTCTATAAAAAGCCTGATCTCTCTTGTTTTCTTCCTAACTGACACCAGATTAGACACCCACTCAGAATATCTAATAGGGACAATAATACCAGCTTCATACATCTTCTTAATCTCCTTCTCAACCAAAGGTAACTGAACAGGATTTATTCTGCACAGCTTCTATTTCAATGGATTTTGGTTTTCCTTAAGAGGGATTTTGTGCTGGATTATTTCAGTGTCATAGGATTTCAGATCTTCATAACTCCACGCAAAAACATCAGAAAATTCTTTAAACAACTCTAAGTATTTGAGTTTGATGTGAGCTGGTAAAGTCTTAGACAGTTTAATCATTTTTGGTTTAATTTCACTGCCTATATTACACTCTTCCACTTTAGTCTCTGTAGGCTCCATTTTTGGCTTCTTAGCCACATCGTTGAAATCAAACAACTCTTCTAAAGGAGACAGACCCTTCGACAAACTTTCATCATTTGACTGCAGAGTTTCTAAGTCCTCTGTTTCTATCCCTACAATCATTTATGTTTTGTTTTGAGGTTTGCTTGACAACAGATTTATATCAGCAAGCTCAGGAGACAGTTCCTCTTCACCAAGAAAGTTTTCTTCACTAGGGAAGTCTGTCTCATAATCTGAATCCGAACTGTGAAGTTCAAACTGATTTCTGAACTGCATGAAGTCTTCTATTTGTTTGTCTTCGTCAAACACTTGCTGATATTTATCATTATCAGGAACGGCTGGTCTACATTTAAACTGAGTTTAACATTCTTTGGTTTCGTATGGCATTAAACATGTTCTAGCTGCAAAAGCTAAGCTGTGGGCCATGTTATTTTTTCTTCTCGGGACAAAAATCAAACGGGATTCCTCAAAAGTTTTAAGTAAATCCACGACATTTTTTCGATAGGCCCTTAGTCTGGGGTGATTTGCATTGTATTCCCCGTTGACTTGCCTAATGATAAATTATGAATCCCCATGCACTCTAATTCTTTTGGCTCCCATTTTTTCAACAAATGTAAGCCTAAGAGAAGGGATTCATATTCCGCTATGTTATTCAAACACTGAAATTTTAATCTACAGGAAAGGCTTTCTGTGTGGTCACTTTCAATGTTTCGTATCCAAACACCTACACCAGCATTGCTCCTAGTGCAGGACCCATCAAAGTACATACTCCACAAAGGACTAGTTTTGGGTTCTTTCGTTTGATTACTGTCCTCTTCAACAAGAGTGCTTTCGGTTTGCTCTTGAATATCAACATTCTGTTGTATTTGTTTTAATTCCTTTGGTATTTTGTTAAGTTGAGGAATGCTTTCTTAACTCTCAAGGTTAAAAAGGAATGGATTAATTATTTGTAGCTCAAGACCCGTGTATGGTTTGTTGTAGCTTATGGGTTCAACAAACTGTTTAGACATTTTTGTGGTGTTTACCTCCTCCTCTCTATCAGCCACTAACTCTGTTAAAGTGACTCATTCACTACATGATTCATTGTTAAACAGAATAAAAGAATCAAGGCCTGTATTTACAGAATACAGCGGAGAGTTTTGAGGTTTGTCTTGACTAGTGACCATGTATTGCATATGGGACTCCCTGTATAGTTTTCTTTTCTGATTGAAAACAAGGATGGTCACATAGGTCATGCCCATCTGCATAGTCCCTTGTAACTTAACCCCCCAAGACCTTGATAACAACATTCCATACTTTGGGGGGACATCAGCCACAACAATATCCATGACCAAACATTTGGCTGGAGTCTGGGCTAAGTTAACGCAGAGGTCTTTGATTAATCCTAAACATTTTACTCTTCTTGAGTCAAAGGAGTAAAGGTCTTTGTAAGGTCTGGTGATTTCTAGACCCAGGCTCTCCATTACGGCTTTTGGCATTAAATTATGAGAAGCCCCTGAGTCATGCATAGTGTTGTGCAAAATCTTGTCATGAACGTTTAAACCTACATAAAAGGGAGGAACAGGTCCCTCTTGATATCTACCTTCAATCTTTGGACCAAAAATAAGCTCAAGCTGGTCATCATTAATATTGACTGTGTCAGTATTCTCCTCTATTTTTAAAGCCTTCAAAATTTGGGTCCTATATACATTTTGGGCAGCTAGTTCAGAGAGAGGAACAAAGATTTTGATTTTGGAAATTTCCTGCTCTAAACTGAAAGGCATCTGATTCTTTGAAGTACTTGTATCAGCCTTGTTAATTGCCAGCCTATCAGCAAAGTCTGTCTGCTGATTTTCTCTATTTACATTTGAAAAAATGGTTTTAACAAGAGTACTAGATGAAGTGTTAGTACTACTAAGGTCTGCACTCTGCTTTTCATTGTTTTGAGTGCCTTTCTCTTTACCTTTATCAGAATTTCCAGCCACTGCTTTGTCCTTTGGTTTTACAATTTTTGGTTTGTTTACAGTGCTGTTTTGTGAAGATTTGTCAGAGGTTTTATTGTTGGGAGTTTTTTGATTGGTTTTACTTCTAAGGTCATATTCTCTTTGAGACTCTATGATGACATTCTCCATGTCTTGATAATAAGTTTCATCATTATCTCTTTTGTCATCATAAGGTGTGTATTTATCTCTTCAACCTCACTCACGTAGTTTTGATGAAAGGGAGGAGTGATCTGTTGATCATCTTCCCTTGGTCTATTTTGAGGCTGATTTCTTCTAAAATTCTGATTTTGGTTCTGGTTCCTATTTTGAGGAGCAGTTTGGTTTTGACTTTCTTGTGCTCTCTCAAGAATGCTCATTTTCTTCATCATCTCTTCCATCATTCTCTCCATTTTTGAGTTGGAAGTAGAAGGTGTGGATTCCTCTCTAAAGGACATTATCTTCTCATTCTTCATTCTTGTTATTTTCTCCATTAAGTTGACTTCCATAGCAAGAGCCACTTTTTTCATATCTTCAATGGTTAGAGGATCTCTTTCTCTCAGTTGATAGGCCATATCGGGGTCTAACCCTTCAGGAAACTTGTTTAACGCTGAGCCTTGTGGAGGTTTTAAATCTGGGGGAAGGGCGTTATACACACTGTTAAATCTAGTGCAGTAAGCTTGTACACTTTCCCTAGTGTTTCTGTGGAGATTTTTGTAATCAGAGAGTATTTGGAGAGGGTTTTTTTTCACTTCCCATTTTTTTAAGAATGTTTGATGGAAGGCTTGGAGATCATTTATACTGTGGGGGGCTAAGCCTATAAACCATTTTCTTACTTCTCGCCCCAAACTCTGAGAAAAAATTCTAATTTTGACAGAATCATCATCAATTTCATTTCTGTCAAAGTAGTCATTCATTTTATCCACATGTTGTGATGCAGTTGTACTATTACTGACATCATACAATGGTATTTTGGACTGACAGTCTTGTGGTATATTGATTAACGGAACAGGAAGGACTAAGGGAGCATACCATGCTGCCATGATATGTGGTGGGGGTGGATTTACAAGAGGTGGATTAACAAGAGGGAAAGTGGGCGGGAGTGGAGTGGTTTGGACAGTGGATGTTTGGTGAACAGATGTGGATGGAACAGCAGTAGATTGCTGAGCTGATCTTGGATGAGAGACACCTAAATTGTAAAGGAAGTGTAAATCAGGTGGTGTTTTTTCTCTACTACCAGGATGTTCACTTTTCTCTGGGGATGAAAGTGAAGACTCAGAATCTAGCTGAATTATATCATCAAGCGGCCTAGTTCTAAATGGATTTTTTAAGTCAACTTGAGATTGGTGTAGAGCTATAAGGTTTTCAGGAACTGAATTAGCTCTCAAGGGTGATCTGAAAACAGTTGAAAATTTTATCTTAGGAGAATTCCTAAGGATACTTTCCGGGTTATCAACTATCTCAGTTGGGTTTTGGTCAGGATAGGCTCTAGTATGAATCTTTCTAGGAGCCATTATGCTGTGTTTTTTATACCCAACTCAACAAGAGCAGTTGAACCAAATATGACAATCTTTGAGAGGTTAACTAATCTGTTTTACACAAATTTTAATCCTAAAAATCCTCTTAGCGGTTTAAATAATGATATGATGATAATGGTTCTTACCAGTGGAGCCTTAAGGTCTGTTTTAGGATTGTGGAGTTTCCAAGTGGAATTTTTTAGGTCTTTTCAGAGGTAAAAGGTTTATGGTCCACCACCATGTTTATTAAATACCAATCTGAAATATTTTTGGGTTTTCTAAGTTATTTTTCATTCCTATTGGTTCTTGAGAGTGTCCTAAATTTGTTTCAAAACTTAGCTACGGTTATGAAACAAAGACAGCCTACTCTTATAGCTAAGCCAGCTGGAATTCAAGGTTTGAGTGTCCTAAATCTGTTTCAAAACTTAGCTACGGTTATGAAACAAAGACAGCCTACTCTTATAGCTAAGCCAGCTGGAATTCAAGGTTTGATGAACTCTTATGAGAATCCTAGTGTTTTCCTAATTTGTCACTGATTCAAAAAAGTTTCATCATGATTACCATTTGCTTGGTAGTGCTTGAAAGGGGCTGCTTTTACTCACAACACAATGTTCTTGAATCGAGGGTTTTCTGAGGTCTTAAAGGTACCTAGGCTAAAAAACACTCAAAAAATCCCCAGTGGAGTCACCGGAAGATGTTAGCTCCCTGTAATTAGAAGGGTTGGAAAAGTCCAATTGCAGGGAGAACACTTATTTCAACCACTTTGGGATTCTAGGATCTAGCCCTCTTGAATCCGGAGAGGGATCTCTCCAATAAAGTGAAAAAGATGGATTTATCTTTAAAAGCTTTCGGGTAATGATATTAGGCTACTTATGAAGGCCGAGGGTTTTCTTTTGTTTTTGGATGGTTAAGCATGGTTATTATTTGAGGGGAAAGTCCTAAATGGAAAGAGTTTCAAAGGTGTGAAGTTGCAAGCAATCGGAACAAGTTTTGGCTAAAAAGATAGATATAACACTGGTTTTAGTCCATTGGGCTATGGAGTCATAATAGGGTTTCATTGAAGCAACAAGGTTCAAGAGTGGTCCATGGGGAAAGTCGTCTATGTCTAAGGATCTCTTTAAAGTTGATTTTATGGAATGAAATGATACAACAAGAAGGGGAAATAAACAAATGAAGAACAAAGAGCATCCTAAGATCAGGTAAGTACTTTAAAACTATCATGCTTTTGGAATACACTTAAGAGAGACATAAAATTAATCTGAGATCTGGTAAGTACTTCAAAACTAGCTAGCTTTTGATGCACTTTCAATAGGAAAACATTTTAAACACGAAGGGAAACTTTAAAAGTAACTATTGGAGGAGAAACTAGAGGACAGTGCTCACCATAAACTTCCCTATCTCTGCTTTACTTAGTGAACTTTCAAGACAAACACATAAGATAACAAAGAATGGTCTAAGATCAGGTAAGGACTTTTAACCTAGCCTACTTTCAACACACTCTTAGGGAAACTTTCAGCTAGTTTTTTGGGATAAAACTAAAGGACAGGGATCACCATCACTTCTTTAGTTCATCTTTACTTAACATAAATTGAAAATAAAATTCAAGAACAACATTCAGCTGAGACAGTAGGACGAGAGAACGCCAACATTCCTAACTGCTTAAATTTAATTAAATCATTCCTAAACAACACAATTTGGAAGAAAACATAAATATAAAGCTTATTAGTCAGAGAAGGGTACTGATATACAGTAAATCCTAACTCTATGCTTGTTGTTCTTTATCAGAGAAGATGGACAAAGAAAAAACAGAAATAAAATAACAATTTACAATAAGAAATAGCATCACCGTTGACATAGACCAGGATCCCATAAATCAGCTTGTATTGATGCTTCAATCCAGTTACAGCTTGAAGTCTAATGTTTCAGTTCAGAAATCATCTTCACTTCTCATACTAACTAATTAAATCACAAACAAAGCTTCAAGAGCCCGTGAACACTATTTACAAGTAGAAGTTTCAAGCTCAAGTATATTTCAAAGTTTTGCAACCAACATTTTCTCATCTTCTATAGCAATATTTATAGAAGAAAAGAGGAGGTGGGATCTGATAAAATATCTCTTGGGTCAATTAATACAGACTTTAATACTTCTCGGCCTTTGATGGGCTCGATGGAGAAGTTTACAGATGTTCTGTCTGTATTAATTGTTTTACATTTAAGAATTAAGCTCGGTGGGAGATTTTGTTGACTTTTAAGGCTCTGTTTCATCTTGTAATAACTCTGCTGATATTTTTCGCATTAAGTTCCTTTGGCATAATTAACTATTCGGCTGCGTTGAGGAAAATATCTGATGTTCTGATAACAACTTGGCCTCTGTTGAATGCATTGAGGCTATAGGTGGCATATGGTAGCTGAGAGGAATCAATTTTCCTCTTATGTGGCAGTGGAGGCTCTCTGTCTGATAGATATTATTGATTTGTCCTTAATTGTGTTCAATTTAATGGATTACGCTTTTTATTTCAATCTTAGCCATAATCCATCCAAACTGTGTAAATCAGCTTTAATTCTCCATTTCTGGCTTGATTTAATCTTCAACACTAATACTCTTTTGTTTCGATTTAATACTTTGTGTCTTGTTGATGTGCAAGTAATACGGGGTTCATATGGTATCAATACCCATGAAGCATCGACGAAACGTGAAATTGAACCCTATGGAATAATCTTTTTGTATGCACAAAGGCATGAGGGATCGTCATCCCCAGACTTTGGTTTTCCTTTGATATAATGGAAAACCCATACAAAACCTGCAAAAATACATAAAACAGTTAAGAAATCCTGCGTATGTGGTAAAAACTGCTTCAGAGGTTGTGAAGAGGAGCGTGGTTGTTGGATGGCAGCATCCAACGGTGGAGATTCGTTTGTGGAAGTCAAAGAGGAAAGTGGGGAAGAATTAAGTCAGATCTGTCGATCTGCAGAGATCGACGGTCAAGATTAATCAGGAGGAAACATAATGCAAATAATCACATTATGGAAATTCAGAAGAGAAACAAAGGAAATAGGTGAAATTTCCTTCGGCGAAGGTAAAATGCATAAGAATTGAAAATGGGGTTTCGGGATGATCGTGGGCCGTCGAATGAGACCAGGCCACGAGATCAACAGCGGAGATTGCACATTAAAAACCCTTTGGAAGAGGTAGAGGGCAATAGTGTATGGCCAGATTAGATCCAAGCCGTTGATCTGCAAAGATCGACAGCGGGAAGCACGCGCGATATATTATAATAGAAAATGAGGAAAGTGGTTTCGGGAGGTAAAACCACAGGTTTCACGTGAAGGAAAGGTGGGTAGGCGGTATTTCCTTATCGAACGCGATATGCATCCCCGCCCAACAAGTGACGTTTTAAAACAGCTTATATCGCGTAAATTTTGGAGATTAACTTTCACGCTTAAAGTTACGCGACATGGAACGTGGGTCGTTAGATCTGGGACCTCAGATCTAACAGTGGGGAAACAAGCACGATATTGGATAGATGCGTGAGCAAATAGTAGGTAGGGTGGTTTCAATATGGGCCGTCGAATCAAGGATTGGACGGCGGAGATTAAAAACCGAGGAAGGCAGGACCCACAGGAGGCAGGCCTGTCGGGGTTAATAAGAGCTGTTGGATGAAACAAATCAAACGGCTAGGATGAAAACTGGAGTTTGAACAAAATAATAACAAAGCGGAGAAAGAGTTGATAAATACTGTTGATCTGTAGAGATCAACGGCTGTGGATTGGCCAAAAACATTATGAAGCGGGACACATGATTTAAACCAAAGTCAGGAAATGCAATCTGGATCGTCCGATCTGGACACGTGGACGGCTCAGATGCAATCAGAGGCATGCGATCGGTGGGGGGAAAACTTTGAATGGTGCTTGTGCGATTAACTGTGGGCCATCGATCTACAGATCAGATCGATGGCGGAGAACGCATCGGGGGTTGACCAATCGGGGGTGGCATTATATTAACGTGCCCAATGAAAACTCCCGATGCCATTTCACACGGTCCGTTGATTGGTCTGGGATCAACGGTGGATATTGTTTCAAATCATGCACCGGTGGAAACCCTTTAATACATATGAAAACCCAAAATTTTTATAAAATACAAAGGTTTTGGAGGTTCGGGGTGGGTTACATATATAAGGATTGGCTTGGTGCCTATCTGCGGGGCCATTGGTCTATATGGAAAATAATAGGCCCGAGACTTATACATATAAAGGGCCAATCAGGATCGAGCCTTCGGGCTTTTCAATCTACCCATTTTAATTCTTCGATGCGATTAACGCTTCGGGACTTTAACTCTTGGTCTCAGGCGTAGGTTTACATGGAGGAAAGTGGAGGTTTATACAATGGGGCTCAATCGCATCGGAAAAAATGATGCAGGCCTTTTCAATCTACCCACTTTTATTAAAAAACATTGCTCCGGTGGGTTAAGACCAAAACTTAGGAAAAGTGGGTTTATGAATTTATAAAGGGAAATATGCATCGGGGATGGTTTATTTCAAGGTTTAAGTTCCGGATGCGGGCCCAAGAGTTATATGAAGCGGTGATTGGATCGGGGCTATGTAATAAGGGGCCAATCGCATCGGAGGTCTCAATAAAGCAAAAATACTTGCGCGCTGTGTTTTGTTCTGATGCGATAAGCGCTTGGGACCATTAGCGCTTGGTTCCAGCACTAAGGCATATGTGGGGAAGTGGTTAGGACCTAGCCCAAAGGGGCTTAAGCCTTAATACAAAAAAGGGTATTTTCATGATTTTTTCAGGGTTTTCTGATGGATTTGGGGGTTTCGGCAAAGTTCAAAAGTGAGTTTTAAACTCTGTAAAGAGGATCTCATGAAGGGAAAATGGGGAAAAGAGGAAAATAAAGGAATCACATGGGAAATGAAGGGGTAAAAAATGAAGGTTAGTTTTAAGTGAAAGGAAGGGAAAAATGGTGTTTTGCAGCAGTCTTTTCTCTATGAAATCAGCAGAATTTCTAAGTTTACAATGGAAACAACAGTGAAGATTAAGACAAAGGGCATGATGTCTTCACGAGTCTTCAAGAGATAACATTTTTAGCAAAAAAAAATTTCTTGAAGGTTCCAAAAATGATTTAACCACCTTTTGATATAACAAATTTTATAGGTGGCTAACAACCTGCAAAGCAAAAGTGTTAAACGACATTGGTAAGAAAAGGAAAAAGGCTTTTAAACTTTTGAAAGTGGGTTTTCAAAAGATTAAATCAAAACTTCACTTGGCTATAAAAGCCCATCAAACACTTCAAGGGAGTCATTTTTGCCTTCAAGAGATCAAGCGCATTCAAGGAGAGGAAAATTTGTGAGCTTTCAAGCCAAACTTTGGAAAATTCTCCTGGCATTGCGCCCTCAGCTTTGGCGCTGCGCCCTTGGCCATGAGGGCTTTCTATGAAATAAAACCACTCAAATCACTCCAAAGAGCTTCCAAAATCTTATTGAAGGTCCTCCAAACATATTGAGGGGTAATTATAGGTCATCAACCCATCTCCAAGAATTTTTTTCATCATTTAATTGAAAGTAGTGAAACCCTAAGAGGAAACCCTAAGGCTTAAACTTGAAATCACTGTTTACCATTAGTTCATCTGCCTGTAAATAAAATCAGTAATAGACAGAGGAATTACATTGTTTGGAGGTTGTTCATTCATCTAAGCTTGTCCCTACATCCATTTCCTTCATAACACTCTATTCCTTCACTTGCAAAAACTGCCATTCCATTACCCTCTTTTTCATCTCAATTTTCACATCAATCCTAGGGTTGGAAAAACAGAGTTTTCAAAATTTCAGAAGAGGGAGACAGTGGCAGTGGTGGAGAGGCCCAAATGCCAAGGAGGAATGATCATAAAGGAGGAATGATCAATAGATTTGAACCCATCAACACAAGAGAGCTCATGTCATCTCCCCTTATTGTTTCTTGTTTCAAGCATGTAGGATGCTTTGATTTTTGTGAAAAGGTGTAGTAGGTGCAAAACAACCCTAAGCTAACTAGACTCTTTATCATTAACTTGCACGATAAACAAGTTAACCTTGTAGGGATCACCTTTGAGTTATCTACAGATGCTATTTCCAATGCCACGGGCATACCTTGTGTAGGGGAGAAATGGTTCAAGCAAGCTAACCTAGACATGAGTTACTTTGAGCCATACCTTAAGCCAAGGTATAAATACCATAGCAAATCCATCTTTCCTTTCTCTCACCTACTTGATAGATATGCACCTATGATGAGAAATATCATGAAGTATTTCACATGTGAGGGAAGGTTCTTCCTTCTTTACTCATACCACATCAGGATGCTTATGCACTTTACTAGAGTGAGGATGCTGCATATACCATACTATCTCCACCGAAGCATTGATAAAATTTCATACATAGTGCAAAAGAGAGACTATCCTCAGCAGATGCAAAGCCTATTCCATCACTCACTTATCAAGATGATTGTTATGCACCAACTACAGCATAAAGCCATTCCATGGGAGACCTGCATTTCCAATGAGGTGTTCACTTCTCCACAAGCCCACCATCAACAAAATACACCATCATCTTCTAACCCTCCCATCCCTACTTCTCCATCACTTCCTTTCGTTCCTACATCTCCACTCACTTGCATTCCATCAACTCATGATGATCCTCCTTCATCACCTTCCCACGGCCCTTCACCCTCATCTCATAACACCACAGCATCAAACAGTGAAGAGAGTAATGAGGCAGATGGCAGTGAGACAGATAGCAGTGAGACATATGGCAGTGAGACAAATGGCAGTGAGGCAGATGGCAATGAGATGGTTAACATAGAACCTTTTCCTTTGACTTACCAGAGGGGAAATAGGCATTTGTTTGTTGCCCTTAAGAGGCAAGGGGTCATGTCTTCTACATCAACAAAATAGCTTGACAAGGTAAGGAAAAGGTCATTGAGGAAGAGGAGGAAGACAAGCATGAAACTAAATAATAGTTTCAACTAATTCACCTTGACAGTGATGATGAGAATGAGGAGAGGATCACAAAAAAATTTCTCAAGAGAAAATATGCCCAGATCAAAGAGCTACAAACAAATCTTGGTAGGGCCAAAAATGTGATCAACTTCCTTGAGGTAGAAAACCAACAATTGGAGACAGAGAAAGCCATCAATGAGGTCAGAGCTATCAGAGCTCAGAAAGAGGCTGGAAAGGCCAAGGCTAATCTAGATGAGGCCTTGGGAACTCTATATGACATTGAGGATGAGGAATAACAGCTTCCTAGGAGGAGGACAAGGACAATTGGGTTGAAGAAGGCCTTAGCCCAGGACAGAGAGCAAGAGACATCATTGGCAGAGCATTTGACTCCTAGTGAGCTGCTTGCCATGGAAATCAGCTATGATAGAGAATATTGGCTAGAGAGATCCAATTTACACCTAGAGGATCAAATTGATGAGGCACAAAGGAACATTAACATACAGAAGAATATGGCAAAGCATTATGCCATGAGGAACAAAATTGCACAGGCCAAGCTCAAAAGAGCCCTTGAAAAGATTTAAGTCCTAAAAGAGGAAAAGGAGAACGACAAGATGGATATCCTTGCTAACGTATCCCTTCAAGCTTCCCAAACATGATCAGCAAGTTAAAATCCAATTTTGACACATTTTTGTACTTTTTGAAATTTTGACAGTTAGCTAGCAAAAAAAGGGCCAAGCGTGCAGCGCCACTAGAGCTGTGCTCTTTTTTGGGGCACTCAATTCAGGAAAAATTTACATTTTCATGATCCTTAGGCCAAGGACATCACCCTCAGAAATTTTCAAGTCATTTGGAGCATAAATGGTCCCTCAAAAGGGCCAAAAACAATCAAAAAATCACCTTTCTACCCTCTTTTCAACACTGCCGTTGTGGCCTGAGAAGTCTTGGGAGAATGGGTTTTTGAGCAATAAAATGGGCACAAATATGGAAATCAAAGGCAGATTTGGAAACTCAACATGACAGGCTTTCCAATGAGCTATCATGGAGCTCATTTGGACACCGAGAATTCCTCCACAACTCAGCTGCAACTCAAGCTATTTTTCCAGTTTTGGCGTTGTTCCCTTGGCCTGGCACTGCGCCCTTGAACCTTGGCGTTGCGCCCTTGCCAAAAAGTCAACAAAAGACACTTGGAGATATTTTGAAAGTTATTGAGAGGCCTTAAAGGTCAAATTATTCCCAAATTAGCTCAGAAGTTAGCTTAGAAGTTATTTTTGCATTTATGAGTTTGGGATATTTGTGCCTTGGGCCTTGCATGGCCTCATAGGACAAACATGACTTAAATGTGTAATTAATGACATTTTTGAACCATAGCTAGGGGTTTTCTCCTCCTTTTCAATTTAAATACTGCATGGAGGCTTCATGTTTATTGTTGGTTGTTTATTGAGATGAATACATAGACTTGGAGTTGTGTGATTGTTTTTGGACTAAGCATCAATGGAGCAAGCACCTTCATAGGATTCATAAACCTGGTTAATGGTGATGTTGCTCTAATATAGTTATTTTTTCCTTATTTTTTCATATTGTTTCATATTTTATCTTGCATTAGAACAGAAATTTTAGGCTAAGATATGTTGTTAGAGGCACCTTAGGTCCGTTTGCTCCTATTGCTCAAATGTTTTCCTCTGCTAGGTCTAATTGAAGAATTCTTCATTGCTCTTTAATTCCACTTAGCTTGTTTTTCTTAAAAATTATTAAATAGATTCAAGCCAAAGAAGTTTATGGTATTCCTTGTCCTTTGGTGTAGCTTGAATCATTATTTTCTAGGCTTTTCTTTGAAGTTTTCTTATTAGGGTTTAGGCTAAAGAAGTTTATGGTATGCTCTGTTCTTTAGTCTATCTTGAAATGGTTACTTTGAAGTTCTTTACAGTTTTATTAAGGAATTTAGGAGTTCCCTACTCTATAATCATTAATTATGTGCTATCTTGAATTTTTTCTTTCTCTGAAGGTAGATAGCTAGAGAATTTAGGAGTTCTCTGCTCTCTAGGGTTTTTTGGATAGTTGTTTTAAATTTTACTTGATAGAGCTAGGTCAAATAAGTTTATGGTGCACCCTATCCTTTGATTCTTTCTTGATGCATAGTACTCTTATAGACTCTTATTTTTATATTTTATGTTAAAGGATTCTTAACTGCCCTTTAAACCTACTACATTCACAACTTAATGTTCATGTCACCCTCACTAAACCTATTTAGATCCATTTGGATTTGTTAACTTTCCCTATGAAACACCCTTGACCTATTATTTTACTTTTCAAGACCTTTTTCAGACTACATAGCCCAATGGTTTAAGTTTCTCTTCCTCTATCTGTTCTTCTTAACAACCAACCCAACAAAACAAACCCTTTCAATTTAACTAGCCTAAAATCAACATCCTAAAACAAGCAAGTTACATATTTTACACAAATATAGAGAGAGCCCTCTCTGAGTCCAGGAAGGCTAGGTCCTAGGGCTCCAAAGTTGGTTCGATGTTACCCTTGTTCAATTTGGTATTGCCAATCTGAAAAATTACAGGGACCTAACACAGATAATGTACATTTTCTAATCAATTTTGAGTGTCCTACTCAATTTTCAAGAAGCCAGTGCAAAACACTTAAATTTAAATATGTTAAAGATTGTATCAGCAATGCCAACTTGTACTGGAAAGATCCTCTCAACATTATGTTACTTTGTTTAACAGAAACTAAAACAGAAGGAATCATTGAGAAATTTCATGTAGGGATATGTGGAGGACACTATGATTGGAAAGACACAGCATACAAAATACTAAGGGCGGGTTTCTATTGGCATACTTTGTTTTCACAAGTAGGAGCAAAGGTTAGAAGCTGCATTTCATGTCATATTTTTGCTGGTAAGAAAAAACTAGCAGCTCTTCCACTAGTTCCAGTAGTTGTTTCAGCACCATTCCTTAAATGGCGACGAGATTTTATAGGAGAAATTTACCCAACTTCAAGTAATCAGCACAGATGGATTTTAACTGCCACAGACTATTTCACCAAGTGGGTGGAGGCCATTCCAGTCAGAAATGCTACAGATACAGTAGTAATTAAATTTATTGAATAAAAAATTATCTCTATATTTGGTTGCCCTCAACAAATAGGGACTAAAAATGCCACAACATTCAATAGTGTGAAGATGATTAAGTTCTACCAGAAATATCATATATTACTACATCATTCAACTCCTTATTATCCTCAAGGAAATGGTCTTGCAAAATCATCCAACAAGAGCCTAGTCAAGGTAATCAAAAAGACTCTAGAAGACCATAAGAATAATTGGGATAGTCATCTTATCTATGTTGTTTGGGAAAACAGAATTTCTCCCAAGAGATCAACAGGTAAATCTCCATTCCAACTGGTCTATGGTAAAAAGGCCATTTTTCCTACCAATTTGGCTTTCCCTGTTCTTAAATTTTTACAATAAGCTACTAATGAACCTGATGATTTCTCTAGAATGATAAATCAAATTATTGAATTAAATGAAAATGGAGATGAAATTCAATACAAATTAAGGAAATATCAAAATAAGATGAAAATTCTATTTGACAGAAAGACCAGGGAAAGAGACTTTAAGGAAGGAGATCTAGTATTGAGATGGGATTCTAGTAGGGAGGACAGAGGTAAACATGGTAAATTTGATAATCCGTGGTTTGGACCTTTCAACATTGTTGAAGTTAAACGAAAC
The DNA here is from genome assembly GCA_034641835.2 of Pinus albicaulis. NCBI lineage: Eukaryota > Viridiplantae > Streptophyta > Pinopsida > Pinales > Pinaceae > Pinus > Pinus albicaulis. Next base: position 1,480,684,224 of record CM076579.1, on the reverse strand, counting down.
AATACATGCATTCTACAAAATTTGGAAGGATAGTTTTCTACATTTCCTATCAATGGTTGATTTCTGAAACATTATATTCAGTATTGAAGACTCAAAATAATATTCAAGATGATCATTGTACATTATCACTTTGCTTTAAAAAAATCAAGTCTGTTTTATTTTTCACAGCAAAGACTCCATGGTTTGAGGAGAAGGCACTTGGATCTACTTGTTCTCTGCATCCCACAAGAGGACGCAGTCCCCAGTTGGAGCCGATGTTGTAACTTTATTTGGTTTTGATAAGTTAGCATATTAGTCAAAAATAAATTCAAAAATTTAAGTTAGGACATGGATGAAAAATAAAAATAAATAAAAATGTTAGGACTATTGTTGATTTTAAACATCCATATCAAATAAAATGTTAGAACTCGGTTTCTCTAAAGAATAAAGGCATGAAAATGTTAGGCAAGAAAAAGAAAAACTAAATTGCGATAGTTTCAAAAATGAATAAATTTAAAGGTTGTTTGTTTGAATGTTTCATTTAAGTGTTTAATTTTCATTTAATTATGGTTAATCTTCTTTAAAAGGAATTAATCCTAGTTAAGAAATATTTGACATCAAAATTTATATGTAGGCGCATATTATTTGTATAGCCTAAGTCACTATGTGACAAAACATGTCTTGTCGGCTTTAATAAAAATCATGCATATTCCAACGGTAGATATGCTCCCCACCCAGATCAACGGCGGAGAGAGAGTTCGCACCACCCTCAACCATTTCCCGTTAACGCAGGGGGGGAGGGTCTGAAAATAAGTTTTAATGGCGGGCGCCTAAGCCTTACATGTCGCAACCACATGACTTTGCACCCCTCTCGCTCAAAACCACAAACCGTCCGCTACCCCCTCCGAAATCCGCCATGGTTTTCATCCATCAAAAGCTAATCGCCCCACGTCTTAACCGTTTACCCTTCGTTCAATCAAACACTTCCACCTGCCATATCTGTTGCCAAGTCTTCATATCTATTGTCCAACTTGTAATATTTGTTGCCTCCTATTCATCCATTACACCTCCGCTCCCAAGAAGTTAGCTCCACGTCATAGCTCCGCTCCAAATCATTAAAGTCGCTACGATCATAAGTAAACCATTAGCCTAATCCTGCATGTTATAAATAACCCTGAGCCTTCCTCTTTGTCACTTTTGTCTGACATGTTACAGTTTTTTGCAGGTTAAATAATCATTTGCGTGCAGTCTTCTGCAAATATTTTGATCTATCACTAGATTCCATCAGCCTTCTCTCTGCTATCCAGTCAGCCATACCTTTCTCCTATTTTCATTTCTTTTGTCTGTCAGTATGGCCCCAAAGGGGAAACCTAAAAAGACAAATACATAAGAAACATCTACTGCCACAATCCTGATTGATCTTGATCATGTCCCCCTAGCATATTACCTTTTCAAGATCTCAAATGTTGAATGTGAGTTTCACTTCCACGAATTACACCTCTGGCTAAAAAAAGTACCTTGACAAATAGGATCCAATCAGATTCTGGGAGTCATTATTGCCTTTCTTTATCTTTCCAAAAACACATAAATTTCCTAACCTGGTTATATAGTGTCAAGCTAGATATGACCCTGTAAAAAGAGAAGTGGTGGCTCAGAATGGAGACATTATGATCACCATATTTTCTTAAATAATTAACGAGATGCTCCTAATTCCTACATCAGACTCCCTTATCCATTTTTTACCAGCAGGTCTTATGGATCTTTACCATAAGCTAACTTTCCCACAGAGTTCCCAAATTTTTGAGATCTTTTTGCCTATGGATGTTGCATTACCAAAAAAGAATCCACCCTACCCATATTCCATATTTCGTGAAGACTCCAAGCACTATATTTCATTGCTTTATTACCTGTTAGGATATCCATATGACAAAATTGTAGATGAACCTATCCTTGGATTCCTCTCCATCTTTAATAAAGATCAGCAACCCGCATTCATGTATGATTATATCCAATTCTTGACTGATAATATACATGAGAAATTCATGAATCTTACCACGCAGGGAGCGTTTAAGTACAGCTCTGTACTTATACATATGTTTCTTTTTCAGTAGGGAGATATTTTTCCCATCAAAATGAGCAAGCAAGATGAACAAGGAATGAATCAATGAGTGATTCATTGGATAGAAATAGTCAAAGCTACTTCAACAAATTCTTCATTTTTAGATTTTATAGATACTTTCATACATCCAATGGCACAGCTTCTTAATAGTCAAACAGAGCCAAGGATTGGAGATGAAATAAAAATAATTTTACACTTAACTGATCAAACTAAAACTGGTGACTGGTTTTTATACCAAAACTACACAGAGATAAGGGTGTATGGTTGTGACCTTGCACCATACAAGCTACCCAAATATGTTCCTATGAGAATATTTTCTCTAGAATATATTAGGTAGATGATCAACATGGATGACCTGCACTTTGTTTCAAGCAAAAGGAAATCACATTTTAAATTCCAGTCAAAGATTGGATCATTCATCTGCAACACCAGATTAGCTGGTATTGAGGCAGACACATTGATAAAGAATATGAATTTCCAGCCTTCTTTCACCCGGTCTTATGACCCTTTTGGAATAATATTTACTATAAGATTTGAATTGAAAACAACTCCCTATAATCATACTCCAAGACCAGAGATAGAGAAATTTATGAATCAAAATCAGTGGACTAAGAGAACACTTCAAGAAGCAGAAGAACGGGTTGTATCTACATATAATACATAGACTTCAGTTGCTCATAGCAAGCAACACAATAGGGTAAGAGAGGAGACTACATCAGTTATGGAGATTATGAAAGAGTTCATTGTGCAACAAAAGAAGCCAAATATTGGCTTGACAGTTACAACAGAAGAAAAACAACTAGAGATAATTGATCTTGGAGATCCAGAGGTTTCTACATTAGTAGGAACCAATATTCCAAACATTCCTCTTATAGCTTCACCTTCTAGAGAACCTCTGGAAGTTATTCAGTCTATAGGGACCAGTTCCACATATGATAAAAACATCTTCTCAAGGTTCCTTGAAATCAAACTGAAGAATGAGACTTTGACGTCTAATGTATACAGCCAATTTTGGAAAAAGACCTCTACCTCTCAGCATAGACTTCTTTCTGCTTTTGAAAATGAGAAAGGCAGAATGCAGATGGCTTTTTTGCAAGCCCAAATACAATTTCCCAAGTCTCCATCAGACTATAAAAAAAACTGTATTTTCATTTTATGTTAATCAAATCCATCCAATTGATCAGATGGATATGCACAGACGGTCTAGTGAAATGTTGTTTTCCACCATGGCAACTACATCAATGTCTCTTTCTAAACCTAGGACTACTCTATCTAATGTTCAATCTCAGCTCAATAATGAGAAATTATATTCCTTAGCTAAATACAACAAGCACAAGTATCTGGAATATCTTGTAGTCAAAATTGGTTTTGACCCAAAGGACTGCAAGGCAGTAGAAGAGATACTTAAAACAAAAAATGAAGACATTGCAGCTTTGTGAAATCAATTAAAGTTGACTTCAACTGAGGATCCACAAACCAAATAAATTAAAGAGAGTGAGCAGAACAGGGAAGAAATTATCAAGCTTATCATTGAGAAAAATATACAGCTAAATAAGATGGAAGAATAGATTGAAGTACTACTAAGGGATAAGGAAGAAGCATAGCTTGCTATGGTTCCAGTTACAGTAGTTCCAATAGTAGTTGTAGGTACATAACCTAGCTCATCATCAATTGCTATTGATTCTACATCAGCAGAAGCTGATCCAGCAAGATTGTCGCAAGAATTGGCCTCACAAAAATAGGAAAATGAAAGTTATAGAAAAAATTCTAGAATTTAGAGTTACAAAAAATAAAAATGATAATTTGTATATGGAAGAGATGCCAAAATCCCATAGATTGGGACTTGAGATTAAAAATTTGGAAAGTGAGTCCCTAATGGTAGATACCTTGGCCCAAGCAAAGGAAAATTTTTGGATAGACATCAACCAATCCATGACAGAAGTATGGCCATCCATACAAATAATTTTTGAACAACAAGAACTCATTACTAGATGCAAAGCAGAAATTGAAGAACGGAAAGTAGCCTTGAAGACCAAGCCAGCAGAAGCCACGGATATGATAAAAGTGTTAAATTAAAAAATAAAAGAAGATCTGGAGGAGATAGACATTCATGACAAAGAAATTACCATCTTAGAGATTAAGAAGGTCTTACAAAAGAGGAATTTGAACAACCAGCTGGAGACAATGTGTCAAACCTTGGACATTTTTGTCCAAAGGTTTCATTCAAAGTTTAATGTTTTAAATCAAAAAGGACTACCAGGATTGGTAGCCTTAAATGATAAGTTGAGAAAATTAGAAGATTGTTGTAAAAAAATTTATACTATTGCAGCAGATAGAGCTAAATTTGCAGGAATCAAAGGACAGATTACAGGTAAGGCCTTTTTGTAAGCCTTAGAGTTCGATTTGACCATCAAGCATGAGATTAGACATTTGTTCCTTAACAAGCCCACTTTCGAAAGATACACAGAAGTGCATGATGTATTTAGAAAGATGGTGAATTTTCAAATCACACTGTTAAGTCTCCATTTTTCCCATTTTTCATACCCTTACTTCTCCTATTTTTGAACTCCTTCTACCCTTAATTATGCTCAGTTTGTCTATATTTTCTAGTTTTGGCGAAAAGGGTATTATAAGCATAATGTATGTCAAATTAACATGATGAGTGTAATTTTGCATTAGACTTAACGTATTCTTTGATATAGTTGTAACTATTACTGAATTACTACTCCCACTAATCTAGAACTTATGTGTAGATTTGTTTTGATTCGAAGTAACTCTGAAAATCTTGAAGACAGCTCGTACAGCCACATTTCCTACAGCTATTCCAGATTTCCTGTAGTTGTTCTGGATTTCCTGTAGCAGATCCGTATTTTTCGTAGCATTTCCAGATTTCCTGCAGCGACATCAGCGGTTGATGGTATTCTACTTATTTCCAGATCCAGCAAAGACATGGGTTTTGTAGGGAATTGGTTGCACATGAAGACTATTCCATTGGCTGCTTCGAACCTCTTTTTGGAACAAGTCGAACTTACATATTTCTCCTCCAAACCAGATTTCCTGTAGCTTCCTCTATGTAACAGAAATCATTTATTCCATGCTTTCAGTCATGGATTAGACTTAACATAAGCTAAATTTGACAGCCTAGACTTGTATTGTTGGTTGATAGCTTAGATGAGTCATTCAAGCCAAATATGGGCTTTAGAGATTGTATAAAAGGAGATGTATTTTACATTGTAAAGGGTTTTTGGGTTGGGATTTCGACTGATAATCAATATATCAGATTGTACTTGGTTTTATATTTTCATATCAATACAAATCTTATGTTTTGTCTATTTTTCTGAGCAACCTCTTCGATTTTTAAATGGGTTGTGAGTGAGGGAGGGCCCCCTTCGCTCACAACTCCTGTAGCACTATGTGTGTGTGTGTGTTTAATTCTTTTTATGCAGCAATAACTCTTTTACACACTAATGCATTGTTTCTTAAGTTTCTGCAGCAAATTGTTAATTGATTAAATGATTAAGTTTCTGATGTTAATGTATTAATTTCATTTAATCAAATCTTGGATTTATGATTGTCTAAGTTGGTTTCTTGATTGTTGAATTTGATTTTTTATCTTTTCATGGTCAATATCAACAATTCTGAGATATGTAGAGGGATGTTATATTTCACTCCATAGCCTTTGATGCTAAATTATTGATGTAGGAAAGAGGCATTAGTTTTTGTGTGTATGAATAATTAATTTATGAACACTTGTAGTAATCAGCCTACATATATTTTTCATAGTATCTCACAAGCTTAGCTACCCTGGGTTGACAATTTATGATTGGAAAATTATAAGTGTATAATTTGACTCAACATTTTGGCGCCATTGCGGGGGAGGTGCTAAGGGATGTTACTGGAAGTGTTTTAATTTGATTTTGTTGATTTTTGTTTGCAGAACTGGGGGAGTTGAAGTGATAAGACGAAGGAAAAATCCCACGCACCCAAAACCATGTCCTGATTGTTTGGTAAGTAGAGTTTTTTTTATTTATTTATTTGTATATTAGATGAATAGGGTCCAATACTTCCAAATGTTTTTCATGGTGGTGTGAGCACCACTTCATTTACTAATACAAGGGCTAGAACAAGGAAGTTAGCAAGAAATAAGGCAACAAATAAAGAAGAATCTGAACAGGATGTCTGTAGTTTGGAGCAGGTTAATCATTCCATAGCACAATCCTCTATTGGAAAGTCCTCTATTGTTTCTCATATCGAGTCTCCCCTTACAAGAAATACATCATATTTACTTAGTGGTCAGCCTGAAGAGGAATTCCTTGTGAACCCTATCATAGAACCAGACCTCTAGACCATTGATTCTGAAGAATCTGTAGCCTTCCAAGGTCCTACTTTTTCATGGACTGATATGGCTCATCTAGAAGGCACTGACGAGAATGAGGAGAAACTAGTCACATTTGAATTTCCTATTAAGGAGACTATAGGAGCTACTCAGATGAAAAAAATTCATCCCTCAGCCTTGCCTAACTTTCGTGGTGCCTCTAGTGAAGACCTTGATGCCTTCCTATTTGAATTCGATGTACTATGCAGGAGCTATGACTATTCTTTCAATGCCCCGAAGCTAAATTTATTTCCTGCTACATTGAAGAATGCATCTCTTAGGTGGTTTATGGGGTTGGCATCAAACTCCATTTCAACTTAGGATGAAATGAAGAAGATATTCCTGAAAAGGTAACAAGACTATTGTAAGACTGGGGATCTCAGGGAATAAATCTTTGGCATGACTAAGAAGGAAGGGGAGAGCCTTGAATATTTGGTGGAAAGATTCCAATATAACTTACAAAGGTCTAAAATGAATCAATTGGATCCAGAGACCAAGAGAACCATTTTTCTTAGGGAAATCAAATCAGAGTATATGTAGGTCTTAAATTTAATGGGAGTAGGTGATGTATCAAAGCTGGCCTATGATGATGTGTGTGAGCTTTGTAGAAGATATTCCAGAGGAAATTCCAAGGTTGGAGGAGGGTCAAGAGACACTTCTTCCAGGCTTGTTAAATCGGTTGTCGAAGCTGGAGTAACCCAAGCTGAAATGGGTAATTTATTTGCAAACTTTAATAATGATATTCTTAGCACTTTGTATTCATAGCTAGATGTTTTGCAGGCTAAGAAGAAACAGGAAAAACAAGATGAATTGGAGAAATCCTTGGCGGTGTTCTGCTCCAAATGCAGGAAGAAACATGCTCTAAGGGAATTCCCTGCTGAAAATATAGAGGTATGTCAAAATTGTGAAGCTGAGCATTCCACTGATCAATGTCCTTCTCTGCATGAAATCAAAGAAACATATATAGCAGATCAAGAAGTTGTCAATGCACTTTATGCAATGGCACCTCAAAAGCCATGGCATCCACGTCCTGCAGGTATGTCACAATCACATTTTCAATTTCCTTATGCTCAAAATCAGATGTGGAATGTTCCAATGGCCTGGCAACCTTGGCCCCCTCAACAACCTTGGCAGGGGAACTATTCTTACCCTGCTGCATAAAGTTTCCCAATTCAAAACATTTTTCCTCCACAGCCCACACCTCAACAAATGATACAACCACAACATCATATTCAATTGACTACCCCACCAAATCAACCTTGTCCCACACAGCTACCTGCTCAGCCAGTGTCTAACCCCAACAATAAAACCATCTAATCCGCTCACAAAAATGGATTGGTCACTTATCCCACTTTTCCTACCTACTGTATTGCATTGTAACCGCTACGGGAAATTTATGTTCCTGTGCTGCAGGAATTCCTAGTACCGTTGTGGGAAATCTTTGTTCTTGCATTACAATAATTCTCTGTGCCGTTGTAGGAATTCCTTGTACCACTGTAGGAAATTAAACTTATATCAGGAAAAGTGGTGACTCAGCACGAAAGAATTGAAGAGAATGTAGAGGAAGATAACCTGGAAATACCTGAAGATGAAACCACACCTAAACCATCAAAATCATCTAGGCCACAAGAATCTTCCTCGTCCCATACATTCCAACCTCCTTTTCCAGAGAGGTTGGAAATGGAGAAAAAACTAAATATCCTGAATTCGATCTTGTGTCTGAACTAAGAAATATATGCATCAAGATCCCATTGTTGCAAGCAATCAAAGATATCCCAATATATGCCAAAATAGTGAAGGAACTATGTACTAAGAAACCAGGGAGACAATAGAAAGAACCATCCACAATTCAAGTAGGTGGAAATCTCGAAAGTTTAATGTCCACCGGATTTTTTACTGAAAAATATGCCGATCCAGGAATCCTCGTGGTTACCACCTTTATCAATGGGTATCCCATAAAGAACACTTTGATTTATTTAGGTGCATAAATTAATGTGATGACCATGGATCATTTATCTCATATAGGGTCCTTTGACTTACTACACACTCCTACCATGTTAGAATTAGGAGATAGGTCCAAGGTTAAGCTAGGGGGGGTATTAGAAGACATTGTCATCTCATTATATTATTGGGAGTAGCTTGAATAATTTTATTTTATTTAGACTAAGACCAACTTTGGAGGGCATCCATTGATCTTGGGGAGGCCATGGTTATCCACGGTTGATGGCTACATAGTGTGTAGATCTGGAAACATGACCTTCACTCATGGGGCTGAAACAAAGCACATCAAATTGTATCTCCCTGATGAATGCCTCTCGAGATCAGAGAATACACATTGGATTGAAGAAGAAGAACATGATTCTGAGTGTACCCAGCCAATCTTAAAAATATCCCAATCCCTGAGTCTTAAGGAAAATTCTGAGGAAAATATAATAATTTTTTGTATTTATAATCCTAATTTTCCACAACATTTAGAAGAACAGTCTAATCATAATTTAGATATCATTTCTTATCTACAAGATTTTTATGAAAATAATACAGCTTTTGAATTACATTCATCCCTATTATCTTCATTTCCTGCATATTCAATGACTGAATGGGGAAGAAAGGTAGTGGAAATTTTTCCTGAAAATATTTAAATATTAATTATGCCTTAACTCCTAAAAAAGAGAAACAATTAATTCAAACATTGAAAAAAAATTCAGATACGTTTGCATGGAAATATACCGATATGAGAGGAATTCACCCAGACACATTCATTGATCATATTTATATAGAATAAAATGCTAGGCCTGTGAGATAGCCACAAAGGAGGATGAACCCCACTTTAAGGGAAATTGTAAAAGATGAATTGCAGAAATTATTAAATGTAGGGTTCATATATCCTATCTCATATAGCTAGTGGGTTTCTCCACTAGTTATTGTCCCCAAAAAGAATGGTAAATGGTGAGTTTGTGTATATTACAGGGAATTAAACAAAGCCACATTAAATTACCATTTCCCTTTACCGTTTATAGACCAAGTACTAGACACTCTAGCAGAGAAAAAGTACTTTTCCTTCCTAGATGGGTTCAATGGATACAATCAGATTAGGAAATCCCCATAGGATCAGGAGAAGACAACATTTACATGTCCCTGGGGTACCTATGCATATAAAGTATTACCATTTGGTCTATGCAACGCACCTTCCACATTTCAACGGGCGGTCCTTGGTATTTTTTTTGATCTTTTGCATGATTATGTAGAAGTTTATATGGATGGTTTTACAGTTATGGGTGATACTTTTGATGAGGCTTTACATAATCTTGAAAAAAAATTTAGAGATGTAGAGAAACTAATCTTTCATTGAGTAATGAAAAGTGCTTGATGATTATAACTGAAGGTATTGTTTTGGGTCATCATGTTTCTACTGCAGGAATTAAAATTGATCCGGCGAAAATTGAAGTTATTGAGAAGTTGCCCCCACCAATCAATCAAAAGGGAGTAAGGATTTTTCTTGTACATGCAGGCTACTACAAAAGGTTTGTTTAAAATTTTACAAAGGTAGCCTCTCCATTTTTTAAATTATTGACTAAGGAATCTGAATTTCATTGGAATGATGAGTGTCAAGTTGCATTTGATAAACTAAAGGAAAATATTTCTTCAGCACCTGACTTGAGAGGCCCAAATTGGAATTTTCCCTTCCATATTTCCACTGATGCCTTTGATTCATCCATAGGAGCGGTATTGGGTAAAAAAGAGGATCCTGTAACCCATGCTATTTATTTTATTAGTAAAAATGTAACTCCTACAGAACTGAATTACACGATAACTAAAAATAACTCCTTGCTATGATTTATGCTATTAATAAGTTTAGACACTACATCACGAGTTATGAAGTTTTTGTACACACATATCATTTTGATATTCGTTATCTCATGAATAAACCAGTCAATAATGGCAGAATCACTAGGTGGTTATTGTTGTTGTAGGAATTTGACATCACAGTATTGGATAGGCCGGGAAAAGAAAATCAAGTAGTTGATTTCTTGTCTAGGCTCAACCATGCAAGTGAGGATGTTCCTGTTAATGATAAATTTCCAGATGAAAAAAAAATTTCCATCTCTGTTAAAATGCCTTGGTTCGCAGACATGGCTAATTATATTTCTACAGGAAATTTTCCACCTTATGTTTCATCTAATCAGAAAAAGAGAATTATTAGAAAAATTGTTGGTTACTCTTGGATTAGGGGATATCTCTTTTTCACTAGACCTGATTTGATTATTCGCAGGTGTGTCAGGGAAGATAATATCTATGAAATCTTGAGAGTCTTTCATGATGAACCTTATGGAGGACACTTTTCATACAAGCGGACAGCTTATAATATCCTTCGCACAGGTTATTATTAGCCTAGTATTTTCAAAGATGCAAAGGAGTATGTTCAAAAGTGTGATAGCTGCCAAAGAATGGGGTGGCATGTATAATCAGACGAGATACCTTTGTAGCCACAGGTTCTCATAGAACCCTCCGAGAGGTGGGATCTTGATTTTATAAGTCCCATCAATCCTACGTCCAAAGGTAATAAGTATATGTTGGTTTGTACTAATTATGTTACAAAGTGGGTGGAGGCAAAAGCACTACCTAGAGCAACGGAAAAAGTAGTGGTAGATTTTCTTTTCCCATATATTTTTGTGAGATTTGGAGTACCTAGAGAAATAGTTAATGATCAAGGTTCTCATTTTGTGTCTAAGCTTATGCAGGGTATTGTGCAAAAATATCAGAATACCCGCCAGAAGTCCACCCCTTATCATCCACATGCCAATGGGTAAGTGGAATCAACGAAAACAGTGCATTTACATAAAAAGGATTGGTCTGGATGGCTTCTTGAGGCATTGTGGGCTTATAGGATCACACGGAGGAGTACCACTGGCTTTTCTCCATATGAATTAGTGTATGGAAAACAAGTTTTGCTTCCCATTGAATTCCAGATCATAACTTTCAAGATGGAAGCAAGTTTGGGTATAGACCTTGATGAAGCGCAAAAGTAGAGAATCTTGCAGCTCAATGAGCTAGATGAGATCAGACAGGATGCTTTTCAACATACTAACTTCATCCAGCAACAAATGGCTAAATGGCACGACAGATACATCAAAAAGAAGCAATTCAAAGTGTTGTGAAACCAGCTCCAAAAATAGAAGAAAAGAGATATCAACACCTTAGAAATAAGCCACTTCGAGGGGGAAACCTCCAATACATTACATGAATGAAAAATTCTTGGATGATACAAATTACAACACCTCCTTTCTATATATAGGAGTCCATGGGGCCACAATGTAATCCTAGTGGGGCCGCAATGTAATCCTTGCCGACCTAACAATAATAATTTAAGGGCACAATAATAACAATATGGGGGTTACAAGGGTACAATAATAACAATAAGGGGGTTACACTAACAACAATAAGGGACTATACTAGTAATATAGGGACCTAACATGCCCCTGTCCTTCAAAAAAGTGTTGTCCTCAATGCTTGAGTAGCTCTGGGTGCTTCTGTATAAAATTCTCATCCTCCCATGTAGAATCTTCAATGGGTAAGTTCTTCCACTTGATGAGATACTCTAAAATTGATCGATTCCGTAGCTGTCAAGTTCTTGTTTCCGTGACCGCTTTAGGTTCCAATATGATTTTTCCTTCCTCATCAAGTTTTGGCAATATTGTTTGAACTGGAATATTTTCACTTATAACCTTCTTTAAGCATGAAACATCGAAAATTGGATGCACTCATGAATAAGCAGGAAGCTCCAATTTGTATGCCATAGTACCAATATTTTGCAACACCTTGTAAGGACCATAGTACTTTTGCGATAATTTATTATCCTTCTTAGCTTGCTTGAGGGACATTTGTTTGTATGGTTGTAGCCATAAAAATACCCAGTCTCCTACATCAAAACTTCTCTTGTTGTGATGTTGATCTGCATGTTGTTTCATTCAATTTTGTCCCAAATTCTGGTTGTCCTTTAAGATTTGGAGAACTTCTTGTTGATTCTCGATGTGATCTTCCACTGCTTGAACCTTCGAATTTTCTCTTAAATATGATGTGATGGATGGTGTATGATATCCATAAAGTTCCATAAATGGGGTAATTTTTGCTGCAGTATGGAAGGAAGTGTTATACCACCATTCAGAGAGAGGTAACCACTTGACCCATTGTGTTTGTTTATCAGATACAAAACAACGAATATATCCTTCCAAACATTTATTTACTATCTCAGTTTGACCATCGGATTGAGGATGTAATATTCCTTTTTCAGGAAAATGCTACAACAATGAGAATATCTCAAGATATTCTAAAGTTGGAGCTCCAGTAATAAGCAAACACAATAATGGTGCAGCAGCAACACTCAACTCACAAAAACATGAGATAAATCCATAGCCACTTTATTAAATAATAGAAGCTACAATGAATACAATATTTTGAGGAGAAAGGATGCTCAAGATAGACAATGCTCAACCTCAAAGAACAAGTACATAACCCATGATGAAATACTGCTATACATGCGATCTCAAGCTATGACAGCGCAATTTTATAGAGCAACTGCATGATACATATGTCAAATACATAGATAAACAAACGTATGGCCCAATACGACAATGAGAGTGAAGATATCAGCTCTCAAAGACTACCTCTTGTCAATCTTAGAAGGATTGGCAATAAAATATAAAATCTGCAAAATGCCAGAGTTGCTGGGTAGCAGTAGCAACTCAGAAATAGAACTGGATGGAGATGGCTGAATCTGATGCTCAAACTAAATATGCCTCCTCCAATGGCTCTTTCAAGTGAAAGGCGGATCCCTTCACCAAAGATCTTCCCCTCCAAATGTATCTGCAAAGCCCTACTACAAATGCTCCTCTAGAATAACGCATTCACTGGATGAAACTGCGCTGTAGGGAAATGGAATGAGTTGGCCCTGATGCCAAAGTATACAATGAGCTCCGGGATGCCTCCAATCTGATATCTCAAAGAGAAGAGATACTTCTCCTCTGAAAAATAGTTGAAGGAGATGGTGTAGTGAACCCTCACTACAACACCCAGCAACACAACATTAATCTGTTGCAGAAATAACGCTGTCTTGATGGAGGATGCTTGCCCTCAAGCCTGGATGTGAGGAAAATTAAGAACAATCCCTCAAGAGACCTCTCAAGAAGGAGAAGGAGTCTTAAACAGGAATTCCTCCGGGAATTCTTGCTAAGCAGCAAAGAATGCACAATTGTCTAATGGGCAATTGAGATGAATAAACATAAGCATGAGAAACAATGGTTTCCTTGTCCTCCTTTTAAACAAATGAAAGCCCCTCTCCATGGGTCCCACTCCTTTTAGGGTTTCATCCACAAAATAACCCTTTCCTCATTCATACTATGCTACTTCTCTAAGTGTGCTCCACCTCTTGGCCCAACGCTGTTGACCTGGTAAAACTTGACCTTGTCCACTTGCAAATAACCCTGTTCACACATGTGGGTGTGAAAACCAGCTCCAATGATGATCCCCTTTCATACTTAGAGGGATTTTATTGAGATTTTTATTATGCATGGGCCTCCTTACCCATTTATTCTCCTCCTAGGTGAAATCAGCAAAAATGAATGTTCCAAATTATTGTCGGAAAATTATGGAACATTACAGAGGATGATAAGAAGAGCTATGAGCTAATTGAGTACCCAAACAAGAAAATAACTCCGTCCGAAAATTTCCAATAAAAATGGGATCTCTTTCGCTCACAATAACCCTTGGGTTTCCATGTAGCTTTTGAATTGTGTCCATAAATGTAGTAGCAATTGTACTTGCTTTAAATGGATGAGATAATGCACAAAAGTGTGCATACTTGGTAAGTCTATCAACTACCACCATGATGACACTCTTTCCTTCAAACTTAGGTAAACCTGTGATAAAATCCATTGAAATCTCCTCCCAACGTTCACTTGGAATGGATAAAGGTTGTAGAAGACTCGGGGTCTTAATTGTCTCAACTTTATTCTGCTGGCAAACCAAACATTCCGCCACAAACTTTTGAATATCAGATTTAAGGCCATCCCAAAAAAATTCTTTCTTCACCCTGTGGTAAGTTTTTAAAAATCCCGAGTGTCCTCCTAAAGGAGAAGTGTGCAATTCCAGAAGAATATTTTGTTTTAGTTGGGAATTCTTACAAAGATATAAGCGATCTTTGTACCATAAGGAATCATTTTTCCAACTAAATGTATCAGATGTACTAGGATCTTGTTGTAACTTTTGAATGAGTGTCCATACATCTTTTTCCTTCTTCCATTCATCTCTTGCTTCGGTTATCCAATCTGGTTGGATAATAGAAATGGCACAAAGCAATGCTTCCACCTCTTCATTCTTTCTTGAGAGTGCATCTGCAACAACATTTAGCTTCCTTTTTTTGTAGATTATTTCAAAGTCATAACCCAACATCTTTGTGACCCATTTTTGCTGCTCTTCTGAAGATAGTCTTTGTTCCAAAAAGTGTTTAAGACTATCATGATCAGTTTTTACCTTGAAGTGTCTTCCCATTAGTTAAGTTCTCCATTTCTTTAGTGCATGCAGTATTGCTAACATTTCCTTCTCATAAATAGGTTTCTGTAAATACTTTCCTTTGATTGGACGACTTTCAAAAGCAATGGGTCTTCCTTCTTGCATTAAAACAACACCAATTCCAGTTCTTGAGGCATCACATTCCACAATAAAGGTTTTTGTGAAGTCTAGCGTAGCTAAGACCGGTGCTAGGCACATTGCCTCTTTAAGATGTTCAAAGGCCTTAGTTGCTTGAAGAGTCCATGAAATTGCATCTTTCTTCAATAATGTTGTTAGAGGTGCTGCTATTCTCCCATAATTCTTAACAAACTTGCGATAATACCCCGTTAACCCGAGAAATCCTCGCAACTGTTGTATGGTTGTGGGGACCTTCCATTCCTTAATGGCTTTAATTTTGTTAGGGTCTACCTTAACACCCTCGTGAGATACAATATGACCTAGATATTCCACCTCTTGTACTCCAAAGAAACATTTGGATTTGTTTGCATATAATTATTTCTCCTGCAATAGTTTAAGCACCCTGTCAACATGTTGAACATGATCCTTCTAAGACCTGCTGTAGATTAGTATATCATCAAATAATACTAGCACAAATTTTCTAAGGAAGGGTTTTAAAATGGAATTCATCAACCCTTGAAATGTAGAAGGTGCATTGGTAAGGCCAAAAGGCATGACCAAAAATTCATAATGACCCTCATGAGTTCGAAATGCTGTTTTTGGAATATCTTCAGTCTTCATTCTAATTTGATGATATCCTGAACTAAGATCCAACTTGGTAAAATAAATTGCTCCATGTAATTCATCCAATAATTCATCAATCACAGGAATGGGAAATTTGTCTTTAATGGTGAGCTTATCGAGCTCCCTATAATCCGGACACATTCGCCATGATCCATCCTTCTTGTGTACCAATACTACAGGAGCAGAGAAAGAACTTTGACTAGGTTGAATTATACCCGCCTCTAACATTTCTGCAATCATACGTTCAATTTCGCTCTTTTGGAAGTAAGGATATCTATAAGGCATGATGTTTGGAGGAACGCTTCCTGGAATCAAATGAATAGCATGATCATGATCACGAATAGGTGGGAGTCCTTTGGGAGTTTCAAACACCTTGGAATGATTGTCCAAGACTTGTTGGAGATCTGCAGAAATAGATGATTTTGATGTCGGAACTTCTAGTGAGCATAATTGTGCAATTATGCCTCGTTGTTCTTTATTTAGAAGCTTTTTCATGACATTAGAGCTTATTATCCTTCCTGGCTTCCCTTCAATACCCCGTAATTCGACTTCCTTTCCTTCTGAAAAAAATTTCAAGAAAAGTTCTTGAAAATTAAAAGCTACCGTCCTCAAAGATTGTAACCATTGTACTCCTAGTACAACATCAGCACCTCCCATAGGAATGGAAAGCATTGGATTAGTCAATACATATTCCCCCATGGTTAGCTTGATATTATGGCATTTTCTAGAGCAATTTATAGTTCCTCCATTTGCAACCATCACTTGACATTCTGGTGCTGGGTATAGGAAACAATTTAATTCCGTGGCTACCTTACAATGAATAAAATTATGGGTGCTACCTGAATCAATCAACACTATTACCTTTCTCTTCTTGATTTGTCCTTTTATCTTGAGAGTTTGAGGAGTGGTAATTCCTGCCAGTGCATTACACGATATGGTTGGATTCATTTCTTCCTCTTCTAGGGCTGGTTCCCGGTGTATATCCTCTTCTTGTTCATTTTCTTCTTCCTCTTCACAATCTATGTAAAATAATTTCTTCTCAGCACACTTATGACCTTTAGTGTATTTTCTATCACAACTGTAGCAAATCCCTTTTTCTCTTTTTTCTTCCAATTGTTGTGGTGTCAACCTTGTAGGTTGTGGAAATCTAGGAGTAGCAACACTTCCCTCTTTATAGAAGTGAGTCGTAGGCTTCCTTGTCGCCATAATTTTACATTCAATTTTTCTTGCCAACCTGAATGCCTTCTCCAATGAATCAGGTTCCAAAACGTGAACTTCATGTTGGATGTTATCCTTTAAAGTACCTATGAAGAGATCAATCCTATGTTCCTTTGGAATATCAGTTACCCTTATATTCAATTTTTGGAAGTCCTCAATGTGCTCCCACACTAAACCCTTTTGTTTGAGATTTATCAATTGGCTTCCTCAAGATTTCGGCTTCGTACCCTAAAAATATCAGCTTCTGAAACTTTGTAGAAAAAAATTTATAGCGAAAATTCCACGATGACCTGTTTGGAGCAGCGAAACCCTAGAATCCAAAGCTCTGATACCAAATGTTGTGTAACCAGCTCCAAAAATAGACGAAAAGAGATACCAACGCCTTAGAAATAAGCCAATTTGAGGGGGAAACCTCCAATACATTACATAAATGAACAATTCTTGGATGATCCAATTTACAAAACCACATTTCTATATATAGGAGTCCATGGGGCCACAATGTAATCCTAGCCGACCTAATAATAATAATTTAAGAGCACAATAATAACAATATGGGGGTTAAAAGGGTACAATAATAACAATAAGGGGGTTACACTAACAACAATAAGGGACTATACTAGTAATATAGGTACCTAACGCAAAGAATTTGACTAGGCATTGTTGTATGATTCAAAATTTAAGAACTTTAAAGGGAGATTCAATACACATGGGCTAGGCCCCTATGAGATCGAGAAAGCTTTTGACAATGGATCTGTTTGGCTGAAAAATATTGATGATGGGAATGTTACCTTTTTTGTGAATGGGCACAGAATCAAGCTATATCAAAAACCCCAATCAAAGGAGGAATTTGTGGAAGAAATTGTGAAGAAGAAAGAGCTAGAAATGTTATGGGAAGGGATCATTCCTTCCACTATCTCTTCTTGACTTTTTGGCTAATACAATGAGATTACTGTGTTCCACCTTGTGCTCATTAAACCATGAGAGGAATGTCTATTGGGTATAGGCTTATTCCTTTTTCTGGGCCAAATGGATTGATTACGGAAAAGGAACCCCCTGGAGTCTCTTTTTCAGTATTTCAGGCTCTCTAAAATTGAAATCTGGTGAGCATGGACTGCCACTGGGCTCGTTAAAAACACATTTCAGTAGATCCTTTTGGATCCTCTTAATAAAATTTGTTTCTTTCAGTTAATCTATGGATTTCTCGTGTTGGAATGATGTGGGATTTCGTAAGGCCATCCCTCCAACAATCTTGGCCCATCGACATCAACAACTTATCTGGGTGCAGGATTAGAGCCTTGTGATGCCTTGAAGCCTATATTCCCTAATGACTGGCTATCTCGCCAGCAACGATGGAGAAACATTATGGCTCCTTTACGACTAGATCCTACAGGAAGTTTGACAACAACTCATAAATTCACACCTGATAGGATGCATCATGGTACCTTGGTCCTCACTCTCATTAATGGTGACGGGCCTCTCATTGGTTAACAATCGCCATCAATGGCTGGTAATCCAATGAGATCGTTGCACATTCGACATCAACACATTCATTCATGTGCAATGGACTGTACATAGATGGTGGGGAAGATCAGTTTCAATTCCTGCAGAAGCATCAACAATTTCATTTCCTGCAGACACAGTCTTAACTGCTACAGAAGGTTCGACAGACAGTTTCATTTCTTGTAGACACTGTCTCAATTCCTGCAGAAGGTTTGACAGACACAGTTTCATTTCCTACAGACACAGTCTCAATTCCTGCAGCAATGCCCTAGGTTCCTGAAAAACAAAAAGTATAGACAGAACATTAGTTTTAATTATTTGATATAGTACTAATAGTCATTATGGATCGAAGTCATGAATTATGTGATCAAATATCTGATGTAATGTTAGTAAGTTATCATCGCAAGGAAAAGCAACGTCATCAAGGACTGGACCATTGGAGTTAAGTTCGGTAAGGTACAGTCAGTGATAAGATGCTTGAGGTAAGGTATAATATTGCTTTAAATTTTAATAATTTGCATGACTTAGGCTATGGTAACCCTTCTAGAAAAATGTGGTTGTAAGTTTTTGCAACGTAAATCCCATGACCTATCATCATGTTTCTAACATCACAGTGTTTGTACTTTCGATGCCTATCCTGCAGGTCAGATCATGATGATTATCATGATCACGACCTGTCATTCGAAAATGTTGTGCTTTGTGATATTTTCCATTTAACCCCCTATCTTTGTCAAGAAATTTATTACAAAGGTCTCATTCTGCATTCCGTAAACTAAGTGCATTATTCTCTCTTGTCTACATTCTTGTAAGCCGCATCCGCTTTATCCCTTCCCTCCTCATCCACTCTGTCCATTATTCTTTCACCATGTCTAGATCACAACCCCCTATCTGATTTGAACCACAGAACCTCGCCCTCCTGGAAGCTGACCCTCGTAGCAAGGCGAGGATAGAAAAGTGGGATGGTTGCCCTTCTTTCATAAATTTTATGGCCATAACTCCGAAGTGACGAAGTCATTCGCCTTGAACCTAAACGGTGATAAATCACAGGTCAGAAATGATCAATTTCGACTAACAGAGGAACGGTGGTGAGGGCATGTGGAATTTCACAAGACAGGGAACGATGGTTTAAGAATCGATGCTTCAATAAGGTAATGTGTGTGTCTTTCCTTCGAAAGGATCATTCAAATCCTGGCTGGGGAAACATGATTTTTCAGGAGTTTTTGAGGAGTAAGTATCGTCACCTACTTTTCTTCCTGCAGAAGTATATCACTTGCAAAGGTCGCTATGGCCTCACATTTCTATTTCACATTGGGCTTCTCGGGTAGTTTCGAGATCAGCCCCTAAATTTTCCATATTATTTGAAGATTTCTTTGGCCAAAATGTCCTTGGTCGCAAAAGAAGAGTCACCCATATAGAGGAAAACCTCTATCACCATAGGATGGTGAAAATTATCCTGATGGAGGTCCTACAGACAATATAAAATAAAAAATAATATAAAAAAATAAAATAAAATACATGGGAGGACTTTTTGACCGAGAACGATTTTGTGGAAGACAGAGACTCTGGCTCTGTAATATTCCAAAATTTTCCTACAATAGTTTGGAATATTAGTTTTTGTTGATTTCACTTAGGATGAGAATAAATGGGTAAGGAGGCCCATGCATAATTAAAATCCCAATAAAATCCCTCATAGTATGAAAGGGGATCATCATTGGAGCTGGTTTTTACACCCTCATGTGTGAACAGGGTTATTTGCAAGTGGACAAGGTCAAGTTTGACCAATTCAACAGCGCTGGGATAAGAGGTGGAGAACACTTAGAGAAACAGTGGAGTATGAATGGGAAGAGGGTTATTTGGTGGAGGAAACCCTAAGAGGAGTGGGACCCATGAAGAGGGGCTTTCACTTGTTTAAAAGGAGGGCAAGGCATCCATTGTTTCCCATGCTTGTATGATTGATCTCATTTCCTTTTCAGACATTGTGCATTCTCTGTTGTTTAGCAAGAGTTGCCGAGTGAATTCCTGTTTAGGATTCCTTCTCCTTCTTGAGAGGCCTCTTGAGGGATTGCACTGATTTTCCTCATATCTAGGCTTGAGGCCAAGCATCCTCCTCTAAGACAGCATTATTTCTACAGCAGAATAATGTTGTGTTGCAGGGTGTTGCAGTGAGGGTTCACTACACCACCTCCATCAGCTATTTTTCAGAGGAGGAGTCACTCTTTCCTTTGAGAGATCAATTTGGAGGCCTTTGGAGCTAATTGCAGATCTTGGCATTGGGCCAACCCATTCTCTTTCCCCTACAGCGCAGTTCCATCCAGTGAATGCGTTATTTTTAGTGAAGCATTTGCAGTGGGGCTCTCGTAGATTGTTGGAGGGTGAGATCTTTGGTGAAGGGATCAGCCTTTCACTTGAAAGATCCATTGGAGGAGGCATATTCAGTTTGGGCATCATCTACAACCATCTCCATCCAGTTCTATTTCTGAGCTGCAGCTGCTACCCAGCAACTCTGGCATTTTGCAGATTTTGTATTTTATAGCCAATCCTTCCAGGATTGATATGAGGTAGCCTTTGGGAGCTGAGATCTTCACTCCCAATGTTTTATTGGGCCATATATTTGTACATATATGTATTGGACATATGTTAGCATGCAGTTTCTCTATAAAATTGTGCTGTCATAGCTTGGGCATACATGTGTAGCAGTGGTTTTATCATGATTTATGTACTTGCCTCTTGAGGCTAAGCATTGCCTATCTTGAGTAGCATTTTCCTCAAGATATTGTATTATATTGTTGCTGCTATTTTTTAATAAGATGGCTATGGATTTCTCTCACATTTCTATGAGTTGAGTGTCACTACTACTCCATTTTTGTGTTTTCTTATTGCTGGAGCTGCAACTTTATAATATCTGGAGATATTCTCATTGTTGTAACATTTTCCTGATTTGGGATATTACAGTGATATCAGAGCTGCCATCTTGGCTCAGCCTATGGATTTAAAATCCAATCAGAAGATAAGAAGCAGAGAAGATGAAGACTCCACTATGTGGAGAGAAAGAGGGAGATAAGCTTACAAAGCTTCTTCCAAGATCTGTACAGAGCATTCATGAAGAATTTGAGAAGATAAGGAAGGAGATCTGTACAGGATCTCCAAGAGGGTTTGAAACTGAGTCAAACTCTAGTTTTTCTTATAGGGAGTGTGAGCATGCAGCCACACTCTATGAGGTACAGCGCAGTCACATGGCCAGCTTTGCCATAAAAGGAAAAGAAGAAGGAGGAATGTCGAAGAAAGGAACTCTTAGTGGTTTCTTGCATGAGTATGAATCTCAAACTCAAAAGTTTATAGATCATATTACCTTTCCAGAGTTTTACAAGATCATGGTGAGGAGGAGCAAGCAGAATAATATGTATATATTTCTTCTATCTATCTTGGATGGTTCCCCTACTTGTTCAGCCAGGGCTTGGATAGAAGAGCTAGACACCTTTTTGCAGTAGCATCAGATTTCCGAAGATGAAGCCATCAGAATAGCAGCACTGCACTTTGGAGGTAAGGTCTATGCATGGTGTTTATTTGAGTCATTTACTTTGAAAAATGCAAATACTTATTCCTATGCAATGTTCATTAGAAATTTGATGGCAAGATTTGGTAGGAGGAATTCTGAAACACATGTGGAGGCAACAAACACATCTAAACAAAAAAAACCCTTGCATGTGATGGGAGAAACTATAGACTCAAAATCACTTCAGAGGACCATGAAGGAGGCCGATATCTTGCATGTTACTTTGTTGGAGTCAATACCTTCATCTTGTATTTTGGCACAAGGAGGCAAAGAGATCCCTTTTTTCAAAAGAGGATCCAATCATTGGAGGGTTGCCCAATCATGTTGAGGAGGCTAAGGGAAACAGCGTTGTCATTTCTAGATTTGATCTAGCACTTCGTGTTGAGGGAGGAGGAGCTCTTGCTCCCACTAGAAGGATTCCTGCATCTTTGCAAGGGAATCCCCCGGATCTCATACATGGAGGTCCAAGCACAATCAGTGAGCAGCATGATTGTGCAGCATTGCAGCTGGAAGGAGGAGTAAGGGAGGAAGAGCAGCATCATGTGATGAAAGGCACACACTCTTCTCTATTTCAGAGAGCTAGTGCAAAGAAGAGGCAGACTGTATTGCGTTGTGAGAGCAAGGGCAAGGTTGCCCAACCATATGTATAGTCCACTCTTAACATTGATGTCTCACTGTATAGAGGAATTCCACCGGGGAGGCCACCAGATCTATCATTGATGAAAGACATCTTGTCTTTGGATTCACCTCTCTTGGATTTTTGAGAGGTGAAGAGTTTGGAGGAGAAATTTGGCATGGGGGATGTCAAAGTAGCAGACAGGAGCAGGAGGAGAGCTTCGCATGCCAGATCACCAGCGTTATCTCTTAGGAGGATTGATCCTTACTGGAGATCTCAGCTCTTAGTAGAGTACTTCAAGGATCTTGGTGCATGCATGATTCTTGATGACTCGGATGGAGATGAAAAATACATGGTGGATGATGTGGTTATCTATTCCTATGGCAGAGTTTTCTTGACTAGAGATTCTAGTCTCAAGGAGAAGCTGCTGCATGCAGCACATGAGGACTTCTTTTCCATGCATTTTGATGCATATCTTGCCTTGGCAGGGGAGTTCATTTGGGAGGGCATTCAGCAAGACATATTTCAGCATATGGAGAGATGCATAGCCCAGATGATGATGGTGGGGATGTCACAACCACCTTCCTACTCATCGGGAGTCAGGGAGAATTTTCTGTTGAGCCATTTTAGCTCAAGTCCTCAAGTACATGATGGAGGATGTACAATTTAACCTTATGTTTTGTACTTCCTGTGTTTTTATGAGAAGTATAATGTACCAAGGAGGATTATTCCTTCTTTCATATTGTATAATGATGTACTTGAAGCCATTTGTAGAATGGATATTGGCTATCTCATTGGTGGTTTGTGGGGAAAGCCACATGACTTTTGGTGTGCACCATTGACACCCTTTTGTACTTCCATGTCTATATTTTGTAAAATGATTGTGGCAGCAAACAAGTGGTTGGAAAAGCACTTGTTTTTGTTTGATTTGAAGTAGGCAAGGAATGCACTGCACTGGTTCCTTTTGTGGGACCTTGATCCACATTCTGGTTGTCATGTGACAACTTGTTTCTATTGGTTTTTGCTTCCATGTATTGCTGGCATCACTATTTTCATGGGGAGCTTTGATTGGAGAGTGGGCTTGAGACTGAAGGTTCCCATTGGGAGCATGATTCTCCCTACTATACATGTTGTACATTTCAGGAGGAACCATGGGCCAACCATGAATGCCACATTACATTTATTTTCTTCTTGTGGGGGGAACCACTTGAAGAAATTGAGGAGGCACTCCATGGATCATGAGAAGATGGAGGAGTTTGCACAGTCAACTCTTTTCCCTTTGAGGATGATGGGAGACTCATTTATGAGCCACTCCATTTATATGAAAAAAACATGTGGTAAGAGTATTGTTGATTTGCATAGTGATTTGTCTATATATATATGCATCTCTTAACCATATATGTGCAGGGATTTTCTCAAAGGAGGGATATTCTTCCTTTTAGATTTGTGGTCTACATAAGGCCATTATGGATGGTCACTCCTTAAGAGGATATGGGGAGGAAATTTCTCATGGAGAACATACTCACATTGCACATTACATCATTTACTTTCTCCAAACTTGTGAGGAGATGGGGGCAACAAGCAAATGGTGGGGAGGCCACCCATCCTTTTATCTTATATGGCAGTTGAGAGTCAAACTACGCTGGCTACATTTGAGGGACCATTGTCCTTCTCCCTTACTTCAAATGGCAGCCATCATGATTCTCCTTATGGTTCCCTTGGTTGATATTGCTAAAGCTCTTCTTGGGAGCATGATTGGAGGAGAGACACATTGGGTGAATGTGTCCTGGGAGGGAGAGAACTCCCACACACTTTGCACTACATGTTCTAGAGGGAGCATGGGAGATGGTATGGCCACTACAGCAGCTCATTTGTTTCCTTATGAGGTGTGCCATATGAGGAATTTGATGCCATATGATGATGACTTCCAACTCATCACATATGATATGATTTGGGCCAACATGTTTCATAACGTTGGAAGAGAGATCCTTAGAGGTCTAATCTCCATCTTACCATTTGAGGGCAATGTCATTACAGCCCAGGATTAGCATACACTCTACATTTATCCTAAGTGGAGAGGAGGACAGCGTGGGGTAGGCTATTTTGTCTACCAGGATCAGATTTTCAGCCCACCTACATTACCGGAGATAGAGGTGGAAGATGACTTTCAAGAGTTGCCATGTTGGGAGGTAACTCATTTTGCATGGATGATTTCTTGGGGGATGGAGGATCCACATGAGGAGGATGTTCCTCAACACATCATAGACTCCATGCCTTGAGAGGAGGCTTTCCAGTTCTATCCTTGCAGTTGCTTGAGGACAAGCAACATTTGGGAGGGGAGGACTGTAATATTCCAAAAATTTCCTACAATAATTTGGACTATTAATTTTTGTTGATTTCACCTAGGAGGAGAATAAATGGGTAAGGAGGCCCATGCATAATGAAAATCCCAATAAAATCCATCATAGTATGAAAGGGGATCATCATTGGAGCTGGTTTTTACACCCTCATGTGTGAACAGGGTTATTTGCAAGTGAACAAGGTCAAGTTTGACCAAGTCAACAGCGCTGGGATAAGAGGTGGAGAACACTTAGAGAAACAGCGCAGTATGAATGGGAAGAGGGTTATTTGGTGGAGGAAACCCTAAGAGGAGTGGGACCCATGAATAGGGGCTTTCACTTGTTTAAAAGGAGGGAAAGGCAGCCACTATTTCTCATGCTTGTATGATTGATCTCATTGTCTTTTCAAACATTGTGCATTCTCTATTGTTTAGCAAGAGTTGTCGGGGGAATTCCTGTCTAGGATTCCTTCTCCTTCTTGAGAGGCATATTGAGGGATTTCACTAATTTTCCTCACATCTAGACTTGAGGAAAAGCATTCTCCTCCAAGACAGCGTTATTTCTGCAGCAAAATAATGTTGTGTTGCAGGGTGTTGCAGTGAGGGTTCACTACACCACCTCCATCGGCTATTTTTCAGAGGAGGATTCTCTATTTCCTTTGAGAGATCAATTTGGAGGCCTTTGGAGCTGATTGTAGATCTTGGCATTGGACCAACCCATTCTCTTGCCCCTACAGCGCAGTTCCATCCAGTGACTGCGTTATTTTTAGTGAAGCATTTGCAGTGGGGCTCTTGTAGATTGTTGGAGGGTGAGATCTTTGGTGAAGGGATTAGCCTTTCACTTGAAAGATCCATTGGAGGAGGAATATTCAGTTTGGGCATCATCTAGATCCATCTCCATCCAATTCTATTTCTGAGTTGCAGCTGCTACCCAGCAACTCCGACATTTTGCAGATTTTGTATTTTATAGCCAATCCTTCCAAGATTGATATGAGGTAGCCTTTGGGAGCTGAGATCTTCACTCCCAATGTTGTATTGGGCCATATATTTGTACATATATGTATTTGACATATGTTAGCATCCATTTTCTCTATAAAATTGTGTTGTCATAGCTTGGGCATACATGTGTAGTAGTGGTTTTATCATGATTTATGTACTTGTCTCTTAAGGTTGAGCATTGCCTATCTTGAGTACCATTTTCCTCAAGATCTTGTATTCTATTGTTTTTTCTATTGTTTAATAAGATGGCTATGGATTTCTCTCACATTTCTATGAGTTGAGTGTCACTACTACTCCATTGTTGTGTTTGCTTATTGCTGGAGCTCCAACTTTAGAATATCTGGAGATATTCTCATTGTTGTAGCATTTTCCTGATTTAGGATATTACAGGCTCCCCAGCACTCAAGGAGGAAAATTTAGCAGAGAAGCCTCAGAAGAAGGCGAGACTCATTGACCACAAGTAGAAGAGGATGACGGGGAAGAAGAAGTAACGGTGACTAGGGAAACAATTGTAAAATGTTCCCAGTATAAGGGACCTATTACCCCAACTAAAAGAGTTACGAGGAGCCAAGTTGCTAAGCTGGCTATGAAGGATAGCATAAAAGGGGGAACACCACCCAAAAAGTATAACAAGAAGAAAGTAAAATCCCATGGTCTGGCCAAGGGAAAGGAGAAGGTGGAACTAGCCACATTCATTGACAAAGAAACTATGTCCTTCCATAGCCCTTCGTTGCAGGAAACAAGAAACAAAACTATGGAAGAGAAGCAAGGGTGGGGGGACCTTAGTGTTCCCCAATCTTCCGAGGGGCATCATGAGGGCGAAGTTACTTCCCAGAGGAAACGGTCTCGCCAGGAGCTAGAAGAGACCATTAAAGATCTCATCATTTCGGAGTAGGCCTTAAGGAAGGAAAACGCAGCCCTGAAGGAGAACAGCTTCAAGATGCAGAAAGAACATGAGGACTGGCATGAGAAATAGATCCATATTATGAAAAAGAAACAAACTCAGACAGACCATTTGAAGAAGAAAAAAGAAATGTACAGGGGTCGAATTCAAGTGGAGTCTAGTCAGGCCCAGTTGGATCATCTAGCCATAGTAGCTGTGAACGATTGATTTTATGTTTTTGAAGGCTGCTACAGTTTTTCTTGCATAGGGACATGCAATATTTTTGGTGTCGGGGAGATGTTAAGTCTCAATTTTGCCCATTTTTCACACCCTTCCCAAGCCTTAATTATCCTATTTTTGAACTCCTTCTGCCCTTAATTATGCTTAGTTTGACTATATTGTCTATTTTTGACAAAAAGGGTACTATAAGTATAAGGTATGTCAAATTAACATGATAAGTGTCATTTTGCCTTAGACTTAACGTATTCTTTGATCTAGCTATAACTATTACTAAATTACTACTCCCACTAATCTAGAACATATGTGCAGATTTGTTTTGATTTGAAGTAGCTCTGCAAAATCTTGAAGAAAGCTCATGCAGCCACATTTCCTACAGTCGTTGCGAATTTCCTGCAGTCATTCTAGATTTCCTGTAGCAGATCCAGGTTTTTCGTAGCAGTTCCAAATTTTCTGTAGCCACCGATTTCCTGCAGTGACATTAGCGGTCAAAGGTATTCTACTTATTTCCAGATCCAGCGAAGACATGGTTTTTGTAGGGAATTGGTTGCACATGAAGACTATTCCATTGGCTACTTCGAACCTCTTTTTGGAACAACCCGAACTTACAAATTTCTTCTCTGAATCAGATTTCCTGCAGCTTCCACTATTTAATAGAAATCATCTAATCCATGCTTTTAGTAGTCATGGATTAGACTTAACATAAGCTAAATTCAATAGCCTAGACCTGTATTGTTGGTTGATAGCTTAGATGAGTCATTCAAGCCAAATATGGGCTTTAGAGATTGTGCAAAAGGAGATGTATTTTACATTGTAAAGGGTTGTTGGGTTGGGATTTCGACTAATAAGCAATATATCAGATTGTACTTGGTTGTATATTTTCATATCAATACAAATATTATGTTTTGCCTATTTTTCTAAGCAACCTCTTCAAGTTTGAAAGGGGTTGTGAGTGAGGGAGGGCCCCCTTCGCTCACAACTCCTACAGCGCAGTGTGTCGGTTTAATTTTTTTTATGCAGCAATAATTCTTTTACACGACTAATGCATTCTTTCTTAAGTTTCAGCAACAAATTGTTAATTGATTAAATGATTAAGTTTCTGATGTTAATGTGTTAATTGCATTTGATCAAAGCTTGGATTTATGATTGTCTAAGTTGGTTTCTTGATTGTTATAATTTGATCTTTTAGCTTTTCATGGTCAATATCAGCAATTCCGAGAGCTATAGAGGGATGTTATATTCCACTCCATAGCCTTTGTTGCTAAATTATTGATGCAGGAAAGAGGCATTAGTTTGTGTGTGTATGAATAATTAATTTATGAACACTTTCAGTAATCAGCCTGGATATATTTTGCATAGTATCTCACAAGCTTACCTACCCTGGGTTGAGAATTTATGATTGGAAAATTATAAGTGTATAATTTTACTCAACACCCACATGAAATTAGACATATGTTCCTTAACAAGCCCACTTTCGAAATATACAGAGGAAGTGGATGATGTATTTGGAAAGATGGTGAATTTTCAAATCCCAAGTGAAGAAATATGGGATAAATTATGTGATACAATTGAGTAATTTTTTATCCTAATAGCATGATAGCACAGCAGCATTTCAAAGGCCAAGTCATCAATAGCCTCCTAAGCAATGACACATCATCCATCAGTTTCCTTCATCCTATTATTTGATACTATTTTTGTAATCAGTTTTAGATATTTTCTTAGTCTTAGAACTAGTATAAATAACTCTCATTACGAGTTATTAAGGGTTGCACCCTTGGATAAGAATTTTGTAAGCAACAATGTACAAGATTTTGATCATTAATAATAAATGATGGATTCTAGATTTGTTTCATACAACCTTGTTCCCTTGTGAGTTTTCATGTTTATTATTACATTATTTTTTTCTACATGTATTTAATTTTTATGATGATAACTAGGTGAGAATAACTGAGTTTCAGTTGTCTTGGATTCTTCCTAAAGTTATTATCTATATCAGAGAATGATTTACTGAACAGTTTGTTTATGTAAGTCCCTCTCATCAATAAATTATCAGCATATTTATAATGTTAAATATATTTTGTTAAACTTTTAGACATTGTTTGAAAGTTTTCACACTTATGATCATTTAAAAAATTCAATTTGAATAATTAAATAATCATATCTTCTTAGATATTCTGCTTAATCACCTACAAATCTAAATCACTGTGTGGAATAAAACAATAGCCATTTGCCTTATTAATTAATATTATCTAAAGGTTTAGACACAGTTGTTTCAAAAAAAAATTATGCATTGGTCATCCAAAAATTACAACCTTAAAACAAAACAAAACATTATAGATTCTCTGGCATAATTTATTAACCCCAATTATCTCAAAGGAAAACACCCACCACTAGAGCCACAATTTTCCCATAGAGACTTTAGGAAAATAATTTATTTGGCCTAATTATTAATTCTGGGTCCCCTACCCACTTTATTTCCACCCAACATTAGGATTTTCCAATATTAATCAAAATTAATATCCCAAATAATTGACTGCTAATTTTGGGATATTACAGTCCTCCCTGCCAAAAATTTATTATTCTCAAGCAATGCCTGAACAAGCCTCCTATCTAGATGATGCTCCCCATCGTCACTGCAAAATGTGCCTGGGTTTGAGATGTGCCACTAAATCTTCCCTATCCTTTGCATCACCCTGACATGAAGGGATCTCTCAATGCCAGGATCCCAAGTCATATTGTCCAACATGAAGCTCCACTTGCTCCACTCACCATCCTTTCATGCTAATTAAGTCCCCCACTCCATCAGTGACTCGTTAAAGCCCAATGGAATATCTACATAATATCCCCATGTAGTATACAAGTCACCCCTAGAGGTGATTGAGATGTGTAGATTTGTAATGCTCAAGTCTCCTGCTAATCTCATATAGGTGCCACCATGTTGTCGTTGCGCCACTCTGACTATGAGATACCCCCCATCGTACGCAAATTTTATCCCTCTCTCTTGGGGCTTTGTGGCAAAAAATATGTGAAGGAAAATCTCATCCTGATCGGGCATCTCCATGACACTGATATATACCCCTCCATTGTCGATCATGACCCTGAGCAACAACATGATAAGTCTTCCTCTCCATGCAATGAAGGTCTCAGTGGTCCCTCACATGTCAAACCCAAGGTGGAATGGATCACCGTCTACTTTGTCCATGCTCATCACAAAGTGGAGTGATCCACCTGCCCAACAGAACCTTGGATCCCCCAACCATATGGAGAGCTCACAACTCCCACTCCCCAAGGGATGCCACTGTATAGTGCTGCTACCTGCTAGAACCCATCTGGCCCTCGTCTCTGATCCCTGTATGTATCCCCTGGGTGGACCCCAAGTATCACGATTTTTTCCCACACATGTGTACCTTCTCTTCTCATGCTAGACCACATTATGATACCCACTATCCCAACTCCTGTTGATACACCTAGATACTGCTTAGAGTCTAGGTACCCTCATATAGACGAAATATACCATCCACCATCCCTCAAATGTGAGCCCAAGGGTGGAACATATGCTACCTTGGAAATCAACCATGACATCCCTAAGCTTGGACCCGTCAACTCATGCACCTACCAAGTGTCTCAACTGGAGAGTCTCCTCCTAGCTCATGACATGCGGTATCTCATCCAATTGTCTAGGGTGAGCCTCCCATTCCATGTTTCCTGAATGGAGAGTGTCAAGGGGCACCAACCAAACACATTGCGGTCATAAGCAACACTAGAGGATTATGGGAAGGTATGTCCCAAAGGCTGTGACCAAGAGACTACCTGAATGCTCAAGAGTAATCCTCCAGATGGCACTCTCTCTGCCTCGGATATGCTAATAACACCCTCATAGCCTTGTCTCCACTAAACGTGGCATCTCCAGATGCTCAACAAGATTCTCATTGATCCTATTTGAGTTGCATCCCGGTACATCTACTTCCCCTATCCATATGTCTCTTTGGAGGCAACGCTCTAAGAGCCCACTGCTCTGCATCATGTGTCACTGCATACCACCAAGTATCAACGCACTCCTCGACCTGCCACTGTATGTCGCAACCTGTCCCTATACACCAATGGGTACCCCCGGAAATAGCTATACCGTCTTGTACCATCTTGTGTCCATCCTACGTTGTTGTACCTGTCACTCCCCGCATGTACTCAATGCGATGGGAATCACTCTTACTCCACAATGCAGTTCGACATACTACAACACACCCCCATGCATCTCCATGCCCATTTACAGACCACTAACATTTGATGGATGCTCGTACATGTCCGAGGGTGTGATGGCCTAAGGCTTTATCCATATGCATTGGCCCATACTTGATCGGTACCATCACCTCCACTGTCGCATCACCATACTCGTCGAGGGGTCCCTGAGGGGTCCGAGAAGTGAATCTCTCTATGTGTCAGTAGTGATACCACCACTAATTTTCTTCTCTATGAACTCTGTGCCCCACACAAACATGAAGAATCTCTAGCTCCATACAAGGCATCGTCTAGTGGCCTGCCAATGCCACCTCCTCCGAAAAGCTGCTGCCAAAGTATGTTGATCACACCGTGACCCTACGTAAAAATGTCGTACCAAGACAACCCAAGTGGTTTGTCCATAAAATGGTTGGCCACTAGAGCTGATCGAGACTCCCTTATTGAATGTGCACGTTTCACTATTAGACCAACCGTACCCTCCAAAATATATTCAACTAGCCTGCATGGGAAACGATAGGTAGTCCCACCCAGATCCCAATGCCAGTTAGGGGTTCTTATATTCCTAGCAACTGGTAACTCCTGTTGAACTACACTTAGGTTCACCACCATCTCCATAACCCACTGCATGGGGTACAACCTCAAAATCTCTCACCATCGAACCCCAACATGCAAATGTTGCACCCTGTGCAACTCTTGTGGTCTCATCCAGTTATCCAGGTCAACATATGAGATCTGACTAGGTGGCTCTGTCTCTCTCTCTCCAATTGGAAGAGGTGACCCAACAGTGTTTCTAGCCCCGTCTATGTATGCCTGAAGGGGGTTGCTCTAACACTCCAATGTTCCCTCTAGTTGTACCATTAGGGAATCCAATCGCTCCCCAATGTGGGCCAACTTGGTTGCTGACTCGGTACAAACCACTCTCATTCCCTCCAGCTCCTCGTTCTATAGCAGAATAGCCTCTCATACTGATGTGGCCTTCTCCTTGAAAGCTAGAAGGATAGCTTGTAGTTTATGGCATTGTTGTGTGTGACCATCACCCAATAACACTGTATCTCCTTGTGTCTCATTAAGGGTGGATACATCTCCTCGCACCTCACCCATCTGCTGTGTGCTGCTATCACCCCAAAACTCAGACACGTCCTTGGTCATCACCTCAATGGATGGAACTAGTAGGGTAGGCTCTACTCTCTCCACTAAGATGTCAACCGACGTAGTCAAGGAAGTCTCCAACATGAGTGAACCCTGCACCATACTAGGTGTATCCACTTGCTCCCCATGATCCTGTGTGCTCTCATTCTCCAAGTGTGAGGTAGCCATTATGATGGCTTCCCCCTCTATTATTTGGTTAATATGGAAAAAGGTATCCAATCTTCCCACTCAATATTGAGTCGTGCACTCGGCGGATCCATCATACGTGGGGAAAGGTATCCTCCCAATGGTACACTGCAACTCTAAGATTTGCGTGCTAGACCCCCCATCGTTCCTAGATTTTTCATCCAACCTAAGCTAGCATTAATCTCTGAAGGAAAACTATTCTCTGAATTTTTCCCCCATGGACTTCCATTCTCAGAAATTATCTCCCACGGTTAGATGATCATGTCACCTACCTTGCTCACTCGGGACTGAAGGTAAAAATGTAGGCAACGTGGTCCTAGTTTGCCTACTAAAGGCTAGTGGGTAAGTGGTTGGTAAAGGGTGGTCACACTGTTGTGAGACCCCTGAAGTCTCCCCAACTAGGGATTCATGATGGATACTCTCATTCCTATTATGTTTCTTGAGTCTTTTCAAAATTCCCTTCTATCCTTTGGCTAAATCATTAAGGAACTTAAAGATGCTACCAAATTTTGCTTCCCCTTTGCTCCTTGACTCCCCCATATTTTCCATCTCTACTACCTTTGGTGGGTAAGGTTATGCCTTCTCTCCTTGTTCATAGAAAAATATCCCCATGGCTGAGCCAAGAACGAAGCTTTGATACCACTGTAATATCCCAAATGCGAAAATAATAGTAATAACAGGCTAAAAGATATTAAGGAGACAAAAAAACCAAAAATTACATCAAAACACAAACGAAGCCATAAAATACTGTTGAGCCATTTGTTAAATTTGATATAAATGAGTACAATGGAGGTGTTGGAATGAAGGTACCTGGGCTTGCTCAAGGCAAGCTAAGGAAGCCCTCTAAATCAATGTTGAAACCCCCCATTGATCATACGATGTATGGCCATAGATCTGCGCTAAAATTTGCAAGAAATGTTGTTGCTTCTCCTGAAGAAATAATGCTAGGGCCTACTACACTGCTCAGAAAATTCTGAGACTTTAACCCCGGACTCTACTCAAGAAACCCACAAAAACCCACGAAGTAATTGGCCAAATGTTGACCCCAGAATTTTGGCCCAATTTCCCCAAGCTCCTCTAGCTACAGGCCGAGTTAGGATCTTTGTTTGACACCTCAAATCTGCCCAGAAAATTCTACCAAATTAATTTTGACTTCTCCTCAATAAACCCAGAAAAAACCAGAAAGTGTTCGCCCAAAGCTTGACCTTGAAAATTGGCCCTCTTGGGCTTACCTCACTACGCTACTGGGTAAATTGATCCTCCTATAAATCCTACTACTGGAAGTCTCCAAAATGCCACAAAAATATTTGTTAGGAATCTCCAAGCCTCCCCACCAAATCTCAGTTGCTACCTCCTGGAATAACCAAATCCCCTCTGCACTACATCCTCCCCTATGCAGTCTCCTTCTCCTCTGCGCAGTCCAGGACTAGCTACGCTTCCTCCTGATGCTGCTGATGGAAATTATCCTCACAAGGTGTGGAAATCCTCTCCTGAGCAGGCACTCGAAGTCCCCTGAGGTAGAGGTTGAGATATCCACTTGAAGTTCTCATGTGCTAAACAGCACTCCAGACTTGGATCTCCATCTCAAGTGTGCTTTGTCATAATGATAAGAAGAAAATAGATGAATGAATGAATGACCCAATGAGCCTTCCCTTCTTTCTTTTATCCATTGAGGCCCAATGTATGCCTTGGGTCCCACCTTGGTCTGCACTACCTCTCCTTGGCCAAACGTGTGTTGCCTCCTCTAGCCAATCCCATGTTGTCCTTTTCGTGCCTCTTCTAGGCTGCCACCTAAGGCCAGTTCGATCCCACCACTATAGATGCAATTTTCCCTTAGGGACTTTAGGAAAATACTTTATTTGGCCTAATTATTAATTATGGGTCCCCTACCCACTTTATTTCCGCCCAATATCAATATTTTCCAAAATTAATCAAAATTAATATCCCAATTACTCAACTGCGAGTTTAGGGATATTACATGCATGTGCCAAGCATTGGCATAGCCTTATTTTGAATTTTCCTACGATTCCCATCCAAACCCTGCATGACTTCCACTAGGGAGTGACGGATGAGTTGAAGGTGAGCGAGTAGTGTGCCTTGAATATCACTAAGGAAATAAATCAGGACAACCAAAATATCTTCAAGGAAATGAATAAGGTGCTCCAGGACCAGGATGAGGTGACTCAACAAAGAAGGCAGTTGGAGGAAATTATCGCCAAGACTTGCAACGAGCTTCTAGACCTTAAGGTTCAAGTCGAGGAAGCCCCACCAGAAAATATTGTGAATCTTTCCCTTACAATCATAGAGTCTAAGAATGACATGAACAAGGTCAAATTTGAGCTTCAGATACAGATCACTGAGCTGCAAATGAGGTTGCAGTGAGACACACTACTAGAGGTGCGTGAACATCGGGAAGAAAATATGAAGGCAGCACTAGCAGGTATCTCCACCGCAATCCAAGACTGTGGAAAATTGTTTGAGTACACCATGGAGATTTTGACCTCACTGCAGTAGGATCCAAACATTCAGTAGATTGACCAGGAGACACAATATAAGCAGAATTAGTTGGATGAGATCAAGGTCACTGTGAGGACTTAAGCACCTGAGTAGTGGCTTTCTCGAAGGGAAAATCCTACATAACCAGATCGAGGATCTACGTAGGAAGGAGAATTTGATCACAGCAAGAACACAGCAATGGAATGATGAAGCCATTAAACTAACTCTAACAGTTGATGTGAAGCTAAAAGAGTGTAATATTCCCAAATGGGGAAGCAACAATATATGAACACAAGACTGGAAATAGCAATGTAAATCAACACATCAACAATGTAATAATATCATATATCCATCATATTAATATTATAGCAGCAAAATGTATACAAGTTCTTGAGGAAATAGTCACTCAAGTTGGAAAAAAAAGCCTCAAGAGAACATATACATGAAATTGGAGAACACTGCTACACAACAAATACCCAAGGCTATGACATCATAGTTTTATTAGATATGACTGTTGATGAATAATTTCAATACATGGATCTAAAGTTATATGTCTCAAACAATTCCGGGAACAGAAATCTAAGCTCCCAAGCACATTTCCAAGATAACCCGGAAAGGGTTTCCTGAAATATACAAAAATGCAGAAATACAAATATGGCCCTAGGGTTGAATAATCTCTACAACTGGATAGATGATAGGAGGTTTCTGATATGATCTAGAAATGTATGAAAACTTATCCTATTGATTCTCCAAATGAGAGGCCGATCCCCTCACTGGAAATCTATCTCTCCCAACTATGGCTCCAAACCCTTCACTGCAACTGCACACTGAAATAACTCAGTTCCTTTAAAAAAATGCATTGCAACTAATAGAATTACCTTAGCCTGATGTTGGATGATGAAATAAAGCTCAGGGGTTCTCTTTTCTGGTCTCCCAATGGAAGGAAACTTTCCTTCAACTAAAATCAAGCAAGGAAGTGACCCAAATCAACTCTCCACTGTTGCACCCTACAACACAACTCAATACTCTGCAGAAACTGCGCTCTACAACAAAGATGTAGCTTGGCCTGATGTTGGATAGTGGAAAAGGTAGTGCAATACTCTCCCAAGAGGCCTCTCAAGGAAATAGGTGGGATTCCCGACCGGGAACACCCTGTGCTGAACAGCACTGCAATCTTAGCTAAACAGTTGAAGAGAGCAACATGTCTAAATAGACATATCAAAATAATAATCAAAACATAATCCATATTTCTCCCATCCTCTTCCTCATATACGTTGTGAGCTTCCTCGCCCTTGGCCCCACTCAATTAAGTCACAACCTCCATGCAATCGATCTCCCTCCAAAACCGCGTTGTCCCACCATGAATGCCACTCCTCCATAACAGCACTATTTGATTTAGTCAAAGTTGACCCAGTCTTCATTCTCCAGCCACTTTTCACACCTAAGGGTCTTCAATCCAGATCTTAGGTGACCTCCATTCACACTAGGAGTGTCTTTTATTCCTACTAAGGAGATTTATGGGTCTCCATAACCTCTTATTCCTCTATCTAAGAGCAAAAAAAAAATTTAATATTCCAATTAGCTATGTGCTAATTTAGGAATATTACAGTCCTCCCCTCCCAAATGTTGCTTGTCCTCAAGAAACTGTAAGGATAGAACTGAATAGCCTCTCCTCTTCCTCCTGTAGCATCCTCATATGATAAGTTCCTCCAATGAAAAATATGTGGTCTCATCAATAAGTCTCCAATTTTCTCCTCCCTAGTGTATAAGTATGCCTTTGGTGAAAAATCCAAATGGCTCTCATCATGAACAAGTGGAATATCCATGGAAGAAACTATATGTGGTCTAGAGGCCTTCTTGAGGGATGGAATCTGAAATATATGGGGAACTATGTTAGGTCCCTATATTACTAGTATAGTCCCTTATTGTTATTAGTGTAACCCCCTTATTGTTATTATTGTACCCTTGTAACCCCCATTTTGTTATTATTGTGCCCCTAAATTATTATTGTTAGGTCGGCTAGGATTACATTGTGGCTCACTAGGATTACATTATGGCCACATGGACTCCTATATATAGAAAGGAGGTTTTGTAAATTGTATCATCCAAGAATTGTTCATTTATGTAATGTATTGGAGGTTTCCCCCTCGAAGTGGCTTATTTCTAAGGCGTTGACATCTTTTTCTTCTATTTTTGGAGCTGGTTATTATAATAATAAGCTAGGTCCGGGATCAGGGTTTCCTCATCACGCCCAAACTGTGTCATCGTGGTATTTGCGCTATTAAATTTTTTCTACGAAGTTTCGTAAGATGAATTTTAGGGTGTGAAGCCAAATTCCCCGAGGAAGATTATCCAACTTTAGGCTTCAGTTTGCAATATTTTCGAGATATCATCCGTGGAAGTTAGGTCTTTTCGGCTCCTAAACAGGTCATCATGGAATTTGCTATAAATTTTTTTCTACAAAGGTTCATAATCTTAATTTGTATGGTACGAAGCTGAAATCCCGAGGAAATTCGTCAAAAACTTCGCAGCTTGTCTGTAATATTTTTGGAGAAATGATCTTTGGAAGGTAGTGCTTTTTCATGCTCCTGAATTTCATCTCAAAGAGGTGATCGTGGGAAAAGTTCAATCACTCTCTCTCTGGGCATCGGATTGGAGTGCCGTAAAAATTGGTCGCAAGTAAACAACCTGTAGTTTCTTGGATATCAATTTCAGAGACAAAAGACGAAACAATGACACGTGGCAAGGCCTAAAAGTTTTCTCTACTGAACCAGTCCAGAATTAGGTCATTGTAGGAGATTGGACACAACTTTGTCTTGGAGAATTCAAATCCGGTCAGACCTGTGGCATTCGAAAGATAATTCATAGGGCTACGTCGATACCAAAAATTTATATATTGAGGTGCTTCAATCATAGAGATAATCCAATTTCAATATCGAGCTCCTCAAAGCAAGTAAAAGAATATATAGCAAAGATAGGTTCTAAAAGATGCCCGTAAAAATAATTCAACACCCATTGAGCCTTCAGAAGGCTCTACTATGACTCATGAAGATGAAGAATTGCAACATGATCTATCAAAATTACAAGAGCAAGTGCAACAAATTTCACTCTTGCAAAGAGCAACAAAAAATGAAATGGAAGTTTTGAAGAAAGGCGTGGAAGTGAAGATGGACGGTTTGAAGAAAGGCGTGGAAGCTAATATGGATGGCGTGGAAGCTAAGATGGATGGCATGGAAGCTGGCATGGAAGCTAAGATGGATGACATGAAAGAAAACATGGAAAACATGAAGAATGATCTCAAAGCATACATCGAAGGTTTGACAAAGTTGATACAAGAAATGTTTCCTAATGGTGAAAAGATAGTAGAAGAACCTCACGATGAGAACAAAATAAATGTTAATCGTGATTTCATAAACTCTAATGTTGGCGGGAAGAACCACCATATTCCAAAAATGGATATGAGGAAGTTTGATGGAAAGGATCCTGTAACATGGATACTACAGATGGAGCAATATTTTGATCTCCATAATGTGCAAAACACACAAAAGGTATGCATTGCAACTTTACATTTAGAAAAAAATGCATTTGTATGGTATCGATGGCTTTGCTCCCGTAAAAAAATTGTCACTTGGTCAATTTTTACGGAAGAAATGATAGCACATTATGAGGATACAAAGAGCATTACCTTATTTAGCCAATTGATAAATCTCAAACAAAAGGATTTAGTGGGATAGCACATTGAGGACTTCCAAAAATTGAATATAAGGGTAACTGATATCCCAAAGGAACACACGATCGATCTCCTCATAGGCACTTTAAAGGATAACATCCAACATGAAGTTCGTGTTTTGGAACCGGATTCATTGGAGAAGGCATTCAGGTTGGCAAGAAAAGTTGAATGTAAAATAATGGCGAAAAGGAAGCCTACCACTCAATTCTATAAAGAAGGAAGTGTTGCTACGCCTAGATTTCCACAACCTACAAGGTTGACACCACAACAATTGGAAGAAAAAAGAGAAAAAGGGCTTTGCTATAGTTTTGATAGAAAATACACTAAAGGTCATAAGTGTGCTGAGAAGAAATTATTTTACATAGATTGTGAAGAGGAAGAAGAAAATGAACAAGAAGAGGATATACACCAGGAACCAACCCTAGAAGAGGAAGAAATGAATCCGACCATATCGTGTAATGCACCGGCAGGAATTACCACTCCTCAAACTCTCAAGATAGAAGGACAAATCAAGAAGAAAAAGGTAATAGTGTTGATTGATTCAGGTAGCACCCATAATTTTATTCATTGTAAGGCAGCCAAGGAATTAAATTGTTTCCTATACCCAGCACCAGAATGTCAAGTGATGGTTGCAAATGGAGGAACTATAAATTGCTCTCGAAAATGCCATAATATCAAGCTAACCATGGGGGAATATGTATTGACTAGTCCAATGCTTTCCATTCCTATGGGAGGTGTTGATGTTGTACTAGGAGTACAATGGTTACAATCTTTGGGGACGGTAGCTTTTAATTTTCAAGAACTTTTCTTGAAATTTTTTTCAGAAGGAAAAGAAGTCGAATTACGGGGTATTGAAGGGAAGCCAGGAAGGATAATAAGCTCTAATGTCATGACAAAGCTTCTAAAGAAAGAACAACGAGGCGTAATTGCACAATTATGCTCACTAGAAGTTCCAACATCAAAATCATCTATTTCTGCACATCTCCAACAAGTCTTGGACAATCATTCCAAGGTGTTTGAAACTCCCAAAGGACTCCCACCTATTCACGATCATGATCATGCTATTCATTTGATTCCAGGAAGTGTTCCTCCAAACATCAGGCCTTATAGATATCCTTACTTCCAAAAGAGCGAAATTGAACGTATGATTGCAGAAATGTTAGAGGCAGGTATAATTCAACCTAGTCAAAGTTCTTTCTCTGCTCTCGTAGTATTGGTACACAAGAAGGATGGATCATGGCGAATGTGTCCGGATTATAGGGAGCTCAATAAGCTCACCATTAAAGATAAATTTCCCATTCCTATGATTGATGAATTATTGGATGAATTACAAGGAGCAATTTATTTTACCAAGTTGGATCTTCGTTCAGGATATCATCAAATTAGAATGAAGACTGAAGATATTCCAAAAACAACATTTCGAACTCATGAGGGTCATTATGAATTTTTGGTCATGCCTTTTGGCCTTACCAATGCACCTTCTAAATTTCAAGGGTTGATGAATTCCATTTTCAAACCCTTCCTTAGAAAATTTGTGCTCGTATTTTTTGTTGATATACTAATCTATAGCAGGTCTTGGAAGGATCATGTTGAACATGTTGACAGGGTGCTCAAACTATTGCAGGAGAAACAATTATACGAAAAAACATCCAAATGTTTCTTTGGAGGACAAGAGGTGGAATATCTGGGTCATATTGTATCTCACGAGGGTGTTAAAGTAGACCCTAACAAAATTAAAGCCATTAAGGAATGGAAAGTCCCGACAACCATAAAGCAGTTGCGAGGATTTCTCGGGTTAACAAGGTATTATCGCAAGTTTGTTAAGAATTATGGGAGAATAGCAGCACCTCTAACAACATTATTGAAGAAAGATGCATTTTCATGGACTTCTAAAGCAACTAAGGCCTTTGAACATCTTAAAGAGGCAATGTGCCTAGCACCGGTCTTAGCTACGCCAGACTTCACAAAAACCTTTATTGTGGAATGTGATGCCTGAGGAAATGGAATTGGTGCAGTTTCAATGCAGGAAGGAAGACCCATTGCTTTTGAAAGTCGTCCAATCAAAGGAAATTATTTACAGAACCTATTTATGAGAAGGAAATGTTAGCAATACTGCATTCACTAAAGAAATGGCGAACATACCTAATGGGAAGACACTTCAAGGTAAAAATGATCATGATAGTCTTAAACACTTTTTGGAACAAAGACTATCTTCAGAAGAGTAGCAAAAATGGGTCACAAAGATGTTGGGTTATGACTTTGAAATAATCTACAAAAAGGAAAGCTTAATGTTGTTGCAGATGCACTCTCAAGAAAGAATGAAGAGGTGGAAGCATTGCTTTGTGCCATTTCTATTATCCAACCAGATTGGATAAATGAAGCAAGAGATGAATGGAAGAAGGACAAAGATGTATGGACACTCATCCAAAAGTTGCAGCAAGATCCTAGTACATCTGATACATTTAGTTGGAAAAATGATTCCTTATGGTACAAAGATCGCTTATATCTTTGTAAGAATTCCCAACTAAAACAAAAGATTCTTCTCGAATTGCACACTTCTCCTTTAGGAGGACACTCAGGATTTTTAAAAACTTACCACAGGGTGAAGAAAGAATTTTTTTGGGATGGCCTTAAATCCGATATTCAAAAGTTTGTGGCAGAATGTTTGGTTTGCCAGCAGAATAAAGTGGAAACAATTAAGACCCCGGGACTTCTACAACCTTTATCCATTCCAAGTCAATGTTGGGAGGAGATTTCAATGGATTTTATCACAGGTTTACCTAAGTCTGAAGGAAAGAGTATCATCATGGTGGTAGTTGATAGACTTACCAAGTATGCACACTTTTGTGCATTATCTCATCCATTTAAAGCAAGTACAGTTGCTACTACATTTATGGATAGAATTCAAAAACTACATGGAAGCCCAAGGGTTATTGTGAGCGACAGAGATCCCATTTTTACCGGAAATTTTTGGACGGAGTTATTTTCTTGTTTGGGTACTCAATTAGCTCATAGCTCATCTTATCATCCTCAATCTGATGGTCAAACTGAGATAGTAAATAAATGTTTGAAGGATATCTTCGTTGTTTTGTATTTGATAAACAAACACAATGGGTCAAGTGGTTACCTCTCGCTGAATGGTGGTATAACACTTCCTTCCATACTGCAGCAAAAATGACCCCATTTATGGCACTTTTTGGATATCATCCACCATCGATCACATCATCTTTAAGGGAAAATTAGAAGGTTCAAGCAGTGGAAGATCACATCGAGCATCAGCAAGAAGTTCTCCAACTATTAAAGGATAACCTGAATTTGGCACAAAATCGAATGAAACAACAGGCAGATCAACATCGTAGCGAGAGAAGTTTTGATGTAGGAGATTGGGTATTTTTACGGCTACAACCATACAAACAAATGTCCCTCAAGCAAGCAAAGAAGGATAATAAATTATCGCCAAAGTACTATGGTCCTTACAAGGTGTTGCAAAAGATTGGTACTATAGCATACAAATTGGAGCTTCCTGCTTCTTCGCGAGTACATCCAGTTTTCCATGTTTCATGCTTAAAGAAGGTTATAGGTGAAAATCTTCCAGTTCAAACAATATTGCCAGAACTTGATGAGGAAGGAAAAATCATATTGGAACCAGAAGCGGTCATGGAAACAAGAACTCGACAAATACGGAATCGATCAATTTCAGAGTATCTCATCAAGTGGAAGAACTTACCCACTGAAGATTCTACATGGGAGGATGAGAATTTTATACAGAAGCACCCAGAGCTACTCAAGCGTTGAGGACAACACTTTTTTGAAGGAGAGGGGCATGTTAGGTCCCTATATTACTAGTATAGTCCCTTATCGTTATTAGTGTAACCCCCTTATTGTTATTATTGTACCCTTGTAACCCCCATTTTGTTATTATTGTGCCCTTAAATTATTATTGTTAGGTTGGCTAGGATTACATTGTGGCCCATTAGGATTACATTATGGCCCCATGGACTCCTATATATAGAAAGGAGGTTTTGTAAATTGTATCATCCAAGAATTGTTCATTTATGTAATGTATTGGAGGTTGCCCCCTCGAAGTGGCTTATTTCTAAGGCGTTGATATCTCTTTTTCTTCTTGATTTGTCCTTCTATCTTGATGTGCTAAAGTAACAAAAAGTGGAAACATGTGCATACCTCGGTAAATCTTGTGAACATCTTATACTGCTACAAGGGTTCCTTCTTCTGGTGTGATGGCTTCCCCAACTACTGATGATGATGGTTGCTCTTCTAGGGCTGCATCAGCGCTGGTACAAGTCTCCTCCTCCTCATGCATCTCTATAATAGTGCATGGGACTCTAAATTTCAAGAGATCAAGGCCACTTTGCAAAGGTGCAAGTGTTATTTCTCCTGATGCAAGTGCTCCTGCAGCAAGTGGTGGTGGAAGTTCCTTCTCCTCTGATTTCTTCTTGCCAAACTTCTTGATCAACCTTTGAGTAAAATCTGCATATGTAGTCACTCTTGCATGACTCAAATGGCTGAACCACCAAATGTTTGCTTCACCCTCAAGGTGCAGCACTACAATCTCAATAGTTTCTCTCTCTACTACTGGATGTAGCAGGAAAAATGCATCCAACTTCATTCCCCAAGCTCTTGTTGTACATGTGGATGACCCATCAAATGTAGGCAATAGGAATCTATTGTTGCAAGGTATTCTTTCTTCTTTGAGCTGAATGAACTGTGGGAGAGTTAGGTTCTCCTTGAAAGCTCTAGTTTGAGACTTATATTCTGCAAGGTATTCACTTAGAATCTCATGATCCAATTGTCCTCCATCTCCATGCCTTTTGTCTTCTTCCACAAAAGAAAAGGGCATAGTGTATTTCTTTGGAGCTCTGTGCAACATCGGTTCTTTCTTCTGCTGATAGGAAGTACATGGACCTTCCTCTTCTTGAGACCCTTTAGAGGTCTCATTGCATCTCTCCTCTTTCATCTACTTGACCTCCTTGGAGAGGTTCTTCATAGATCTGAAAAGTGATGAGACAAATCTCATTCCTTCCAACATTTTAGATCTCATTTTCTTCTCTTCTTCTTCTTATAGCATATTGGCTGAAACTCACAAGCTGAGCCAAGATTATGCTCTGATACCACTGTAATATTCCCAAATGGGGAAGCAGCAATATATGAACACAAGATTGGAAATAGCAGTGTAAATAAACACATCAACAATGTAAGAAGATCATAAAGCCATCATATTAAGATTATAGCAGCAAAATGCATACAAGTTCTTGAGGCAATAGTCACTCAAGTTGGCAAAACAAGCCTCAAGCGAACATGTACATGAAATATGGAGAAAATTGCTACACAAAAAATACCCATGGCTATGATAGCGCAATTTTATTAGATATAACTGCTACTGAATAATGTCAATACATGGATCTGAAGTTATATGGCTCAAACAATGTCGGAATAGAGATCTAAGCTCCCAAGCACATTTCCAAGATAACCTGGGAAGGGTTTCCTGAAATATACAAAAATGCAGAAATACAAATATGGCCCTAGGGCTGAATAATCTCTACAACTGGATAGATGAT
The DNA here is from genome assembly GCA_034641835.2 of Pinus albicaulis. Lineage (NCBI taxonomy): Eukaryota > Viridiplantae > Streptophyta > Pinopsida > Pinales > Pinaceae > Pinus > Pinus albicaulis. The sequence continues at coordinate 1,480,639,728 of CM076579.1, read as the reverse complement.
AGGAGGTTTCTGATCTGATCTAGAAATGTATGAAAACTCCACCTATTGATTCTCCCCATCTAGGGCTCCAAACCCTTCACTACAACTGCACACTGAAATAATGCAGTTCCTTCAGAAAAATGCGTTGTAACTGATAGCAGTACCTTATCCTGATGCTGGATGATGAAATAAAGCTCAAGGGTTCTCTTTGCTAGTCTCCCAATAAAAGGAAACTTTCCTCCAACTAAAATCAAGCATGGAAGTGACCCAAATCAACTCTCCACTGCTGCACCCTGCAACACAACACAATACTCTGCAGAAACTGCGTTGTACAACAAAGATGTAGCTTGGCCTAATGCCAAATAGTGGAAAAGGTAGCGCAATACTCTCCCAAGAGGTCTCTCGAGGAAAGAGGTGGGATTCCCGACCGGGAACACCCTGTGCTGAACAGCACTGCAATCTTAGCTAAATAGCTGAAGAGAGAAACAAGTCTAAATAGACATATCAGAATAATAATCAAAACATAATCCATATGGCTGCCATCATTTTCCTTATATAATTTATGAGCTTCCTCACCCTTGCCCCACTCAATTAGGTCACTACCTCCATGCAATCGATCTCCCTCCAAAACTGTGTTGTCCCACCATGAATGCCACTCCTCCATAATAGCGTTGTTTTATTTGGTAAAATTTGACCCAGTCTTCATGCTCCAACCCCTTTTCACACCTAAGGGTCTTCAATACAGCTTTTAGGTGACCTCCATTCACACTAGGAGTGTCTTTTATTCATACTAAGGAGATTTATGGGTCTCCATACCCTCTTATTCCTCTATCTAAGAGCAAAATCAAAATTTAATACTCCAATTAGCTATGTGCTAATTTAGTAATATTACAAAGAGATGCGAAAGAAGCAGAAATATGTGCTTCAGAAGGTCGTCGGGCCAACATCAGAGAAGTTTCTAGAGGAGGTGTTCCAAGAAGAGGATTTTTTTGCATAAATGGTTGAGCCTTTGAGGACATCCAACACCAGCGTCTCTGAAAAGGTTCAAGGCACACCAGCTAAGTGACTAGGGATGAGTCACATATGATTTTTTGGGGCTTGTTTGGTGAGGCCCAACTTGTTCCAAATTTGGTCAAAAGACTCTGCAACTCAAGGAGCAGAGTGTGCAGTCCAGCAAGGATAAATCAACCATGCAAAGTTTATTTTGTTAGTTTTGAGTCCACCCATGGTATTTGGACCATGGTATTGTAATATGTAAAGGCTATATAAAGTAATGTATTGTTAAGTCATGGGATAAGAATAGAATATGAATAGATAGATCTATGTATTGAGTCTATAATATGTGTTATTTTCTGTGTTTTGGGCCAAAGGGAAGGCTCTACAACTATGTGTGTGAAGGCCTTCATCTGTAGTTGTGTGCTCAGACCACCCGTAGTTGTGTGTGTGGGGTGAAGAAGGATTGTACTGCAAATATTAATCATTAATAAAGAGAAAGAAAGTTCTAAAGTATTTTTGTGTTATTTTTGCAATCTGTTACTTATCTATATTTGAATTTTTTTTATGCATTATGAAGTATTGTGTGTTGTTTTATGCATAGCAAGGTCTTTCATACTATTTATATGCTTTTATAGTGTTAAATATTTTATAAGACTGGTAAAGGCGCAGTGCGCGATGGTATTCAGTAGTGATTAGTGCATCAACTGTAAAAGTACATAATTGCATCTGCACGGATTAGAGAAGCATAAGAGAGAAGCGTAGTAGTAGATCCACATCCTATTGTACCTCTAGATGCAGAAAAATGGTTTTTTCATCCCCTAATATTTCCTTGGGTGAGACTGTGATCTACGATGTAGGTCGTTACTGAAAGGGTCGGTAACAGAGGGTTTTGTTGGTTGCACGGAAACTCCAAACCTGGGTCGAGACCCCTTTGAGCCAACAATCATCCTCGTGGATCCACATCACATTGGATACCAAATTGGGTGAGCTAGTGGCCACTCATGTAGAAACCCCAATTTATATCTAATTTTTTGGACTAATTTAATATTAATCATTGGATTTATCATGCACAAAAACCCTCTTTAACCCCCTTCCATGTTGTGAATCCAATATTGATCTGAATTGTTGGATTAAATAATTCTCCATTGTTAGATCCATTGCATGTAGGAGAACACATTAAATTCTCTGCATGTTTGTATCAAATGGTTTTTGAATCAAATCATTATCCAATCCACCTATTATCCTCATGAAAACCTTTTTTTTTTCAAGCCATTTAATCATAGAAACCATTTTTTTGAACAACATCAGTTTTTCCTACCTCCTCTCCATAGTGGTTTTGTAATTGGGGAAAGGGGGGGAGGGCAGGGATTTAATCCTTTACCATCAATATATGTTTGGTGTTATGGAACACATCCACAATGTGGGCCCACCTCTCTTGTTAATTTCCAGCCGTGGGGGAAGGCGCACTCAATGTGGGCCATCATATTTGGGCGTGATTTCTATCAATGGTGATCCACCTACCGATGTGAACTTAGTTTAAATAATTTTAGGTTTTCACTCTAAAAATAATGAAGGATATCATATCTGGATGTGATTTCAATAAATGATGATCAACCCACCAATGTGAACTCAATTTATTAAAATTTGGGGTTTTCCCTTGTTCTCCTTCACATCAAACTCATTACTCCTTTGACAACCAATGCTACCTTCCAATTGAACCTTGAAAGAAAAATGGTTGTCATCAATGACAAGACATTCATCAACAACAACAAGAATGTACAGTGAGAAAAGAACAACCTCAGACACAACAATGAATTCATGCTAAACCACCACCAAGTGAAGCATCAAGCCATAGTAATGGAATCTAATGGTGTGATCAAAAACATTTCCCTCTTTGTATTAATTGATCCGAGTACCACTGAAAATTTTATATCTCCTTGTACTGTAATTATATGTGGGTTGGTAGCTCATAACCAAGTAACATTAACTTGGTATAAATGGCATAAGGGGTTAAGAAAGCAATAGGCCCTCTAGTTAATGATTGTGTTGTTAACATTGGGGGTTGTATCCCAAAAATAAGCCTCTATAACACAGCTCTGGGGACTTATGATTTAATTATAGGAATGGATTGGCTTGAACCCCATCAAGCATTAGTATATTTTTGCACTAAAGTGGTTAATTTTAAAAATTATCAAAGGTATCTATAACAACTAAATGGATTAAGTAAGAAGTTATCTTATGCCTCATTTTATCCAAGAAGGTAAGTGAATGTATGAGAAAAGCGTGTAAATTTATGTATTCATGGTGATGAATGAGGATGAAAATAATTTTTATATAGTTCATCCAATGCTTTCTCAATTTGTAGATGTGTTCCCTCCAGACCTTCCTGGTCTACCCCTTGTAAGAGAATTGTATTTCTCAATTTCCTTGAAAGTGGGAATAGAACCCATATCTAAAACTCATGATCAAATGATTGTTCTATAACTTAGTAATTTAAGTGTAAAACTCAAGGAACTTCTTGATAAAGGGGTGATTAGGCCCAATGTCTCACCTTGGGGAGCTCTAATGATCTTTGTTAAGAATAAAGACGAAACCCTCAGATCAAGCATTGATTATCATGACCTAAAAAAAGCAACCATTAGGAACAAGTATCCCATGCCTCGCATTGATGATCTCTTTGGTTAATTAAAGGGAGATTCATTTTTTTCTAAGATATAATTATGGTCAGGATACAACTAGTTAAGAATGAGGGAGGACATACCAAAGACGAAATTCAAAACAATGTTTGGTCACTATGTGTTTACTATAGTGCCATTTTGGTTGACCAATGCACTAATAGCCTTCATGAACCTGTTAAAGCCCCTAAATTCCATTGCAACAACATGGGTGATAACCACCCAGTCTGGACCTTAAAGTAGCTCCTTTTCCATTTGGTGTAGTGGCTCCGACTAGGGATAATGGGACCAGATTCCCAATAAAGAAATTAATATGGTAATGGTAGGTTTTGATACAATGTGAAATGATAAATTAATTTAAACTAATGAAAGTAATCTATCTAAATAACAAAACATATGCATCTATTTAATCTATTTATTTAACTTAGTCTATAACCCGAGAAAAATTACCACTGATGAGATCTAGAAAGACGTCTTACAGCAAAAGGTAATAAATATCATTCAATTGCTGAAAGAGATGAAACTTATGTAAAATGATTATCTTGACTAAATAGTTAATAAAAAAAATTTATGTGTAATATCTCGCATCTATCAATTTGCTTTATGTATATAGTAAGGAATTACAGCTGAAACATTGTACAAAAGTGCATGAATGATAAATTGTAAGTTCAAACTGTATACACATTACAAATATAAAAGGAAATTTATTGTAAACTCATAATCAAGACTTAATCATAAGATCAAAGTACCATATATGATAATTTATGCTCATGAAATCCACAATATTGATCCACTTCTCAATTCAAATATACTTTAAGATTACAGAAATGCAATTTCAGTAAAGCATATTTAATTTTCCAAAAAGTAGATCTTGTTCCATATAATTCATCAAAGGCATTCATAAAAGTACAGAAGTGCAATCTTTCATAAATTTTTATTTGGTAAAATTTTGGACCCTTCTCTAAATGCATGAGAAGGGTTTAAATACTAAAAATGAATAAGTCAAAAAAAGATTATTACAAAAAAAAAATTGAGGAGGATATAAAAAACCTTCCTCATAAAAAAGTAAAATTAACTAAAATCTAGAAATGAAGATAACAATATTGCTTAAGTGGGTTGATCTTCTTTCGTCATTTGATCTCTAAGCTGGCAGCTATCCATCATCGGCTTTAGCTGAGTTGGTTGTGTGATTCTGAATCTGACTTGGCCTTTAAACATGACATTTGAGAGTGTTGGAAATGCTTTTCTACTGGAATCAGTTAAAGATTGCAGATTCATGCACTGGTGATGTGGTTTGATCAAGAAGTTACAGTAATTTTCTTGATCTAATTTTGTTATCTGCTTAATAGATTATGCCTCTGTCTCGATGATTTCTTTCCACTGTGTCTCCAATAGTTTGACCTCTGGGATTGCTTCGGTCTTATATTATTTAATAATCTTAGCGTTTTGAAGCTATCCATTGACTCACTCAATGATCTCATTTGCTAAGTTTGATGCCTTTGAAGTTGCTTTCTCTGCTTGTCTCTACTGCATCTCCTAGTCTTTAAATAAAATATCTTTATAAAATTTGTCAACTTTCGGAAGATCAGCCTCCTTCCTTTTGTTAGATTCTTTCCATAAAATGAATTCAGAAATTTTCTTATGAATCTTTTCCCATTACAATCTTCTATTTTCCACTTTTCTAGTTAAGATTTTACTTGTTTCACAATATGAATTGGTAGCTCAGATTTGCTGAAAAAAATTCTCCTGTTGTTGTTTCAATTTTGTATTCCATTCAAGTGCCTCTTTTATGAACTGTTCTGTTTGAGGTTGGCTTTTAATATTATCCATTACTACATCTATTTGTGTATCCTTCTCAGATATTTGTACTTGATGTTGCAACTTCAATCTTTCAAATTTCTTCTGGAATTGTGCCATTTTCATCTCAACTTGTTTATTGGAATTATTCTTTTCTTGTTCAAGTTGTCTTTCCAGCTCCTGAGCTCTATCTTATCTCTATCTTAGCAGAAGTTTCACTTCTACTACTTTATCCATCGTGGCATTTTCATATGCCCCTACAAATTGTGACAGTTTGGTAATATGTTCTGTGCGATTGACAAAATTGTCTTTCCAGACAACATCTACTTATTCATTATCGAGAGTTTTCATTGTTTCATCAACTCTTCTTATTTTCCTCCTCTTTACTATAGCTTTGTGACTTGGACTGTAGAAAACATCTAGTGGAGGTATTTCCTCAATATTTAAAATGATTTCTTCTATTGGGTAGGTCGGGATGATCTCTTGTTCTTGAACCTCTGGGATTTGCTGAAGTGCCATTGTTGTTTCTGCTAGTTTCTGAGTTTTCTCAGGAGTCTGAAAACTTTTTTATCCTTCTACATTAGGATTAAGTGGTGTCTGTAGTATTTGATTGAACTTTGTCTATTCTTTGCCCAAATTCTCTACTTGAGATTTTACTATTTGCTCAGGTGTAGTTTGAACTTGCTGAAATTCTTTTCAAGACGATTTTAATAGTTCAGGTTCACCAATTCCTTCCTCAGTATGTATATCAATTCCTTTGATTACATCTTCAATTATCTTATCAGGGCTCTCATTTTTACTTTCAAATTCATTATCAAAATGATCAGAACTTTGAGACATGTGTTGTGAATGCTCTGAATCTTGAATTGATTTTTCATGTGACTCATCTTCTGACATATCTTTTTCTTCATCATCTAAATGGATACTAGGGGTTGCCTCTCTGACATATTCTATTAGTAGCAAGTCCAATGGGACTATTTCCAACCTCTTGTTTCTATATTCATGACAAGCTTTAATGTATGCTACACTGAGCTTATTGGATGCCATTTTTAATACATCTGTAAATTTCTCTGTTCCTTCAAATAAATCATCAAAAACATCCTTTCATGCATGAAATGTCTAACTTTAAGAGAAGTGGTAAAATTTTGGACCACATTATTAGGATCATACTGTCTCCCTGGCATTAAAGCCAGATTCAAGGAAGTAATGTTTGGAATTTCCTTCACTGTATGACCTAGATTAAAAAGGGAGAAGGTACCACACTATAATGGAAATGTAGGCCAAATGGCTTTCTTAGAATCCCTGAGTTGCTTGGTTATACCATTTACAAGTGTTTGATATGCAACTTCTCTAGCCAAGAGTTTATCTGGAACATAATATGGAAAAACATGAGGGGGAGAAAGACTCCTGAAAAATCTGACATAAGTAAAATTCTCTTCTCCGAACCATCTGGCCACAGGAAAAATATCTGCACTGGCCTCTTTAGAAATTCTAGGAGCTTTCTCATTAAAAATGGTATGATGAATGGGAAACGTGACTCCTTGACAAATCTTATAGAAATGGGAACGAAATTCAGACTCCCACAGGGTTTTATGATAAATATGAATAGGATTAGGGTCTTGGCTGGTTCATTTCCAACCCATAACAGGAAAATGAGAGCAGAAAATATAGCATCCATGATATATGCGCTCATGTAAAAAGGAGGGATTTTCTTAGTCGAAAAGACCCTTTTTTCTGTAATCCATAATGGTTCTGGCCAAATTATTGGATAAAATGTTTCCCAATTCACGATACTAGAATTGAAGACTGTGTCAATTAAGGGAACCCATTCAATGGAAATTTTAGTGATATTAGGTCTAGAATAAAATCTACACAGCATTGCTGCTACAAAACAGTGAGGTGATGGCAATTGTGTTATTGGTTACATACCGAGTTTGTCCTGATTTAATTTGCCTTGATCTGCCCTCCATTCTCTCACCACCTTCATTGGGTCTTGATTCTCCTTTGCAAAATTTTCCAGGAAATATCTATCATAAGATTTATCTGGCATTAGCAAATAGTACATTGTACGTAACTCCTCAGGGATGAATGAACCCATGTTTTCCTGTTTGAAATTATTGAACGTCATGTCTACAATATTGAGATTGTCGACGACCCATTTTACCATATCAGTGTATGGTAATATCTTTGGCCTTGCAGCTATCCTATGTAGAAATGAGCATGCAACTTCGAAGTAGGAAGGTTCTGATGAATCAACTGCATCCATTGTTGCCATTTTCTTTAGTTCCCTTGGATTTTCTCCTTCAAACAAATTATACATGGCTTCCCATGAAGAATTTCCATTGTCCTTATTGCATGTAGTGTCTGAAAATAGTGGAGGCATGTCTGTAACTTTAGAAGTGGATGATTGGGCAACTGATTTGCCTTTCTTTGTCACTTCTGTTAATATCTCTTTCTCTGGAAATTTTCTAAATACAAGAAAGATGAGGAAATTATGAATTGAGATGAAGAGCGAAGAGGAACAGAGAAAAGGAGTTAAATCACCATACATAAAAAATCAGGTGCTTTTATTTGAAACATTATTTAGAAAGATATCAATCTTTTTTATCCCCATAACCATTTATTGTTGTTAATAACCCTTTAAACGGTTATCAAATCTTTTACATATTTTACATTATACGTCCAATAAAAATATTTAAATCATTATATCTTATTAACGGACCAATTGATTAAGTATCACTTCAAGCGCTTTAGTAATAAATGTTGTATCGCAAATCGCAGATTTTACAAGCATCCCTATTATGTATTTCGGCAGTGAGTGCATGCGAGATGCGGTCTGCAAAAATCGCATACCACACTTTATCAAGGTGAGTGTAACTTTTATTCAGGATGATGCTGCAGGGTGCGATACGTGCTAAAACTCAAATTATTGCACTTAATCAGATTTTGCGAATATGTTTCACTGTTCGTTTATTGTTTTATTGGGTCCGGACTCATTGCAATTTATTTTCATATGATATCACTATTTGTTTGTCTTTTAAGGAGGTGCGATGAGATTTATAGTTATAAGGGTTTCTAAGATTTTTAACGGGGAATTACATATAACTCAAAAATTTCTTAGTGCTTATCGCAATTCGTAGATTTTATATGTGTTATAACTTTATTATCTTGTGAGTTTTGTGATTTGCGCTAAGCACAATAAAATCAAAGCAAAAAAGGTTCATGCCTTTTATTCCTAAAGTTTTAAAACTTAACGCTAAGTGAAATAATGTTTCCTAAACTCTATTTTCTTTGTAAAGGGCCCCCATTTATTATTCATAACTTCAATCGATATTCAAATAAATGGGGGGGGTTGTTTTATAGCACAACAGGACCTAATGAGTAGTGTATTTCGCAAATATCTAGATCATTTTTTTTAAGTGTTCTTATGTGACATTACAATTTAATCCCAAAATGAAAAGGAACATCTAGAGCACTTAATATCAGTACTTCAATGCCTAAGACAAAATATGTTGTATGGAAAACTAACAAAATTTTCATTCTTCCAAATAGAAATCCATTATCTTGGCCATATCATCAACGGAAATGGTATTGCAGTAGACCATAGTAAAATGAAGCTATAATACATTGGCCTAACCCAAAAAAACAACAAGGAAGTATGCATCTTTATGGGACTAGCAGGTTACTATAGGAAGTTCATTGAAGGATTTTCTCACATCTTCAATCCCATCATGAATTTGTTGAACAAGGGTATCAAATTTGAATGGAGCAATAAATGTGAGGAGGAATTCGTTGAGCTAAAACGACGATTAAAAAAATTTTAAATCATGAAATTTTCTCGACATGGACAAATACGTTTTTGTATACACAGATGCATCAGGGAAAGTATTAGGAGCAATCTTAATTCAAGGAGGAGGAGTGATTGCTTATGCTTCATGTAAAATTAGGAGTCATGAAATCAGTTATGCCACCCATGATCTAGAGCTATCTGAAATAGTAATGGCTTTGAAGCTATGGATATATTATCTAATGGGACATAAGTTTTAACTTTAGACGTACTACAAAGGCCTTAAGCGCATTTTTACTCAAAAGGACCTCACTGCTCGATAACAACATTGGACTGATCTATTTAGTGATCTATCATCGGGAAATAAAATAAAGTGGAGAATGACTTAAGTAGAACACCTAGACTAAATTTAGTGTTATCATTGAAAGGAGGCCTAAGGGACCATATTTTAAGTCACCTTATAAAATATATGATCATACCAATAAATAAAATCTTCCTTCGAGGGTGGAATAAATATGAGATTGGATTGGGAAGGATATATGCTAAGAATGATGGGTTATTATGATATAAAGGTGCTGGGTCTCGTAATTGTCGCATTTTTTTCATGTTTATCCTCGCCATTCCTCACATTCCATCACCTCATTTAACCATTCATCATACCAATTCCATGGGTTCACCTCATTATTTTCCAATTTATTTATTTTTAATATTATAAGAGAATTTATGATTATGTAATATTCCAAAATTAGCATGCAACTAATTGGAATATTGATTTTTTTTTTTACACCTAGGAGATTAATAAATGGGAGAGGAGGCCCATAAATTTCTGAAATAGGAATAAAATCCCTCATGATGTAAAAAGGGATCATTATGATAGCAGGATTTTACACCCTCATGTGTGAAAAGGGGCAATTACATGTGGACAAGGTCAAGTTAGACCAAGTCAAGAGCACTAGAATGGAAGGTGGAGATCATCTATGGAGACAGCGCAGTGATAGTGGGAGGAAGATTCCTTGGTGGAGGAAACCATAATGAGTGGGACCCAAGATGAGAAGGCTTCCACTTTTTTATAAGGAGGGCAAGGCAGCCATGGCAAGACATGTTAGGGATTATTGAATTTGTGGTCTGCATGACTATTGTGCTTTCTTCAACTGTTTAGTTGAGATTGATGTGCTGCTTAGCACAAGGCATTCTTGTTTAGGAATTCCTTCTCCTTTCAAGAGAGGCCTATTGAGGGAGCTTGCACTTCATTTATCCACATTTAGGCTTGAGGCCACGCTACCTCCTTCAGCTACATGCGCAGTTTCTGTTTAGAGTTGGGTTGTGTTGCAGGGTGTTGCAGTGGAGGGTTGAAAACACCACTTCCGGAGCTTTTTTTTCAAAGGAGGAAGATTTCTTTCCTTTGGGAGATCAGTGAGGAAGATTTTAGAGCTTATTTCACATCTTGGCACTTCACCAATATATTTTCCATCACCTACAGCATAGTACCTCTCCTTGACTGTGTTATTTCAGTGAGTATTTGCAGTGAGGGGTTGCAGTGTTTGATTGGAGCATGATATCTTCAGTGATTGGATCAGCATTTCACTTGAAGGATCCATTGGAGGAGGTATATTCATCTTATGCATCATCTTCAGCCATCTCCATCCAGTTCTTGAGTTGCAGCTGCTACTCAGCCCTAGGGCTGCACTCCGGCATTTTTGTACTTTTGCATATTTCAGGAAATCCTTTACGGATTATCTTGGAATTATTTTGGGAGTCTATATCTTTACTCCCAACATTTTATGAGCCATATATTGGCATATCCATGCATTAACATTCTCCAGCAGTAGTTATATCTAATAAAATTGTGTTTTCATAGCCTTGGACACTTGTTGTGTAGCAGCAATCTTATATTTTATGTACATGTTTCTTGAGGTTGAATTTGCCTATATTGAGTGACTCTTTCCTCAAGATATTGTATACATTTTCTGCTATAATACTGATATGATGGCTATATGTTCTTCTCATATATTATGAGTTGATTTATCACTGTTATTTCCATTATTGTGTTCATATATTGCTGCTTCCCCATTTTGGGATATTACAGTGGTATCAAAGCATAATCTTGGCTCAACCTGTGGATCTCAGCCATTATGCTATCAGGAGAATAAGAATAAAAAGAGAAATATCATAATGATGGAGAGTTTTATTTCATCTCTTTTCAAATCTAGAAAGGACCTCAACAAGGAGGTCAAGCAAAGAAGAGAAGAAAGAAGCAGTGAGACTATACCCTTTCCTTTTGAAAAAGGAGACAAATTGCAGAAATATGGAGGACACTTGGATCACAAGATTCTAAGTGAATATCTTGTTGAGTACAAATCTCAATCTAGAGCCTTCAAGGAGACTCTATCTTTACCATAGTTCATTCAGCTGGAGGAAGAAAGGAGACCTTGCAGAAAAGGAAGAATCAAGGGCAATAGGTTTCTATTGTCTACTTTTAATGGGCCATCTACAGCAAAGGCTTGGGTAAGGAAACTAGATGCATTCTTCCTACTACATCCAGTGGTAGAAAGAGAGGTTGTAGAGATTGCAGCGCTGCACCTTGAAGGTGAAGCACACATTTGGTGGTTCACACATTTGAGTCATGCAAAGGTAACTACTTTTGCAGAATTTACTCAAAGGTTGATTAAAAAATTTGGCAAGGAGAAATCAGAAGAGGAGGAACCCTCACCACCATTGGAGGAGGCTTGTACCAGCACTGGTACAACTATGGAGGAGCACCCAGAAACACCAGCAGCTAGAGGAACCATCACATTTGAGGAAGGAACTCTTGCAGCCATACAGGATGCTCCTAACTTTCACCAAGGTATGCCTAAGTTTCCATTTCCTATTGATTCAGCAAATCCTATGGAGGGATGTATACCATTGCATACTGCTAATGAGGAACAACAGAATTGTACTGCGTTGTGCAACCTTGGATTGTTCAAGGAAGGGATGAAACATCATCCTAATGTGCCATTGTTGAGCTGCACACAACACTTGAGGTTGGGGTGTGGATTTTTGGAGGATAGGATGGACATTGTCCAAAAAAATCCTATGAAAAACTCTATGTTCATCCTTGAGTTGGAGCATGGGATATCAAATACATCATTGAGGAGATTAACAGCGTTGTCATTAAGTAGCAATGAGGAGTTTTTTCCTCCAGCACACTTGGATCTTTATGGATTCAAGATGGTTATCAGTGTGAGATATTCTCTAGGAGATCTCCAAGGGGTTGCATTTCAACATCCCATGAAATCCAAGAGAAGAAATCTGATTTGGGAGGATGGTAGTCTTCATTGGAGGAGTACCAAGATGAAGTAGGGTAGGAGACACCCACACTTGGATGAATGGGTGTGGATGGTGAGCAAGAGGCTGGAAATCGACTTGCAAACCTATGACACTGGGCAGCAGGAGGCTTGGATGCGTTGGCTACTCTTAAAGGAGTTTGGCCATCATGTGACATATCCTCTTTCAAAGGGTATGTGGGTGGAGGAGATTTGGCAGGGCACTTGCATCATATGGCAGCAAGGAGTATCGATGCATTTTGTTGATATGACTTTCTTCATATCATTCAATATGTTTTCACCACATGATTTGTATGATGGAGGTGTAAGGGGGCAGCAAGAACTATTGTTGCTTTGGTTCCTCTCAGAAGAGCATGGGAAAATTTTCTCCCATGATTGGCATGATGTTGCAGGAGTAGGAGATGGCACTATCATGGTGCAAAGGGGATACTCCTTAGCCTTGGATGGTCTGGAGGTACTTCCACTTTGGAAGGAATTTCCCTTATATAGCAGCATTATGGTAGATATCTTTGACAATGGACATGTCAAGGAATGGAGCTATGAGTTGGCAGGAGCCTATTTACATAGGCCAACAACGCTGTCACTTGGGAGCTTGGGTTTATTGATGGAGTGTTCCGAGGATCACTTCACATATGATGCACTTGGTGGACAAGGAGGAGGTGAGAGTGATTGAGTAGTGGATGGAGACATCTATTATTGTGATATGCTCTTCATGACTTGGATTTCCAAGCATAAGAAGAAGGATCCTCATGCAGCATATGATTCATTTCTCTTCATGAGAGTATGCCATACCACTATGGAGGGCTTATTCATGGATCCTATCATCATCTTACTTTCAGCACATGGTAAGAATTTTGTTTTTTCATATATTGATTATCTAACATAGTATTTGCATGTTCTTACCATTTATATACAGTGCATTGCTCCACAAGAGGGCAAGCTTTTCATTGGGCTCCATCGTCAATTTTGGGCCAAATTTTATGATGGAGACAACCATCTTTTGTGTGGCCTTGGGCAAGTGTTTTATTATTTCATGTATGCTCAATTGATGTACCAAGCCATTTACTATTGACTAGTGGATGTGATGACATACATAACTAGAAATTTGTTAAGAAATAGCATGCCATATTATTTTCTGAAACAGCAGTTAGGAAAACTGCATTTTGACCACTTGGGAAACTGTTGGTACCTTTCAGCACTATATGAAACCATCAGTATTTTTCTCATTTGGATTTCATATGGTGATCATGTCCTATTCATCATATACAGGATGGTTTGGGCCAGCTTGATTTATGACATTGGAGAGAGGATCTTTGGAGATCCAATCTTCTTCTTTCCACTTGAGGGAAACATTATTGCAACCTAAGATCAGCAGCTACTCTACACTTATCATAAGTGGAGAGAGCAACAGTGTGCGGTAGGATATTTTGTCTACCATATTTAGTTATTCAGCCCACCTACATTGCAGGAGCCAAAGGTGGATGAGAATTTTCAGGAGTTTCCATGTTGGGAGGTAACTTATTTTGTATGGATGATAGCTTAGGGATGGAGGATCCACATGGGAATGATGGTTCCCAATGAATTTTCCAAGTCCATGCCCCAAATAAACCTCTAGACAGCACCTTATTGTCTCCTTGAGTATTTTACTTCTTCATGATGATGGCTATTTAGCTAGCTTGCATGCTTGGGAGGGGCAATATGGAGATTTATTGATGAGACAGCATCTTATTCCTTGGAGGAGCTTATCATATGTGAATGCTATAGGAGGAGGAGGGGAGACTTATCAGTTCTATCCTTGCAGTTACTTGAGGAAAAGCAACATTTTGGAGGGGAGGACTGTAATATTCCAAAATTAGCATGCAGCTAATTGGAATATTGATTTTTGCTTTTGACACCAGGGAGATGAATAAATGGGAGAGGAGGCCCATACATTTCTGGAATGGAAGGTGGAGATCATCTATGGAGAGAGTGCAGTGATAGTGGGAGGAAGATTCCTAGGTGGAGGAAACCCTAATGAGTGGGACCCAAGATGAGAAGGCTTCCACTTGTTTATAAGGAGGGAAAGGCAGCCATGGCAATACATGTTATGGATTATTGAATTTGTGGTTTGCATGACTATTGTGCTTTCTTCAACTGTTTAGTTGAGATTGTTGTGCTGCTTAGCACAAGGCATTCATGTTTAGGAATTCCTTCTCCTTTCAAGAGAGGCCTCTTGAAGGAGCTTGCACTTTAGTTCTCCACATTTAGGCTTGAGGCCAAGCTACCTCCTTTAGCTACAGCACAGTTTCTGTTTAGATTTGGGTTGTGTTGCAGGGTGTTGCAGTGGAGGGTTGAAAACACCACTTACAGAGCTAGTTTTTCAAAGGAAGAAGCTTTATTTCCTTTGGGAGATCAATGAGGAAGATTCTAGAGCTGATTTCACATCTTGGAACTTCGCCAATATATTTTCCATCACCTACAGCACAGTACCTCTCCTTGACTGCGTTATTTCAGTGAGTATTTGCAGTGAGGGGTTGCAGTGTTTGATTGGAGGGTGAGATATTCAGTAATTAGATCAGACTTTCACCTAAAGGATCCATTGGAGGAGGTATATTCATCTTATGCATCATCTTTAGCCATATCCATCCAGTTCTTGAGTTGCAGCTGCTACTCAGCCCTAGGGTTGCACTCTGGCATTTTTGTACTTTTGCATATTTCAGGAAATCCTTTCCGAATTATCTTGAAATTATTTTTGGGATTCTATATCTTGACTCCCAACATTTTATGAGCCATATATTGTCATATCCATGTATTAACATTCTCCAGCAATAGTTATATCTAATAAAATTGCGCTGTCATAGCCTTGGACACTTTTTGTATAGCAATGATCTTATATTTTATGTACATGTTTCTTGAGGCTGATTTTGCCTATCTTGAGTGACTCTTTCCTCAAGATCTTGTATACATTTTGTTAGTATGAATCTTTTGTTGGAAAAATACCACTTTAGCTACGCATAAAAAATAGCCCTAACATCAATTATGGCTGCCAATATCTTCAAATCTGCAATTAGTTGATCAAGACAAAGCTGCACAAATCCAAATCTATGCATAGAAAGACATTAAGCAGTGAAAATAAGGTTTTGCTCCATGCATCCAATAGACAAGACAAGAACAATATTTTTGAAAGAATTTTTTATATTACGGGGCACCTGAGAGGAAAACAAGAAAGGTGTTTCCAATTCTCCTCAATGGGATGGGTTCTTGAAAGTCCTCCGCACTTCAGATCTAGAATTTCTCTCTCTTGTTGGTGTAGAAAACCCAGACAAACATAGAACTCAAAGGGAGCTCACAAAGTGAAATAATGGAAAATTTGACAATGATAATGGCTCAAAGTCAGACCAAGAGTATAGATCCAGAGTGATCTTAGAGGCAACAAAAGGTGACCAATGAATGAGAAAACCCTTCTATTTATAACAAAATATTGGGCCATTCTAGATCTTGGTGTATGATTAAAATAATATTAACCAAATCTAGATCCACCTTTTATGGAATATTTATTATATTTGTTGGAGGGTAAAGGCATTTGACTTGGGTCAAATCCCTTTATTTGTAAATAATAAATAAATAAATGATTTATTTATTATTTTAAGGAAGTGGTTGAATGATAATTAAATAAATAATGATTTATTTAATTATTTATAAATGATTTAGTCATATTTAACAAGGAATATTATTTAAATAGGATTTAAATAATTATTCTTAGAAAATAATAAGATAAATAAGGATTTATCTAATTAATTTCCTTGTTTTAGGTTAAATATAACGTGGAATAATAATTAAATTATTGTTTAATTAATTATTCCATGAGGAAAATTAAACAAATAAAGATTTGTTTAATATTTCCTTTTGGGGTTTCCTATTTGGACCATAAACAACCTAATAAATGTGTTTTATTCAGTTATTTTACATACTGAAAGCAATTTTACTTAGAGTAAAATTGGTCTTACATGGTGTACTTGGGTCCATCTAATGATAATAGGTTAGATGACCAAAAAATGGTGTAACACATTTGTTGCTATAATACTGATATGATGGCTATATGTTCTTCTCACATATTATGAGTTGATTTATCACTACTATTTCCATTATTGTGTTCATATATTATTGCTTCCCCATTTTGGGATATTATAGATTAATTATTAGAAAATTAACATATTTCATTAATATCTCAAATGTGGATGGGCTTTGTAATGTAGGATTATTTGGAAGGACTATTCAAAAATATTCTTAAATATTTCCTCCACCATTTCAAGAATTCAAAGGATAATTGTTCAAGCTTATTCCAAGGAGAAGATCATGGAGATTCCAAGGAGAATATCATGGAGATTTGGATAACATGTCTCATCCAAGATTTGTGAGAGATGAGTGAGGATTTGAAGGGATCATATTTTGTAATTATAGGGATATTGGTTGAGAGAAAAGTGGATTTGTAATTATGAGTTGTTTATCTTGTTTTCAAAGCACTCATGTATAAAAGAGAGTGCTATGTCTTCATTTGGATATGATAGGAATGATAGATATGGGAAATAGAGGAAGAAGTAGAAGATTGAATTGAGAATTAGAGTCTAGAATAAATTTTTGGTTTTGTAATCTTTCATGATATAATAATATTGTGTTTTTCTTCTTGGTTAATATATGTTGACACAGGTTACTCTTCACATGTTGTTTTTCTCTTATACAATTGCACATTTCCAATTTATGATATGATGCGGTGGTAATGTTGTTGGAGTAGAATTGTTGAGGAAGGACGATCAGGTTCTCCTAAGTTAGGAGCATCTTCTCTCACTTTCTACACATAAAAAATTGTTGATCTTTAGTCTCTCTTCTTGAGGACAGTAATCTAAGGAAGGAAAACCAAGTACTCCTAAGTTAGGAGCCTCTTCATACGTGCACTGCATCTTGAATCAAAGACGAAAGCATTAGACTAGGCTAGATTAACTTCATTCCTACATTTCCAATGCATGTTCTTTGTAATTCTATGAAGTACTCGAATTGATAATTTACGTTAGGGAAATTATTTGACAACGATATTTTCGCCCAACATTTTGGCGTCGTTGTCGGGGAAGCACAATGGATTGAGGTATAGGTTAGTTTTTCCTGCAAATTTGAATTTTAATTTCAGCAAGCGTGTTTAATTTCTGCAAGTTTGATTTTTGTGCAAGAGCATTTGATTTATGCAACTGTGAAGAGTGATTGTTAGTGTTTTTAAAAATGATTTAACAATGAGTATAAGTTTGGAACAACTCACTTAGATCCTACCAAAAGTTGGGATCTCCTCTTCCTATGAAAAGAAGATCTTAACAGCTACAGAAAGCTTAACTACTCCTCAAAAAGAGAATGAATATACATACGAAAAATCCTATACATTTGATGAAAAACAATTAGTAAAGCAGGAAATTGAGGAGGACAACAAGGAGTGGCAGCATGATCTGAAGGAGGAAAATCACGCCTACGAAAATCGTATTAAACAATGGTTCCAAGTAAGCATGAGGTTAGATCAGTTGTTTTGTTTTAATTTAGTTAAATTAAAATCACAACAAATAGATCTGGTTATTCTTGTACATTTCCATTTTCATGTGCGCAATCAGAAGTGAATATATTTTTACTATTGTTGTATGCATGGTTACACTAGAAGTTTGATTACACGTAGTGATTTTTAATATTCAATTAAAGTACAGTAGGTAGGAAAAATAAATAACTAAAATGTTATTTTTAGTTTGTTTTTAGTTTTTGAATAAATATGCAGTCTCTAAAAAATAATGTCTCTAATAGTTTTCAGGAATTATTATTTTTTTTTAGATTTCTAAAATTTTAGTTTTGACTTCAAATTTTCTAATTTCATTTTTTTTAGAAATAAAATATATATATATATATATATATATATATATATATATATATATTCACTCTCTCTACGCATTTATTTTGAAGCCATTTCTAGGCTTCGATAGCTAAGGGTTTTATGCAAAAGTTGAATGTGTTATGAATACACGACTTCCATCTCTCCACTCGAAGTGCATCTACAATAGATGAAACCTTAAGCTTAATTAATACAGATCCCCAAGCTCCTTTCACCTAATGTATTTCAATCATGGAAGGTCGTTTCAACGTTCTCAAATCACCACAATCCCATGTTCACTGCATCTCCCCAGCACTATATTCATCACGGTTCTCACCCATTCTAGGAAAAACTACATGAATGTCACCACAAGAATGGGGATTAAGTCAAAATGAGCGAAATGGCATCAGAAGTAGAAAACTAGAAGAATCCTAGTACAGAGATAAATGATGCAGAGCAATCCACGTCCTCGATGGCATCGCCTTCCACGCTAGCAGCCAATTTGTACCGGAACCCAAACATCAAAAGGAAACTGGTTGTCATCATTGTGGTTGGAATGGAAGGAAGTGGCAAGACAACATTGTTGCATTGGCTTGTTGCTCACATGAAGATGTCTAGAATACGATAATATGTTTTGAATCTTGACCCTGCAATCATGACTCTACCTTTTGCTACTAATATTGACATTCGAGACACTGTCAAGTACAAGGAAGTAATGAAAGAGTTTGTTGCGAGGATTACTCCATCAAGTCGTGTTGTGTGTAAATTTTATGCACATTTGGCTGGATTCCATTATTTAAGTGATTTTCTCTAGATATGCTCCTTCAAAGCCGCGATATCACATTATCTTTTGTACCTACCCCATTTGAAACTTCTGACAAGATTTGGATAACATATCTTATTGGATTTGTTGGCTTATTAATCTTCACATCCTCCTCCATTCGTAGTCAATGCAATGAATCAAATTATTGCATTGAAGATCACATTAGTTAGGTATCCATGGCCGTTAATGAAATGCAACTGGGTTTAATTTTATGGCTCCTATTGGCATGTCTTCTCAGCTATTCTGAGTCTTTGAGTGAATGTAGCGATCATAGTGAGTCGAAATTATGTGCAGATGCCCCATTTCTAAGGTATGGGTGATACTACGGACTGTTTTACACTAGATGCAATGACGAACTCCCTACGATGGGTTGGATGGATACTACAAAACTCATGACAATTGCATTGGTAAGAGCAGTTATCTCAACGTAAATTACAATGAGAATCTGTTGAACTGCCTCAGCGCTTACCATAGTTCTAGACAACCTCAGTTCATAGGCGCCACGTGTAGCATTCACAAGGTGCTAACTGCCATCGACATTGGCATCGAGTTAGGTGTGTGGGTTGGAAAAGAGCTACTTACCACCCTTAGCGGCCACAAACAACTTCAACACTTCTACAGATGTTCATGGCGACTAGTGAATAGAATTCCAGCGTTATTATAATTAGGATATGAAGGCTTTAGCATGTTATTAGTATTGTTACATATATTATTTATCATTCGTGTTTATATGATAACCGCCATCGATTCTATAAATCAGGAAATCTGAAATGGTCTCTGCGTGATTGGGTCACTTCTTTGATGGTAAATTTTCTCGCTTAATAAATATATATATATATATATATATATATATATATAATAAATAAAAAATTTCAAATAGACATTTCACTTTATTAAAATCATATTTTCTTGCTAAAATGGTTTTCAAGTCACAGATCTTAAATGAAAACGATTGTCTAGAGACGCGCGATGACCAGCAGGTAAAAAAAATGCATTGCAGTTTGAATTTGAAGCATTCATACTAAATATTGCATTATATGTTTTTCGAAGCTCTCACAATTTTCATTTAGAGTACTAAGCTTTCACAGGTGTAGAAATTTGAATAACTGATATATTATTCACCTAGATTCTCTTGATCACACACTATTTTAACTTCATGCACAATACAGAATCTCTTCTACCATTGATCATTAATTGTGAAAATAAAAACAATCGCATGCGCATATTAAAACCATAAACAATCACACATATGAACACAGTATTTCATGGGAAAGCTTAAAGTTGAAAATCCCCAACCATCTGTATATTATATGTCATAGAGATCATGTAAAAATCATTGTACAAAGCTCCTCACAAGCTCTCAGCACAACCTCAAATTGCTACACACTAATCAAGCTAGATCTAGCAAAACACATGCTCCAATCTCTGCCACCTGATAGCCAACCTCTATTGCATAATCAATGTTGTAGGATGGCTCATTAAATAACTTGAACCACCTGGCTTGTACTGCGCAATCCTCATGGGCTCCTCCAATCACTGGTTGTTGCAAATATGCAACAGTATAGTCACAACTGATAGTTAACCTGCTCTTTCACCTATCTCTGCACTGGTCTCCACTGAAACTGTCCATGCACTGAAGTTAACTGATATATTCTTTAGTTGATTAATGAGTTTATAATTAGTGAATTAATTAATAATTAATTCACACCACTCTCACTAGTGTATCAATCAGTTAGACTAGATACAACTAGCTCAACTATGTTTAGATTAGTTAAACTGAACACAACTCCATTAACTTCCTCAATCAACTCCACCAAACTCTGCCACATGAGTTCTAATTGAAGTATCCATGCAATAGCTCCACTTAACCCCTAGGAATAGCGTAATTCCTTCTGTCAGCTCCTGTGCCACATCTGTGCACTTAACTGAAGTGCTCCAAGAGAATAAGATAATGTTTAGAGTCTAAATATTATTAAGAGCTAATAATATTTGACATATCTATTTTTAGATCGGCAATCTAAAAATAGATTCCGCCCAATATGTCTAAAAATAGAAGTCCATCTATTTTTTCCAACTTGACCAACCATCCACAAATAGCATCCTGCAACTCATAGAACATGATCCATATGTCTAAAAATAGACTTTGCGCCAAAAATAGCCTGCGGGCCCACTTAGTGAAGGCGACTTCTTTCCACTAAGCTCGTCATCTTGTTGCAATCTCAACAACAGGTTCAAAGACAATCTCATTTCATTTTCAGAAATCACAATAAAGTGTGCAAAAGTGAAAGCTGGGAGGAGCTAAAGTTTTCATCGCACATGTCTGTCACACAAAAAAATTTGAAAAAAAAATCCATTGCACCATGACATGTTCATTTACCCTTCTCCTTCTATGTTCATCAGCCATCCATATCAAAGTCCACCTTCATTATGACTTCACACATACATACCTTTCAGATTCACATACATTATTTCATCATTTCCATTTCATCTTTTGCCTCATAATAAAACCAAAAAACTCCTTTTTCCATGACTACATTTCCTTTCTATCATTTTCCTAAAAACCCGTATCTACTGCAATAATTTTCATCTATAGTCCTACCAATCATTTTGTACAAACTCGCGTTGACTGATGTGGGATTCCTTAAGGCTCGCCTTTCAACAAGTCTCAACCCATAAACCTTAGCACCTTCTTTGGATAGATACTAGAGTCATCATTAATACCTTGAGGCTTGTATGCCCTAATGACAATTTCTCTCGCCAACAGTCATGGGAACACATCAATTTCCCTTGATCATTGGATCTTGCAAGTGGCTCAACATTAGATCATTTATTCGCACTTCGCAAGATGTACTTGGGTACCTTAGCACTCATTGACATCAATAGTGAGTTTTCCTCGCGTTGGTTAACGACATCCATTAATGGTTGGTAATCCAGTAACTTCTTTTCATGCTCGACATCGACACATCCATTCGCATGACTAGAATTGTACCATCGGGTTTTTGTAATAAGTGAAGACTATATATTTTTCATTACTCCATTAGCAATTTCAACAAAATTATTTCAGCCATATGAGACTACGACAGTTCCACTTTCAGACATCATCTTCCGATTCATACAACCAAGCAGCAGTTCATATTCTTTCACTTATCTAGCAGCATGCCATTTTCTCTCATCCAACAAAATCAGCATCACATTTTCCTGATCCAGAAGCAGCAGTAGCTACATTTATATTTCATATTTCATCAACGATTTGGGTAAGTGAAGGTATGTTATTTTCTAATTTTTAATCAAACAATTTCTTACATGTTGAAAATAAATGAACTTGGAAAATTCCCTCACCATATTGCATTATCTTTCTCCTTTTCGTAAACATAACACATATTCAGTTTGGGGGAGGGAATATTCATTCCATTCATCACCTCATATATTTACGACCAACATGGCTCTTCCAAACTACACTTCGTTGCAGTTGATTCAAATACATTAATATCCATCTTGGCATGATTCAAAAATATTAGAAAAGGTTTTCTTATGCATATTAATGACTTATCATTTCCAGTACATGTAAAAAATAAAAATAAAATAAATGAATGTTGTTAACACAAGAACCAACATTTGTTATAGTCATGGTTGTTAACACAAGAACCAACCATAGAAAATATCAATTGCAGTACATGTATTTCACATTCTGGTATTATGAATTGTTAGAAACCATAATCATGCAAATCCAAAAAAAATTAATCCATGCAAGGTTGCATGAGGACATGCAACATGTTCAGTTGGGGCGTATGTTAGGTCTCGTAATTGTCGCATTTTTATCATGTTTATCCTCGCTATTCCTCACATTCCATCACCTCATTTAACCATTCATCATACCATTTCCATGGGTTCCTCATTATTTTCCAATTTATTTATTTTTAATATTATAAGAGAATTTATGATTAATTATTGGAAAATTAGCATATTTCATTAATATCTCAAAGGTGGATGAGCTTTGTAATGTAGGATTACTTGGAAGGATTATTCAAAAATCTTATCAAATATTTCCTCCGCCATTTCAAGAATTCAAAGGATAATTTTTCAAACTTATTCCAAGGAGAAGAGCATGGAGATTCCAAGGAGAATATCATGGAGATTTGGATAACATATCTCATTCAAGATTTGTGAGAGATGAGTGAGGATTTGAAGGGATCATATTTTGTAATTATAGGGATATTGGTTGAGAGAAAAGTGGATTTGTAATTATGAGTTGCTTATCTTGTTTTCAAAGCACTCATGTATAAAAGATAGTGCTCTCTCTTCATTTGGATATTATCCGAATGATGAATATGGGAAATATAGGAAGAAGTATCATATTGAATTTAGAATTAGAGTGTAGAATGAAGTTTTGGTTTTTTAATCTTTCATGATATAATAAGATTGTGTTTTTCTTCATTGTTAATATATGTTGACATTGGTTACTCTTCACATGTTTTTTTTCTCTTATACAATTGCACATTTCAAATTTATGATATGATGTTGTGGTAATGTTGTTGGAGTAGAATTTTGGAGGAAGGACTTTCAGGTTCTCCTAAGTTAGGAGCCTATTCTCTCGCTTTCTACAGGTCACAAATTGTTTCTCTTTAGTCTCTCTTCTTGAGGACAGTAATCTGGGGAAGGACAACCAGGTACTCCTAAGTTAGGAGCCTCTTCCTTTGTTCATTACATCTTGAATTAGAGACGAAAGCATTATACTAGGCTAGTTTAACTTCAGTCCTACATTTCCATTGCATGTGCTTCGTAAGTCTACAAATTCCTCGGATTGATAATTATGTTAGGGAAATTATTTGACGATGATAGTTTCACCCAACAAAAGGTAAGTTGTTTGTACCAAAAAAAAAATATCTTAGGAAGTTAATATTGAAGGGAACTCATACAGCCCCGTATGTTGCACATCTAATAGTGAAGAAAATGCATGAGGAATTAAAACAGATATTTTTTTGGGAAATAATGAAAAAGGGTATAACACAATTCATATCTTAATGTCTAGAATGTGAGCAAGTTAAAGAAAAACATCATCACCCTGCAGGACTACTACAACAATGTTATACCCGAAACCAAGTGAGAATTTGTTGCAATGGATTTTGTGGGGATATTCCTATAACACCCCACAGACATGCCTACACTAAGGTAGTTGTTGAAAAACTCAAAAAAATTTCCCACTTCATTCCAGTTGAAAGCACTTGTGACACGACTACTACCACTCAAGTTTTTCTAAAAGAGATATTGTGCCTACATGGAGTGCCTTGAAATATCATATCCTAACAGAGATTCAAAGATTACTTCTAGATTCTAGAAAACCCTCCTAAATTCTATGGTAACATAACTCAACTTTAGTATTTCATATCATCCAAATACTGATGGGAAAATAGAAAGAGTAAACAAAGTATTAGAGGACATGTTGAGAATATATGTCATGGACCAACATAATCAATGGGAAAAATATTTTCCCTTGGTGGAATCTACTTATAATAATAGCTATCACAATTCCATTAAGGTGGCTCCATATGATGTTCTTTATGGAAGACCCTATCGTATGCCCCTAAGCTAGGATTGCTTGGAAGATCGAGAAATATTGGGACCAAACATGTTACATGAAATAGAAGAGTATATGATTACAATAAAACAAATATTGGAGGCAAGAGACTAGCATAAAAGTTATGTAGATGTAGAAAGAATTGATAGAAGCTATAAGTAACGTGACAATGTTTTTGTTAGAATTAGACCCTCAAAGAGTTCCTTTAGGTTTTATAAAGGAAAAAAGCTATCCCCTATGTTTTTTGGGCCATTCAATATTCTAAAAAGGATAGGCACAATTGCCTATAAGCTCGATCTTCTACCCCATCTAAGAAATACGCATGATTTTTTTCATGTTGATGTGCTTAGGAATTATGTACCTAATCCATCCCATGTACTAAATTTTGAGGATTTACAGGATTCTGAGTGGGTTTCTCTCCAAACTGAACCATTATATATACTAGACTATATGGTTCGACAGTTTAGGAACTAGCTAATTCGATAAGTTAAGGTCCAATGGGACCAATATACTCCAGGGTATGCTACATGGGAGGATGCAAATACTAGGCATCATGATTTTTCCTATTTATTTGATCAGGATTGATAAACTTAGACTCAAGATGATAGTTTTGAATAAGTATTCTTTTGAGGGATAAATTATGTCTAGATGAACCTATAATATTATGTTTTAAAAGTATTTGATATGATGTGAAGTCACATCATGTGATTGTATGAACTTATATGATTAGATGTTAATTATTCATGCATAAAAGTAATCAAATCTATGCAAATAATATTGATATAAATAACAATGTATCTTTGTGATGACATACAAATTTATGAAATTTCCTACTACTCAAGATGTGGATTTATTTTCTAGAAGAAAATGATGATATAATTACAATGACTGAAAGAACGCCAATTTATTCAATGAATTCATGGAAGTAAATATATTTGATGATGAATTATATTCAAAAAATTGATGAATGATGATAATAATTCTTATGAGAATCATGGGTTTTTTCTCTCTATAAGATATGTTTTTATGCATTATTATGGTCCCCATATGTCGAAATATCAATGAAGGGATGAGATAACATGAGTTGGTCCCATTATTCCCTGAATGTCAATGCTATTCTATGAAAATTATGTTATCTCTGTGTTATAATTATTTTTATCTGATTTGGGTTACCATATGTCGAAATATTGATGAAGGGAACAGATAACATGAGGCGGTCCCTCATGCCCCAAATCTCAATACTAACCTTATATGAAAATTATGATATCATGTTATTTCATTTATTATGTTGGAATGTCTCTAATATAGATGTAATGACAATAGTTAATATGATATTTCATGATGTGATGGTATGGGGACAAATCAATATACTATTCTTTGTAGATTGGAATTTCAAGTTTAGAAGGAAGGAGGAAATTATATGTCATTGACAAATCCCTACCTTGGTGACAAATTCTTGTAGACGATATTCCTATCTTGATTATAGATGTCTGCCTTGGTGGCAGATGATGTTCCTATCTTGGTGAAAAATTCCTACAAATGATATTCATGTCTTAATGACAGATGCCTTCCTTGGCGTAAGATGGTATTCCTATCTCGGTGACGGATTCTGCCTTGATGGCATATGACATTCTTATCTTGGTGATATATGTCTACCTTGGTTTTATATGATGTTCTTGTATTGGTGACAGATTCTTGCAGACGATATTCCTATCTTGGTGATAGATGTTTTCCTTGAGGCTTGGTAGCAGATGATATTGTTGTCTTGGTGACAAATGCCCAAATTGGTGGTAGATGATATTCCTATCTTGGTTATTAATGTATGCCTTGGTGGTAGATGATGTTCCTATCCTTGTGATGCATGCCTGCAAATGATATTCTTGTATTTATGACAAATCCCTGCCTTGGTGGCAGATAATGTTCCTATCTTGGTGGAAAATTCCCACCTTGCTGGAATATGATATTATGGAAAGATGAAGTGCATTATTCTAACAACCCCTGGTTGATTTTTATAAATAAAATATATCCAAGTTCATGGGACATGTATTCCAATATGAATGGTGGGAAAACATTATAGTGGGAATCACTTAAGGTTTCTTAATGGCCATGGAAATTGGAAAAGGAATTGGAAAAGGAAAAGAGGAAATAAATGGAATTTAACTAAGGAAATAAAGAAAAATAGGAGAAAATTAAGATGAAGAGACACAAATATGCATGTAAGGAAAATTATAGAGACAATGAAGGAAAATGAATAAAAGGGAAAAAGGAAAGGAAGAGACTAGACATCAATAATAAAAAGGCTCTTGACAAATAGTTGAAATCTTTTGCCCAGATTTTGATCAGGTGTAGCAAAGAAGAGAGAATAAGCACCTGGACAAGAAAGCAATGGAAATCAAAGGATAGCAAGAGGAAATTTGGACAACGGAAATAAAGGACATAAACTAGATGTGGATTGTAGGTAACAATCGGCATGAGATTTAGTTGTAAGCCTAGATTCGAATGCATGGTACATGCATTAGTTTATTATTTATGCTTGTTTTATTTTGCATGGGATTTTCTCTAATGATAGTGGTTTCATCCTTTCCTGTTCATTTCCTAGATAGCCATGATGTAGTGGGTCACATCTTTTATTATCTTTGGATTGTCGGTAAATTCGGATCCTAATTGAGGTGGTCTCGGGAAAGTTCCCAAGGGTCAAGTGGGGAAATGGGATTTCTCCTAGAACTCTTGACAAATGGGTGGAGACAAGAAAATTCCTCTAGATCTAGTGAAGCAAGTCGAAGGCATCCAAGCTTGTTTTGATGTTAGTAATTCATGGACCAGTTTAGGTGAAATCATCGTGGTTGAGTGTTAAGGTGTTTTGGCCTCTGGAAGCCCTAGTTAGTTCTATTTTGGTTTAGCCCATATTATCCCACATTCATGCTTGAAATATGGCATGGGGATGATTGGCTAAAAGAGATATTTGGTTCAGCCCAATCTATTTTCGAGTGGTACATGGAAGTCCCTAACTTCGTTGGCTTTTGTGTATGTTAATATAAGTTATTTTGTTATTGTGATTGATGGGCACTTGTAATATTTATTATGTTGATCTTATGACTAAATTTCATGGATTATATTTTGGTTATATGTTGTTTATATGCATGATTATATGATGTTCTCTTGTTTAGGATTTGTTCATGATTGATAATTTATTGAATGAATCATGAATTCATGGGCTAACAAGTGTTTTTGTAGCTACCTTGAGAGGGAATTGGATATTCTTGATAATTATTTGATGAAGTTCATAATTTTATGATCAGATATGCATTCATGACTTGTAGCTTCCAAGTTTACTTTCTATTTGACGAAATGTGTATCGTGTATTAGGCATGTCTAGGTCAATATATTTCTTTCTTATTGGTTGTTTTGACTTTTTATCACCTGATACTTGACTCTAGAAATTTCTAGTTAATTTTGCGAAGGGGCATGTATTCCAGCCCTGAAAAAGTGCTTTGCCACTGCATGCAAAAAACTGGAAGATTTTGGTCATAACTGCATGCAGGAATGCTTGTGGGTGTAGTTGGAGCCTTCCAAACGCATGCACAGTGTGTCAAGGTTGTGGTTGGAGGGTAAATATTGTGAAAATAAGTTCCATATCAGGGATTGATCACCAGTGGTGGTTGTCAGACTCCTGAGTAATATGGTGTCCCCGATGGGTGGTAGTAAGAGTCTTGGTTAGTAGGCCCCACTTCCGTAACTGGAGCTTGGAGGTCGGGCCATGTCATAGTAACTCTCATCTCATGTTCACCCTGGAGAGCTTGTAAAATAGGGTAAATGTGGGATGGGGTGGTTACAAAGTGGTATCAGAGCGAGGTTGCAACACTAGACCTCGAGGTACATGTAGATGGTTATGGTTATCATGTGTGTAGTTATTGTTTCAGTTTGTATTATATATATAAATATATATCATGCTAATCTATACTGAGTTGTGCAAATGTAATAGCCTCCCCTGAGATACACTAAGATATGAATTTGATTATCTCATTTTTTTTTGTTTATTTAACATGGTATGTTTGCAGGAAATAGAAGATCAGACATGAAGATAAGAATGGTGGACTACAACTCACATTACTCCCTTTACAGTCTTGTTGTGAATTCTATGGAATGGGAAGATTTAGTTGGACAGCAAGGAGAAGAGTATTCCCCTGATCTACCAGATACACTGAGGAGTCGAAGGGTAGAGATTAGAAGTTCCAAGGCAAATAATAATAGGTTGATTGAGGCATGGGAAATACATTCTAGAGCTCAATAAAATCAAACTGAGTTTAATTCAACGGTTCTTTAGAGTCTTGGTTAGTAGGCCCGACTTCCATAACTGGAGCTTGGAGGTCGGTTCATGTCATTGTAACTCTCATCTCATGTTTACCCTGGAGAGCTTGTAAAAGAGGGTAAATGTGGGATGGGGTGGTTAGAAAGTGGTATCAGAGCGAGGTTGCAACACTAGACCTCGAGGTACATGTAGATGGTTATGGTTATCATGTGTGTAGTTATTGTTTCAGTTTGTATTATTATTATGTATGCATCATGATATAAATATATATATATATATAATCTATACTTTGTTGTGCAAATTTGATAGCCTCCCCTCATATACACTAAGATATGAATTTGATTATCTCTTTTTTTTTGTTTATTTAACATGGTATGTTTGCAGGAAATAGAAGATTAGACATGAAGATAAGAATGGTGGACTATAGGTCACATTAATCCCTTTACAGTCTTGTTGTGAATTCTATGGAATGGGAAGATTTAGTTGGACAGCAAGGAGAAGAGTATTCCCTTGATCTACCAGATACACTGAGGAGTCGAAGGGTAGATATTAGAAGTTCCAAGGCAGATAATAATAGGTTGATTGAGGCATGGGAAATACTTTCTAGAGCTCAATAAAAGTAAATTGAGTTTAATACAGCGGTTCTTCGGAGCCTTTCATATTTGCAGAAGCAAGGACAGATGGGGATCAGTTATGGAGTGTAGAAAATCCACGTCGATTCAAACTAATATTTGTAATATGGTAAAACAAAATACTTGAATCTACTCTACAAATTTTGGAAACTAATTATGATCGCAAAATCACATGAACAAGAAAGAGAAATAATTTCAATCGCACAACACAAATATTTATCTAGAGAAATCCTTAGCTAAAAACCCTAATATTTATATATTTCATAATCCAAAGAATATGAGAACAATACAAAGCTTCTCTCAAGCTTGAGAGCTCTCTTCATTATCTCTATCTGTCTCACTGCTTCCTAGGCTAACTCTGGCCAATACTTAGCCAATTTCCTACCCTTCCAATATCTTTCTTCCTTGAACATTTCAATGAGAATTAGCCCCTATTTAATAGGAATTTTCCTCCATTAGATTAAGTAGTTCCTTTAGGCTCTTCCTCTAACTGCATGCACCATTTGTACAACCTGGATAATTATAAAATTGATAGTAAACTTCCCTCTAACTCCAATCTCAATTGGGTCTTCCTCATAACTAACTTGCATGAGTTATTTTAAGTGAATTATCAGTTATATGTGTCAAACGCAAGCATGGAAAAGACAAGGATAGGAAGATAAGTGTGAGATGAAATATTATTCATAATA
Source organism: Pinus albicaulis (assembly GCA_034641835.2). Lineage (NCBI taxonomy): Eukaryota > Viridiplantae > Streptophyta > Pinopsida > Pinales > Pinaceae > Pinus > Pinus albicaulis. The sequence goes on along the minus strand of CM076579.1, from coordinate 1,480,609,265 downwards.
AAATATATTTATAATACATTGGAGCGACCCTTGGATTCATCTTCCAAGGTATCATGGACTCCTCTTTGATCGTTCGCCATCCACACTAACCTTAGGAGGATTAGGTGTCCAATATTCACCCCCTTAATCTGAAGGGGTATGTATGAGTCCAAGAAGAGAGTTGTAATACAAATTGGAAGCACCAGGTTGAATGTGCTCTCTAAAATGTTGGCATAAGGAGGTGTTTTAAGGATGACCACCAACATTGGAATGCTTAGTGTAGTTCCCATAACTCTTCCAAATCTGGCAAGAAAATGAGGTCTTCTGCTAGAGGAAGTGCTCCTAATGCTTTGAAGAGAGATACCTTCCACTTGGAAGAAGGGAGGTATACAACCTGTATAAAAAGGGAGAACCTCAAGCTGAAAAGGGAGATCTCATCCTCTGATGGTTTAAGGATGACCACCAACTCTAGAATGCTTGATGCATTTTCTGGAACTCTTCCAAAACTGGAAAATGGAAAAGATACGGTCATATATCATGAGGAAATATCGAGTTAAGATTTCACTCATGAACCCTTGGAAGCACTCAGAACTCATGGGGATTGATTCATAGTGTATGTTGAATTTTTTTTGCTTTCGGTGTTTTTTGGCTTTTTTGTGCTTGATTTGTGGTTTTGACTGTGATTGGTGCATGGTCATGCCACTTTGTTTGTGGCTTCTTATATTTTTATGTTTTATTTATCTTTTCTTCTTATTCTTTCCTTTTATGTTTTTAGGGTATTGGGAATTGTTGGGGAAAGAGTAAATTTAATGGAGCTCGAGGAGAGCTGAGTGAAACCCAATAGATAATATAAGACGCAGATGAAGCCTGGTATATGAATAAAGGTAAGTTTAAGGCAAGAATATGACATCCAATTAGGTTGGTTAGGTCCATTGGGACAAATAGATAGTGGTGAGACAGTCATGAGAAAGGTAACAAGAAAGGTAAAGTAAATGGGCTTGAGGTAACATATGTCTTGGCTAAGCTGGGAATTGTTGTTCTCAATGTTGTGCATATGTTGCACGCAAAAAGGAATTTATCTTAACCTTGACATTATGAACACTGGTAATTATATTGTGATCATATAGCTATATTTGTGTGTGTGTGTGTGTGTGTGTGTGTGTGTGTGTGTGCAAATTAAATGGGCTTGATGTAACAGATACCTTGGCTAAGTTGGGAACTGTTGTCCTCAATGTTGTGCATGCGTTGCACAGATAAAGGAAGTTCTCTTAACCTTGAACTTATTAAAACTGGTAATTTTGTTGTGATCATATATGTGTGTGTGCGTGTGTGTGTGTTATATGTATATGTATATGCATATGCATTTTCTGACAGGGTCATCAGAGATAATTCTTCTGGAAGAATGATTATTTTATGTAGGTGAATGGCATGAAAATATCCCTAGTTTATGAGGAATCAAGTGGATAGAGTAGCCCTGGAAAATCTATGACGTTAATATCATGTGGATATGATTTTGATATTATGTGTTTATAACTATGCCCATGTTTATGTTATGGCAAGAAATGTTTAAGGATACATCAATGGAATGAAGTGTAATCTACGGTATGTTGGGATAAGCATGGATAGTGGAAAAATCCAAAAACCCGGGACTTGGGTTGTGGATGCACGCAGTAAAGCATGGGAAAGACACTAGAACCAAGGTTTCCTGGTAGAGATGGTGTGGTCTCTGGATGTGTAGTACTACTATTGCGTACATGTTGTACATGTTGTACATGTTGTGTTGTGTACATATAGTACATGTGGTGTTGTGTACATATCGCATATGTTGTGTTGTGTACATGTGGTACAGTGTTATGCATATTGTGTATTCGTTGTATTGTGGCATGTGTATTTGTTGTGTTGTACTATGTGTATGTATATGTGTTGTGTTTTACATTATTTATGTGTATTTTTTTTCAAGGGGATTGGTTCTCGATATCCCTAGAGGTTGTGGGTTGGAGCCCTGTAACAGCTTGGGTTCCCTGGAGATTATGTGTTGGAGCCCTGTAACAACTTGGGTTCCCTGGAGGCTGTGGGTTGAGATGGTAGTCCCAAGATCCCTGGATAGGTTGTGATGAGACCAACCTTGAGTTTTTGATATTGAGGTCAAAGGAAATATAGTCTCTAGATTCCCTTGGTGTTGATATTGCATATGGAAGAGAAGAGAAGGCAATGGGTTCTTTTCGGGTTTGGAAATCGAATCAGTGTGTGTACGAAAAGAAAAAAGAACAAAGGAAGAAGAAAATAATGGCTTGAATATAAGTCTTAGTATTTTATTTGAGTTTTTAATCATGCACATAATCTATTAATTTTATTTATTATGGTTGAGTGTTGAGCTAACTAAATGTGATATGTTTATATATGATGATTTTATCAAAGAGCTAATTGGCTTGTTGTGACAAGAAGTAAATAGAATTGAAATTGTACCTTATTAATGATATCTCAATGAGGTATGATTTGAATTTATTACAATTCCTTTTCAGTATAATGGAAATTATTTTCTTGGTACAAGAAAGCATGGAAATGCCCAGTTTGGGTGGTTGGAACTAGATTCAATATTGTTAGCAACAACAGTGAAAGGAATTGGAACATGCAACAGTGTGTTGGTAAAGCATTTAGGAGCAGGGCCATTATGAGACACTAGTACCCAATATTTTCCATTGATTTCCATAATCATTTTATGACCGATATGATGGTTTTGAGACAGGGATAAGCCTTGGTTTTTGGACCTTCCGATGCAAGGAAACCTTTCCAAGGGATGGATCACTTGAGGGACTGGAAAGAAGAGAAGGAGATGTCGGGGAACTTGGAAGATGAGTGACTACATGGAAGGGGGTGACCAGATTTCTCGAGGGAATGGGAAGCATAGAATGGAAGTTCAAGGAATAATTTTTTTTGGTCATTAGCATTGGTAGATGAAATCAAAAGAACATTTGGATTGTTCCAGAAAAAACTGAAATGGAAACTGTTAACTAAAGGAAAATTTACTGCAAGTACTATAGATTTGGACATTGCAGGCATGCTTTGATTTTAGCAGCGGATTTTGGACTTCCTAGGAAGGAGCTGAATCCTGGTAATACTTTGAGGGTGGAGATGTGAGCCTCTAGACACCCTTTTCGCAGATGTGAGCATAGTATCCTTTTATTTGTTGGTTAAATCAAATGTACATATGTATATGTGTGTATATCGAGGTAAATATTGTATCGAGTTGTGTTTATAAAGCTCCATAAACAATATTTTTATTTGTTGGTTGAAGAAAATGAGTTTGTGTGTGTGTGTGTGAGTGTGTTTGTGTGACATTGAAAATACTACATCAATTTGTGTTATAAATCTCCAATAAGTGGTATGTGTGTCATGTTTTTCATGTTGGTCATGGTCTTCAGCAGTTTTTTATTGTAAACACCACATCGAGTTTTGTTATAAAGCTCCATGGTCAGTACGTTTTATTGGTCATAAGTTTCATTGAACACTGAGGATGGTGTTCCCCCAAGGAGTAGGGGTTTTTAACAGCCCCTAGTTGATTTTTCATGCAAATAAAATAAAACCAAGGTCATGGGAGATGTATTCCAAGTTGAATGGTGGGAAAAATTTATAGTGGGCATCACTTGCAGCTTATTAATGGCTATGGAAATTGGAAAAGGAAAATAGGAAATAAATGGCATTTAATTAAGTAAATAAAGGAAAATAAGAGAAACATAAGATGAAGATACAAATATGCATGCAAGGGAAATTAGAGAGAAAATGAAGGAAAATGAAGAAAAAGAAAAAAGGAAAGGAAGAGACTAGACATCAATGATAAAAAGGCGCTTGAGAAATATTTGAAAGATTTTTCCCAACTTTTTATTAGGTGTAGTAAAGGAGAGAGAACAAGCACTTAGAAAAGCAAGCAATGGAAAGCAAGGGAGTTCAAGAGGAATTTTGGACAACAACAACTAAGGAAAGAAATTAACTATCGATCACAGGTAATAGTGTGCATGTGAGATTTAGCGTGTATGGATTTGAATGCATGTTACATGCATTGGTTTATTATTTATGCTTGTTTTCATTGGCATGGGAATTACCTAGATTGACATTGGTTTCAACCTTGCCTTGTCATTTCTTGGATATCCATGATGTAGTGGATTGCCTCTTTTATTAGCTTTGGACAGTTGGTAGACGTGGATCCCGGTTGAGGTGGTCTCGGGAAAATTCCCAAGGGTCAAGGGTGGAGATGGAGATTTTCTTGAAACTCTTAATGGATGGGTGGAGACAAGAAATTCCTCTAGCGTTGGTGAAGGAAATCAGAGGCATCCAAGCTTTTTTTGATGTTAATTATTTCTAGACCGGTGTAGGTTAAATCACTATGGTTGAGGGTTGAGGTGGTTTGACCTCTGGAAGCCCTAGTTGGTTCTATTTGGGTTTAACCCATATGATCCCACATTCATGCTTGGAAAATGGCACGAGGTTGATTGGTTGTAAGAGAGATTTAGTTCAGCCCAATCTATGGTCAGGTGGTATGTAGAATTCCCTAACTTGGCTGGATTTTTCATATGTTAATATAAGTTATTTTTTTATTGTGATTGATGAGCACTTTTATTGGTTATTATGCTAATATTATGACTTATTTTCATGGATTCTATTTACATTATATGCTAGTTATATGCATGGTTATATGATGTTCTCTTGTTGAGGATTTTCTCATGATTGATAAGTTACTGAATAATTGATGAATTCATGGGATGGCAAGTGTTTTTTTAGCTACCTTAAGAGGGCATTGGATCTTCTTGATAATTATCTGGTGAAGTTCAAAATTTTATGATCAAATATGCATTCATAACATGTAGCTTCTATTTTTACTATATGTTTGACAAAATTTTTATCATGTATTAGGCATGTCTTGGTCAAGATATTGCTTGAGTATTGGCTATTTATACTTGTTATCACTTGAGACTTGACTCTGGAAATTTATGTGTAATTTTGGGAAGTGGCCTATAGGCCAACCCTGAAAAAGTGGCATAGATCTCGCCACCACATGCATAGAATTGGAATATTTTATTCATAACAGCATGCCAGAAGGCTTCTGGGATTCGTTGGAGCCTTCCAACCACATTCACATTGTGTCAAGGGTGCGGTTGGGAGGTAAAGTTCATGAAAAGAAGTTACAACTCAGGTACTCATCACCAGGGGTGTTTTTCAGACTCCTGAGTGATCTGGTGTCTCTGATGGGTGGTAGTAAGAGTTTCGGTTAGTAGGACCCACTTCCATAACTATAACTTGGAGTTTGGGTCATGTCATAGTAACTCTTAGCTCATGTTTACCCTAGAGAACTTGTAAAAGTGGGTAAATGTGGGATGGGGTGGTTACAATTATTAAGTTAACTCTGGGATGAAGTTCATTGAAGTGCGGAAGTATTTCATGTCCCAAAAATAATTAAAAATAACAAAATGCACAAAAAATAAAGACATAGTTGTCCATTGGGTCTTGGATAGATGGTGATCAGGTGCTCTATTAAGGAACTCCCTTGATGTGAAGTCACTGGTTCAATTCCCCACCCCAATCGTGGTGATATATTGGACATGATGAAGAGGTAGTACCACCAAGATTACAAAATAATAATAATAAAGACATAGTTAAAGACAAATAAATACATAGGGAAAGAGAATTCAAGATAAAAGATAATTATGAAAAGTGAAATCTTGGGATTGAGTCCTATATAAGAATCTATATAATAAAGGGGAAAATAAGAAGAGATACATATTTGAGGAAATAGACTATTAATAATGGAAAAAGTAGATTGAGGCTTGAGGGTGGCTTACTATTAAGCTGAGCCTACAGTTGGGAGGAGATTTGTTCCCTATACCTTTGTTATGGAGTTTCTAAAGCAAAATCAGGAAGGAGTTGGAAATTATAGTAGTTCCAGTAAGTAGGAACCATTCTCCAAATAAGGGTATGTACCTTCGCTTATTATTTTATGGAATTTCACCTTGCACCTTAAAGTGATAAGAAACCAATAATTGCAGTTGTATTTAAGCAAGAAAACTCTTTTTAAAATGAATACAATGTACAAGACTATATTTGATGATACTAATACTAGGTTTTCTTGGTGTATATATAGGATACAAAGGGTACAATTATAATAAAATGGGACCATGAGGGGTTCTGACCTACATAACAATGTAAAAATAGAAATGTAATAACTCAATGTCTAGGGATTAATAAGGGTTTTTTGTGTTTACATGGGGTTATATAGGGCTTAACATAAGTTTTTGTAATTGAGAAATATTTACCCAAGCCTATATTTTTATAATACTTTTGTGGAAATGAGAGACACTAAGGCGAAGAGAAAAATTCAAATTGGGTAACAATTTCATGCCATATATTGGAGGGAAAAAATAATGAAATGAGAAAACTATTACTCTTTTGATATAGACATCCTTTTTTAAGAATTGGAAAGTCGAAAAATGAAAAGTATAGATGATTAATTAATTAATTGTATAATCTACATTTTTTTGAGGAAAATGAGGTGAACCATTAGGTTAAATCATTGATGGAATTTTATGGCTAAATTTATTGTCAAGGGGATTTTTATTCATATGATACAATGACAAGAACCTACTCATATTTTATTAAAGTTCAAACATATGCTCAAATAAATATTAACAATGATAGTGAAAACCACTAAATTGAGGAGTGGATAAGTTCTCAAATCACAATTCTAGGGCCAAGTAAAAAGGATGCTAATAGAATTTGTAATATATTTATTAAAAATGTTACCTTTTCTAGGCTAGGGATAGGGAGTGAAGTATATTTATTGCATGGCTATTAGCTAACTACATTTGTATAAGTAAGCTCTAGATCCACTTAATTCTTGGGTGGTTCTTCTCCACCTTAAATTTCTTCTTATTATTATTTCTATACTTCCTTACTTTATGTCTCTAAATATTCTATTTCAAGTACTTCATATCTATTGTAGGATGTAGTAGATAATTCAACCCGAGTTTTCTATTTTGGCTACAACCCCCTAGACTACATGTTTTTTCACCTTTTATTTATTAGTTCTACTCCATCTCACTAGAATATTTCAAAGGTTCTTATGAAGTGGGTTGATCCTTTTTATAACTTGAAAAACTCTTAGTGAAGTGTCCAAACTCATTTCTAGTCTTGCACTTCAAAGGAAGTTACACATATTCTAGTACTATTTTGCAACTCAAACCATCCATGTTAACTTTCACCACCTTTATAAATCCCTTCTCTTGGTCCTCGAATGTAAGAAAAATGTTTTCCTCCACCTAAGCATGGTATCTCAATGGAATTTTACAAGGTTCATTTCCAATAGTCCACACATATTCTAGCACAAGAAAACTGAATTTCTTTTTTGCACTATTGAAAATTAATAATTCAACTCAATTTTTCTTCGGTATCTCTAAGGGAGGAATATTCCAAGAAATTAAATGGAGATGAGGTAACCTAAATGACATAGAGGCTGCAATAATATTTATTTATAGGATAAAATCAAGGGACCAAGGAGAAGGAAGCATTCCCTTTTATCCCATGAAATAGGTTCCAAATAAAAATACCAAATCTCAATCCTACTTACTATTAAATATATAAAAAAAATATACACAACCACAAGCATAAGATAACCCTTACCTTGGATCTTGGGAATCTAATGTTCTACTATCCATGAATATATAGCTCTTTGATTGGACCAAAGATTGGTAAAATTTCCTATAATGCATGCTCATACCAAATGAGGAATTTTCTTCCTTTCTCTGAAGATGAGATGTCTCAGTGGAGGATGGAATTTACCCAATTTATAAATATACTAAGCACTAGTATTTCACTAGAACACCTCCATTCTAGATTGGTAGGAGCACCCCATTATTTCTCCACCAAGAATAAGCTTCATCTCAATAATGTCATCCAAGGTTCTAGGTTGACAAACTTTCACAGTTAATCTTGGTGGGTTGATCAATGCATGATGTGCTCAAAATATAAATGATAAGGGTAAACCATAGTTGTGGGTTGGGCTTAATTCAATGGTTAACCTATGTGCAGTTCTATGATTATTCCCATCAACATCCTTTTCATCATAAAAATTGTATATAATATTTTTTTTTAATTCCTCAAAGACAACAAAAATAATTTTATTTGATAAAATGTTATTCTTCATATGAATTTGATCATTTTCATAGCTTCAATATAGAGAATGTTTTTAATTATCCTTGATCAACATAAATTTATCATAATAGTTTTGGTTTCACATTCTAGATATTACATCAAAAACTTCAAATAGGAAAATCACAACATTCCTCAACGATATTCCCAAATAGCATGTAGAGATATCTTATAGGTTGCCTTATATCCCAAAACAATTATAAACAATGTCTAATAGTTCTCCATATACTAGAATAATAATTCTAGAAATAAAAAATTGAATATGATATTCATAGGACTAATCTTCCCTAAAGAAAAAAATTGTATTTTCTTGGAGAAATGGAGAACAAACAAACAACCAAACAAAATCCTTAGCCCCTTGGAAATTACTCTTTGCAATGAAGAGTCAAAACATTTGTTCCATGTGACCATCCACCATGTTACTCAAGTGTTCTCAAGGGCTCTCACCTTCATTAAGCCTAGTAGGATGGAATGGCACAAAACATGCAGCTTTATTTTTTAGAAATGGCACAATACCTAAAAATATTTATACATCCTATGGATGGAAGAATCGATTTGCTATATCATGTTTTTTGGTTAAAACCTTACTCCAGTCTTTAGAAATAAATTTCTCCACGTAACTCTTCAGACTTAAGTAGTGTTCACTCTCAGTATTTTCTGAAAGCATTATTGATTTTTAGTGATGGGAGTCGAAAGTTATGGAACATCTTGTGGCCATGGGTCTCACTTGTATGTATATTTTTCACCTTTTCATATCCTTTGGTTCTGTTGTAGCACAATTTTACTCAGCCAAAATTCGAGAGAGATTTCCACTAGGGAGAATTATTCAGGAATTACATATAACTATGGACACAGATCTTATCATGATATTTGCTTCCTTGCCATTTTTGTGATATTTGTGCTGGCAACATATATAGGGGGTGTGTTTTCCATTACTAACCATAACAGCAAATATAAGCATGCGGGATCCTTTGTCTATCACCATGATTCCAGCAGCTGTGTGAGAGAAGTTGTTGATCAAAGTTTGGCATCACCAAATGATGATTCACTAATGATTACCAGAGATAAATTCAAGGATGAAGAAATAAATCCACCCATGATCTCTATTAAACTGCAACTGCAATTTTAGCATCTAAGACATCTTTCCAAGGAATTGTCAATCAACAACAGAGGATATGTTTTGCAGTGTCATAAGAATGACAATAGAGTAGCGCAGGACAGATGTGAATGTTTAGACTTTGGCGATGACCTTTTTACTATAGGTAGTTGGGAACAGAAAGATTTTATTAGTAGAGATGGTCAGATGAAGTAGTCATCCCAAGTTTTTCTTTGCTTCAATTGATTAGCGTAATGAAAAGGCTGCAGGGGAACTCATGGGATTATCTCAGAAAAGCTTATGAATTGTAGGATTGAATGAATGGCAGTGACTTCATCTGTCAAATTGTGCAAGATATCAGGGAAACGTTTGAAGGGTGAAAAATACTTACACAAAAACGCAGATCCTCCCAGGTCACGATTTTCATTTTCAAATTGTGGGCAAACGAAGGAAAATTTCAAAAAACCACGACATGGGTTTTTTGCAGAGTATGCCCAATTGACTGCAGCGTGGAAATTTCCCAAAAATCCAAATCTGTTTAAGAGATTTTAATGATTCTTCAAATGTCTGTTTTTCCAGAAAACGTCTTTCAAAATTGGGTTTGAATCATTCGACTGAAATTCGGTTTGTGTTTGACATTTTTGTTTACATAAGAGAGAACAGTGTTTCTAATGCAACTGATTTAGTCCGTCGACCATACATTTTAGAGCATCTTTTGGCTGAACATGCAGCCCTGAACAAGGGTGTCCAAATTCTCGGTTATCTATTTTGGACAATGTCTGACAATTGGGAATGGGCAGATGGTTATGGTCCGAAGTTTGGATTGGTAGCTGGTTCTGCCAGCTCAGAATTGCATAAAGGAGAAAATGCCGATAATGTTGGTTCTCACACATCTCAAACTGGGAGCGTATTCATATCTGGCTACACTACAACAGATCATGAAGCTCTGGATGGATTTCTGGATGATGAAGACCTCGAGTCATCGGAAGATGAGGAAGAAGATTAGCTCAGATCCAACGGTTTGCGGGGGTATGAAGTAAACGAATTTTATGGGAGACAGCACCCCCGTAGATGGTTTAGTTGAAACCACTATTTACCAAGATCGACGGCTGTGATGTATTACGGCATCTCTTGGCCCTTTTCCAGAAACCACTATCATTACCCCCCGTAGGTGGTTATTGGTTTTCAAAAACCATGGGTGGTTGTGTTGATAAATACATATGGGCGATGGGACCCAATTCTTTTTACTTGCGCTAGTGTAAAGTATTTTTGGGTTTTATATTATATATTATATATATAATATTAAAATAGATACTTTGTAAATGTAAATAATTCCAAAACTTCCATGAATCAGTTTTATAACTGATCAAAGCAGTTAGGAAGTTACATCAGAAGGCAGACATAAAAGCAGAGGGGAAAGGAGGAGCTGAGGTTCCGAGTTGGGGAAACCTTGAAGCAGAATTTTGTATTCCAGAGTAGCAAATCAATGAAAAGTATGCAAGTTTCTAGCATTTTTTTATGCTAAAAAGTTTATCCATTTTACATATTGTTATCATGTCTGTGAATGAAATAGAGTGATTTGAGCTGCGGGTCTCTTTGTACTTGTGTATCTAAGAGTTAAACACACCTTAATGTGCGCTCCTCTATTTTAGCCTTATATTTACATAATTCTTCTGAGTTTTTAAGTGATAGATCCTGTTTTAAACAACATATCAGTTTGAAATTCCTTTATCATTTTCTTCCATTCCATCATTTCAGCATAAGTGAAATTTAGCATTGCATAACATATATGGGTTTGCTGTTTAAGAGGTCATACCAGAAATGTTTTGAGAGTTTTTCATACAGGGACACGATATATTCATTTGTGACAGAATTAGATAATGTCTCAAGCACTGATTCCTTTACAAGGCAAGGAATTGTTTCTTGAGGAACAACATTAATTGGCTCCGTTGCCGGGGACGAAGAAGCGAAGTTCATTTCCCTGGGTTTTCTTTCTACTTCCTCTGGTTGTTCAGTGAAGAGGAAGTTTTGGGCTGTGTTTGTTATTTACAGAATTATCATTTTCAAAAAGCCAAACGCGAGGTCAAATACCTTGCCGCAGAAGGTTTCATAATCCTTTCTTTTTGATGGTGAACAAGATTCAGATTTGAAGATTGGTTGTTTATTATTCACCTGGCGACTCCACGGATGAAGGTTTCATTAGATGAAGAATTTTCCTGGCAAGAAGATGAGAAAGTATCATGGAAAAGACATGTATCAGAATTTCCGCTTTTTAAAGGAGGTTCTATTTTTTACTGTCAGTTTAGTGGTTTATTTTCCCTTTTATCTTAAAAGGATTGTTTCCTGCTTTATTTTCTCAGAAGATTATAAAGCCCAAAATGTAAATTCATTATTGGAAAAAGATCCTGCTTGTATTATAAATCTTGACACAAGTGTGCCTCCTAAATATGAAAGGAGGGATGATTGTTGTATCACAATCCCGGAAGATAATCAGTCACAGTCTGGGCATAAAGATCATGATTCATCATCTTTGCATGATAATATTTTGCCTCATGAGAAATTGAATGCTTTTCAGTTCAAAAATAAAGAAATCTTTAAACCCCTGAAGCTGCCTGCCATTCTCCATCAGTATCCTTCAAAAGGATTCAAGTCCTTGCCAAGTTTCTCCGGGAAGGAGAAGGACATTTCAGCTAAATCACATATCTTGGAATTTGAATACTTCCTGGACAAATTTCAAATTACTTATGAAGACGTAGCTTTAAGGATGTTTTGTCATTCTTTAAAACAGGATGCTCAGCAATGGTTTCAGTGTTTGGAAGTAAATTCAATTAATTCCTGGCAAGATCTTCAGGATGTATTTCTTACATATTGGGGTGAGAGTAAGTCATATGAAGAGCACCTTTCGGAACTATATTCTATCCGAAGGCAAAGTAATGAATCGATTTCTGAGTTTAATAGGAGGTTTCAAAAAATTTATTTCAGCATGCCAGAAGAAATTCGACCTCCAGAAGCAGCAGCTATGGTCTATTATTTGAAAGCTCTTTCTATTGCCTTGGCTTTTTATCTCAAGGAGAGAAAGCCTAGCACTCTGAAGCTGATGTTTCTCCATGCGCAAGAAATCGAGAATAATGCGTGGGCTTGTAAAAATTCTTCCTGCGATGTAGAAAGTCCAAGTTTTGTCAAAGATAAGAGTGCTTGTGAAGGAAACATTGGAATTTCTTTACAAGAGAATGTAAGTTCAGAGGCAAATAAAGATTTCCAAAAAGTGTCAAAAGGTTCTTGTATTGTTGAAGAACAAGAATCTAATCCTTTTGAAGATTCTAGTCAAAACTTAGTTGCAATAGCTGAACTAGCCTATGAAAGCATGGAAGATCATTGCAATAGTTTTGTGAGTAGTGAGGAAAATAGTGCAGCTTCTCAGACATGTTTGCAAGAAGAGGAAGATTTTTGTCATCAATTGATGTTAAATGAAGAACATCAGCATTACGGAGAGCAAACCTTGGATTTTTATTTTCAGCCTAAATGCCTGCCTATAGAAAATGGCAGTCAAGTCCCTAACACACAGCTCCTAATTGAAAAGTCAAACAACGAAAGAAGCCGCCATGTTCAAAGACCTCTGCAAAATTCTCAAGAAAATGAGGTAACCAAAGTTTTGTCTCATGATTTCTATGATCCAATTGCTGATTATATGGCAAATTTCTTTGGTCAGCAACAAGCTTTAATGCAAGGGTATGTACAAAATTTTCTATATGAAAACTTTTCATGGTACATTCCTCTTTTGATTTTTAAATTTCAGCAGTATAAAGGTATTAAATCTGACAAGCAGATGTTGGAGTGGTTCCATTGGAAGGTTGACTTCACTTTATTAAGTTCAACCATGCTTATATATATAGGGGTTGTACATAAATAAGCTCAGGAGTTGAGCATTTCCAGTTGCAGTGTTTCTAGTTTATAATTTTCAGTTCAAAATAAAGATCCTTGCAGAAGGAGGGTTCAAAAAGGTTTTGAAATTTTCAGAGATTTTTGATTAAGAGAAAATTCAGTCTAACTTGACTCCATTGCCCAATAAAGGCTATTGATCTACAAGTACTCAGCACTTTGCTATCAAAGCACTGTCCCCAATTGGAGCCAGATGTTGTAGCACAATTTTACTCAGCCAAAAGTCGAGAGAGATTTCCACTGGGGAGAATTATTCAGGAATTACATATAACTATGGACACAGATCTTATCATGATATTTGCTTCCTTGCCATTTTTGTGATATTTGTGCTGGAAACATATGTAGGGGGTGTGTTTTCCATTACTAACCATAACAGCAAATATAAGCATGCGGGATCCTTTGTCTATCACCATGATTCCAGCAGCTGTGTGAGAGAAGTTGTTGATCAAAGTTTGGCATCACCAAATGATGATTCACTAATGATTACCAGAGATAAATTCAAGGATGAAGAAATAAAGCTACCCATGATCTCTATTAAACTGCAACTGCAATTTTAGCATCTAAGACATCTTTCCAAGGAATTGTCAATCAACAACAGAGGATCTGTTTTGCAGTGTCATAAGAATGACAATGGAGTAGCGCAGGACAGATGTGAATGTTTAGACTTTGGCGATGACCTTTTTACTATAGGCAGCTGGGAACAGAAAGATTTTATTAGTAGAGATGGTCAGATGAAGTAGTCATCCCAAGTTTTTCTTTGCTTCAATTGATTAGCGTAATGAAAAGGCTGCAGGGGAACTCATGGGATTATCTCAAAAAATCTTATGAATTGCAGGATTGAATGAATGGCAGTGACTTCATCTGTCAAATTGTGCAAGATATCAGGGAAACGTTTGAAGGGTGAAAAATACTTACACAAAAACGCAGATCCTCCCAGGTCACGATTTTCGTTTTCAAATTGTGGGCAAACAGAGGAAAATTTCAAAAAACCACGACGTGGGTTTTTTGCAGAGTATGCCCAATTGACTGCCAAGAGGAAATTGCCCAAAAATCCAAATCTTTTTAAGAGATTTTAATGATTCTTCAAATGTCTATTTTTCTAGAAAACGTCTTTCAAAATTGGGTTTGAATCATTCGACTGAAATTCGGTTTGTGTTTGACATTTTTGTCTACATAAGAGAGAACGGTGTTTCTGATGCAACTGATTTAGTTCGTCGACCATACATTTTAGAGCATCTTTTGGCTGAACATGCAGCCCTGAACAAGGGTGTCCAAGTTCTCGGTTATCTATTCTGGACAACGTCTGACAATTGGGAATGGGCAGATGATTATGGTCCGAAGTTTGGATTGGTAGCTGGTTCTGCCGGCTCAGAATTGCATAAAGGAGAAAATGCCGATAATGTTGGTTCTCACACATCTCAAACTGGGAGCGTATTCATATTTGGCTACACTACAGCATATCATGAAGCTCTGGATGGATTTCCGGATGATGAAGACCTCGAGTCATCGGAAGATGAGGAAGAAGATTAGCTCAGATCTAACGGTTTGCGGGGGTATGAAGTAAATGAAGTTTATGGGAGACAGCACCCCCGTAGATGGTTTAGTTGAAACCACTATCATTACCCCCCGTAGGTGGTTATTGGTTTTCAAAAACCATGGGTGATTGTGTTGATAAATACATATGGGCAATGGGACCCAATTCTTTTTACTTGCGCTAGTGTAAAGTCTTTTTGGGTTTTATATTATATATTATATATATAATATTAAAACAGATACTTTGTAAATGTAAATAATTCCAAAACTTCCATGAATCAGTTTTATAATTGATCAAAGCAGTTAGGAAGTTACATCAGAAGGCAGACATAAAAGCAGAGGGGAAAGGAGGAGCTGAGGTTCCGAGTTGGGGAAACCTTGAAGCAGAATTTTGTATTCCAGAGTAGCAAATCAATGAAAAGTATGCAAGTTTCTAGCATTTTTTTATGCTGAAAAGTTTATCCATTTTACATATTGTTATCATGTCTGTGAATGAAATAGAATGATTTGAGCTGCGGGTCTCTTTGTACTTGTGTATCTAAGAGTTAAACACACCTTAATGTGCGCTCCTCTATTTTAGCCTTATCTTTACATAATTCTTCTGAGTTTTAAAGTGATAGATCCTGTTTTAAACAGCATATCAGTTTGAAATTCCTTTATCATTTTCTTCCATTCCATCATTTCAGCATAAGTGAAATTTAGCATTGCATAAAATATATGGGTTTGTTGTTTAAGGGGTCATACCATAAATGTTTTGAGATTTTTTCATACAGGGACAAGATATATTCATTTGTGACAGAATTAGATAATGTCTCAAGCACTGATTCCTTTACACAGCAAGGAATTGTTTCTTGAGGAACAACAGGTTCTCTAGTGTTGTTTCACATTTTATGATCTCACTCCCTTAAAGTTTCCCTTCCTTTCTAATCCCAAATAAATAGTGGAAGAAGCTTGTATTTTAACATTGGAAGTAGGTTGTCTATAACTGATCTGAGTTCATAAGGTTTTAAGGGGATTATCTCAACTCTAAATAGGCATACCAATAATATATGTTTGAATTAGTTTTAGAAGTATAAGGCCTTTATTCTATAAAATGTCTTTAGAAGTTTTGAAATGTATATCCATGACTATACAAAAGATGAGCATTCCCTTAGCACTCTACTCTCTAACATTAAATCCAAAGGTGTGAACAACAAAGTGATGATAATAAAGAAACTTTGGATTTGGAAATAAGAATATGATAAACCTATAAAAATGATTCAAAATGGAATTATGCAAGGGATTTAAAAGCAACTTGAAGGAAATTAATCAATATGAAAACTTAGTTGGACAAAAGTAGAAGAAAACTTGTTCTTATAGAGGTTGGGAAGAAATAAATAGAGAGAAGTTGGAGGAAGAGGAATGCATGATCAAGGAGCTTCTAGAGAAAGGAAAGCTCTTGGAGTAAAAGCCTAGGCTTGAGGATTTTAGGACAACTACAACTCTAACAGCTTTAGTTGATTCTTTTGGATATGACTATGAAGTGCCAATGGAAAAGGATAATGGAGGAAAAAATGGAACAAGCCAAGACTACATACCCCTCTTTTCTATCTCTAGTATGTGAAGAAATAAATTAGCATTACAAGGGTGTCTCGTCTAAAATGTCTAATTATTTTTATTTTTTACTTATTCTTCCACAATATTGAGATTCAACAAGATGATGATCCTAGTGAAAATTAAGCACCTTCACTGGGTGGGGCCCGCAGGCTATTTTTAGGTGTATATCTATTTTTAGAATGGTGAGCATATTCTAAAATTATCAGGATGTTGATTCAAGATGGTTAAGAAAATTATATCTTTAGATGAGTTTCTATTTTTAGAACAAAGGCGAAGTCTATTTATAGACTGCATATCTAAAAATAGAATTCATGTCGATTATTATTATCCCTTAATGATAATCAGACAATAAATAATAACTTATTCTCTTGGAGCACTTGATTTCAGTTAACTGATGTGGAAAACCAGTTATCTGAAGGAATTACGAGTTGCAAGGCTAGTTGGTGACTCATGCATGATGGACTTCATTGTAACTAAGTGTGACACAGTTGTAACAGAGTTGGAAGAGTAGTTATGGGAGTTGTTATTTAACTCAGTTAAGTGAGTTAAACTGAGTTGTGCTAGTTGTAACTAAATATACACTAGTGAAAGATGAGTGAATTAATTATTTAATTAAATCACAAGTAGTGTCTTACTTGCAACTGAAGAAATACAGCAGTTAACTACTTGCATGTCAGATCCAGTGGAGACCCAGTGGAGAGATAGGTGAAAGGGTGTGTTTGACTATCAGTTGTGACTATAGTGATGCATTCAATGCATCTACACACACATTGGATTTGCCAATGAGGATTGTGCAGTAAAAGCAAGAAAAGATCAAATTCATTCAAGGATCTTCTTCAGCGGGGATTGCGCAGTGGAGGCAAGTTGTCAGGAGGCAAGAAATTGGTGCATAGATATGCAAATTTTTGCATGGCAGTGTGAGACGATTGTATATTGTATTGAGAGCTCTATGAGCTGAGCTTTGTATGATATTGTTTCATGATTCCATGATATACATAATATATGATAGTTGGGGGAACCCACATTCTCCATATAAAATTTCATGTCACATTCATTTTCTAAAATAATTCCCAAATTGGGACAACCTCTAATGTGGAAGCTCCTTATTTAATCTTCAAAGAAGATTTCTTCACTTTTAATCCATGGTTATAAAACCCCCCAATACAAACTTCATATGCTGAAGTTGTGTCTTTTTCATACCCTAACAATTTCTTTCATTTAAATAAACCCCTTTATCAAAGGTTTTCTCCTTTCATTTATTCACAAGCGGAAACCATTTTCCTTTCTTAATTCCATATAAAAATACCCACTTTTATATTTCATGTTTTCGACTTGACCTTGGTTCAAAACCCAAATAATAGGATTATTAATTTGGAATTAATATTCCTTTCTCACACTATGGTTTAAAACCCAAAATGTCATTAAAACAAATCATATCCGCTTATCATTCAGTTTTGTGGTTTATAACCCAAATAAACCATAGAATTACTCATGGCCCACATATATTTCAACCACACATGTTCCAACTAATTTTGAAGCTTAAACTTTATTTATAAATTTGACATAAGCTTTAAACTTACCAATCCCGCCGATGCACATATGTCGAGGCCTTGTTTTAAAACATATATGGCCCATAGTTGTCAATATTACATAGTCATCGTCCACCATTCATTCAATCGGATGGCTGTCATTTCATTACTTTCCAACTCAATGATCCGACGATCATCGCATGACGAACCTACATGCTCTTTGGTTTCCCAAATCCACGCGAAAGAAATGGTTTTGAATTACCACCCACGCTACGTGTCACACGATGAACACTATCACGTTCACTCAGGAAAAAACCGCTTACCATATAAAAGCAGCGCAAAAACCATTTATCATTTTAAAACCCGCCTTCACTGTTCCATTGCTTCTGTTGACTCACAGTTCCATACTCCATTGATTCGTGGTTCCACTTCTCATGATTCCGCATTCACTCTTTCACTGGATATTAATTCTTTCTGTACAACTCGATTTCTGATCTTTTCTGCTCGCATCTTATTCTATATCAACTGCCAATTCAATACTATGTTCATTTATCAAAACATTCCTCGCAGTTCATCGGCCTTAAAAAAAGGAATCTATTGAATTCCTTGTGAATTCGATTTTATAGCATCTAATTTCGATCTCAGATTCTCCAAAATTCACCTGCACCCTTATATTATGCTAAACCCTTATTACAGAGTTTATAACGCGCCTGTTCATAAGCTCAGATTTCATGTATTTACTACAATAGGAATAGATTCCTCCCCTTTATGCAATTATGTTTGGATATCAAATTTACAAGATCATATTTCTTTCAAAGGAATTGATCCATACTGTGATCAATGATCGATATTTGGTGAAAACAATCCACACATAACTCAATTTATAACTGAATATTTGACCCTTGTAAAACCACATTCAATCTCCTGAACTCATTCATCATATCATTCGAATACGTGTACTCTGTTCATAAACTCTGAGTATTTCTCAAACATAATTCAATCAATCAATGCACACATAATTCAGAAATCAAATTCCTTCATATATACATATGTAATGGGCGAAAACGTGAAGCTGGGTTACACTTTTGTGAGAATCGGGGGCCGAAAAAAAATTTTGGCAATAGTTCGGCCGAACATTTTATAAAGTTCGGCCGAACTATTTAATACTAAGAAAGTTCAGCCGAACTCGTGATTTCGTTTAGACTGAAGGCACACTGACGGCGCGAGCAAACAGAATTTTTGCCGGAGATGGGAAAACCGGCAACAAAATTTTGGCCGAGCTTCCAACAAAATTTCGGTCGTTAGGCCGAGCTTCCAACAAAAGTTCGGCCGTTCGGCCGAACTTTTACTTTTAAAATAGTTCGGCCAAACTGGTTTCTATAAATAAATCGCCCGCGAATTTGATTTGTTTACCGGTCTCTTTATCCTCTTGTTATGGCATTTTTTGTGAATGAGTGTAATAGACATTTCTTTTAAATAGAGCTACCACCATTTTGGTCATTGTAGGTTTGTCATGGTTGTTTCATTAATAGAAATTTATTTTCATTGTACCTCTCAATTTGTTTTGTATTATTGCTAGCTTTAATTTCATGTTTAGTATAATCCAGATCATTTTTGGTTTGGAGTTTGTGGGTTTCCGTTGTTTTTCTAAATTGGCCAATATATTATCGAGTTAGTTTCTAAATCAATGATTTTGGACCCAGGCTTTTTTTCCAACACCACAAGTGGTTCAAACTCTTTATTAAATGTATTCATGCATAATTTTTTTAACGAGCAAGTAATCATCATAGTAGTATCAGTTTGATATCAGTTTAAGTAGTCCTCTCTGTCTGGACACACCATCATTAGGTGTCAGTTGAATTTTACCAGCTCTGTAATGCTGGTCTATCTTAACATAAGATGAGTTTACTCTTTATCATTCCATGAATTCCCTCTACACTACTGCTCCCCTTCACTACACAGCTTCTCCTCCTGAACCTCAAACTCTGATTTATTTTTAAATGATGTATGAAACCTTCAACTCTTCAGCTCAACTTGTAATTATGTGGCATAGCATTGGGACAGACTTTCATAGTGCAGATTTCAGATTATTGGATAGATTTGACAATATGGCATAATCTCATATTATGCAATATCACTTGTCCAATTTAATGCTTTGGTTTGCATTTTTTTAGTTGAATTTAGTACCACCTCAGTCTCTCTAATGCTTTTTAGTTGCACGGTCTCTATTGAGGCTATCCATGATGTATGAAAAGAACTATGACATTAGACTTGACCTCCTGGTAGGCCATGAATGTATGAAAATAACCAGAAGAATACTCAATAAGAAGTAATGTCAATCTCATTAAGGGAAAATCCTGCAAGGAAAAGAGTACCCATGAAAAGTGATATTAGAGTTGAAACTAAGCATATAGGTAATTTACTGTAAAGTTAACTATTTTGCTTGTTATTAACTTAGAGGCAACCAAAATATGCTATGTTTTTGTATGATTGTTTTTTGATTGGGAGCTATAGCAGTTTATGTTGAAGTTAACTTAGCTTAACATAGAAATTTTTCTAGTATCCACCCCATGGTTTAGTTTCAATTGATAGTTAATAGTTCCATATTTCATTTAATGTTAACTGTAAGTTAGCTCTATTAATTTACAGTTAACTTTTAACTTCTTTAAGGAACTTCATAGAAAACTAATAATTCAATTGAAACTTCTAATTGATAGTAGGGATCTTAGTTGCATTCAATTTCATTGAGTCTGTATGCTTCATATTGTTTTTTTAGTTGTTTATTGGTTTATTTCTAGTTTTTTTTTTAGTATAAAAATTCCACATAACCGGTGCTGCTGCAATAACCGGTGCTGCTGCTGAACACCATTAACCAGTGTTGCTACAATAGGCTTCATTATTTCAATAATTTCATAAAACCTAATACAAGAAGTGTTAGTTTTTTTTTCAAATATAAAAAACAATCTTTCTTATTTATTAGAAAAGAAAGTACAATTACATAGATATTTCACAGTTCAGCTGGACTTGTCTCTACAAAATATGAGAATCAAAACAAAAGTATTACAATATATGTCTTGTATATGCAACTGCTATCATTCACTAATTATTCAGTTTGGTCAAAATCTTGAAAGAAAAAAAAAGAAAAAAAACCAAAATGGGACATAGTACATTTTAAAATATCAAATTAGATGTATAAACTAAAAAGTAAGAATAATGCCATAATTAGTCATGGATTCATATTTGTATTTAGAATAATGAATAACCTCAAGTAATAATGAAACTTCTATTTTCTAAAGTATTTAGCATAACCTAATACAAAATGGTAGGTTATTACTTAAACAAACCTGCTTTGAACTTCCAAAGTGTTAGCTTATTTCTTACAAAGTGGACTTGAACTCCCAAAGTGTTAAAGGTTATTGCTTACAAACTGGACTTGAACACCCAAAATAAAACACATGTCTAAATGTATCTAAGAGTTATATGTATTTTTTTAGGTTGGAGAAGTGTATATGTTTATCAATACAAAATTTTGTTATTTAATAGTCAAGTTTTATAGTTATTATAATGAAATAGTTTCTCACAACAAATTTGATAAAATAAGTGAAATCTATATAATGAAGATTAATTTGTATTTAAGTTTTAGATCTTTTAATAACTAAATTTCTATTTAAATGAATAAAACAATCAAATGTAATAAATATAAAACATAATGAAACACAATGTAAGAAATAGAGAACATAATGAAACACACACATACATATCTAGACAATCAACACAATTATTTTCCTAGGAAATCCTTATGGGAGACAAGCAATCCTAAAAAGTAATGATGCTCTACTCCTTTTTCCCTAGGAAATCCTTACGGGAGAAAAACAACACTAAAATGTAAACATGCTCTACTCTCTCTTTTCTGGTATGGAAAATATGTAAGTACAAAGAAAGAGGTAATCTCTCTAGAGTTAGCTAAGAATTTTGGCATGTAAGGTTGCTATAAAAACTTAACTTCATACATTTTTCTCTCTAACTTCACACTCCTAGTTGTATTTTCAACTATGGAACAAAATACAATAACACAAAATGGAACTCTTATTCCTCAGAGTGGCCAAGTATTTAACATAGCGTGATAGCCAACTAGTTGTAAGATTTGACTCCGTCAACCATTAACAAGGTTTGTGATTTTAGACCTTTTAGAGTCTTGTTAAAATTCCACATGTAGCTATCTTGCTATGCATGAGTAATGGGGCTAAAATGACATTCTCTCGTAGCATGGTGGTCAACATGATAGGTCAACTTACTAAAGGCATAAATTTTGAATGAACTTCATTTGATGTTTTTCTTGCACCATTGGATATGTCTTTAAGTGTAGAATAATGGTCAAGATTTCGGCACAAGGGATAATCGTTTGACCCCTAGAAATGTCATTTAATACCTCAAAATGACTCCAAAAGGTTTTAGACCCCAATTCTCCACCCACCATTAAAATGACCCTACAAGTTGATTCTTTCAGCTTTTTCACTCTATAAGCATCAAAATATATGACAAATAATATAATTATCCAATCTAGATCATTATTTAATAATTTGTTAAAATTATGAGTAAGATATACATCATGGAATTTAAATAAATAGCGTTAATTCATTGAACACCCTTGTACATTCCTTGTTGATACTTTGAAAGTAATATGTTTTGAAAAATAATTTGTTTATGGATTCTATTTTCCACATTCTCTCAACCATATCAAAAACCTTCTTATAATATTTGAAACCATCTATATACAACTTTTCATTTTTTTCGATAGGAATTAACATATTGAAATATTAATTGTATTTATGTCTTGTGTGCTAAGGAAGGGAGGTCGTGAACCTTAGGAGAAGAGATAGTATTTGTTAAGTTAGGAGGGATACTTTTTATGAGATAGAATTAATTTAAAATGCTTCTTAAGATTATGTAACTTTCAAACCATAATTACAAATTTATTTATTTTTTTACTTATCATTTAGTTGCTAAAAGTTGAAGAATTTATGTTGGTAAATAATTAATTAGGTCTATTTAAATCATTTACCACTTTTGGGATTTTTTTTTTCGTGGTTTCATTCATAATTTCACTTTTTTTGCAAATTGTCAATTTCAATTTTTCACACCACATGTGCACAATCAAAGGACCTAAGGTCTTTCCCCTACTAAAGTATGTTCTTTTAAAACATGTTTTCTTGGTGATATGGGTGATTTAGAAATGACTGGGAGAGCGAAATTCCTCATTTAATACACAATATGTTTGGTTCATGCCACTAAGCCAAGAATTTTAAATTCAACTGACTTTTAATATAACCAACTAAATCCTGCAAAAAAAGAATAAAACAATTTATGTTAGGGTTGTGGATTTAGGCATTGAAACAACACACCGTGATATTTCAAATTTAAAAATAATGTTTTGAGTCCTAGGTAGCTTAGAATCCTATCTAGAGGTTTGTTTTCAAAATAAGGATGCACTCCCATTTGATTCTCGTGATTAGGTTGTAATCATGAGGCTCTCGCTCAAGAGTGGACCTTCCCAAAATCTTGTGATGTCTTGTCACAAACAAAACCATCAAACTAAAACACACATCATGCAAGAAACATAGCTCGCTGACATATCATTTTTCTCCTTCAAAGAAAAAAAATTCACATCATGTGAATATCTCCATGTACTCTTACATATTGGTGTACAAAACCATCAACCAAACACAAATCGACAAAACATGCCTCTTCAAACAATCGACTCTCAAGTCAAATAATAGAGCTCAGGTACAAATTTCCATATTTGTTGCATTTAAGTGTGTCAACGTAACTCTACTTTCAACATCTTGCTTCATGCAACATGCACCATACTTTGAATTTGCAAAGAAATTCATGAAACATCAAAATACATGCAAGGCCTTAATTGGATAAGAAATCTAACCATCCCTTACCAAACCATTTCAATGGCGCTTCTTTCAGCTGCACTTCATCATCATGTGAATCATCCTGACCCTCATCGATTATGGAATCCTCTTTTCCATTCTTGTCAATATCTCTTTCCACCTTCTTCAAATGGCGTGGATGACTTGTTGGATACAAAGTCCAACACTTGTCTACAAGGTGACCTTTCTTATGGAAATGAGTGCAAAAAAATTGCATCTTATTTTCAACATCATTTTCCTTGTCCAATGGGCCTTTGAATTTTTGCCTCATTTATTTAGAAAGTTTCATGTGCATGGATATCTTCTTCCAACATCTATAAACATTATGATTATTCAAACCACTAAAGGAACATGCAAACTTTTCCAAATCTTATGTGAATATTTACCATGTTTATCATAATCAAAAGCAATTTGATTAAAGGCAAATTTATACCTTGAACATTCACCTTTGTTGCCTTCTTGAGGAGGTGAATTTCATGAGGTAGTGGCTCTCCTCTAAATACTAGCAATGAATTAAATGACTCTAGAGCTTTCAACATCCTCTTCTTTTACATTCTCATTAGCTGCATGATTATTAACATCTTCTTGCAAAGTGGGTGTCAAACTTTTCCATTCATCATGAACACAAACTTCACAAGCTTGAGGTAATGAACATGAAATGAAATTCCTTCTTGGAACAACTTCATGTGCCTCCTTGGCTTTGGAGCATTCTCCATCATGTTTTCCATAACCAAGACCCAAATAATTAGGCCTTTCCTCAACAACATTTGGCTCAACTATGCCTTGTACATGTTTGCCTTTAACCCTTTACTTTCATAGCCCATTTTCATCAAAAATTTGGACCTTATTCCTCTAGTGTGTCTCTCAAAATCACGTACACATTCATTTTGAGAGGAAATTGAAGACAAAAACCAATAGCTAATTCTTCTAACTAACCTTGACTAAAATGAGCTAAATTGTACTTTGATACCAACTTGATTTGAATATGGAAAAACTAGTTTTGTTGGGCTATCTCCCTCATCAATTAAATAAAAATGTGTTTAGGATCGTCTAAAGTTAGCCAATTGGGAAGGGGTTTATGTGTCAAGCTTTAAGTGTATTTTGTGAGAAATTTATGAGTTAATTAGCTTTTAAAAACTCATGTGTACAACAAATAAAATGAAAAATTTTTATTTTGGAAAAGTTTTTCCCTCAATCCAGATTCCGATCATTGGACATGTAAGAGGAAGAAAGAGGGAATTCACTTTTCAAATTCTAGACCTTGTCTAAACCAAAATAAACTAGAGGTTTGATTTTCAAATACATTCACTTATTTGGAAAAGTTCTAGCTATCAAAATTCCATATGCCAATCTACCTCCCAAGAAATCCATTTATTACACCATTGGTTAGTTTTTTGTCTTCTTATATTCTTTATCAACCTCTTCTAGTGATTCTTGAAATGTGGATACTTAAATCCTTCCTAAAAATTTGAGCTCTAAAACGAGAAGACATACAAGGTAATTTTAAGTCATTCCTCTATCCAATTATAAAAACCAAGTGAATATTTCTACATATTGATTTCTGTCCCATAAACTGTATAATATAGGTCATTTTTTTCCTTTAACTTATTTAAATATTGTTAGCGCACAATTGCTCAATGGTCTGATGAAATTTCATCGATAAAGGCATGATTATGCCAATCCATGTTGCATATTTCCATTAACAATGTTTACTTACATGTAAAACAATGTTGTCTCTGCTTTTATATTATTTTGAGTTTGCTTTTAGTGCTGAAATTGGAATATATGATATTAATTTATGACTTGCAATTATAGCTGCTGAGATACTATTCTTTTTCTCTACTATATTGTTATTTCTAGTCCTCTGGGTGCTTTCTTCATATTTTTTTTTTTTTTACTAATTGAAGGGATTCGTAATTCTATATTTTACCATATTGCTTGTTGGTTCCATGTAGATTTAATTGACATATAATAGGTGGTTTCTGTTTTTGGGATGTATGTAAAGTTTTTGGCACATCATATTGAATTTCTATAATGTGTAGCTCCCTAACATTCAGATAGAACCTTCATTGAAAAATGTGAGGGGGGTTTCAAATTCACATTGGATAACACCCTCCTCTGGGATAAAAAAGTTTAACAAACACAATAACAGAGAAACAATTAGTGACGTCACCAAAACATGTAGCCTCTTCAAGGTATCATATCCTCTCATCAAGGTCAAGAATCTATTCACCAAAAATGTCTTATGGAAATTATGGCTTAAGAAACAAAACCAGACAGAAACCTTCAGTGAGAACAACAAAATCTAAAACCTTTTCAAGGTCTTTAATCTGCTCGTAAAGTTAAATTGTGTCTTGATCAAGTCCAACAACAAAGAAACATGAAGTGAAAACACCAAAATCTACAACTTCTTCAACATCTTTTAAACCATCTTCAAAGTCAATATTGTGTGCATCAAATTCCTCAGCAAGGTCATCAATGGAGTCATCAAAACTACTATTTCAAACTTCAATGCCAAAAATAAGTCAAAAAAATTCAATTTCTCCTCCAAAACCTTCTTCTCTGAGCAAAGATAGCATCATGTCATCGATAAATTCAGTAATTCCACAAGGAAATTCTATCAAAGTTAAAACAAATCCTTTTCATCCATATTTAATGCCTACTTTTTCAGGTGGAACACCTCCAAATTTAAGGACCACAATGCCATAAAATACAACTTTACCTAATAGGTGTAGACCTAGAACTCCCAAATTGCATTATAAAGAGAGATTGCAACAAGATGATGAGCTTAGTGGAAAGAAGTCGCCTTCACTAAGTGGGCCCGCAGGCTATTTTTGGCGCAAAGTCTATTTTTAGACTATGTCTATTTTTAGACATATGGATCATGTTCTATGAGCTGCAGATTATTGTGATGGTTAATGTCAGAAAAACAAAAAAACAGATACTCATTTTAATTTGAGTTAGATGAATCTATTTTTTAGATCACAGCCTAAAATAGATATGTTGAATATTATTAGCTCTAATAATATTTAAACTCTAAACATTATCTTATCTTCTTGGTTACCTCACATACGTATGTGGAACAAAGATTTATTGCAAGGAATTACACTATTCCTGAGGGTTATGTGGAGCTATTGCATGGATACTTCAGTTAGAACTCATGTGACAGAGTTTGGTGGAGTTGATTGAGGAAGTTATTGGAGTTGTATTCAGTTTAACTAATCTAAACATAGTTGAGCTATTTGTATTCAGTTTAACTAATTGATACAATTAGTGAGAGTGGTGTGAATTAATTATTAATTAATTCACTAATTATAAACTCAAAAATCAACTAAATAATGCATCAGTTAACTTCAGTGCATGGACAGTTTCAGTGGAGACCAGTGCAAGAATAGGTGAAAGAGCAGGTTAACTATCAGTTGTGACTATACTGTTGCTATTTGCAACACACAGATAGGTGGAGTAGCCCATGAGGATTGCGCAGTTCAAGCGAGGTGGTTTATCTATTTAATGAAGTCATCCCATAGCATTAATTACGCAATCGAGGCTGGCTATCAAGTGGCAAAATATTGGAGCATGTGTTTTGCTAGATCTAGCTTGATAGTGTGTAGCAATTGAGGGTGTGCATGAGAGCTTGCGAGGAGCTTTTGTACTATGATTGTTACATGATCTCCATGACATATAATATACAGATAGTTGGGGTTTTCAGCTTTAATCTTTCCCATTAAATACTGTGTTCATATGTGTGATTGTTTGTGGTTTTAA
Organism: Pinus albicaulis; assembly: GCA_034641835.2. NCBI lineage: Eukaryota > Viridiplantae > Streptophyta > Pinopsida > Pinales > Pinaceae > Pinus > Pinus albicaulis. The sequence continues at coordinate 1,480,581,693 of CM076579.1, read as the reverse complement.
TGTATGCATGCAATTGATTTTATTTCGGCATGTGATGATCAATGGTAGAAGAGATTCTGTATTATGCATGAAGCTAAAATAGTGTGTGATCAGGAGAATCTCAGTGAATAATATCTCAATTATTCAAATTTCTACATGGTATCAGAGTGATATTGATCATTGGAGCAATTGCAAAACATTGAAGTGGTTGAGTTTTGTGTTGGTGGAATTCGAATTTGCAGCAGTGTTTTCTTGGTGTCGAAATTGAGATGTCTTTCAACGGATTGCGATTGGAGTATGCCCTTGAGGGCAGCTTGAATTATATTGCATGGAAGGACAGGATGGAAGCGGTGCTAGATGACAATGGGTTGAAGAAGTTCATAGATGCTGAAGTCCCAAAGCCTACTTCTACTGATGTTGCCGTACTTGACACATGGAAAAAGAAGACAAAAAAGTGTCGAAGGATTTTGTTGGAGGGTGTGAAGGATCACATAGTGTCCAACCTTCATGGTAAGGCTTCTCCATTCTTGATGTGGGAAGCCTTGACAAATTTATTCCAAAGCAAGAGCGACCAGAGGAAGTTGGCGCTCAAGGATAGACTCAGAAACATAAAGATGGAGAAGGGCGACAGTATGCCCAAGTACCTCAAGAAGTTCATCCAATGAAGGGATGAGCTGGGAAGTGTGGGGGTGACTGTTGATGATGAGGACTTGGTGAGCTTGTCTCTCCTAGGGCTTCCGAAGAGTTAGCACTCCTATCAGGACTCTGTCAATGGTCGGGAGAAATTGCCAGGATGGGAGCGACTTTGGTCGGATCTTGTGCAAGAGGAGATAAGTGAGCATCAGGACTAGACTTCACATCAAAGAACTCGATGACGAGCATCAGACTTTGGCTTCCAAAGCAAAGAAGGGGAAGAGCAAGAAAGCTTCTCAATCCGGTGCGAAAGGCAAGAAGCAGGACATGTCCAAGGTGAAGTGCTTTCACTGTCACCAACATGGACATTACGCCACTAATTGTCCACAAAATAAGAAAAATAAGTAGGTTGTTGGGACTGCAGCTGGAGAGGCCTTAGCCTCGCAGTTTGATCTGGATTTTTCACTGATCGCATGCTTGGTTTCAAGTGTGACGGGTTCAGTGTGGTTTCTTGACAGTGGTGCGTCTTTTCACATGACAGGAGATCGAGATTTGTTCACTGATCTAGATGAGAAATATCTTGGAGTGCACATCGAGATGGGCGATGATGGTAGATACAGTGCGACCAGTATCGATACCATTTCCTTTGACAGGGATTCTGGTAAACCCTTCGTATTGAAGGAAGTGATGCATGTTCGAGGATTGAAGAAGAATCTTATCTCTGTGGCGATGTTAGAAGACAAGGGATATGATGTTGTCTTTAGCGAGGGAAAGGCTTTCCTGCGCAGTAAAGCAACTGGTGAGACCCGGAGGATAGGGGTTTGAGTTAAGAACCTTTATCAATTGCAGGTAGATGGCTGCGCAGCAATGGCAGGCAAGGTAGAAGGAGTGGTGAGCCGGGATGATGGCGAGTTGTGGCACCGGAGATTGGGCCACCTTCACCATGGAGCTTTGAAGATACTGCAGCAGATTTCTATTGGGCTTCCTAAAGGCACTCTTGCGTAGTCAGATCAGTGCAAGGGGTGTACCTTGGGAAAATTTGTGAAAGCCACCTTTCACGAGAAGGATAGTCACGCCACGACGATCCTTGAGAGAATTCACACAGACGTGTGTGGACCTTTCTCAGTAGCTTCGACAGCAAAGCACAGGTACTATGTGATATTTGTTGATGATTTTTCTCAGAAGTGTTGGATCTTCTTCATGCAGAAGAAGAGCGAGACATACTCAAAGTTCTGTGAGTTCAAGGCACTGGTTGAGAAAGAATCGGGGAAGCAGGTGAAGGCTCTTAGGAGCGACAATGGTGGTGAATTCATCTATGGCGAATTCAAGGACTTTTGCAGCGCAGAAGGAATTCGAAGAGAGCTCATAGCACCTCATAACCCATAGCAGAACGGGGTTGCTGAGCGGAAGAACAGAACGATCGTGGGTGCTGCATGGGCGATGTTGCATGATCAGGGCCTACCCATTCACTTGTGGGCGGAGGCTGGCCACTGCAAAGAGGCAGAAAACCGTTTTCATTCCTGCAGTGACACTTGGTACAGTGTCATCCTTGAGGAGGCGTTTCCGGTAAGAGGCCTGATATTTCCCATTGAGGATTTTTGGTTCACCCGTTTACATTCATGTGACGAAGGATGCCAGGAAGAAGCTGGAGCCGACCGCAGAGGTTGGGATATTTGTGGGGTACACTGATACGCCCCACAACTATCGTGTGTATTTTCCAGACAGTCGCAAGACTGTTGTGCGACGAGATATCAAATTTCAGGAGGAGAAAGCCATGAAGTGTTCGCTTGAGAGGGAGCCACACTTGCATGCAGAGGAGGAGCTATTAGTTCCTAAGGATGAGTCTCAGAATGTGGATCAGCCACAAGATGAGGTTCATGGAGTGGAAGAGACCACTCATGCAGCGCCAACCATCAGAGGGCGGAAGCGCACTACAGAAGCTGAGCAACTGGCTCAAGATGCAGAGAAGGTTGTAGGAGCACCTACATCACAGCGCAGACAGAGACAGTCACCTGACCGGTATACTGGATACATGGCTCTTATGAGCAAGTGTATTGTAACAGAGCCATCTTCTTTCGAGGAAGCTGTGGAGGACCCCGCATGGGTAGATGCCATGGTGGAAGAGTATGATTCGATTGTCAGAAATAGTGCATGGGAGATTGTCCCAAGGTTGGAAGGGAAATCAGTGGTGGGTTCAAGATGGATCTACAAAGTGAACCAGGCAGCTGACGAGGGTGTGGAGAAGTATAAGGCAAGATTTGTTGCCCAAGGCTTCTCACAGATAGAGGGGATCGATTATGAGGAGACCTTTGCACCTGTCGCAAGGTATTCTTCCATACGGACGATTCTTGCTCTCTCAGCGCAAATGGGGTGGCACATTCATCAGATGGATGTGAAGAATGCGTTCCTCAACGGAGTCATTGAGGAGGAGGTGTACATAGATCAGCCTGAAGGTTTCGAGATCTTCAGCAGCAAGTCACATGTGTGCAGGCTCAAGAGAGTGTTGTATGGGTTGAAACAAGCACCTTGTGCTTGGTACACACGGATAGATAGTTATTTCACCGGACTTGGATTCTCCAAGAGTGAGGCGGATCCTAACCTATACCAGATTGTGGTGGAGGGTAAGTTGCTGATCATTGTACTTTATGTAGATGATTTTATTTTGATAGGTGATGAGCTGTTGATACTCTCATGCAAGGAGGATCTTGCAAAAGAGTTTGAGATGAAGGACTTGGGCCTCCTTCATTATTTCCTGGGATTGGAAATTTGGCAGCGCAGTGGTGGACTGTTTGTTTCTCAGGGTAAGTATGCCCGGGAGATACTGGAGAAGTTCAACATGCATGGCTACAAGCTTGTTGATACTCCTCTTCCTGGTGGTTGGAGGAAGGAGGATGCTACTTCAGCGGAGGTAGTGGATGCCACTGTTTATCGACAGTTGGTGGGGTCGCTTATGTATCTGGTCAATACACGACCCGACATATGCTATGCAATTAACCAGCTTTCACAAGCTATGGTTAAGCCTACCAAGCTCTTTTGGAAGGCAGGGAAGCATGTATTGAGATATCTCAGAGGCACATCGAGATATGGATTGTGGTACAGACAGTCGGATGAAGTGAAGCTATGTGGCTTCACAGATGCAGATTGGGCAGGGAGCCCAACGGACAGAAAGAGCACATCTGGAGGGATTTTCAGTATTGGGTCGACAGCAGTTTCTTGGTACAGCAGGAAGCAGAGATCTGTGGCACTCAGTTCAGTAGAGGCCGAGTATATGGCAGCGAGTTTGGCTGCATGCGAGGCTATATCGATGAGGAAGATCCTGGTCCGGTTGTTCAGTTCACACTTAGAGCCTACTGTGATTTATTGTGATAATCAGAGTTGCATCAAACTCTCGGTTAATCCATTATTTCATGATAGATCTAAACACATTGAAATCCAGTATCATCATATCAGAGATTGTGTGTAGCGGAAGGTCATGTTACTTTCATACGTTCCTACGGAGGATCAGGATGCTGATATCTTGACGAAGGCGCTCACCAGGAGAAAATTTGAATACCACAGGGGTAGGATAGGGGTTGCAGATAATCCATATCTTGTTGAGATGGAGTGTTGAGATTGCAACAAGATGATGAGCTTAGTGGAAAGGAGTCGCCTTCACTAAGTGGGCCCGCAGGCTATTTTTGGCACAAAGTCTATTTTTAGACATATGGATCATGTTCTATGAGTTGCAGGATGCTATTTGTGGATGGTTGGTCAAGTCGGAAAAATAGATGGACTTCTATTTTTAGACATATTGGGTGGAATCTATTTTTAGATTGCCAGTCTAAAAATAGATATGTCGAATATTATTAGCTCTTAATAATATTTAGACTCTAAACATTATTTTATTCTCTTGGAGCACTTCAGTTAAGTGCACAGATGTGGCACAGGAGCTGACAGAAGGAATTACGCTATTCCTGAGGGTTAAGTGGAGCTATTGCATGGATACTTCAGTTAGAACTCATGTGACAGATTTTGGTGGAGTTGATTGAGGAAGTTAGTGGAGTTGTATTCAGTTTAACTAATCTAAACATAGTTGAGCTATTTGTATTCAGTTTAAATAATTGATACAATTAGTGAGAGTGGTGTGAATTAATTCACTAATTATAAACTCATAAATCAACTAAAGAATGCATCAGTTAACTTCATTGCATGGACAGTTTCAGTGGAGACCAGTGCAAGAATAGGTGAAAGAGCAGGTTAACTATCAGTTGTGACTATACTGTTGCTATTTTCAACACACAGATAGGTGGAGTAGCCCATGAGGATTGCGCAGTTCAAGCCAGGTGGTTTATCTATTTAATGAAGCCATCCCATAGCATTAATTACGTAATAGAGGCTGGCTATCAAGTGGAAAAAGATTGGAGCATGTGTTTTGCTAGATCTAGCTTGATAGTGTGTAGCAATTGAGGGTGTGCATGAGAGCTTGTGAGGAGCTTTTGTACTATGATTGTTACATTATCTCCATGACATATAATATATAGATAGTTGGGGTTTTCAGCTTTAAGCTTTCCCATTAAATACTGTGTTCATATGTGTGATTGTTTGTGGTTTTAATGTGTGCATGCAATTGATTTTATTTCCGCATGTGATGATCAATGGTAGAAGAGATTTTGTATTATGCATGAAGCTAAAATAGTGTGTGATCAGGAGAATCTCTATGAATAATATATCAGTTATTCAAATTTCTAAGCAACATGTATTAAACGAAGATCCTATGGTAAGCAGTGTGAGAAGACAGTCATGGTCACTGAGTTGAGCAAGATAAATAGTTTGGTATGACAACCTTACTTGTGATAGGTCTAGCTAGTAGACTACCAAACTACATGGTAATGGCCTTCAAAATGTGAAAATTCCCATTTCACTTGGAAATAAGATGGTAGAGAAAGGTATATATGAAAGGAGATATCTATCTATGGTAAAGAAATCAAATAGTTCTATCAATTCCACCTTGCAACTCTAAGAGACATTGAATTAAATTTCATCTCAAGACAGGGCTTTGGGAGGACACTCTCAAATCCAACCTTCGTTATGGCTTTGAAACACATGGTAAGTATTGACTCAACAACCTTATTTGCATAATTTTTTCTAGCATGGACCTTAATGTCATTGCCTTCTTTTGCCTAAAATGAATGCAAATTTCCTTGCAATTTGGCTTGCAACATTCATAATTCATGCTCATGGAACATGATTGTGTTGCAATTGTGATAACATCTGCTGTATGTAGAAGCTAATAAAAAATGATCTAAAATGACATTTTTGCTTTGTTTTTTTGAATATTTAAGGAAAATTACACCAAGTAGCTTCCAGCCTCATATGACCATCATGTCAAACTCATCTCGGGATATTGTCCAAGTAAGAGCCACTTAAGCAAGAAATCTAGTATACATGACTCTCCAATTTCAATTAGCAGCAATGACAGTTCTAAGTATGGTGCAAACATTGCTCCAGATCCTCAATGGGGCATGTTTGATGACAACAATTTGGGGAGTGAGAGAGGGAGATGGTAGGAGAAAAAATTCAAGGAATCCACCAAAAATTGAAAAATATATAACTAATAAGGTTTTGAATAAGATCAAACTAAAAGTCCACAAGATAGGAAATAATTTGTGCCATTGAGTTTCTACCCGGATAATAGATGACATCTGGCATAATACTGTACACATTTTGTGCTTAACATCATGAATATTGTTAGTAATGGTAGTTAGTGTGCATCAATTTCAGTGTTCAATCATCATGAGGATCATGACATCATGTCCTACCATAGATTTTTTCCTATTCATTTCTATAGTTCTAATGCGATGGATGTTCTATGGAAGAATGTTTGAACATGATGAATCCTAGTTTCAATGTTGAAAGTTTTTTTTCTAATTCATTTTAAATATAAAATGCTTCCTTTAACTATCAATAAAATATATTACATGTTAGTAATGTCACACAAAATGGTTCCCAGTTGAGAAGTCTCAACGATTGAAAAAAGTCATGTGAAAATCCCTTGTATCTATAAAAAGTTGCCCAACAACATAAAGCCTATCAAAATTGACACATGGACATAAATTTTAGAAGCAAAATTTCTTTAAATCTGCTTGAAATAAGAGGGGGAAAAACCAAAATTCTTTCCATAAAGGCACAAAAGAAGTTTTCATAGATTTCCAAACAATTCACTAACTATCATGATGAAACTTGCAATTAAAGGGGTACCTTATTTGTCTTTAGGAATGGACCACAACCATTATTATTTCCCTAAAAAATTGTGATAATGTAAATTCAAACATCATTAACATGATAAAAATATTTGGTTGGCTTCTTATTCTTTGAAATAATGAGGAAAATTGTTAACAACTTATCAATCTGGGGTAGTGGTAGAGGACTACATGGACTAGCTATGGTGATTCTCGCCTTTAGCAATCAACAAAATTAGATTCATGACTTGGCCTTCTACTAGAATTTTGTGATTCCATAGAGAAAGCAGCTCGAGAGTATGAGAACCAATAAATTGTTTCCTGCTCATAGTGCAAAGAGATCCCCTAAATATTCTTGCAATTGGCATAGATATTGCACATCCTACTAACATTTTCATTTGAAAAAAAAAATTGCATCTAAATAATGAAGTCTTGCATATGTAGTTTATTTGTTTTCCGAAATAAAAATTTGACCATCTTAGCCATTGTTAAAATCTAAACAAGAATTATTTCTTCTCTTACACACTTGAGAAATAGAATTCCATCTCTAATAATCTATTGAGGTCTATGGAAGTTAATGGCCTAAGACACTTTGTAACCTAAGAGAGAAACCTGTTAGGAAATGGGTGAAGTTGGTATTACACACCCAATTGGATAACCTCTAGGAGAAAAAATTTCTCCCACTTTATTTGTTGGCATAACCTAGCAAGTGTTATTCTCTAGCATGTATTTTGTAAAGGCCTTGATGTAGTTCCCATTCAACTCCATCCACCAGGTTATAGACGATTCCAAGCCTAATTTCATGAAAAGTAAGTTGGGGATGATCACATTCACCTGCTTGATAACATGTCTATGAAGATTAACTACCTTGAACTATTTTTCTGCGTAGGGAAAGAGACACATTCCCATGTCTTAGCATGAAAAAATTCTTTGATATTGTTAATGCCTCTAGTGTTTACTTCTACAAGTTCTATAGGCAGAGTCTGTAAAGGGCCAGGTAGCCTCTGGATCTCATCTTTTATGAAAGGTGACATATCTAGTAAATGCCCCTACAATCAATCTCTGGAATGGATCTAAATAGAAGTTCTTCATTTAATATCCATAAAACACAACAAATTTAATGTAAACTATGTACATGTGTCATTTCTCCCACAAACTAAAGTGTATAAGTGGTAAATTTTATACCAAGTGTGCTCCCACCATGTAAAGCGCAATTTGGTGAACTTATCATTTTTATAATTTCTTTTTCGATTAAATTTAGTTTCACACATCAATTATTGCTTTGAAAGTTGTGTTCTACATAATTTGTGTACACTAAATTACAAATTGATTTTCTGAAATCTATTTTGTGTAAATGTCCACCAATAGATATATATATCATGGAGGATGAACGACGAAGATTAGCCGAATCCCATATAGAGGTTCAGGGATCGGGGGATGTTCACGGTATTTAAATATAATCTTAAATCTCCATACATGTGTGTACATATGGAATTTATTTTTTACTAACTTTGTGAGTTAAATTAGTTGTTAATAAGTTTCATTTTTTAATTTTTAGGAGGTAAGAGGAGAAGGGTTTCTACTCCATCCATGGAGCATGCCCATGGTTCAACCAGTCGTAATATGGTTCATGCAATTTAATCAATGAATATGTATATGTATTTATATGTACACATGAATGTATTTTTCAATTGATTATAAATTCGTATTTGCTTTTGAAGGTTCTCCCTCGTCTCGAGAGGTTGGTGGTGGTTTAAATCCACCTAGAGGGCCATCAATGAGTGGTAGTAGGTTGCGTGAAGGGGGTGATATTTATTCCCCCGAAGGCCAATCAACGGTTGTTGGTTCTCAACAAGGTCATTTTGGGTTTGGTTCTCATCAGGGTCATTCTGGGTTTGGTTCTCAGCAGGGTCATGTTGGAGAAGATGCTAACCAACAACATCAAGGTTGCCATCAATTTCAATATTTTTTCATTAAATTTGTACAAATTTTTTTACATGTGTTTTTTCTAATATACGAAATTATATATATATTGATGCAGAGGTCGAAAATGTTCCAACTAGTGGTCAAAATAGACGCAAGGCAGACCGCTACATTCAAGAAGAAGGTTGTCTACCTAGCACAACTTATCTGGCCGACATTACTGATATACCATGGGAAACCAACATTGCACAATGCACCTTACAAAGGTGTGAAATACTTTATGCAAAATTGCAGAGAGATATTGTGGCTCTGTCTCTACCTGCTGAGAGTCGACAAAGCCTTGAAATAGTTACACATTCATTGGGCGAAATTGTAAATGTGTACAGAAATCTTGGGCCAACAACTGATACATTTGTAGAAGTGATGAGAAAGAGAAAAGAAACAGTAATGGGTCCAGATAAATGGGAGGATGTAAAACAAAAAGTTACAAAAGAAGTGGCCAAGTCAATGTTTAATTTCAAGGAAGGGCCAAAAAGAAAAATGTTGAAGGTGCATTTCAAGCACCCAAACATAGCTCGTTATTTGTATGATAGGCACCTTGTGGCCTATGGAAGGCTCCCATGGAACAACGAGGTTCCTGTTTATTTTGCACAAATGTTTTATGCAGAATTTTTTTGGGTATGAAACCCAACTACAATGACCTTCCGTCAGAATTTTTTGGCCCGGGAAAGGTCGATTATATGACCATAAGGGTGCTAAGCGAGATGTGGAGTTGCCTCGCCCTGAGCCGCCATTGGTGAGTCGACCGTTTCGAGTCGAAACTCTGCGATCAGAGATGGATGCGACTTCTCAAATAAGTCGAGAAGCAAGGGATGTTATGATCGACAATGTTCATAGCGGATTGGGTGGAGTCAATCTTTGTTTAAATCGACAAAGAGCACGTGAAAATGCACGTGCCAATTTTGTGTATTGTACAGATGAGGAGATTGACAACATGAATGTTGAAGATCTCCGAATATATGCAAAAAAAATTCGCAATGGTTTGCAAGACCTAATTCTTCATGAGGAAGAGGGCACTGGAACGATATGTGTTAGTGACCTTAGGGTTTGAAATTATTTTAACATACATATACATGTGTACAATTTGTAATAAATACATGTGTATGTACATGTATACATTTATTTCTATGTACATTAATCTAACAAAAATGTATATGATTATATGTTAAAACACCATTTTCATTTCTCACACATGATGCGTGACAAAAATGTTAATATCACGTTTGGGACCTCTAGTTCAAACAATGTAGATGGGTCTGACCATCAAGATATGTTGGCAAATGTTAGTGTTTTTTAAGTGATTTTAAAATAAATAATTGTGCACACATGTACATGTATGTATATATAATTTGATAAAATGTTTTAACAGATATCGATTCCGTCCGATGTTTTTGGGATGGTGGTACCTTCTACTTCCTTGGGAGATGAGCCACAAGTATGGACAATTTTTCACAAGTTTAAAATTTATGTTTAAAAGTTATATATATATATATATATATATTCTACCTCAAAAAGTTCCATTAAAAATTGATATATATATATATATAGAGAGAGAGATCTATATTTTGAGTTATTTAAAATTTTTTGAATTTAGGTTCCTATAGAAGATTTATTTAATCCGCGGACTCTAGCGACGGAGATAGGAACATCCACAACATTTGAACAAGTTGTCTTTAGTTCCTTTTTTTAATATTATTGAAAATAAGTTTATATATGTACACGTTCATTTTCATTTGAAAGTTTTTAATATATATATATATATATATATATATATATATTTAACTGTACATGTATATTGTACATTTTACTGCTGCAAATGTTCCTATGGGGGTAGAACTTGTTCATCAAATGGAGAGGGAACCTCATGAGGTATTGCATGATTTTTTTGTTATATTTTGTTTTTTACATGAAGTTCTAGATATATATATTCTCACTCATTTTTAAAACATCAAATTTTAATGTTCAAGTACATGTGCATTGTGTATGTAGGTTTCCCATGATGCTTCACATGATAGGGCGCGGACTGAGACCTTGATAGGAAAGACGCTAGATCCGTCTCTATTTGATGGACATGATTTTTAGATTTGATTTCAAGATTTAGATGGTCTTAAAATTTGTTATACTTGATACAGTTTGATACTTGTGAGATCTACAATTTTTGGACATATTTTATTACATTGTTAATATAATTTGTTTTTTTAATTTTTGGATGGTTTTAGTACTTTTGGCATGTGAATGTGAAGTAATGTTGTCATCTGAACTACATTTGGCATGTTCTGTAATGACGTGTTATAATTTGTTTTGTTTTTAAAATTTAAGTTTTGGATGCTTGGAGTACATTTGGCATGTGAAGTAATGTTGTGATCTATATTTTTTTGTTAAATTAAAAGTTAAAAGTTTTGGATGGTTTCAATCTACATTTGGCATGTGATATTTAATGTTAAATGTTTTTATTGGATAGTTGAATTATAATTGGCATGGCATGTGAAATTTTTAAAACTCAAGTTTTGGATGGTTTCAATCTACATTTCGCATGTGATATTTAATGAACTTTAAATGTTTAATGTTTTAATGTTGCACGATATATAATCAAAAGGTTTTTAAAACTTAAGTTTTGGATGGTTTCAATCTACATTTGGCACATGTGGTATATAATGTTAAATGTTTCTATTGGATTTTGTTGAACTATAATTGGCATGGCATGTGAAGTAACGTTGCACGATATATATAATCAAAAAGTTTTTAAAACTCAAGTTTTGAATGGTTTCAATCTACATTTCACATGTGATATTTAATGTTTTAAATGTTTAATGTTTTATTGTTGCACGATATATTATCAAAAGTTTTTAAAATTTTAAAGTTTTGGATGGTTTCAATCTACATTTGGCACATGTGGTATATAATGTTAAATGTTTATATTGGATAGTTGTTCACTATAATTGGCATGGCATGTCAATTAATGTTGCACAAATCCCTTTTGGATGGTTGAAGTGCATTTGGAATCTTAAGATTGCTTTTGATCTCTACATGTAGTCTTGTTTGAATGAAAAAATTTCCAATAGGAAGAACATAGCTTTTCAATGCAACTAAACATGTATCAATTGAGCTCTAATTGAAAAAAGAGTTTAAAGAAGTAGATATATGTACAAATTATCCCTTTAATTTTGATTGGAAATATAAGTCTAGTACATATATATATATGTTTGTTGAATTTGGGTCAATGTCGTTAATGCACTCAAATAGGTAGCCTTGTTGATTTATTTACATTGTGGAAACTTTTTACCAGAAAATCCAACTAGTTTGTCATCAATGCACATAGAAAAACTACTTGGAACAATTAATTGCATTCTACAACATATCTATCCAATACAAGTAACATTTTTCATCAATGCACATTGAACATATCCGACCATTGGACAAACAAATTTTGTACTAGATTTTCAATCAGGAATAGAGGTGTGGGTCAAATCCCACCAAAAGTCGGAGAAGTGCTCCGAGTCTCTTGTCTGAAAGGAATTTTTGTACAAAACTATACTGCAGATGATTTATTTACATTGTTTCCATACTTTTTACCAGAAAATCCAACTAGTTTTTCATCAATGCACATAGAAAAACTAGTTCCAGTTAATTGCATTCTAGAACATATATATTGAGTACGTAAATAATTTTTCATCAATGCACATAGTAAAACTACTTGAACAATTAATTTCATTCTAGAACACACACACACACACACACACACATATATATATCCAATACATGTAACATTTTTCATCAATGCACATGTATAGAAAAGCTACTTTCAGTTGATACTAGAGCATGTGCATGTACCAAAACAATTTGTACATGTGCAAACACTTGCACAAATAACATAAGCAGCTCAATTTTTAGTTGAGTATTGGAAGTTCTAAAACATATTTAATACAAAGGAATAAATTGTTGGACAATTCAATCAAAAAAAATTCTAATGGAATTCCATCTTCAATAATCCGTTCATGATCGGATTTTGACATTTTCCATCTCTTAATTTTCGATTTTTTCTTTGATTGAACTTCTATCAACTTTATGCGTGTTGCACACACCAAGTGACTATATTGACAACTTATGGAATCAGGTTCATAGTCTTCAAAGTAAACAAAGTCTCCACTTTGATGAGTTTGTCTGAAAAAATAACCTTTCAATATAATAGACCCTCTGTCATATTGAAATCCGTGATCATTATAGTTTTGTAATAATTTCATTTTTCGTTCAGTGCAACGCATCAAATAATACTTCACATTTTCATCGTTTTCAATAGGTGCAATTACAGCAAAAACATCTCCTGCACAATAAAACAAACTTAACAAAATTATACATATTTAAATTTATTTCTAGATCTTTAAATCATTAGAAAGTTTAATTCAAATGTTACCTTCTCTAACAAGATCAGAAACTCGATCACCATCGGATGATATTGTAGTTTCCTCTGATTGCATTTCTTCAAACATTGCAACAGGCATTTTTCCCTTTGTATTTACCTCTATATGTTTTCAATCGTTCACATACATTTTGTTTTCACAAACGTCATTTGATTTTTTGTTGTCTATGCAAACATCACAAAAATAAGAATATTTTCTTTTATCCAATGCAAACACATTTCTAGACGACTTTGTTTGAATTGAATGCAATTTTCGAGTCCCTTTTATTTTTTCAACGTCAATTCCAATTGATCTATCTACGTCTTCAATCCCAACATGCTAGAAAAACCTTTATATGGAAAATTAAAACAAGAATTTGTAAATATGATATTAAAATACAATCAAAGATAATCATTGCATGATAAATGTACAATGTTTAAAATTAGATTTCCAATATAAATTAAATTGAATGTACCTTTGCACTTCCCTTGATGGGTTAGTCTCATGGCTTAGAGCAGCGATGCACCATTCAAAAACTTCTTTAGCGTTCACAAGTCGGCTTGCAGAGTGGTTCATTTGATATCTTTGAAGTGTTCATTTTATGCATGCTCCTGCACCGTCATGTTCTCCTTTTCCATGGTCAGTCTCAAATAAATTCCAACAATGTTTAATGCAGGTTTTCTTATGAAGACAACACAACCAAAAGAATGATCGTGCAGATTTGAATTGACCTGCGCATTCGTCTCACCATATCCAATGTTCAATTAATGTTATTCCGCGATTTTTCAAGGAATCATAAATTTTTCCAAAACAATGTTGTACAAAACATGTATCATGTGTACGATTGTCACTGATATAAAAGTGATATTCTTTAATGATATGTCGATTTTCACTCGTGCTTTCTATATGATCGACATTTTGTTTAGCATGTCTATATAGAATATGGACGAGCATGGAGACTTGGTCAGAATGATAGTATTCACTCTAAATTTCTTTTTGTGGAACAAATGTGTAGTTTTCTGCAAAATCAATCACTGACAAAATGGTCCCTGGTGGAAAAAATTCACGAGATTTTTTGAATTTCAAGTCTTGCCATCGAGCTCTATGGGAATGCTTGGTGTATTTGTAAATTTCTACCTCAAACTTTCTCAAAAAGTCTATCAGAAAATTTTCGTCTTCTCGTAATTCGATTCTTTTAACACTATTTGCACCTTGAATCAATGTACCAATATATTCATATCTCTTCCATTTCACTTTCATGTTGGACAATGATTGATCATTTATATCAATATGATATTTGTTTTGAAATTTAGTCAAATTTCCACAATCATCGCATTTTTTCCCACCAACACATTTCTTTTTGTAAAATAGTTCATCGCTTTCTCTTTCACATAGAATTTGAGATATGAAATCACGGATAGTGGAAGGAGGAGGTGAATCTTTCCATAATTTTCTACCGAAATCAAGGAATGTGTCATAATATAACTCAAATTCCACATGATAACAGCAACAACAAGTGTCGCGTACGGTGATAGGTTTTACATACCATGGTTTTTTTTGAAAAAAAGCACTGAGTGAAACATGAATTTGACGATTCTCTTCTTTGAACTTGTTGAATAACTCTATCTGAGTGCTTTCCAAGAAATATTTTTCATGTTCTTCGTATTGATTTCGTGCTATTCTTCTTCGCATCACATGCCTTGCAGTTGGCGAAACACGCGAATTGTTCTTCCAATATTCATATATTATTTTTTTAACATTTTCTCCAAGTCTGTCTTTGTATGGTTGCCTACAAATAGCTCTCCAACAAGCGAGTTCATCATTTACATCTATTTGCAGCTGAAATTTCCAATGTTTGTGCAAATTTTTTCGCGAGGTTCCCAGTGCTCGTGCCATAGATGTTACCAAACGATTCTCTTTAGTACTTGATGAAACCATTGCATTCGTATTCCTCTACGTACAATTGAAACATCTTTCTCTCTAGATCTCTTAATTGACTTTATAGCACTAATATTTTTTATCACATCTTCTTTCATTTTTTTATCTTTGGTTGATTTTCGAATACCCAGTAGTGTCGTAGCTTCTTTTAATTTCCTTAATAATAGGATACCTTTCAACATTTGAGCCTGAACTGTCCCCCGCTCATTTAAGAAATAGTTTTCAAAAATGCAGTTAACACGATATCGTATAGCATGGTCAGGTTTTTTATCTCCATATGTGTGAGTGTCAACATTTTCTAACATCTCATCATCGACAGTGATTTCATCTGTACATATTCAATAAATAACTAAATTAATAAATATATCTATAATTTCAATAATATGTGCATGTGTTTAATCTATATATATATACCTTGTGATTCAATTTCTTTATTTGGATTTCTTTCAATATTTTCACCATCTTCAATCATTGGTTCAATATCTCTTTCACTTTCTCTTTCAAAATTTTGTATCCCATCATCAATGTTTTGAGGAATATCTCTGTCTGTTTACATTAAACAAAATATTTTTCAAATTAGTTCATCAAATAAAAATTAAGCTTCACATTTTACACTAGGAAAATTTTAAATATATCAATAGATCATAATATTTACATTTACATACCTACTTCAATTTCTACTTGAGGTTGATTTTACTCTTTAATATTTGAGAGGGCTTCTAACTTCCTTTTGCGAGATTGTGTCGTCTCTTCTGTACGTTCCTCAGGGTCTCTTTTTCGATCATATTTTCTCGCACAAGTCCTTCGATTTCCCATGATAATAGGGTATGACGTTCAAAAAATTTCCTTCAAAAAATTAGACAATAACTCAATTAGAAAAAACATCACAAAAGATTTAATTTTAAAAAAATTCATTTTAAATTTTTTGCAAAAAATACATACTCCAATCCAAAACACTTACTTTAAAAAATTCGAGAAAAAAATGTCTTATAAAATGAAACGAAGCTTAAAAGATTTACTTCAACTCAAAACACGTACTCTAAAAAATGTCACTTCAAAAAAGGTCACTTTAAAAAATACTTCCAGAAAATGTCTTTTCAAAATTAAGCCCAACTCCATACTTTCAAAAAAAATGAAGCACAAAAAAAATCCAAAAAAATGTATCACATACCTCTAAGAAATGTCTTTTGAATGTACGTCCAAGAAAATTCCTTAAGCCCAAAACAATTTTTTGCAAAATCAAGCCGCCTCCAAGAAAATTCTTTAAACCCAAAACAATTCTTTGCAAAATCAGTCCGCTTCTGAGAAATGCCCTTAAATCCAAATCTCAAAGAAAATTTTTTAAACCCAAACCAAGACCTTTGTAAAATCAGATGAATTAAAACCATCTTTAAAAAAAAAAAAAAAAAAAAAAAACTATGGGTCTTGGATAGATGGTGTTTGGGTGCTTAAGGCACTCCTTGATGTGAAGTCACAAGTTCAATTCCTTGCCCGATCCGAGTAATATATTGGACATGTTGAAGATTTAGTCCTACCAAACTTACAAAAAAAAAAAAAAAAAAAAAAACTCACTCTTAACTCATCTAAATCTGTTTTGATAACTTTAGTTTTATTTCAATTTTTAAAACTCTACATTAATTTTTTTTTCATTCTAATTTTATATTTTAAAAAATAAAAATTAAAAAATAAAAATAAAATTAGATATATTAGTATTAAATTAGATACTAAATTGATGTATTGGTTTTTGCTAAGTCATAAATTTTTGGTATATATGGCTTACTTCTTTTTTAATGTACTCTTAGGCGTTATAGTGGCAACCCCTAGATTTGATCTTGGGCCTTGCCGAGTTTATTCCAATGATCTATTGATTCACCATAATTTATAAAAGAGATAGAAGAAATCTACAAAAATCTACAAAGACATACATACTCCATCTCTCTAGAGTTGAAATTATGATCTCTTAGAAGGAAAGATGTGCTCTTGACTATATATGTAAGTTACCTATGAGGTTTTAGATTGAAAGTGAACGAATGCACTATTAAAGCACTCATTATAATAACCTATTCAAATCCCTATAGATATTAGTCTACAAAATATATACTTCTATATAAAAGTTAAAATAAATATATTAAAATAATGATTAAATTTTATGATGTGGAAAGTGTTTTTTTAATAAAATAATGTTTTCTTATAAATAGTTGAAAAAAATTTATTCTCAAACTAAAGTTTAAAAA
This sequence comes from Pinus albicaulis, assembly GCA_034641835.2. Lineage (NCBI taxonomy): Eukaryota > Viridiplantae > Streptophyta > Pinopsida > Pinales > Pinaceae > Pinus > Pinus albicaulis. The sequence continues at coordinate 1,480,564,311 of CM076579.1, read as the reverse complement.
AAATCATATATTTTTTTAATTTTAATAGGGTAAGAAGCTTTAAAAAAATTAAGCTAAAATATTATGTAATAAATAGAATTATGAAGCTAAAAAAAAAAGTAAACTAAAATATTATGTAATAAATAGAATTATTTAATCATTTTCTCAAAATTATGTTTCTCATATATTTTAAGCCTAATTTAATTAATGTTAATTAGCCTAATGCATTTGAAATGCATAATAATTTTCTAATAAAAAAATTACCAAAACAAATTTAAAAATTAAATAAAACACCAAAAACAAGATATATAATAATAACAATCAATATATATATGAATGATAAAATGAAATATAATATAATAATAAATCATCCTTTAAAAAACAACAACTCACCCTTTACTTATTTAATTTTTTTAAGTAATTTTAATATTATTGTCATTTTATTTTTATATTTAATAAAATAAAATTTAAAAATGAAATTAAGATATATATATATATATATATATTCAAATTATATTAGATACTAAATTTATGTATCGACATTTGTTAAGTCATAAATCTTTGATATATATAGCTTATTGGTTCTTAAATATACTCTTGAGTGTTATAGTAGCAGCTCTTAGATTTGATCTTGGACCTTGGGGAGATTACTCCAATGAATGATTGATTCACCATAATTTTAAAAAGAGGTAGAAGAAATATACAAAAACACATACTCCATCTCTTTAGAATTGAAATTGTAGTCTCTAAGGAGGAAAGATATGCTCTTGACTATATATATAAGTTACCTATGGAGTTTTAGATTCATGCATTATTAAGGCACTCATTATAGTAACATATTCAAATCCCCATAGATGTTAGTCTACAAAATATATACTTATATATATAAGTTAAAATAAGTATGTTAAAGTAACAAGGTCTGTGGAGGCGGCGTAGTGGTAAGGTCGCTCTCGTAAAGACGGACAGGTCCTGTGCTCAATCCTGAGCGAGGGCGTGGCTCGCCGCGAGAGATTAACCGTTCCAGGCCAAGCCCACGACCCCCTTTTTTCGAGCTGCGCGCGCGCCCATGGTTGCTCTGCAGCTGCCCTAGCTGCGCCTGGTCGGCGCCCCTTCTTCGAGCGGTGTCCTCCATCATGGATCCTGGAGGGGGCCCTGCGGCCTCCCCCCCTTCGTCTCCTGACCTCGCAGCTTTCATCTCCCTTGTTGCAGCTTCGGGTAACCGGCCCTCATCCGGTTCTCAGCAGAAATTTGTGAAGAAATTGGCTAACATCCCCACGGTATCTTTGCCAGTGGAAGAAACTTGCAAATTTGCGCTGAATCTGGCAGAAAGGGGACTTATAGGCCAGTTTACAGGGCTATGGCCTTCCCCGAAGGCAGTCGACGAATGGGTAAAAAGGAACTGGATTCCTCTGGTTAAGGAAAGCATCAAGAGCCATTTTGTGGGGAAAGGCTTTTTTGTTTTCGTCTTTGACAATGTGGAAGATAGAAGCTTGATCTTCCGAAACGGGCCATATTTTATGGGCCCTCAAGGTCTTTACCTGAATAAATGGTCGCCAGATTTCGACCCTACTTAGGATGTGCCCATGGCAGTGCCGGTATGGGTGCGAATTCCCCATCTTCCCCTTCATTGCTGGAATCAGAGATCTCTGCAGTCTATTGGCAATGCCTTAGGAAGATACATCGATCAAGCGCCGAGGAAGGATCATTTTTCCTGCGCTCGCATTTGTGTTGAAGTTGACCTAGAAGTTGGGCTGCCTGAAGCCATCAAACTCACGGTAGCAGATTGGTCACACATCCAGGAGCTTGACTACGAGCAGCTCCCTTTCAAATGTCGACATTGTCACGAATACGGACACTTTGCAAGATACTGCAAGAGAAAAAATGAAGAGCTAACAGAGAAAGAAAAAGGAGAACAATGGAATCAAGTCAAGAAGCCATCAAACAGCAGACAGAATAACAAAAACAAAGGCAAAGGAGTGGAGAACAAAGCAGGGCAAGAAAATTCAAACACACAAACCGCAGGAAGTAAGGACACTGCCAGTATAGAAGCGGATAAAAACCCCTTCGAATCTCTAAATCTTCAGTCAGAACCTCCAGAAGCAGAGCCGGATGGTCCAACCCCGATGAACAACATCACCGTTCCAGATCCAGGCATCATCTCAATCCCCTCTCAAGGTAATACCTCTTCCCCTTCTTATGCTGATATTATCAAGTCTAAAAAGAAGAATATAGAAATTATGGGATCCTCGGATGATGAGACCTTCGAGAGGCCATCAAAGAGAGCTGGCAGGAAATCAAATAGAGAAACTAGGGAAGAAGAATCAGAAAGACAAAAAACCCTAGGCAGCCAAACTACCATTGAGATGACCCTAGGAAGGAATACCAGATTAAGGACCCCCAAGGGAGGTGGACCTACCCCTTCTAGTTTTAAATGATGCAGATGGTCTCTTGGAACTGTAGGGGTCTGGGGAATCCCACCAAGGCAGAAGCAATTAAAGATCTATTGAAAACGGAACCCGCAGACATTCTAATTCTCCAAGAGACAAAAATAGAGGGGGAGCATCTTCTGAACACAAGCAACACCAAGTGGAAATTTGACTCAGGCAAGGCAATCAGTGCAAGAGGCACAGCAGGGGGAATAGGTACTTTCTGGTCTCAAAAACTCTTTTCATTAGAAAGATCTCATGAATCTCAACACTGGATTTTTACAGAACTTCGACATAAAGCAAGCAATCTAGTCTTGGCTTTGTTTAACTTATATGTTCCTGTACATTATGATGGAAAGAAAGAGTGCTGGAAGTCACTCTCAGATTACCTAGAGCTGCATAATCCTCAGAACTTAATTTTAGGAGGTGACTTGAACATAGTGTTGTATCCTAAAGAGAAGAGAGGCGGGAGTTCTTCGAGGGATCCCTTCCTCCCCATTGTGGAAGATCTTATTCTACAGTGGGATCTTGTAGACTTCAAGCCAGTTAAAGGAGAATATACGTGGACCAACAACAGAACTGGAGGAGACCATATCTCAGCAAGATTGGACAGGTTCCTCATCAGCAGCTCCATTATGCTGGACAACAGAATTGTGTTAACCAAGATCCTCCCAAAACTCACATCAGATCATAAACCAATTCTTCTATGTATAAAGGATGAAGAATATTTAGGCCCTTTTCCATTTCACTTTAACCCTCTCTGGGCAGAAATAGATGGGTTCTACGAAACAGTTCAATCTGCTTGGAGAATAGAGGTCACGGGCTCTCCAAGTTATGTGTGGGAGCAAAAGATAAAAAACACAAAAAAGGCCTTAAAAGATTGGATTAAGAAAGCTATTAAAACTCCCACCAGCCAGAGGAAAGAGGCTGTTTTTCAGTTGGCAGATCTACAATTTGATTTGGAAAAAAAAGACATCTCCCCAGCAGATCTAATAGAGGAAAACGCTGCACAAAGGAGAACATACAATTCATTCAGAAATGAAGAGGAGCACTGGCGTTTGAAGTCTCGCAGCCTCTGGCTTAAAGCTGGAGATAGAAACACTGCTTATTTTCACAGACAGTACAGGGCCAGATTATCAAAAAATCATATCGTTGAAATTACCTTAGCCAATGGTCAGGTGTGTAAAGGTTTTGAACAAGTTAAGGTTGCTGCCGAGGAACACTTCCATAATCTTCTCACTGCAGAAAGGAATGGGAGCGAGGAGGACACCAATGAATTCCTGTCAAACATTCCAAAGCTTGTTAACTCCGAAGACAATACTTCCCTCTTGAATCTGGTCTCGGAGGAAGAAATCTACAGGATCGTGTGGTCAATGGAGCCAGATAAAGCACCAGGCCCAGATGGATTTTCAATCCATTTTTACAAAATATGTTGGGCGCTAATCAAATCTGATCTTCTCAAAATGATTCAAGGTATCATGAGAAAGGCTAAGATGGGTGGTGGAATTAACTCCACATTCCTTGCACTAATCCCCAAGGAAGCAAATCCTGGTTCTTTTGATAGATACAGGCCAATCTCACTATGTAATGCCTCCTACAAGATTATGGCCAAACTTCTGGCGAACAGACTAAAACCCCTTCTACAAAAATTGATCTCTCCAGCTCAAGGAGGATTCGTGAAAGGCCGTCACATTCTAGACAATGTCATCCAAGTCCAGGAAGCTCTGCACTCCAGTCACGCCCGTAAAGAACAAGGTATGCTCATTAAATTGGACATGTTAATGCTTTTGATAGAGTTAATAGATCCTTCTTGTACAGGGTTCTCTCCTCCTTCGGGTTCAGCCAAGACTTTATAAATCTTATCAAAGCCTGTCTAGAAAGGACATGGATTGCTCCATTGGTCAATGGCAGACCGGCGAACTTCTTTCTGGCCACCAGAGGGTTGAGGCAGGGCTGCCCTCTCTCCCCATTCCTCTATATTATCATGGCGGACTCCTTGAGAAGAAAGCTCACCAAAGAAAAAAAAAATGGAAATATCCCTGGTATTAGATTTGCAAATGGCATCGATCCAGTGAATCATGCCTTCTTCGCCGACGATTCGATCCTGCTTGGGGGTGCCTCTGCTAGAGTGGCAAACTCCTTCAGAAACACTCTCCAGAAGTTTTGTAGTGTTTCAGGAGCGCTCATAAGTGAAAAGAAGAGTGCAGTTTATGGTTGGAATACTGACCAATACACTATTGAGAAAATTGCCAATGATTTGGGTTTCACTGGCTTTGCAGAGTGGGACAAGTTGAAATATCTGGGGCTCCCAATCACGTTAAGAACCAACAGGAATCATCTCTAGGAGGAAGTCATTTCGAAATTCAAGAAGAAGATAGGTGTGTGGGGAGGATTCTGGCTCACCACTGGGGGCAAACTCACACTCATCAAGGTTGTCCTCTCAGCTCTGCCCACATATCAGGCAGCTCTGATGCTAGCCCCAAAAGCAATCACTGACCAGATATCCAGACTCATGCGAAATTTCTTGTGGAAGGGCGGACGTGGAAATCACAACAAATTTCACTTAATCAACTGGGAAACTGTGAAACGCCCTCTTTTGGAAGGTGGACTGCAAATCCGCGACCCCCAGAATGCCAATCTGGCTCTGGGCTGCAAACTCCTGTGGCAACTAATCAACAATCCCCTACATCCTGTCAGTCAAATCTTCAAGATCAAATATCTCAAGAATCGGCCTCTTTCCTCTTTCACAGTCGACAAATCCCCAAAAGGCACGCAAGTATGGAAGCTTTGCAGCAGAGGCATTAATTTTTTCAGATCTCACCTGTACAGAATTCTAGGAAACGGGAAAAACATAAGGATCTGGAGAGACAGTATTATGGGTCACTCTCCACTTGACGATTCCAACGACTTCAAAGAGTTAAGAGACTGGTTTAAAGAGAAAGGAATAAGGAAAATCGAAGATATATCGGAATGGGACACTAATGGCAACTGGCTGCATTGGAATTTACCCATGCCTCTAGCGCATTTACATACCCAGCTAGATTCTTTTAAAAGCGCCATCTCTGACTACGCCCTGGTGCACAAAGACGAAGCAGATCATTGGGGCTGGGGGAAAACAGGGATCTATACAGCAAAGCAAGGATATCTCCAAATTCAAAGCAAAAAAGACTCGACTCATCTGGTGGCTGTTTGGAAGCTGATTTGGGACAGATTTAGCATACCCAAAATTAACTTTTTCTTCTGGATCTTGTTCCAAAACAAAATATTGACAAGAGAAAACTTGAGTAAGAGAAATATTGCTGGCCCCCATCGTTGTGCTCTATGCAAAGCAGCGCTGGAAACTTCAGGCCATTTGTTTCTGGAATGTGAATTCGCGAAGGAGGTTTGGTCCTTCTTTCTGGTGGGACTGAATGTGCTCTCACCTTCTCAAGGCGCGATAGACTCCATGTTTCTCTCTTGGAATTCAGCTTACCCACATAAAACTACTAGCAATTACTTATGGCATAAGGTGTGGACAGCAGCCCCCAAATATGTGTGTTGGAAGATCTGGCTGGCCCGTAACGAAATCATCTTCAGCAATAAAGAAATGACAGCAGCTAAAGTGGCAGACCAGGCCAAATCCCTCCTAATAGAGACCTTGATTAACTCTCAGAACAAAGAGGATAACACTCTCCGACCTGATGAAAGGATGTGGCTGGCTCCTTTCACCGGCTCGACCATCACTCCAGCAAAACTTCACCCTGTCTACATGGAACATTGGCAGATTCGCATTCCGGAGGACAAATTCCACCAGTGGTGGAAATCTCAAGGCAAGATTTCTGTCTTCTTTGATGGTGCCTCAAAAGGCAACCCGGGAAGATCCGGTGCTGGTGGGGTGATTTACTATCCAAATGGGAATAAAGAAGAATTCAGTTGGGGCCTGGGGCTGAAATCCAATAATCAAGCAGAAATTCTAAGTTTATGGAAAGCATGTCAAATTGTCAAAAAAGAAAATCCAAGTGAAATAGCAGTCTTTGGAGACTCAGAGGTGTTGATAAAAGCAATAGCTAGCAAGAAGGGACTTACGAACCCGGTGCTCAACAAACAATTAGTAAGAGTAAACAGAATGCTGAGGAATTTCCACTCAGTAAATGTCTTCCACATTCTCAGAGACCTCAATAAGGAAGCAGATAAATTGGCCAACATAGGCTGCACGCTTCAAGAAGGAATGATAAGCCTAAATGCAGAAGCTCCGTATATGTCCATTATCCCTTAAAAGGCTAATGGAGGCCTTGTTGTATTGGCTGCTCTGGCTGAGATTTTGATTGTATTAGCTGCATAGGCTCTGCCCTATCAGCGTTTTTTCTATAATATAACCGTTCTAGTTTTAAAAAAAAAAAAAAAAAAAAAAGTATGTTAAAGTAATGGTTAAGTTATATGTTGTGGAAAGTGTTTTTAAAATAAAATAATTTTTTCCTATAAAATAGTTTAAAATGTTTTTTCCCAAATTAAATTGAAAATTTTTAATTTTAATATGGTAAGAAACTAAAACATATATATATATATATATATATATATATATATAACTATTTTGGTTTTATTTTTCTATATATTTGTCAATTTTATTCCTAATTTAATTAATGTTAACTATCCTAATGCATTTTAAATACACACTTTTCTTAATAAGAAAAAAATACCAAAAACAATTTAAAATTTTCAATAAAATACCCACATATATATATAAACCATCTTAAAAATAAAAACAACTTACTCTTAACTTATCTAAATCCTTTTTGGTAACTTTCTACATGATTTTTGTTTTCATTCTACTTTATATTTAGTAAAATTAAATTAAATTAATATAATATATATATATGAAATTTAATATTAAATTAGATACTAAATTGATGTATTGGGTTTTTCTAAGTTATAATATTTTGATATATTTAGCTTATTAGTTGTTAGATATATTTTTCAGTGTTATAGTGGCAGCCCTAGATTTGATTTTGGGTCTTGCAGATATTACTCTAATGAGCTACTTATTCACAGTAATTTTAAAAAAAAAAAAAAAAATCTACAAAAACATACATACTTCATCCCTCTAAAGATAAAACTATGATCTCTTAGAAGGAAAGATATACTCTTAACTATATATAAGTTACCTATGGGGTTTTAGATTGAAAGTGAATAGATACACTATTAAAACACTTCTTATAATAACCTATTCAAATCCTCATAAATGTTAGTTTACAAAATATATACTTATATATAAAAGTTAAAATAAGTATATTAAAGTAATAGTGGAAAGTGTTTTTCTAATAAAATAATGTTTTCCTATAAAATAGTTAATAACGTTTTTTCTCAAACTAAACTTTTAAGAAATCGTATTTTTTTTAATTTTAATATGGTAAGAAACTTTAAAAAAGCAAACTAAAATATTAGGTAATAAATAGAATTATTTAACCATTTTGTCAAAATTATTTTTCTCATATATATTTATCATACTTTTTTTAATAAGAAAAAATACCAAAACAAATTAAAAATTTTGAATAGAATACTAAACTTTAAATCTAATTTAATTAATATTAATTAGCTTAATACATTTTAAATACATAATTTTTTTAATAAAATAAATATCAAAACAAATTTAAAAATTCTAATAGATACTAAAAACAAGATACATAATAATAAAAATCTATATATCTGAAAGATAAAATAAAATATAATAATAAGACATTTAAAAAAAAAACAACTCACTCTTAACTTAACTAAATTCTTCTAGATAAATTTAGGTTTTTTTTAAATAAAATAAAATAAATAAATAAATAAACCTTGTTTTAATTCTACTTTCAATTTAAAAAAATAAAATAGACTCTACAAATTTTTTGTTTTCATTTTACTTTTATATTTAATAAAATAAAATTAAAATAATATATATGAAATTTAGTATTAAATTAATGTATTGGTTTTTGCTAAGTCATAATTTTTTGGTATATTTGGCTTACTAGTTGTTGAATATACTCTTAGGTGTTATAGTGACAGCCCTTAGATTTGAACTTGGGCATTAGCTATTGATTCACCATAATTTAAATAACAGATAGAAGAAATCTACAAAGACATACATACTCTATCCCTCTAGAGTTCAAACTATAATCTCTTGGGAGGAAAGATATGCTCTTGAATATATATGTGTGTGTGTTTTACCTATGGGGTTTTATATTGAAAGTGAATGGATGCACTATTAAGGCACTCATTATAATATCATATTCAAATCCCCATAGATATTAGTCTAAAAAATATATACTTATATAAAAGTTAAAATAAGTATGTTAAAGTAATGATTAAGTTTTATGATGTGGAAAGTGTTTTTTTAATAAAATAAAATTTTGTTGTAAAATAGTTAAAAATATTTTTAGACCCAAGGGGTAGATCAGTTGGTCGGTCGAGTTCCCATTGCTAAGTACTTTGTCTTGTTGGAAGGTCACTAGAGTCACGGGATCAAATTTCCTCAATGCCCTTGAGGTTAGGCACTTGCTTGTTGATCAAATCTCCTAGATGCCCTTGAGGTTAGGCACTTGCTTGTTGATCAAATCTCCTAGATGCCCTTGAGGTTAGACTCTTGCACTTGCTTGCTGATCAAATCTCCTAGATACCCTTGAGATTAGGCACTTCCTTGTTGTGCCAACAGGGTTGATTTGCCTTAATTTTCCTTTAGATGTCAAAAAGTTAAAAATGTTTTTGCGGACACTAAACTTTTAAAAAAATCATATTTTTTTAAATTTGCATAAGGTAAGAAACTAAAAAAATAAGTAAACTAAAATATTATGTAATGAATAGAATTATTTAATCAATTATCAAATCTTTCGGTTAAAATCACATTGGAGAATTTTGTGTCGACGCGTTTCGAACCAGCCAGTGTGGTTCATCATCAGGACAAGATACGAAATCTGATCAAGGACGCAGCTTAAATAGAAAAAGAAGCTCTACATAGTCGTTGTACCATAACAGCTAGTTTGCCAATAATTATAAAAATTAAATAAATCAATAAATCAATAAAACTAGCAGTTGCCCCAAAAGGTGCAAAGAGAGGCCAATAGGATTTTGAAATCAAAAAACTTGTACAAGAAAATAGCAATTGATACGTTAAATTTAAGTTATTTTTTTTGTATTTTTTTAATCTAACTAATAGATGAGATGATATTTTAATTTACAAAAATTGAATGTCTCAAGGATCCATTTATACATAGAGTGGTTCTAAACTTCTAATAGTTAAGAATGCATGCCTTCTTGTAAAAGGTTAAAAGTTCAAATTCAAAAAGGTAGAAAATAGACATCTAGGAATCAAATCACTAGGCAAAGACATCAAATTCATATTTAAGTATAGCTTCCTTCATAAATCATACATTGCAATAAAAATAAGCTTTATCATAGCTATATAGCAACAACATGTGGGATTCAACTAATATAATTATCCCAACTTGCAAAAGACGAATTGAAATTTAGTTAGAGTGTAATGGTAAAAAACTCAACTTGGAGAAAGATTCGTGGAAATTCAATTACAATATAATAGAAAAATGTGAAGTAAATCTCGTTAAAATAAATATGTGAATTAAAGATTTATTCATTACTTTATAGTTTAAATATTACTTTATATATTAAATATTAATTAAATATGTGAACTTACTATTTTTTTTTACACAAGTCTTACTAGTGACATGTGAGTTCAAATTGGGCAACTTAAAATTATGGTTACTTTCTATAAAGAAAAATAATCTTTTTGGAAAGATCTCTAATTCTATTAAAAAAAATAAGTTACGAGGGAAAGTTCCTAAAAATTTAAGAAAATATGTGAACTTTCTATTTTTAAACTAACTTTCTATTATTTTTAGTTCACATAAGTTATTTTTATTTCTCTATTTTAAGAAAATGGTAAACTTTCTTATTCCATTATGGTAAAATAATTTTAATCACACAAATATTTTTAAGCAAATTATTATATAAAAAAATTAGCATGCAAAGTGTACAATAACAAATCCTCAGGTCAAAGCCTTTCTCAACATCCTAACCCTGGAAAGATATAAAATGTTGATTCTCTATTTAAATTTGGAATTATTTTAAAAGCAATATTGGAGAGGGCTCATTTTTCTCAAATGCACTTACAATTTAGTAAGATTGTAGAAGAATTCTCGAGCCATGTTCAATTATTATTGTGAGAATTTTGCATAGTAAAAAATGCTATATAAAAATAATAGATTAAAATTCACTTTAAATACTATTGAAGTTGAAATATATTTTTTAGAAGTTTAAATAATAAATATATTGTATAGGAGTTCTAAATAAATAAAAAAGTTGTAAATAAATATAAATATATTGTATTAATGTGTATAAAAAAAATCATTTTAATGATTAATATATTCTATTAACACTGCATGTTAGGATAGCATAGAAATAACATTTTAGGAAACTTGAATGTAGTAGAAAAAATAAATTATTTTATATAAATATGATTCATATTTATATTTAAACTTTTAAATTCATTTATAAAATTATATTTGAATTTTAAAACTTGTAGAATATTATACTCTCTTCACTCTTAATAAATATATATAAAAAAATGTATAGATGCAAAATAAAATTAATGGGAAAAATATAAGAAGGCTCTTCACACAAAATTTCATAGATATTAAATCATTATGAGAAAGAGTAAAATTTCTCAATTTCATAATGATAAAAACGTGACACCAAATCGGCTATACTGAATGCTAATTAGCAGCGTGGAAGGAAAGTCTGAAAACCTATTAGGGTTCGGCGTATACATAATGCTAAAAACTTTTTGGAAAGATAGAGTGTAGCACAGAACAATAATCTTGCAAAACTCCTTATAAACGATGCATTTTTCTTTCATTTACAATGTAAGAATCAGATTAATGATAGTTTTAGAGTATATACACGCCCATTCAACGAAGCTCTCATCACCAAGAGGCTGTGATACATCAACAGGCTTCCGCCCAGTCACAAGCTCCAATAACACAACCCCAAATGAGAATACATCAGACCTGACAGTGTGCTTTCCACTTGATGCATATTCCGGTGCCATATACCTGAAATATCAAATCAATGTCAAGCAAATTTACACTTCATAGGGCAACATCTATACCTTCTTAGGAAACCAGTCAACCACAAAAATCAATACTTGGGAAACCTGGAAAATGAGAACATCTACAACTTACCCAAAGGGTCCGATGACACAGGTTGTCACATGCGTATTGGTATCTGATGCTAGTTTTGCAAGTCCAAAATCTGACACCTGCAAATAAGAAAAAACCATCAAAAACAATACTCTACTCAACATAACGGCATATAAAATTTGGACACACAAGTATCCATATGGTTGTGATGATAATTCTTGAAGAAACCCATGACACGGGTTGTCACATGCATGTATCTGATGCTAGTTTTGCAAGTCCAAAATCTGACACCTGCAAATAAGAAAAAACCATCAGAAACAAGACTCTACTCAACATAACGGCATATAAAATTTGGACACACAAGTATCCATCTGGTTGTGATGATAATTCTTGAAGAAACCATAACTGTGCTTCAAATCTGTCATCCAACAGAATGTTCGATCCCTTGATATCCTTGTGAATTATTCTAGGATGACCTGTAGAAGGTAATTGGATAAAACTCTATCATGTATAGCCCTCGAAATAGAAATTACTATTTACTATTAAATAGAAATTACTATTTAGCGAATTCGTTTCTAAATTTCAGCAAAATTTATTTAGTAATTTATGATTTTATGATTTTATGATTTTTTTATGATTTTAATTTTTTTATGATTTTATGATTTTTTTATGATTTTAATTTTTTTATGATTTTATGATTTTTTTGCACACGTCTTACTAGTGACATGTGTCATTATCAAAATGAATTGGTTGACGAAAAATCACCTGTATTAATTCAAAACAGAAGGCCTATCGGCCTAATTAAAAATATCAGAAATAAAATAAAATATAAAAAACTAAAAACTCAAAATAAATAAACACTAATAATAATAAATAATTAAATAAATCAAATAGAAATAAAAACTCCAAATAGAAAAAGAAGCTCCAAATAGAAAAAGAAGTTCCAAAAAGCCGTTATACAATAACGGCTAGTTTAACCATAAAAAATCAATAAATAAATAAATCAAATAAAATAAAAGAGAAGTTCCAAATGGAAAAAGCAGCTCCAAATAGAAAAAGATGCTCCTAATAGCCATTGTACAATAACGGCTAGTTTGGTCATCAAAATTTAAAAATAAAAATATAAAAATAAATATAACAAATATAAAAAATATGAAATAAAATATAAAAAACTAAATACTAAAAATAAAATAAATAACCAATAACACTACCAGCTAGTTTGACCAAAAAATAAATAAAAATAAAAATAAAATCAATAAATCAATCAATAAATTAAACCATAATTTTTAAATTTTATTTTTATTCCTAATTATTTAATCATTTTGTCAAATTTATTTTTCTCTTATATTTATCGATTTTAAGCCTAATTTAATTAATTTTAAGTAGCTTAATAAATTTTAAATACATAATTTTCTTAACAAAAAAATATACCAAAACAAATTTAAAATTTTCAATAAAATACTAAAAACAAGATAAATAATAATAATATATATATATATATATATGAAAAATAAATAAAATATAATAATAAACTTTCCAAAAAAAACTCACTTTTAACTTATTTAAAAAAATAAATTTTAATTTTAATTTTTTTAAAGATACTCTACATTATTTTTGTTTTTATTGTACTTTTATATTTAATAAATTAAAATTAAAATTATATATAGATATATAATTTAGTTTTAAATTAGATATTAAATTGATGTATTGATTTTTACTAAGTCATAAAATTTTTGGTATATCTAGCTTACTAGTTGTTGGATGTACTCTTAGGTGTTATGGTAGCAGTTCCTAGATTTGATCTTGGGCCTTGCCTAGATTACTCCAACAAGTTATTAATTTACCATAATTTAATAAGAGATAGAATAAATCTACAAAGACATACATACTCTATCCCTCTAGAGTTGAAACTATGATCTTTTAGGAGGAAAGATATGCTTTTGACTATATATAAGTTACCTGTGGGGTTTCCAATTGAAAGTGAATAGATGCACTATTAAGGCACTCCTTATAATAACTTTTAATCAAATCCCCATAAATGTTAGTCTACAAAATATATACTATATGTAAAAGTTAAAATAAATATGTTAAAGTAATGATTAAATTTTATGAAAGTATGTTATAGTAATGATTAATTTTATGATGTGGAAAGTGTTTTTTTTAATAAAATAATTGTTTCCTATAAAATATTTAAAAAAAAAAATTCCCAAACTAAACTTAAATAAATAAATAAAAATCTTTAAAATTTAATATGGTAAGAAAGTGAAAAAAAAAAAAGTAAACTAAAATATTATATAATAAATAGAATTATTTAACCATTTTTTGAGCTTTATTTTTCTCATATATTTATCAGTTTTAAGCTTAATTTAATCAATGTTTTTAAGTATCAAATCTTTCGGTGAAAATCACAATGGAGAATTTTGTGTCGACGCGTTTCGAACCAGCCAATATTCCTAACAATGTTTTTAAGCTTAATTTAATTATTGTTAACTAGCTCAGATATATCTTAACTACCCATTTATTAAATTTTGAGAGGGATCAAATCTTAAATATTTTTTCACTTTAAAAGAGGTTTGTATCTCAAGAGATTTATCTGTGTGGACGTTTTTTTTAAATATATTTTCACTTTAAAAGAGATATGTATCTCAAGAGATTTTATCTCTCTCAATGATTAGTAGATCCCGAGTTACAATAGATATTGGTTGGTTTAATTATTAATTATAATTATTATTTAGATATAATTCTTAATTTCTATTTTATTTTTATGTAATTTGACCCACTTAATAAGTTTTATTGACAATTATAATTATTAACTATTATATTTTATTTTGTTTTTTATTTATTTATTTTTTTTATTTTTTTCATCCAATTAAAATGTTTACAACAACATGTCTACCATACTAAGTTGGAAACTTTTGCCAACTCAATTATAATTTGATTAATTTTAATAATATATAGATCCAAATTCTCCTTTAAAAAAATTTGGAAAAAATCTACTATGTATTGTTGCCTACATTGTGAAAATTATTTTGAGAACTTACATTTAAACACTTTTCCTTCAATAAATATATTTATAGATTTCAAAATTTTATTTATGATTTATAATCTATTTCGGATTTTTAATTATTTAATATATTTTATTATCAATTGTTGTTATTTTTTTTTATCCTAATACATAGGTTGGTATAAAGACACCAAGGCTTGGTTAAACCATTGGGAGATCGACGAGAATGTTGCATTGCAAAACATCAATAACATTAAAAAAAAATTGTTACTTCTAAGTTCAAAGAAAAAATGTGGTGTGAGAAAGATCTAGCAGCTAAAATAAAATTAAGGTATTATAAGGAGGTCATCAACCCCACCTTAGAAGATCAAAAGTATCTCTCTGTTTTAACTATCTCAAAGAAGAAAATTAATATAGCCAAGATTAGAACGAACTCTCATGAGCTCCATAGTGAAACAAGTCGTTGGAGAGTTCCTAAAACACCATGGATGGAAAGGATCTGCCATATCTGTGAGAATATGAACATCGAGGATGAAAATCACTTCCTCTTAGAGTACCCCGCGTACAACCATATTAGAGCTGAATTTCATAATCTTTGTTGCAATACTAACCTTCTTAGCCTTTTAAGATGTCAAAATTATAGTGAGCTTGAGA
This sequence comes from Pinus albicaulis, assembly GCA_034641835.2. Classification (NCBI taxonomy): domain Eukaryota; kingdom Viridiplantae; phylum Streptophyta; class Pinopsida; order Pinales; family Pinaceae; genus Pinus; species Pinus albicaulis. The sequence goes on along the minus strand of CM076579.1, from coordinate 1,480,549,081 downwards.
GGCTTCTCTCCAAGCTTTTTGAGCATAGGAATAAAATCTTAAATCAAATTAAATAACTCTTTTCTTAGGTCGGATAGACCAAAGATTGGTCTCGGTGGACGTTAACCATCATCATCATCATCATCATCATCACATATTTGATTTTTTTTTTACTTACTGACAATTGAAGCCGTGGGGACCAAATTCCTCGCTATCAAGGCGATCATCAATCAGGTTTCCTCACATAGAGTTTGTTATCAAATTTTGTCAAAACGATCATTTTTATCTTCTGTATTTAAATTTTGTTATTAATAATAATATGTTTGACAAAGCATTAAGCTTTAATTCCACTCATGAAATTTGTTTTAAGTGGTTGTGCTCCATGTTTTGACAAGGAGGTGGATTATAAATGTTGGGTTCTTCCTTCTACACTATTAAAATTGGGTATTAACATTTGATTGTTAACTCTCGCTTTCTTTCAAAAGAGTTTATTTAGAGAGAAATTTTGGCATCATATGGACTACCTAAGATAAACATGTTGGATTGGTTCATGACAAATTTTTGCAATAAATAATCTAGTGAAAAGAGGAATCGTTGGGCCTTTTAGATGTCCCCGATGCTCCCGCAATACTAAAGCAATTTGTCATTGTTCTTGGAATTCAATTTCACAAAGCAAGTTTGGAATTTTGCATTGTAATTGATTGAAAGAAAACTCAAGACCCCATCCAATTAGAAACAGTACCTCTTTGACAAATGGGCATCTCGCTATTTAGGTACTTTCAAAAAAATGTGCTTTTAAAAGGTATGAATGGGGCCTATCCAAGCATATATCGTAGAAAATTTGGCTAGAAATAAATAGGACTATCTTCCATAAGAATTTGGTGCCTGCACACTAATGTCAGAACATTTGTATTAAAGGATCCTACCCAAGTTTGTATCCTGAAAAATCTAGCCAGAAAGAAATAGGACTATCTTCTAGGAGAATTTGATGGCCCCTATACAAGTAGCTATCACGGCCCCCACAAACTAATGTTGGAACATTTGCGCAATAAAGTAATTCAGTCCACCAATTCTCAAGGTTTGGACAAGAAGGAGGATCTTTGGTGGCCATTTTTCTAGGAAGGGCACACCTCAATGTCTACACCTCCTAATCAACCCATAAGGATCCTAACTTGGTAGAATCGCATGAACCCATTAATATTCACACAATGGTGGAAATAGAATAATAATTATTGTTTATTCTTTGATAGAGATTCTAAAGGGAACCTAGACACAACAGGTGTATGAGGGGTTCTCCATAGCCCTAAAAGAATTTTCGAATGTAGTTATTCATGGAACCTTACACGTCAGGAAAATAATAAGGCACAACTAATGTGTGTTTTCAAGGTCTGACACTAGAAAAAAACCTCAATATATCCAAATTAAATGTTACCAGAAACTCTAGTTTAGTAATCAAGATAATGCACAAAGGGAAATCTCCAAAATATAATGGGCCTCATGTCATCCAAGCTAAAATTAAATCTCTTGCAAAAAAAATTGAGTCTATTCAATGAATACATATTCTTCAAAAAAATATGAGTGCGCTTATCACTTTGTAAATCTAACTACATTGAAAAAATTTATGGATTTGGTGATTAATGACTAATTAAAATTCAAATCCATCACATCCAAAAATCAAGGCAGTGGAAAATCAACAAACTTATAGTTTTTATTAAGTGCTCAAGTGCCAATCTAGATATGAAATTTGTATCTTTTTTGGAAAAAAGAATTGTATGGGTTTTATGACCATTCAAATACTTTGTTTCAAGAACAGTGGTGCACCAAATTTTTATATTATCTTTTAGAGACTTTAACCTCGTCCTTTTTTATTATAAAATAAATCAATTTTTATAAAAGGAAAAAGGAGAAAAAATTGAACTTTAAACTTTTACAAAATTTGGGAGAGGCCCAAGATCAAACCTAGCGGTTGCCACTATAACATCGGGAGTATATCCATCTTCCTATAAGCTAGATATACTAGAAATTTATTACTTAGCAAGAGTTGAGATTCCACGAGGGTGAGGATTCTACTCCTTCAGCCTTATCATAATGGGCCAAATATTTCTCCCAATGGGATCTGAAATTGGGTGGAGTGGATAACATCTCGTTATGCTAACCACTTAATCGTCCCACAAGAAGACAAAAAATTATAATACATTTTTTCCAAGGAAATGAAATATAATGTTAGGTGTGGCAAGAGTTAGGGGGGGAGGGGGGGGATCTATCACCTTGAGGATCAATGGGAATACCCTTTCTCTGAGGGTCGTCTAAGAACCACAACAAACAACCAAGTAGAATCCCACACATGTGCTTCTGCAAGGTCTCTTTGGTTACGAAGAGAAACATTCAATATCTCATTTCCATTTGTGATTATACCATTCTTTTGTGCCACCTCATCAATGGCTCTCTCTTGTTCGACATCAAACTCCACGCTATTGTAAAAAGGATATATCATATGCTTGGAATATTTCACTCTAAATAATGTATTCATGTCCATAGGCACATCAACAAGAAGGAATACCTCCTTGCAAATGAGAGGGTCCATCTAGAAAAATGAAAGATTTAAGTGGATGGGGTTCTAAGCATAACCTTGGTTACTTAAACCCGCCTACAAACTATGTTTTGTAAGTGTCAGTTTTTAGTTGGTCTTCTTTGGAGGATCTACATACTAGCATTTTGAGAACATTGTAACACCCCTATGCCTACTCCATAATGTGGTTTTGGATCACAGTTTAAAATTATGTTGCTTACTACGATGTTGATCAGTCTAAACCAACAGGAAATACTTGTAAAGGTCGCACAATTTTAATCAACACCAAGTTACAACCCTGGGAATTTAGCTGCCCAACTAACCCCAATGGGGCCCATAAACTCTTGGTGTTACATCTCCTCAGGTTAGGGTTTTGGTTGTTAAGGGTTTTCTCTTATTGTTCAATAATAAAAATTCCATTGAGCCTCATTGTAACACAATTTAGAGGCATGTATCCACCACATCTCTTATCAAAGATAAGCTACCATCACCCGAGCTAGTTTATTTTCCATTCTGTCTGTAAGCATTTTTCAGTATTTGATATTAATGAAATGAAGTGTTATTCCTACTGCATATCTTTGTTTATGTTTATTTATGTATTTTATTGCATTCTTGCATAATTCTAGATCAGTGGCATCAAAGTGGTCATCGCTTTCTCGATCTTTCTTTGCATGTCCCCAATTTGGTCAGGGTATAAGGAGTTAGGGCTCGATCTAGTTGAAGCGTTGCAAGATCAGCCTCGCAAACCCTGACAGGCTCCCATGGAGGAAGAAAATAAAGACGAAAGAGGATGATATCATATCAAAATATTGCTCGAGGAGGCCCTCGAGAAAAAAAGGAACGTGATGATGCATAACTTTTCCCAGATCCTTCAACGACTACACACTAGCGGCGCATATTCATCTAGCAACCACTCTGGAGGCGCCACTCCTTTTAAGGTACGAGTAAACTTTGACATTCCCATATTTGAGGGCCAAATAGATGCAGACGTCGTAGATAGATGGTTGAATTTGCTAGAAGGGTATTCTTCTATCCATGATTTCTCCAATCAAGAAAATATTACCTTTGCACTCCTCAAAGCTGCCCCCCATGTCAAAGATTGGTGGGAACCTACTGTGAACAGAGTTATGAAGAAGAACACTCACTTTTTTCAACCGTATCCACTTGGAATTCATTCTGGTATGACATCAAGGAACAATATTGCCCCATGGGGAGCTATGAGGACAAGTACATCCAATGGACCATGTTGTGGCAGCAAAGAGAGAAAGATATGCACAAGCTAACGAATTTGTTCAATACCTGATCTGAATGGATGTATTATTTTTTCTATGCGAAGTATCCAAACAGTAATTAAAATGTGTGCATAAGGTTCTCTGAAGTTTGCAAGTGAAACAAATGGTTTTAACTTAGTTAAACAGATTTCTGTGTGAGGCTAAAGCATTTAAATTTCTTATAAAACATTGTACAGCAGTAAATAACAGATAATTAAACATTACATGTAATGGTACTCAGCAAATTTCATGAAGCAGTTCACCCCTCCTGGACTACATCTGTTGGTCCAGCTCCCAATGGCATGTCCCTCATATCTTATTGCTCAAAAATGGTAATTACATGTGAAATAAAGCCTCAAATGGTTGTTCTCTCTGTAAAAACAGCTTCATAATGCTTGAATTAGTTAGGAATGACTATTCATTTCCAGAAAAAAAATGAATGGATACTCAATACACTGAAAACACCCTAGTGGCCATGTTGGCTCCTTCACCTTTCTCGAAGCTAAAATTATACAAGATGACCTCTAATGGCTCTAAAACCTATGCCAATGTGTTCAAAATTTTGAGAATACCCAAAATTGACTATCCATGCATCACAATTGGTCGAAATTCCAAAGAGTTACGATCAAAACAAGAATTTTCCCAATATCCCTTTAAATACTCCACTAAATGTGGAGCTACTCCAGTTAGGCCGACTAAAACTGGCCAAACCCACCGAAAATGGTGAAACGCGCCAATTTTGGTCAGAAATGTTAATGGTTACAATAAATTTTAAGTGGCAGGTCACATGTGTCACCTTCGCAGATTTAACTGTCGGATAAACCTCACTCTGAAACCTTCGCATTTAATTTGAATAGTGGCATTGGCCACATGTTATGGTTTCCAACCGTCTACAAACGCCGGAGTTAAAACCATAACCGCTGTAGAGTGGAAAGGTCCTGGTCACAAGCACGGGGTTGTATGGTGTTGGGGCTAGCCCTGAGGGGCTATCCCTTTAATTTTTCCGCCTGTTACTATTTTAAAACAAAAATGAAAACTAAAAATGATAGTTGTTAAGAACTGAACGCAGGTGGGTCGGTCAGGCCTCTTTTCACGCGGAGTCGGGTCTTAGGTTCGAATCCCGAAGACTTAAACAATTTTGTCCATACCAGTTTCTCCTCGACCTAGGGCCACGTGGCAGCCTCTGGCAGGCCACGTGGCACCCAATGGTTGGCCCATGAAACTATATGAAAAATCAATTTTTAAACATATATTTTTTTATAAAAGTTTTCATAATTCAAACTGAGTCAAAGGTCCATTTTTTTTGGAGTTTACTGGGCTTTTCAAACCTTCGTAACTTCTACATACGACCTCTATTTTTTGAACTGTTCATAGTGCCAGAATCGCAGCAACGAGACCTTTTCGGTCACTTAGGTTGCAAACATTTTTTAGCACTTTAATTTTTAGCATTTTTTAACTATGGACATGATCTCCTGATCACACCTCCCCACTGGGAAGCTTTTGGACCCCAAAATATCTTTGGAATACTGAACATGAAGATGAGGAGACTATGTCCCCACTCTTCCAATCTTAATCCACTAAAATTTCCTTGATTTCATTAATTGGAGCTTCTCTTGAAACGACAAATTTTTCCTTGATTCCATTGACCAACTGTTGTTGACTTTGACATTGTCATGCTGCACATTTTCGAAACTTGAAGAAAAACAACTTAAATTTGCAGTAAAAATATTGTTTCTACATTGGTCTATAATCAAAGGAAACTGAAAATTGCTTTCACCTTGCATCTTGTCCGTATGGCGATTTTTTGCTGAATTAACCTTGTACTTGTGTCGATTCCTGACCAAGTTTCCTCGCCACAGTACCCTGCGTTTCTGAAACCAGCAATAATCATTGCTGAACTTTGTACCTTCTTTTCTATGTTGCTTTTCCCTCTCTTGGATCTTTGCCCCTTCTTGCACTGACACTTTGTTTTCCGCATCGATCGACACCAAAGATGATTGTTGCAACTGCTTGTCATCTTCTTTCAAAGACAGCCTGCTTTCAGACTTAAACAACTCATTATTTACCTCATCATTTACATGAAAATGATTATATACAACTTCCCTTTGTTTAATCATCATCAATGTGAAGTCTTGAATTGCATTGACGAGCCTCTTCATCTGCCCTGCATTCACTAAAGAAGAGTCTAGTTTTTTGTGTTGTGCTCTCACAATGTACTCCTTGACATCCTTGAATAAATGGTATTTTTTCTCATGGCGATGGAAGATAGCTTTCATGTCATACAAGTAAGGACTTCCCAACACCACACCTGTAATATCAAGCGGAACAACATCTAATTCAACTGTGTCAATGAAATGTGCAGTTATTGAAAAGCGCAACATGCACTTCTTTGAAACCTGTAAATTTGCATCCTTACAAATCCAACCAAGAGGATATGGTTTCGGATGTCGAATGGTCTCAAGATTTAGTTTCTTGACTAAGTCTTCAGAAATAAGGTTCTCTTGCGAACCACTGTCAAATAGTGTGTCAACCTTGGTATGTTTGGAAATGACCCTCACATGAAACAGCTCAATTCTCTTCTCTTCACTTGGAGCTTCTATGTGATAGTTAGTAATACTAGAACTAGGTTTATTTTCATTCTCTCTCCCCTTTATGTTCTTTAGTGCCATAGCTATGATTTTTGTTTCATATCCTAATTCTGAACCTAGGTCTTGTTCAGTTATTGCAACTGTCTTGCCTTTCTCCTTGGCTTTATCTTTTGCTTTAAAAATTTCTGGTTTCAACTATGGATGAAGTTTCCAACAATGGTCCTCATCATGGCTAGTTTTAGAACAGTGTTTGCAAAAAAAAAATCCCTTCTCTTTTCTAGAATTTGCATTTCTCTTTTTCTTCCATTTTCCTTTAAACTCACTTTCCTCATTCCCATCTAAGTTTTGTTTTCCCCTTGCCTCTAAATGTGTGGCTTGAACACAAACCTCATCTAGGCTTGTAGGGTTAAACATGAGAATGGTATGTCTTAGGTAAGTATTTAAACCTCCTATATACTTGAGTAAAGTGTCTTGGCTATGAAAATTACTCCTAGTAAAAGATATTTTCTTCTAAATTCTTGGGTATACACTTGAACATTTTGTCCTTTCAATTGTTTAAAATTTTTCCAATCCATTATGGCTTTCTACATGTGACCTAATGGATAAAACTGTTGTTTTATTGCAGAAATGAAATCAGACCATGATAAGAGAATCTTACCATATTTTTTGATCTCCTCCTTTGTCTTGGCTTCCCACCAAACAAGAGCTGCACCTTCCATTCTCAATGAAACTAGTTGGATTTTGGTTTCATCATCATGAAAATTTTAAATTCTCAAATAGACCTCTAATTTCCTAATCAAATTATCTAGCTTTTTTGCATTAACTTCACCATCAAACTTTGGCAATTAAAACTTAACATCAAGTTTAAGAAAAGGACTTTTACCTGTTTTCTTGACTCTATGAGAATGATATATTGAAGATGATGTAGAGGTTGATGAAGATGAATATGAGGGTGATGATGGTGAGTTTCCATTGTCTCCATTTCCTCCATTACCCTTTTTGGATTTATCCTCATCATTATGGCCTCTTGACGATCCCTCTCCTTCCTTGTGAAGTTTGTATCCTTCTCCTTCTAATCTTTCATTCTTTCTTGGTAAAGAACTCTCACCATTTCAATCAAGTCAAGGAATTATTTTCTAAACACCCTTTCTTCCTCCTTGGGATCAACTTCTTTAGGAATTTGTCCTTCTCCTGAAGTCGTGCTTATTGCTTCTTCTGCTTCTCTTTGAGGTGAAATTGAAGGTGGAGATAATGGCACTCTTGCCTTCCTTGGTTGTGGATTACTTAAAGTCTTCGCCAATTGACCTTCTCCTCTCTTAAGCTTTAGCCTAGTAAGCATGAAAACTCACAACAAATGTTGCCCCAAGATGGCTCTGCACATCTTGCAAGGGTTGTTATGTAAACTTTTAAACAAATCCATTTGCACAAATGTTAAACAGAGAAAATACTCTAGCTTAACCTAATTCTCAACCTAAGCTCTGATACCAACTTGATCTGAATGGAATGTATTATTATTTCTATGCTAAGTATCCAAACAATAATTAAAATGTGTGCATAAGGTTCTCTAAAGTTTGCAGGTGAAAAAAATGGTTTTAACTTATTTAAACATATTTCTGTGTGAGTTTAAAGCATGTAAATTGCTTATAAAACACTGTACATCAGTAAATAACACAGAATTAAACATCACATGTAATGGTACTCAACAAATTTCATGAATTAGTTCACCCCTCCTGAGCTACATCTATTGGTCCAGCTCCCAATGGCATGTCCCTCATATCTTATTGCTCAAAAATGGTAATTACATGTGAAATAAAGCCTCAAATGGTTGTGCTATCTATAAAAATAGCTTCAAAATGCTTGAATTAGTTAGGAATGACTATTCATTTGCAGAAAACAGTGAATGGATGCTCAATACACTGAAAACACCCTAGTGGCCATGTTGGCTCCTTCACCTTTCCCGAAGCTAAACTTGTACAAGATGACCTCTGATGGCTCTGAACCCTGTGCCAATGTGTTCAAAATGTCGATAATACCCAAAATTTACTATCCATGCATCAAATTTGGTCGAAATTCCAAAGAGTTATGATCAAAACAAGAATTTTCCCAAAATCCCTTTAAAAACTCCACTAAATGTGGAGCAACTCTAGTTAGGTCAATTAAAACTGGCCAAACCCGCCGAAAATGGTGAAACGCGCCAATTTTGGTCAGAACTGTTAACAGTTACAATAAATATGAAGTGGCGGGTCACATGTGTCACCTCCGCAGATTTAACTTCCCGATAAACCTCACTCTGAAACCTTTGCATTTAATTTGAATAGTGGAACTGGCCACATGTTACGATTTTCGAACCGTTTACAACCGTCGGAGTTAAAACCATAACCACTGCAGGGTAGAAAGGTCCTGGTCACAAGAGTGGGGTTGTATAGTGTCGGGGCTAGCCCTTTAATTTTTCCGCCCGTTACAGTTTTAAAACACAAATGCAAACTGAAAACGATTACGCCCGTTACAGTTTTAAAACACAAATGCAAACTGAAAACGATTAATCCCGTTATAGTTTTAAAACACAAATGCAAACTGAAAACGATTACGCCTGTTACAGTTTTAAAACACAAATGCAAACTGAAAATGATAGTTGTTAAGAACTGAAAGAAGGCGGGTTGGTCGGGCCTGTTTTCACACGGAGTAGGGTCTCGGGGCCACGTGGCAACCTCCGGGCAGGCCACGTGGCGCTCAATTATTGGCCCATGAAACTATATGAAAAAAAAAAAATTAAACATACATTTTTTTTATAAAAAAATTCATAAGTCAAACTGAGTCAAAGGTCCATTTTTTATGGAGTTTACTGGCCTTTTCAAACCTTCATAACTTCTGCATGCGACCTCTATTTTGTGAACCGTTCATGGTGCCAAAATCGCAGCAATGAGACCTTTCCGGTTGCTCAGGTTAAAAACATTTTTTAGCACTTTAATTTTTGAGCATTTTTTAACTATGGACATGATCTCCTGATCAATACCCTACGCACAAAGTTGGGTATTAAAGATTCTAAGAAACACTTGGTGCTCAAGTACCATATCTATTTGCATAGATACATTCAAGAGGAAATGGATTTCCTTGACATTACCTCGCTTAGCACGGCATATCGCTATGCTGCCAAGATCGAGCAAAAATTTAAGCAGAAGAAGCGAGAATTTGGATCCTTGAATCCGAAGCTAGGGAAAGGCGCTCCCAAACTGCTGAACAAGGGGAAAATCTAAAGAGGGGTGACTCAGGACAAGTCGCGAAAGCAGAAAGTGAAGAAAAATGCCTCAAATATAAATAAGGACACAGGTAAGTGGTGTGAATTTCATAAAAGCTCCACTCACAACACAAGTGATTGTCGGGCCAAAAAATTGCTAGTGGTCGAGTTGAAGGCATCCGAATCAGATGCATGTTCTGATTCTGAGTGAGGACCGGACAAGGGGAATGACAAAGGGAATAAAATAATTTATGTGGAACCCAGTGCCACCATTGATACCACCAAGATACGGAAGGAGGAACCCGATGATCTAAGAGTGGGGGAGCGTCTCTTCCATTCCCAGATGTGGGTGAAGGGTTCTCCACTGCAATTCATTGTTGACAGTGAAAGAAAAACGAACCTCATTTTAGCAGAGGTCATGAAGCAGCTTTTCCTACTAACCACAGCACACCCGCAGCCATATACCATCAGGTGGCTTCCCTAAGGAAGAGATCTTCGCGTTAGCCAGCATTTTCTCCTTCTCGACAGCATCAATCCCTTCACGGATGAGGTATTATGTGGTATTGCTCCTATTGAAGTTTCTAATGTATTATTAGGCCAACCATACTTGTGGAAGCGATATGTTGAGTATGAGTCTAGGCCTTGTTCTGTTATTATTACTTTGGGAAATAAGTTGTACTGGATACCGGAGGTCATACAACCTCTCACCATCTCTTTGATTACTACCAAGCAATGCAGTAAGATTATTTCCCAAACCAAGAAATTTGTTTTCATTATGATTCACCCATAGGTCAAGAAGAATATTGTGGTCATAGCCTCCAAACAGGGTGCCCCTGTGCGGTAGAAGCAGATGGAAAAATTCGTGGAGGAATACCAAGACATTTTCTCCTCACCCACAGGGATTCCTCTACACTGTCAGGTGAGGCACTCCAATGATCTGACCCCAGGCACACCGCTACCTAATGGGTCAATCTATCGACGCTATGTTCTAGAGAATGATGAAATAAAGAGGCAGATCTAAGAGATGTTGCAAAAAGGGCACATCAGGCCAAGCTCATCACCATGTGGGAGCCCGATCGTGTTGGTACAGAAGAAGGATGGCACCTAGAGACTCTGTATTGACTATCGTGTTGAACAAGATCATGATCCGGAATATGTATCCAATCCCACGAATTGGTGAATGCCTGGACCAGCTCAGGGGGGCCAAATATTTCAGCAAGATCGACTTGAATTCTAGGTATCACCAGGTACAAATCGAACCCTCTGATGTATTAAATACTGCCTTCAAATCCAAGGAGGGCCTCTTCGAATGGATGGTCATGCCTTTCAGGTTGATGAATGCTCCTACAACCTTCATGCAACCGATGGATGACATCTTGCGGCCATTCACCAACTCATTTTTGGTGGTGTACTTGGATGACATCCTGATCTTCAGCCAGACTTGGGAAGAGCACCTCCACCTCATCCGAAAATTCCTCCAAACACTGCGGCAACACAATTTGTGTGCCAATTTGCAGAATTTCACTTTTTGCATGACCCAGGTTCAGTATCTGGCATACATTATTGATGAGCAGGGTTTGCATGTGGATCTAGCCAAGACCCAATTCATTCAGTATTGGCCAGCCCCGACCACTCTAACTGAGCTACGCAGCTTTCTGGGTCTTGCCAATTTCTACCGCAGGTTCGTGTTGGGATTCTCTCATATCACTTGGCCCTTGAGTCAAGTCACCAAGGGAGGAGCGAAAGAAAAATTATTTTGGTCTGAATATCAACAAAAGGCATTCATAGAGTTGAAACATCGCCTCTGCTCTATATCAATTCTCACATTACCATACTTGCAACAAACATTTGAGATCGAGACAGATGCCTCTAAGTATGCTATTGGGGTAGTTCTTACTCAATAGGGGCATCCAGTGGCATATCATAGCGACACACTTTCCGACATGGTCTGGAAGTATCCCACTTATTACAAAGAGATGTATTCCATTGTGCAGGCTTTCCGACAATGAAAGCATCACATTTTGGGGAAGGAAACAATCATCCACACAAACCATCAACCCCTACAGTTCATACAGACACAAGGGAAGTTGCAAAATGATCGCCATCAGAAGTGCTCCACATACCTAAAATAGTTTCATTTGAACATCAAGGACAAGAAGGGTAGCACCAACAATGTTGCATACTGCCTCAGCCGACCACCGATCGTGGTGCTAACCACCATGCTCAACTCTTGTGGGCATGATACTTTTGATTAGTCTCTTCTCTATAGAAGTGATCCAGAATTCAGCCACACATACAAGATGTTCTTGGAGGGTAAGCAAGTTCTAAATTTTCACCTCTAGGATGCACTACTATGTCACCTAGGACACCTTTGTGTTCCTTCAAGCGAGTGTGCCAAGATGGTTTTGGAAATGCACTACAGTCGGGTCATTAGGAATTTCAGGGTCGAGAAAATAGTGGCAGTCCTACAGAAGTATTTCTATTAGCCGAACCTTCGACAAGATGTGTACATCAAAATTTGACACTGCCTGTGCCATTTCCAAATCGACCATCAAGAAGCAAGGACTTTATACTCTGTTTCCTACCCCTAGTCCACCTTGGGAATCCATCTCCATGGATTACATGCCAGGTCTTCCTTCTACTAAGCATGGAAACTACTGTGTTTTGTGGTCGTCGACAGATTCTCAAAGATGGACATTATGGTGGCCTACAAGAAGAATATCACAGCAGAAGCCACTAGTAAACTCTTCTTTGAACGAGTGTGGGTACACTTTGAGATCCCACAGTATATCATCTCATATCGAGACAACAGGTTCCTCAATACATTTTGGTCCAGGATCTATTCGATGTTGGACACCAAGCTCACCAAGTCCACAAATTTCCATCCCCAAACTTATGGACAGACAGAGGTCGTCAACAGGATGATCATACACATTATGCGCATGTACAACTCAAAGCATCCACGCACATGGGATGAGAGCCTCCCCTATGTATAGCATAGCTATAATCGGGCTCTCCACATCTCAACCGACCACAACCCCTTTTAGATGGGCTTTGGATTCCAGCCACTATGTCCCATTAACGTAGCCATGTCATTTGCGGCTACTCAGGCATATTATGCTCATGTCCAGTCTAAAACTGACAAGGCGAACAGCTTCATTGAGTGCATTTAGTACATCCACCAACAAGTTCATGACTGGACAGAGCCAATGCTAATTACAAGCGGTGACATGATTAGCATCGGGTACCACACAACTTCCAGGTGGGTGACAAAGTGTGGCTACATTTGTAGAAGGAGAATCTCGCTAGACCCCACCACAATCTTTTCCCACTTTGATATGGGCCATACACCATCACCAAGGTTGTAGGGGAAAATTCCTTCGAGCTTAGTATTCCACCATTCATTGGTTTTCTCCCAGTGTTCAATGTCGACCGCCTTCGGCCCTACTTTCCATCTCTACTGGACACATCCAACATGGCAAAACAACTCACACCAACAAAGTTAAACCCAGACTACATGGAACAAGCCACAACTGATCGGATCATGGACACACATATCAATAACACTTCCCAGCAGAGGATCCAGTTATACCGATTTTTCAAAGCAGGCCAACTCCTTCACCAAGGAAAGTGGTTCACCAGGGACCAGGTTCAATAGAAATTTCCCCACCTCATGAAGGCTCTGCACGCAATGGGGACCATTTCTTCCTAATGGGGGAGGAATGATCTAGGTGGACATTGATGGCCACCCGCCTATTCCACCTAGTCATTTTCATTAGTTTTCTTATTTACTCTTTTTAGCAATTTTTCATGTCCTGAACTCCCGGAGCCATTTTGAGGCCCCAAACGACATTTTTTGGGCATGATTCCTCTAGGGATTTCATATGAATCACATCAACAATTGTATTTCTCGGAGAGATATTTCTAACGAGGTATCATACGCGTCAAACAGAGATAATATGACCAAGTTATGACCCCCAGAATTTGGCTACCCAACTAACCCCAACAGGGCCCATAAAATATTGGTGTTACATCTCCTCAGGTTAGGGTTTTGGTTTTTTAGGGTTTTCTCTTATTTTTCAATAATAAAAATGCCATTGAGCCTCATTGTAACACAGTTCATAGGCATTTAGCTGTTGATGTCTCTTCTTAGAGGTAAGCTACCATCGCTCGATCAAGTTTATTTTCCATTCCAACTGTAAGCATTTTTCAGCATTTTATATTAATGAAATTAAGTTTTATTCCTACTTCATCTCTGTGTTTATGTGTATTTCTATATTTTATTGTGTTCCTGCATAAGTTTGGATATTTGGATCATTTTCGAGAAAGAAATAGAGACTAATATAGTGTTACAATAGTAGTTAGGGTTTCTCTAACCGTTGTCACTACTACATCTATGTGTTCAGGAAGTTAATAGTAGCTACATGTGCACCTAAATATAGCTCGTTCCAGTTATTGTTGGTTCTTGGGGTTGTTGAGCCAAGGGTGTGATATGCTCACTCCAATGTTTGTTGTGTGCTCTAATGTTGGTTGTGCAGACCAACATCTTGAAATGATTTCCTTATTTGCTGCCATTCTAAAGGTGCCCAATAATTATGTTTCCAAACACAATGGAAGTGCCTAAGAGATATGAGGAGGAAGACTTTGCTTCTCTTCTTAGAAATGCCAATCTGCGAGAGATAAAATTTGTCAAAATGGTAGAAGAAACCCCTAGAGTGGAAATTATAACTCTAGATACTAAAATGAAAGTCATTATGTTGCATGAATAAACCTTAGTTATAAATTTTGCAAGCCTATGGCCTAGTCCTCAAGCTATTCAATCTTAAGGTTTTCAAAATTGGGGTTCCTCATGAGAAATGGTTTACTATGGTAATGGTTGTTTTCTTATTAATTTTTCAAAGTGTAGAAGAAAAATATTAATTTTCAAATTATACCCATACTTTATGGGTTCCACGGGTTTGTTTCCTTCCCTCAAACCATATCCTTTGGTTCAAATACAGAGATCACACCTGCTCATGTATAGGTCAAGCATCCGCATCTCCCTATGATTATAGGATATAACTATTCTCAAAGATATTGGGTGCAAGCTAAGTCACTTCATTAATTGGGTGAGATAAAATGGGGGATGCATAATTGTGTTGGAATAAAATGGAAGTGGACTTAGAATAAAAAATCCTAGCGTTGATTCAATTTAATATGGAATGATAGATTCCTCTTCAAACCATAGACTATGAATAGATTATTTTCTAGTGCAATATTTGTCTTTAATATGACCACTTTTCAGAGCACTTGTTATCACTCAGGAAAAACAAAAAACAAAAAAAACAAAAAAAAAAAACATCATTTGACAAAGTCTTATAGGTTCATGTGTCAAAGGTAGAGTCATAAAATTCATTTTTCATTACTTGGTTAAGTAAATTTTTAAATTTTCCTTATTATCTTATCCTAAAGTCCAAACCCACCCCCATTCAAGTCTTTTCATGTCACATCAGTAATTATTTCCTAACATTTTTCATTTCCCAAGCTTACAACTCCAAAAGGGTCATTTTAGCCAAGAATCCCTACTTTCGTAGTGAATTACACAGAAAAAATGCATTTTTCGCTACGACACTGCTAATACTTTTGTAGTGAAACTACCCAGAATTACACTAAGAACGCTACAAAAGGAGGGATTCCTGTCTGTCTTGTCAAAACAGGTGCTAGGTGTCAGCAAATGATTGAAATGGATAGGGTAGTTTCCATTCGAGTTAGTTAGGATTAAATTAAGGTACAATGGTCATGGCTGAAGCCATTATTACTATTTTAAGCATGTATGAGTCATCATTATGCCATGATTTGTCATCAAACTTCAAAATCTTTCCTAATTGAGTCATTTGTCATTCTCTTCTCCCTCTTTTCATGTTATTGAACTCTGGAGAGATATTCCATATTTCAGGTATCACTGATCAAGAGAGGCAGAGAAGACATAAAAGTACCATGGCTGCAAAGAGGAAGACCAACAAAGGTGGCCACTGTCTAATATATGAGCCATCAGACATGAACCTGATAAATGAAGACCCAACAGCTTCAGAAGTTTTCAAAAGAACAGGGTGTTTGCAGTTTTTCTAAAGATTGCAAGGATGCCATTTACAGGTTTCTAAAGAGTTTGTCCTAAATTTCAATGGGACAGCTACAAAAGTTGGAATGTTGAACCTCACTATAACTCCAGAGACTATTGCAGCAGCAACAGGAATTCCAAGAGGAGAAGAACAATGGTTCAAAGGTTTCAAATTCAACATGTAGGAATGTAAAGAATTTATCAAGCCATAACATAGTGAGGTTGACCTTACAAATTCCATTCCAAGGAGCTACATGAAAGATAATTTCTCAAAGCTACTGCTTATCATTCAGAAATACTTCACTTGTGAAGGGAGGTATCATAAGGTCTATTCTTACCATTTCAGTCTTCTGCTACATTTTGTTGGTAAGAAATCTCTTAATATACCTTTTTATTTATACAGAAGTTTAGCAAAAATGGCAGATAAATTTCAAGCTAAATCTGAAGGAAGTGAAACCTCACTTTTTCATCATGGTTTAATAAAGTTGTTGGTTTTAGATGAGTTAAAAAGACTAGGCAGAGACTGGTCTTCTTTTCTGTTTTTCAGTGGTTTTGAAGTGGATGTCATCACCCCTAAAAGAACTCATAAACCTAGAGGTATAACATCACCTTTAGTGGCAAAACAAAGTGAACCAGTAGGGGTAGAGCAAAGTGAACCAGTAATCATGGAAACAGAGCAATTGCAGAAACTTGATACACCTGTTGTTTCACCTGTAAAACAAAACTCAACTATGAGAAAACCTGAAAAACAAGAGCCAACTGTGAGTAAACATGGCAGCAAAAGGATTAAAAGAAGCCAAATAGTGGCTAAGGGAAATTTAGAAGACATTCTACATGCTATTTTTATTGAAGAGACTCCCATAGTCCAAGCTGAGGATATAGATGAGGGAGGAAAGAAACTCAAGAAAGCCAAATCAGCAAAGAAGTTAGAGTTTGAAGGTGAGGATGCAAGTTTATGTTTCAAGCTAGGAAACCCATGAAAATACATGCTAGAAAACTCTTGGAAAGCAGTAAAGAATTTCAGAGCGTCACTGACATTGTCCAGCCACCACCAAGTATCATTGACCTATCATCGCCTGCAAAAGAAGATACAGTCATCAAGAAAAAGAAAGGAAAGGAGAAAGTTATTGAAAAAACTAATTTTGAGGTCCTTGAGGAATAGTTGAAGTTAGCAAATCATGAAATAGTAGTCGTGAAGAAAGAGGCAAGGAAACATAATGTCCAAAAAGTGTAGTTGGAGAAAATGAACGAGATTTGGGAAGAGAAGGTTGATAGTGTGTCAAAGACCTTAGATGATACACAGCAACTAATCAAATGGACTATACCATTGAGGAAAGAGGTGAATCATGTTAGAAGAATGAACCTTCACTTGAAATATAGCAACAGAAAACTGAAGGACCGAGTTAAAGACCTCCAAGAACAGTTAGAATTGATCCATGAGGAGCTGGAGAAGAAGGGCTTAAAGATGACTGTAGTTGAGGAACCCATAGCTCAACTTGACATTAATGAAGAATAAATACCTCAAGGCTCTTAAATTGATTTTTTTTATGTTTTGAGAGGTTAATGGCATGTCAAAAACCAAATTTATACAACTGGAAGGTACCTTCTTGAAACAAGGTCAAAATCTGGAAATTACACAGTTTTCCATAGTTTCGTAGCGCTTCCTAGGCTTGAAGCCACTAAAACGCTACGAAAACTTATGTAGCTGTATTTTTGCCTTTAAAACCATTTTTTGTAGTTTTCAAGAGGGGATATTGGTGATGATGAAGTGTCATGTCATGATGGACACCATGCAAGACCAAAGAAGCAGAAATTTTGAGTGAAGAAGTCATTTTTTGGACGCTACGAAAGCACGCTCGAAACTGCCCTGTTTTCGTAGCGAGTTGGCTTTGAAGGTTTCTGAGAAGTTTAAGAGAATTTTTGGATAGGTGGACACATAAAATAGGTCAAGGGACCTTGCCAGAAATCATCCATGACTTGAAGACCATCAAATGGAGACAACTCATCAGCTGAAGCATTCGTTGAAGATAGGGTCCTGTTTTCCTGAAAAATAGGGTTTGTTTCCATATGTTGAGGAGGATATTTAAGATGTCAAGTAGTGATGAGCTATGACATAGCCCATTCAAACATGTGAAGCATTAGTTGTCAAATTTGTAACTGTTTTAAGAGATAAGGTAGTTTGATGTAATAAATAGGAGTTTGAGTCCTATTAGGAAAAGGATTGTTTTAGAGTGTAGCTGTCATTTTCTCATTAAATCACATTTTTTCCTGATATGCAAGGTGTCATAGGAAGATTTCAATGAATATAGCCAAGAGGCAGATCATCTCTGATGTAAAAAGGTCTATTAAAGGGCAGATTATCGAAATTGTAAAGGGTTGGATATTTTTTGCACTACTGCAGCTTTATGTAATTTGACTGATATCAGTAATACAGAGGAATTTTTCTTGACAGACTTGAGATTCTCATGGAGTTTTTAATACTTTTCTGATCTATCTTTTTATGTGTACTAATTGCAGTGGATTTCATCTTTATTATCATAATTCATATGTGTATCCTCTGACTTCCTTTATTGATGAAATGATTGTGTTGCTCTATGTTCTATGTGTGATTTACCTTTGTTAAAAACTCTTACCTGCCTCAGCTTCCATGTCAAGAGACCTTACCACTGAACCTATTGATTTGTTGACTCCATAAGCCTAATGGTTACAGACCTGTACTCTTTTCAACCTACATACATCACAATCAAGTTATTTTTCAAATAGAGTTAGCCATCTAGTTTCATCATTATCTAATATCATAAACCCCTTTGAGAGAGCCCTCTCATAGTGAAGAAGGCTAAGCTTCAGTCACAAGCTAGTTTGAAACAATTACATAGAGTCGTCTGATTAGCAGCCAATCAAGTGAAATTTTGTGATAACAACACTACCCAAGAAAATTTGAATCACAAACTCCCATGAAGTAAGATCCTCCCCATAGAGTAACAATAAACAAGAATCCTTCCAAATTTTGTCTATAAGGTGCAAGATACAATAGCCGAAGGGACCTTGATCAATGAAGCCAATTTTATCTAATCTAAGCAATAATAGATATGAAATTCTTGAAGAATAAGAGGAAGAAGAATGAGATAGCCCAAAGGTTCAATCTAAACTAAACAAAAAAGATTAAGAAGACAAAGAAATTTTCTCCCCATCCATGGATGAACCTTCGTTTGGGGTACTACACCCACATAAGAGAAAAATTTGATAGATGTTATAATTGTTAGAAGAAAAATTGGAGGAAGGTTATGTGAGTCCTATCTCCCCTACTTTTATGAAAATTATGAAAGAAATATCGTGGCCCCTCTTCTCCACTAACTAAAGGAAGAAAATCAAATTGGGACAAGAATCTTCTTAAGGATGAAAAGAATTTCTGCATGGGTCATCAACCAACCATTGATTTGAAGGATAACTCCTACTTGTGATGTATAATGAATACATTGGTTCGTAATGATGTAGACCAATTCTATAAGTCCGCATAAGAATTAGAGATGAAGAGAAAAGAGGGATGTTAGAGATAATTTTTTGTTGAGACATTCATCGAAATATTTAAGGAGATACTTATGGAGATGGTCAAAATAAAGGTATTATTATGACATATTTGTTATGCTCGCCTATTCTTATATAAAAATACCAATTGTAGAATAGAAATATACACGGGAAATATTTTATTAATATAAGGGTTGATTCACGAAGGTGGGTAACACTTTCATGCGAAACACGCCTGAAAATTTAACTCTTCTAGAAGTTCAGCAGAGCTTTTGAAAATTTTGGCCAATTTTTTATGCCATTTGTCTGTCGCTTACGTTAATAGAGTCAGTAACCAGATCTGTAGGCGGAGGTAGAAAAATCGGTGTTAAAATTTCAGCTGAACTAATACTTCGGCCAAACTTTTGCTTATAAATATAGTGGCCCTCATACCGCGAAATAATTTTCTGCAATTTCGTTTTGGCGTTTTGTGACTGTTGTATGGCGTTGTGTGCATGACCGTTGGAGGTGAGTTTTTTTTGTGTTTCGTGGGCATCCTCAGCTCTTCCTCATCTACTCGTCTACTCTGTGTCCTCAGAGTTGCGTATCGCTCCTCGTTTGCTCTGTGTTCGATGTCCTCGGCACTGCGTGACCATTGGAGGTGAGTTTTTTTTTTCTTTTGGATTTCTCTGAATTTTGTTATTTTGGCTAATTCTTTTTATGTTTTTTCAGGATTTGTGGGCATCCTCGGCGTGCTCTTCCTCATATGCTCGTTTTCTCTGCATCCTCGGTGTTTTGTGCTTCTCCTCGTATACTTTATGTTTGGTGTCCTCGACATTCTCTTCCTCATTTGCTCGTCTCCTTTGCGTCCTTGCCGTTTCATGCTACTCCTCGTCTTCTCTGAGTTCGGCGTCCTTGGCGTTGCGTGACTGTTGGAGATGAGTTTTTTTTGGTTTTTTATTTGGATTTCTCTGAATTTTTTATTTTGGCTAATTTTTTTATTGTTTTTGCAAGATCCGTGGGCATCCTTGGTGTGATCTTCCTTATCTGCTTATCTTCTCTGTGTCCTCAGCATTACGTTATGCTCCTCGTCTACTCTGTGTTTTGTGTCCTCAACATTGTGTGACCATTGGAGGTGAGTTTTTTTTTTGTTTTTTATTTGGATTTCTCTAAATTTTGTTATTTTGGCTTATTTTTTATTGTTTTTACAGGATTCGTGGGCTTCCTTGGAATGCTCTTCTTATTTGCTCTGCGTCCTCGGCGTTGTGTTATGCTCCTCATCTGCTCTGTGTTTTGCATCCTCGATGTTGCGTGATCATTGGAGGTAAACATGAATCATATAAGGCCAACACATTCTCACTTTTTCCATGCACTAGCCTTCAGTGAGCTGGTCTTTAACAGTTTTTATTACTGACTAAGTGATAACGTGGAATTTATTTTATGAAATATGTGACCTGGTTAAATATTTATATTGATGGAACTAAGTGTTTTCCCATACAATCTCAAAGTGCTCTTAATTGGTTGCACTATTTGTGATCTAATGAGATTCCTTCCTGATTTTAGAGCCTCTCCCTCTTATCCAAGCGATTTTTAAAATTTCCTACGATTAGTTTTAATATTGTTTCATTCACTATGATCCCATGGTAATTCGTCACTGCCGACTATTGAGCAATCAAACATTGTATTTTTCTTATCCTTCTCCATGATGTGCAATGCAGGAGCATCATGGTTCCAAATTTTGTACATTTAGTAGAATCTAGGGGGTCTTATATTTTCAAGGGATTTGGTTCCCCAAGTATTTAATTAATGTAATTTTCAATGTTTTGAGTGATTTTATGTGAGACATTTAGAATAGGATTTAATTAAATATTGTGAGGCATATTTGTAAATGTTCTCTAATGTAGGAGAACATGAGAGATTTAGGCTAGTTGAGATTTCATAGGGATTGTGAATCCTAGACTTAGGAATTAGTTGATGATTTTGTGGATTTAGAGTATTCTTATGATTTAGCTGAGAATATTGAGGATCTGAACCAGAATTGGTTTCAGAACCATTTGTATATATTTGTAAGCCTCGAAGGCATTAAGAGACCATGATTCTTAGATAGGTAATAGAGGAGATTTGATTATAAGCCTATGGGTAGAGAGAGAGATAAGTAGTGTTGAGAGGCCGCTGAAATAGAAAATTAGGCCAAGAGGAAATTCATTATTGTGTAAATATTTACTTGTGAATAGAAAACTCAATTCTGAGTTCGTGTAGAGGGTGTTGTGTTAATGAATTATAAAACCATGGATAATCAAAGTATTTCATATAACATAGGTGTCCAGGTGAACCTGAAAAGGACCAGACTGAGAATAGCGTGAAAAGGTGATTATGGAGGTTTTATCGTGTTTGAGTACGATTGAATCATCAGAATAAAGCTCAGGAGGGATTTAACATCGTGGAAGAACAATCCAAAACCGAAACCCGACAGTATACCAAGACGCGGAGGAAGCGTGAAGACTGAAGATGGACGATGGAGATCAAATCGTCAAATTAAAGTGAGAGAGATGGACGGTTAGGATCATATCGCAGAGATGAAGCAAAGATTGACGGTCAAGATCTCATCGCAGATCTGACATGGGAGATGGACAGTCCAGATTAAATCACAATCCTAGTGGAATATCGCAAATCGCTATCGGTGTTTTTTTATGTTTATTGCTAATTTATCGTAAGTTATATGTTTTAAGTTGTGATGCGATGAGGAGCCACGTGTCGGTCATAGGTTCCATCACATATCGCATAGCGCATACGATATGGCATAATAGTTAATGGTGGAGTTTAAAGTTGTGAAGTGCCGATGAGGTAAATGTGTGAAGTGAGGAAGTATGTGTATGTTTGCCGATTTGCGAAATCGCAAAATCGCAAACATTGTGATATAGGTTGTGTGATGGGCAGAGTTTTTTAATTTATGTGATTTGTGATGAGCCAAAACCTAAAGATAGAAGAGAACTGTTAGATCTGGGCATAGATCAATGGACGAGTTTTGCGAAGGATATTGGTGATGCGATTGTGAAATTGCAATGAGTTAAAGTTTGCGATCTGCGATATGGTGAGTTTTGCAATGTGCGATAAAACGCTAAAGCTAAGATCTTTGGTATTGAGAAAGGAGATAAGGTAAGTTTAAGTGTTAATGTTAAAGTGCACAATTAAAGATCGGTGTGGGCCCATAACCCACAGGTCCCACAAAGCTTGTATCCGCGTGTAGATCGGGATTATTTGGCATAAGGTTGGATTTAAGGGAGCTTCCGCATAAATGATTTTTTTTTTAATATTAAAGTGAGTTTTTAAAGGTTCTTAGAGATATATGAACCTATCCTCGGGTTTTGGGTAGACTAAGTCTTAGGTCTGCACATTAAGGTATTTGTGGCCATATGGATGCATGATTTTTGGTATCAGAGCATGGTATTTATGAAGGTGCAGTTTTTGTTGCGTCATATTTGGTATCAGAGCAAGTAAAAGCTCTTTTGGGAGAAAGTTAGAGTAGAGTTATGTTCTTGAATTTATATGTGCAGAATACAATTGTGATTGAAGGAAGAAGGATCAGATTTTAAATCTAACAAACGACAGACACACAGAGATCAAGTGTGGTAGAATATGGAGAGTAATTGATACTCTTGAAGAGAATTTGCAGAGGAAAAGGAACAGGGAATAGTCCATTCAAAGTGCAGATGACTGGTGGAACAAGATCATGCAGAGATCTTGAAGGTGATATGGTATGTTTTTATTTAACTCTTATTTTAGAATATGTTTGCATATTTCAAGTTACAGACAAAGAGGGAATATCTCAGCAAAAGAAAAGAAAAAGAATTTGTAAGAAGAAGGACCAATTGTGTTCTTGAAGGCAGAGTAAAGTGGATACTCTGAAGAAAAGTGGCAAAGAACCTAAATGTTCCAGCTGAAGATTGGACAGAGAGTAAAAGAGTGTTCTCAGAAGAAAGTGGAATTGCAAAAGCCAATGAGTAAAGGAGTTGCTCAATAGAGGTTCCGGAGATAGAGAACCAGTGTTACCAAAAGACCGATCTCAAAGGAGAGAAGGCTTGGTGAGGTACTTGCAGCAGGTATAGAGACTTGCTGAGAAAGAGAGGCTTAGTGCAATTCACAAGTGAACAAGATGAAGTTCACACAGGAGGGGAATTTAGTGATCACTAAAATTCATTACAGAGGTTTAGATGAAAGCCATAGCAAGAAGAAATATGCCAAGGAAAAGGGCACATAGATGATGATTCAAGAGGAGATTGACAAAGAGAAAGTTGAGATAAAATTCCATCTTGAGAAGCAGAATCAGATATTACCCTGATCTTCTCTCTTCTTAACAGGTTGCCCTGAAGATGAGTATTGATTTAGACTCGAAACATAGACTAAAAATGACGATTGTGGATATTCCAAGTTTTATATATGAAAAAATACACCACAGAAACCTCCAATCTAACATTGTTACCCTGTACAGAAGGGATACATGGACTGAGATTCGTAATCTTGAAATCAAAATTCAAAGAAGAGAATAACCGCAGGAACTTGAAAACCAAAAGGACATTCATTATTGTCTAAATACTTGTGAATAGAAAACTCAATTTTGATTTCGTTTAGAGGGTCTTATATTGATGAATTATAAAAACTGTGGATAATTAGAGTATTTCGTATAATATAGGTGTGCAAATGAACCTGAAAAGGACCAGACTGTCAATGGCACTCTGGTCCTTTTTAGGGGATGACATCATCCCTAAAGGTTGAGGTGGCATTGCTTGAGTTAAAGGTACTTACTTATCACATTCTCAATGGTGGATAAAAATTCATGGTTAACCATAGTAGTGATCTAAGTACTTTTAAAGTCATAAATTAAAGTACTCATAATAAATGTCATTTCACACTTTTTGAATAAAATATTATTATTGTCATTTCATATTTTTTGAAAGAAACAATGTATATCCCTACACAATCTTCCTGTTTTTACACACTTTTCAATAAATATTATATTTGTATATTTTCAAATATTTATTTTTAAATTATATATTTATCTCATTTTATTTAATATTATAATTTCAAATTAATTATAAGTTAATATCTATACATATATATTATACATATGAAATCAAAATAAATAAAAATGTAACATTGTAATTTTAAGATAAATCAAATCTATAAATAATATCATTCTTATATTAATAGCAATACAAACATATTAAAACTAAAGAAAAAAAGACATTTTAGTTTTTTAGGATAAAAAAAGGTATATTAGTTTTGTATGTTGAAAAAAGATATATTAGGTTCAACATAATTTGGGGCAAAAACATATTAAATTTCAATGTATATAAATTTTATATTATACTTATAAAAATAAATTAAATTTATTTCAATACTTTTTTTTTCTTTAATTTTAAATAAAACTCAATTCATTTCATTATGATTATATTAATATTATATATTAGTATATATAATATTATGAAAAATAATATAAATGTTATAGAATATATATTATATTCATTTTTATCTTATATATTATTTCTTCTTATGTTATAAATCACATCAATTCAACATGCCATATAAAATTCATATATAAAACAATATATTACATATATTATATTATATTATATTTATATATTATATTAATTACATGTTATTATATAATTTAAATAATATAATTTTTAATTAATAGTATATTCTATAATTAAGAATTTATGAATTTATATTTATATTTTATTTTAAGTTATTTAAGTGCAAAGGACAAATGCATTAGATGTGCAATGATAATGACTTTTTTTCTTGAAAAGCTCATTCTTATTTATAGTCACATCAATACAATTTTTTATTAATTTTATTTTGGTATAAATTTTGAATTGAATTTAATCATGGTTACATGGATTTTGGTGCAAAAATTAAATTGTAAATTCATAAATATTATTTTATTGGTTTAGCTACTATTTTATTATTTCCTTACGGGGCTCATTTTAGACCTCAAAATTCCCCTAATGACTCATAGGAAAATATCTAGGAGTAAATTTGTTAGCACCACAAGCAGAAGCAATTGAATAACTTCTAGTAATAGTAAAAATAACGAGTCTAGTGATCAATAAGAACAGAGACCAAGTAGTAACACTTCATTTCATAGAAAAAGGAGATCATCCTCTCAGTTACAGGGAGAGTTTAAGAAAATCAGATCTCCCAATTTCGATGGTGAATTTGAAGAAGAGGCATAGGCATGGCTCCTCAATATGTCTAAATACTTTGAAATCTACAATTATCCAAGTAATATAAAGGAAATATTAGCAACCTACCAATTAAATGGTAAGGCAACTTGATGGTGGGAGGAAAATGAATTTGTTAAAAGAATCAGAGGTAAAAATCTGACTTGGAAATTGTTCAAGAAAGAGTTTAAAAATAAATGCTTGATTGAGAGGTATTTTGAAGAAAAGGCTAGAGAGTTTCATGAGCTAAAGTTGGTGAAACTTACCATGTAATAACTTGTTAACAAATTCATGAATGTATTAAGACGAGAAAGCAAAAATTCAAATATTTGTTAATTGCCTACCTTTCTCTTATAGGGAAAGGATTATTTGTAATAAACCCAAAACTATTTATGAAACCAATAGGAAAGCTAAAATGTGTTTCAATCAAAACAAACAAAAAGGGGGAAATTCTAAAGGATGGATGTCAAATAAACCTCACAGATTTAGTAGCAAGATAAAAGGGGTTAAGAAAGCCACATTTACTAAAAGTGTCAAAGCACGAAATTACAATAGAAATTTCAATCAACAGAAAAATACAGGGCAGAAAGGAGGATTTGCTATAGGAAATAGAAATTTCAGCAAATTAGTAAAACTACCTATTAAATGTTGGGGATGCACTGAAAAACATATGTGGAGAGATTGCCCACAAAATCCATTGAAGAAAAAGATAGTCTTAAATCATGTTCAAGAAGCCTCAACTATAAATTATTTAGTTTGCAACATACCCAAAATTACGTTGCTTTGGATGGAAGACAGACAGATCAAGAGTCAACCATGGTTGAATTCTAGGGTAAAATTTCTGACATAGATATATCTATGCTTATAGATCCAGGATCTACCTTAAGTTATGTTTCCCTTGCAATAGTATAAAGTGTAAATTTGCAAAGGAAAAATAGAATAAGACCTGGTTAGTATAATTGGCCAAAAGAACTAAGAGAAAAGTGACTGAAATCAGTAAGAAATGTACAATAAATTTGAATGGAATGTAAACTACCCTTAATCTGAACATCTTACCATTAGGATATTATGATATCCTCATAGGAATGATTGGTTAGAAGAACATAAAGTGATATTAAACTACTTGGAAAAGTCCTTTACTTGTGTTGATGATGAAGGGAAAGCTTGCAAGGTTCAAGGAATTCCAAGGAAAAATTATGTTAAGCAAATCTCTACGACACAAATGAAGAAATATGCTAGAAAAGGATGTCAATTGTTCATTGTTCAAGTACAATATTTTCTAAAAATAAACAACAACCATCAATAGATGAATATCATGAGTTAGAAAATTTTAAGCATGTATTTCCAGAAGAAATACCAAGACTTCCTCCACAGAGGGATATTTGTTTTACTATAGATCTCATACTTGGAGTTGTTCCAATTTCCAAGGCCCCATATAGAATGAGTATTCCTGAACTTATGGAGCTGAAGATTCAATTGCAATAATTATTGGACAAAAAATTACATAAGACCAAGTGTATCTCCTTGGGGAGCACCTATGTTATTTGCGAAAAAAAAAAGGATGGAACAATGAGATTGTGCATAGATTGTAGATAGTTGAATAAGATGACTATCAAAGATAAATACACCTTACCAAGAATAGATGACTTATTTGATCAAGTTAGAGGAGTGTCCATATTCTCTAAAATTGATCTAAGGTCAAGGTATCATCAAATCAGGATTAAAGATGAAGACATACACAAAACAACCTTTCACACACGCTATGGGAACTATGAATTTGTAGTACTTCCATTTGGGTTGACTGATGCACCAAATACATTCATGCGCCTCATGAAAAACGTACTAAGGCCATTTCTAAATAAGTTTGTAAGTATTTATAGATTATATGTTGGTATACTAAAAGAGTAAGAAAGAGCATGACCAAACTCTAAGAGACAATGAACTATATGTTAAATTTAGCAAGTGTTCATTTTACCAACAACAAATTCAATATCTAGGACATGTAATATAAGAAGAAGGAATTGTTATAGATCCTGAGAAAATAAAAGCAATTATGGAGTGGACAACACCCAAAAATGTGGAAGCAGTCAGATCCTTTATGGGCATCACAGGCTATTATAGGAAATTTATAGAAGGATTCTCTGAGCTTGATTATCCAATCACTAATCTACAAAAGAAGGGAATCAAATTTGAGTTGAGTCAAAAATGTCAAGATAGTTTTGAAAAAATAAAAATAAATAAATAAATAAACTTTCGACATTAGCTCCAATTTTAAAATTAGCTTATCCAAATAAATAATTTATGGTATATACAGATGCAACTAAGAAAGGGTTGGGGGGAGTTTTAATGCAGGATGGTCATGTTATTTGCTATGAATCTAGAAAATTGAAAGAAAATGAGAATAATTATGCTACTCATGATCTAGAATTGGAAACAAGCATGCATGCATTCAATATGTGGAGACATTATCAAATAAGGAGAAGATTTTAGCTAAAGAAAATCAATGTTAGTCTCAAATACTTATTTTATCAACCTAATTTAAATGCTAGACAAGCAAAATGATTATCAATTATTAGTGAGTGTGATTTTGAGATTACACGTATCAAAGGGAAAGAAAACAAAATAGTTAATGCATTAAGCATAAAACTTAATTAGATTTTTGTTATATGAGGAGTTAATTGGTCGACGGATTCGGATGAAAAAATGAAAACAACTACAAATTATGATTTAGAATACTTGAAAATAAGAAAAAGTGCATAAAATTAATAAACCTGATGAAGAGGAAGATGATTTTCCAGTTAAGAGGCAAGATTTATTGTTGTTTAGAGGCATAATTTACATACCTAATGACATAAATCTAAAAAATGGTGTCCTAGATCAGCTACATAAAATACCAAATGTTGGTCATCATGGTTATAAAAAGTTGATTACAATATTAAGAAAGGATTTTTATTGGCCAAATATGAAAAATGAGATAGTTGAATATGAAGCAATTTGTCTTGAATGCCAACAAGTTAAGGCATATCATCAACACCCTGTTGGTTTGTTGCAATCATTAGCCATTTCAGAATGGAAATGGGGGACCATTTCAATGGATTTCATCATCAAATTGCTAAAAACAAGGAAACAACACGATTCCATTATGGTTGTGGTTGACAAGCTTAGAAAATTTCAGATAGAGATGTAAATTTCACTTCCATATTTTGGAAAGGGTTATTTGAAAACATGGAAACTTAGTTAAACTTGAGTACATCTTATAATCCTCAAATTGATGGTCAACTAGAAATGACCAATCAGATATTAGAGGACATGTTAAGAATGCATGTGAAAGACAAGCTAACGAAATTGGAGGATTATCTGCATTTAGCTAAATTTTCTTATAATAATTGGTACCAAACTTATCTAAAAATGAGCCCTTTCAAAGTAACTATGTACGGAAGCAGAGGCAAGGTACCATTAAGTTGGGATCACCCTAAAGAAATATGATATTAGGACCAGACATATTAAAGGAAATGGAAAAGATAATCAACAAGTTAAATAGAATTTAAAAATAACACAGGATCATCAGAAAAAATATGTGGACCTAAAAAGAACTCAGAAGGAATTTAACGTCAGAGATATTGTATACTTGAAGGTCAAACCTAAGAAAAGTACACTCATACTTGGCAGTCATGCTAAGTTATCTCCTAGTAATTGTGGACCCTTTGAAGTGTTAGCTAGATCTGGACCTGTGTCTTATCAACTAGCCCTACTAGCCAACATTAAGATTCATAATGTATGTCATGTTTCATTATTTAAAAATTATGTGCATTTTCCTTCTCCTGTGATTGATTGGCATGTTGTACAGGTGCCACCAGAGGAATATTTCCTAGTAGAACCACATTGTATTCTAGATTGGAGGGTGGTTACACTCCAAAATAGAGATGTAGTGCAGTTGAAGGTTCAATGGAAACCTTTCACTCCATAGGAAGAAATCTGGGAGTTGGAGGATGCTTTCAAGGAAGCTTGTCCTTCTATGTTTTAATAAGAATTTTGAAATGATTTCCAAGAAGTAAGTACTAAATAGACATTGGGACGGTGTTAAATTTAAGCAGGGGAGGATGTGATATCCCTCAACTTAAGGATTTCATTGTAATTAAATGTGCATAACTTTAATTTTGAATTGGTATGCTACATGAAAATACATATAGACATTTAATTATCAATAATTTTGTTGATAATAACTATTGTAAAGTTGTAATTGTGTTTTTATTTTATGAATAAAGACAAAACCTGGGAAATTAATGGTTGAAGTAGAGATGGTTGAAAGAGGAAAAATGATGCAATTTAATTATGAAAAATTATTATCCATCAGTAATTCTTAGGGATCTATTCTAGGTGGTTAGATTTAATTCTGAAATTATGATATTAG
Organism: Pinus albicaulis; assembly: GCA_034641835.2. Lineage (NCBI taxonomy): Eukaryota > Viridiplantae > Streptophyta > Pinopsida > Pinales > Pinaceae > Pinus > Pinus albicaulis. Next base: position 1,480,519,203 of record CM076579.1, on the reverse strand, counting down.
CTAATTAAATGTTTCCTAGAAGACAGGGAGTTGTCTTCAAAGGTGGGAAACAAGAGCTCATTAATGAGCAGTTGACTACCTGCCACCTATTGGTGAGGTGGAGGTAGTTATTAACCACCCAAAGAGTGGTAGATGGATATTATATGAGAATTATCTTTCTTTTGTCTCAATTATTCTAAGAGCATAACTAGAGAGAAGCAAAGAGGAATTCTAGAGGAATATATATATATATATATTGCAAGCCTCATTTTCTCGGGGGGACAAGCTAATTTTAGTTGTGTCAAGGTTGGGATGAACCATGTATTTAGCCATCAATTTCCAATAATAAGTTATTCAAGTTGGAATTTCTACCTGTGACATCTGTATTTTCTTTATAATTGAGAAAATATTATAATATATATATATTGCAAGCCTCGTTTTCTCGGGGGGACAAGCTGATTTTAGTTGTGTCAAGGTTGGGACGAGCCAATTATTTAGCCATCAATTTCCTAGAATAATTTATTCAAGTCGGTATTTCTACCTGTGATATTTCTATTTTCTTTATAATTGAGAAAATATTATTTAGGATTATAATTCTTTCTAAATGCTTTTATTATATTGTATGCAATGAAGAAAAGATATTACAAAAGTTTAAAAAAAAAAAAAAAAAAAAAAACGGATATAATATTTATTTATGTATTATTGATGGATTGACTAATAAAAGATAGGAGTAGAGATATCAACATCTTATCTATAGAGTTCATTGGAGTTATAAAAAAACAGTCCACGTGTAATTGAAAATAGAAAAATATTTTCCATTATAGAGACTTATAATATTTTAGTAGGCACGTAGGCCTCAGAGTTCACTTTCCAAAGTTTGGAAGTGTTGAATTTCTTCTCATATGAACATATAAACTTAAACAAAAGAACTGGAAGAAAATTTGGTAATGGAATCTTTGAACATTTGATTCAAGACCAACTATTTGTACTAATAGAAGGTACAAATTCCTATCTAAATTGAGGAGGACGAGATCAAATTCACAAGGTTGGTTGCCTTGGAAACATCAAAGGAAAATTTACTATCTCTTAGTATGGAGAAACAACTTCCTAAGAAACAGCAAACGAGATATTTTAGTATTCAAAAATGAAAAGTGTATGTTAGGAAGTGCAATATTTCATTATGAAGTTGTAGTTCAATTTTGACTATCTTTTGTTATTAGAAGTTATACCGAAAAGATAAAACATAAATAATTAATGTTATACCGACATATTGTCTATTATAAAATCGAAAAATATTTTTACAGGATTAACTTATAGTTTATTTGGAAGATAATATCCTATTGATAAATTGTTATTATATGAAACCAAAGCCTATTCACATATATAATAGCAAAAGATAATGAAAAGCCAAGAACTTGAATGATATATTTTGGTAATGACTTTAAAGATTGTATGAATATATATATAAGGGAATCAATATTATTACACTTCAAATGCATGGGTAACACAATAACTTTGAAACAAACACCTTATCGATGGAGTATTATAAACAAATACAAAAGGAATTATATATATATATATATATATATATATATGATTCTCTTCTTTCCATTAAATAATTGAAGAAAAAATGTATAGTACACTCATATTGTATAATTATGTTAAACAATAAATTTCATTAATATAAAAACAAATTGTCAAATATGATTAAGGTTAAGGTTTGTATCAAATATAAAAACAATGTGAATCATTGTTAAGGATTTAAATTTGTAATAAATATTGTTTCTCCCAGTCCAGAGAGGAGAATGAAACCATACAAGATAGAAAATTATAAAAATAATAATAATAATAATAACGTGAATTTGGTCCTTATAAAATATTATTTCTCCCCAGAAGAGAATAAAACCATACAAGATAGAAAATTATAAAAATAATAATAATAATAATAACATGAATTTGGTCCTTATAAAATATTATTTCTCCCGAGAAGAAAATAAAACCATACAAAATAGAAAATTACTTATTAAAAAAAAAAAAAAAAATGAATTTGATCCTTATTTAGGAACCCTACCCTTAATAAATAAAACTAGATGGTGATGAGGACTCTTCAAGCTCGAAGAATATAGCCCGAGTGTTAAAAATTATGAGCATAGAGCAAAATTATTTTTGTGGGTGAAAATATTGCATCGAAGTAGCATAGTCGACTATACCTAAATGAAGAAATTATTATACAATAAAGTAATTTTGTAATACTGAGAATGGAAATAACGTGAAAGTGAATTATAAACCCTCGGTCAAGATAAAAGTTAATTACCTCTTAATGGTTTCAAATTGCTACTCTTAACGTCTCTCCTACAAGAGAAAGAGAGGAGTCAACCATAAAAAAAATTACTCTTAACGTCTCTCCTACAAGAGAAAGAGAGGAGTCAACCATAAAAAAAATTGTTAAAAAGAAATGGAAAGAGTTATAAAATAATATAGCCCTGTAATGGCAGTTACCAATTATTCATTTTAAATACCCTTAAATACTAAGTATTACTAGAACAATATAAAAGGGTGTTACATTCCATCGTAACAAATGAAACAATAAACTTGAAACCCTTACTGTAAACCAGAACAAGATTAAAGAGCAAATGAAATTTTGATAGCGTGTTCTCGGTATTCCTTGAGTGACCAATAGAATCCAAAATTAACCACAAATGGTTATATTACTAATTTTTGAGCGAATACAAACCCTCGCTGACTCTATTAAAAATTCTAGAGTTTTAATTGGGATAAAATCCTTTCTTTACCTTACCAGACAACCAAATTCAAAGGGAAACAAAGAAAATTACAAACAGAAAATGACGTTGTGTAGCTTATAATAGACTAGTTTTCCAAAGATCTTACCCATTAACACAGACAAGGGAAAAATAGTTGTATTTCCTCCAAGAGTTATGCAAAAGAAAAGGGTTTATAACTTTGACATTATGAAATAATCTGCAACCTGCAAGAATAAACAAAGCTATATATATATATACACGAATAGTGGTTTTATTAGCGAAGAAATTTACAAAAGACTGAAAGTTTATTAATTATGGAAACAACTATTTTACCTCTTGACATGCCACGAAGCAAAACAAGAGACTACAATTAAACCCTATCCATAGAGCAGCATGACCGAAATAGATGGAATGAAAAATGAATAAGTTTCAATGAAAATCTCGCAAGGTTATTAATCTTGTAGTGAAACCCTAGAACTATTATATCGGTTGATTTGAGATTTGTTGATATAAACCATAGATGCATATTAGATGAGCTGAATACATGGCAATAGAAAAGAACTTCCGGTCTGGGTGCAAAATACTTCAGAAGGATGGTTAATATTATATCAATTATCATAATGTGAGGGTTACAAGGGTTACAATAATACTATATGTGAAAATCAACGAGAATTTCTACAATTTATATATGAGGGTTTAGTATAATCAAAGAACATAACAATAAACTCTTCCATAAGAGCTCTAACCTAATAGTATGTGTTGTATGGTCATGCATGCATTATATAATATTTGTGTGTAACTTAAAGTTGTAAGTAAATTTTGATGATGATATTATATGCATCCAAAGAGATGGTCGGACTAAGATTTAATTCTTTTAATATAGTGTATAGTACTGTCTATAACATTGTGACTTCTCCCCGGATGCGGGTGATCAAAGTGCATGATATGTCGCAGAGGGTATGGGTCTGTGCGTCGGATTCTACCACCGCCACCCTTCCTCTTGTCCTCGTCCTCATTAATAGCATTTACGACGAGGCTGCCAACCACCCCACTGCATTTATGCAGCACAGTCGCCCATGCTCGCGCCCATTCTTCAGCAATATGGCTTCCTCCGGAAGCTTCACGCCTGCTTTGTCGCCTCTGCGCTCATTCTGCTCCCTGGTTGTCTCATAGCACAGCTCCAGAACCAGCACTGGGCGCAGATGTTCAATTTTCTGTTGCATTGACTTCATCATGGGTTTTCATGTAACGCAGAGCTCCCATTGTCCTCGGGGACCCTGGTCTCCCTCTGACTCTTTCCCTGTTCCGTTCGCCCATTCTTTGCCTTCAAAACTTTGCACTGGTCCGCCCGCTCATTCCCTGCCCTCCGAGTCTTGCTCTGTCTCGCTCAGTCATTCTCATTTGTGTCCAATGCCTCATCTGCGTCAGAGGATGCAATGTCGTCGCGGCTCGAGCCGTGGTCATCCACCTCGCCACCCTCCCTCCACCTCTCCGAGCTCCTCGTCTCCTTCCTCGGAAAACTCGTTGGGCCGTTACCCTGAGACCAGAAGTGGTCATGGCATCAGTGTTGGTCATGGGCTTTCTCAGCCAGCAAGAGGCATTTCCAATCTTGTCCCCGGTCATCAGCATTTCGCCCAGCTCCGTTTCCCTTGTTTGCTCAACAGGCCGACTATTACAGCCACCATTACCATTGATTTTAAAGAGGAGCCCCCTGAAATGAGTACCGAGCTTCCGAGAACTGATCTGGCGCATAAGGATGCTGAAAGGCCTTGTAGAAATTTGTTGAATAATGATTAATTATCCACCGAGACTATCTTGATCACATACAATTCGAATTTATATGCAACACATAATCTCTTCCACTCAGATCATCAAACATGCGGAAATAAAATCAAGCGATAACACATCAAATCATCATACACATTAACACAGTATGTATGGGGAAAGCTTATAGCTGAAAACCCCGCAGCTATTGTGTATATTATAATGGAGAAATCATGTAACAAACTCAATACAATACTCCTCACAAGTACTCAGTACTTTCTCATACAGTTACCCACAATCTAGCTCAGTTTTGAACAGGTTACTGGTTCAAAACTCACCGCCAATTGCCTTGCCTCTATTGCGCAATCTAGGCCTGCCTATATAGAGATCCAAGGTTTGAATCTCCTTGGCTTGACTACGCAATTTTCATGGACAAATCCTCCAAGTGTGGTGCAAATCTCATGCACAACTGATGTCGCCACTGATAGCTAACTCCACCCTTTCATCTACCTCTTTCACCGGTCTCCACTGAACTGATCATGCACTGTAGTGAACTGATGTGTTCTTGAGTTGAATAATGAGTTACTAATTAATGAATTAAATAATATTTAATTCACTCCACTCATAACTAATTGATTAGCTAGTAAAACTAATCTCAACCAGTTCAACTAAAATAAACAGAACACAACTCCACTAGCTGTCTCATTAACTCCACCAAACTTCTGCCACTGAAGTCCTAACTGAAGTCAACCATGCATGATGCCATCAAACCCTTGGGAATAGCATAATTCCTCTGTCATATGCATGAGCCACTTCCAAGGCTCGAACTGAAGTGCTCCAAGAGAGTAAACTGCTGTTTATAGTCCAAATATTATTAAGGGTAAATAATATTTGACTTCCCTATTTTAAGGAGAGGCAGTCTAAAAATAGACTTCGACCTATAGGTCCAAAAAATAGAGTCCCATCTATTTTTACCAACATGACACATACTCCAAGAATCTCATACTGCAATCCCCGGACCATGCTCCATATGTCTAAAAACAGACATAGTCTAAAAATAGATTTTGCGCCAGAATTTGCCTGCGGGCCCACTTAGTGAAGGCGACTTCATTTCACTAAGCTCCATCATCTTGCTGCATTTTCAACAGGCCTAGCTCTCCCTCCAGAGGCAGTCAGAAAAGAAAAGCGGTCGAGTGTAGCACTTCGCAGGATCTCAGAGTTGAAGCTAGTTCGGGCGACACCAAGCGAGGTTGTTCCAGTGCTAAAGATGATAAGCAGGACGAGGACAACCCTTACGCCTATGCCTATCGCGTGGTCGAATCTCCCCCCTCCTCTCAAGGTACTTAAATGGTTAATCTCCATTTCTGCATGATTTTGGATGGACAATAGCCCAAGTTAGTCACTGTAACTTGCTCGATGCCACTACTTGGTCACTTTCAGATTTACAGTTTGTCAAGTTGCCAGTTTCCCCTTTGTCGGCAGCTGTGTTTTTTGATTGGGAACAATTTTGTATGCATAATTTCTCTTCGTTACTGTGTTTTGATAAACTGTCGGAGCTTCATGGCCGATTTCCCCTATGAGGGCGGCACTCTCTTGTTGATTTGCTTGATAAATTTTGAACATGTCTGTTGTATCAGAATGCCCATACCATAGGCCAGAACCTCTGAGGCCTTGGCCTCCATGTAACCTTTTTGTATACTAATAGATTAGACTTATTCAGAAGAAAAAAAAAAAAAAACATTGTGACTTCTTTTAATATAGTGTATAGTACTGTCTATAACATTGTGACTTAAATTAAAAATGTATATTTGTGTGTAACTTAAAGTTGTAAGTAAATGTTGATGACGATATTATATGCATCCAAAGAGATGGTCGGACTAAGATCTAATTTTTTTAATATAGTGTATAGTACTGTCTATAACATTGTGACTTAAATTAAAACATTTTGAGACTTAAATTAAATGTCAACATAATTGTTCAAAAGTATAGGACTTCCTAAGAAGTATGGTGTGGAGACCAAGTGATAGTGATATTATATGTTTGAAAATGTTACAAGGTTTTGGACCTAATGTAGAGATATATTATATGATGGAATTAGAATAAACTCGTTGATATGGTATTGACACCGTAGCAAGTTTTTGAAAGGTGGAATTGTTAATATAGTAATGTCATTGTAACAGAGTTGTATAGTCAGTGAGTAAGGTTTTACTTATTTAAATTTTATTAGTGATTTTCTTCACAACACAAGCTATGAAATTATTCACGAAAAACTAGGGTCTTTACAAAAATTTGGATTTCAACACTTAAAATTAGGTGGGTGTACTACTTATAAAACTAGCCCATTACAAAAATAAAGTGGAAAAACAAAAACACATTATAAAAACCAAAGATTTAGGGTTCCAAGTAGACACTTGTTATCATTTGTAATGCTAATGGAGTGGCCAATACTTTGTCATCTAATAATGTTGGAGGTCCATCTTTTACAACACAAATGGGCAAAGGAGAGCCAAAGCTAAAATTTAGTTCTTTAATGTCTTGAAGGCCATTTTGAAAGCAACGAGGTGCCTAATTAACAATTGTTGTAGGTGAGAGAGGTATAATTAAATGTTTGCCTTTGAAGCTTGTAAATGTGTGAAATGGTGTTGCATGTACCTAGTGGACTACAAATTCTCCTTTCTCGCATAGACTATAGGCCATCCTATCCAACCCTACAATGAATGATGTTGAAACTAACATGAGAGGTAAATTGCTAGGCATCCTCAAAATTTCACTTACATTTCTTCACTCTAATAAATGTTTAGAGTTCCTTGCACAAATGGCATATATAACATTGGTGGGATGATGCCATGACAAAATTCATATTTGAGCCATCTTCGAGATAATTTTTGGATAGTTCTAGTGGAAACATCAATAGTTGGGGAATGAGGTAGGAGTGTTATTGGCCTCCTTTTCAACCTAATGAATGCATAAGGATGAGGGGAGTGAAGACACCTTTCCTCTTCATTAAATTGACATGACCATTACAGGGTGTGGAGGATCCCCTACCGTTGGAGCCTTTTAAATACTTTGATTTGCATAGTCATGGGCATGGCATAGGGGTGCACTAAGTGAACCCATTACTAGTCGCCATAATATTTCTTACACGGATGACAGATCCATGATTTTCCTATCTATTCACTTCTTAGTTATTCTCACTAAGAATATGGAAGAGATGAGCTTTCTAGAAGTTTTGAAGGAGGAGGCTAACTCTCTGGAGAGTGTAGGAGCTCATGGAGTGGAGATTACATTTAGTCATTTTAATACCTCTATGACTAATATTGAGTCTCTCAAAATTGAAATTGTAGTTTCAGTGAAGGAACTAAAACGAATATAGCCTTGTCATTTGACCAATGCTTCAACTTCATTGCTTGAAGCTAGCTAAAGCCTCCATGTGAGCATAGCCTAATATGTTATTCCTTATGGTCTATGTTGCCTCTACACCTACCACTCACTTTATCTTAGGTAATATTGAAATTTAACTTAAAATAATACGCATTATTATAAATAAATTATATCATATAGAATTTAAATTGACAAAATATTACATTAATAAAAATGGATAAGATTAATATCTACAAAATATAAATTAATATTAATCTTAAAGTTTAACTTAGAATAATACATAGTGTTTTAAATAAATCATATTACACAAAATTTAACTATATTAATAAAATATTACTTTAATAAAGATTAATAAGATTAATGCTTTCTAAAACAAGATTAATGCTTTCTAAAACTAAATTATACATTTGGTTTTGCTTTGAATATATGAATTTGTTTAAATTAATTTATTTTTAGAAATAATTTTATTTAATTTTTTATTAAAAAGAAAAAAACCTATTTTGTAAAATAAATATTAAATTTTACTTATCTACAATTAAAAAAATAATAATTAATAATTATATTATTGTCATAATCCATTTCCCCTCTCTCTCATTTATTTGAAATATAATTAATAATTATATTATTGTCATAGTCCATTTCCTATCATGCACTTTCTCTCTCTATATATATAATTTATTTGAAATATAATTTTAAACATTTTCGACACTTTCATTTATTTTAAAAAAGGATATTGAATATAAAGTGAATGAAGTATATTTATTGTTGATAAGCTATATGGAATCCAATGAAGGCTTGCAGCACCACATAAATCACAAAAATAACTTACTCCGCAAAAACAATATTATATATAGATATATGTTTTTTGTATTTTTATTTTTTTTAAATAAAATATTATTTTTTATTTTATTTTTATTTTTTAAAATAAAATATTATTTTTAAATTTATTTTTATTTTTTACTAGGAATGTCATAATTGGAAAAAAGCATATTAGCAAACCCTTGTGTATCTAAGTGTTCAGAAATTTAATCCTCCTAACATATCTCACCTCTCACCTACGGAACTTATTAAAAAACACATTTTTTATTTGTTAAATAAATTATTATTTTAAATTTTAAAATGTAGTATAATAAAAATATGAAAGAGGGAGTTAATAGTAACAACTTTATTATTTATTTATTTATTTAATCATTTAGTTATTTATTTATTTTTACTTGGTCATTTTACTTAAAGTTTAGGAGAAAAAGTCCACGGGGTCTTGGATAGACGGTGATCGGGTGCTCTATTGAGGCACTTCTTGATGTGAAGTCACTGGTTCAATTCCCCGACCCGATCGGGGTGATATATTGGGCATGATGAAGATGTGGTTCTACCAAGCTTACAAAAACAAAACAAAACAAAATGGGATAAAAGGAAGAAGCCTTTTGTTGCTTTGTTGATTTCAGAAAAGCCTTTGACACGATTCTGGGGATAAGCTTTGGCACATAATGGAGAAAATTGGGGTTCCTAGGAATTCGAGAGAAACTGTGCATAGGTTGTATGAAGAGGTGAAATTCAAAATTAGAACTTCATCTCATGCATTTTTGAAAGTTTTAGAAGTGATATCGGGGTCAAGCAAGGTTGCCCATTGTCTCCTACCCTTTTTGGTTTATATATCAACAAGCTTGAAGAGTGGATAAATTCGCAAGGGGGTGATGGTATCCATCTGGGCAAGTTTGTTATAAGGCTTCTTTTGTACGCATATGACCTTATTCTAATTGCTAAATCTGATCTTGGTTTGCAAGAGCACTTACTTTCCCTTGAGCATTTTTGTAGAAGGGTTGGGATGCAAGTCAATATTAGCAAAACGAAAGTAGCAGTTTTCTCTAACAAAAGAAAACATAACCAACATAAGTTCTACTTTGAAGGCATCATTCTGGAAGAAGTTGCGGATTAAAAATACCTCAGAATTGACTTCAATAGAAATCTAAGATGGGATGGTTGTAAAAAGAAAAGAACTTTGGGGGGTTGGAAAGCATTTTATGTTTTTCAAAATACGTGTAGAGAGGCAGAGTTATGGGACTGGAAAATCACTCTAACTCATTTTGGGATTTTAGTGATTATGGTGATTCTCTATGGCTGTGAACTATGGGCCAGTAGTACATTCGACATGCAATGGAAACAAATTGAGAAAATTCATAATTGTTTGATTATAAACAAATTCAAAATTAAAAGTGCAATTCCTTATGCTATCTTGTTAAGTGAAACAGGGGATGATCCTATGGAAGCAATTGTTATGGTGCAATTCATAATCTATTTTAAAAAATTGAGCAAATGGAAAAGAGTCGATGGCCTAAGGTTGTGTTTAATGACATGTTGTGCAAAAGAAAGAAGACTTGGATGTGGCAAAATAACAAATGGTTTAGTAAATGGGGTATTTGCTTGAGCATGTGCCCCACAAACAATAAAGAGATAAAAGATTTTGTTATGGATAAGTTCCACAAACGTACTTCGTAGAAGGAGCTAGGAAGAAAGAAAAAGAACTATATTGAAGAGTTTAATCCCACTCATAATCATCAAGAAATGTAGAAAATCCATGTAGATTCAAACTGCTAATTGTAATATGCTAAAACAATAGACTTGAAACTACTCTACCAATTGCGGAAACCAATTACGATCGTGAAATCACAAATCATAATAGAGATAATTTCAATCACACATTACACAATTATTTCATGGGAAATCCTTAGCTAAAAACCCTGCTATTTGTATATTGCATTAGTCAGAAAATATGAGAAGATTACAATGTTTTTCTCCAACCTGAGAAACCTTTGCACTATCTCTATTTGTCTCACTGCTTCCTAAACAAGCCTAGGGAAATACTTAACCAATTTTATGTCTGTCAGGATCCCTATTTCCTTGCTTTGTTACCCTGGGTAATTAGCCCCTATTAATTAGGGAAATTCCCAATTGGAACTGTGCAATACATCTAGGACCTTCCTGGGACTGCATGCACCACCTGTAAAATTTGGATGGCTATACAATTGATAGTACACTGCCCTTGAACTCTAATCTCAATTGGGTATTTCTATGATCTGACATGCTTGAATTATTTATGGATGATTTAGTAGTTATCTGATTGATCATTGCATGTGATTCAAGTTCAAGTTCCAAACTTTGACCTCTCACTAGTTCCTCCAACAATTGGAACTAGTTAAACTTATTTTAACTCTGATAAACTGATTTAATTAATCACAACTCAAAATAAACTCAACTAGGGCTCCTATTTTGTAGGATCCACTCCACATGACTCAAGTTAGACCCTCAATTCGAATTAACTGAACCAACTAAGTCAAACTAACTTAGTTAACTCGTACAAGTTGTCATGTGATGTCAAATTACAATTTTATTCTAATTTAATTCAATGGAAAAATAAATTAGAATCTTTCTTGGTGCCATTTTAACCACTTCCTCTTAGCAAGAAAGAGATTATCTGATACCTCGATCTTGCCTCTATGGAACTAGAACTTACCTCTTGACAATGCCTTCGTTAATATGTTTGTATCTTGTTCCTATGTAGGAATGTACTCTGGCATCACGATCCACCTCTGCACATAATCTCTGATATGGTAGTACCAGATGTCCATTTGCTTGGACCTATCATGAAAAATTGGATTAATTGAGAGTTTCATGTAACTCTGGTTGTCACAATAAATCATTGTAGGATCCATCAATTGACCAAACAACCCAACAAGGATACTTCTCATCTAGATAGACTCATAATTTGCTTGACTAGCATCCATGTACTATGCTTATGTTGAACTCAGTGTAACTGATCCCTGCTTCCTGTTGTACCAGGAAACTGTTGTTAACCCAATACTGAAGATTTCACTTGATGTATTCTTCCTGTCAAAATGACTCCCTTCCCAATCTTAATCTGTAAAGCCTTGCAACTTCACTCCCTCAGTATTTCTGTACCAAATACCAAACTAAGTGGTGCCTCTCAGTTATCTCAACACATGTGTCTCTCAGGTATCCAATAGAGCTTGGTTGGCTTAACCATTGCTTGACTAAGATGGTTAACCCATAACACATGTGTTGAAAAGTGTAACTAGGATCGGTCTTCATATAGACAATGTAATTATGTAATTATGTATTTATGTAAAGAATAATACAAAGATAATAAAATGTATTTTGTACTTGCTTCATGGGTTTCATGAGCAAGATTTTATTATAGGTTAACAGACTTCTTCTTGATGTCTATCTAGGGTTTTGTCTTCTAGGTATAAATGTAATTAAGTGTCATACATATATATGAAGGATCTAGTCTAATGAATTACTCCAAGACCTAGTCAAATAAATCATGAATGAATGGCTTAATTCAGCCCTCCAACAACGTTGAAAGTTAAGTTATAATGATGTATTAAAGTTGGCCTTCCAACAGTTGGATAAGTAAGCCTACAAGCTAAAGGTATGGTCGGCCTCAAGACAATGAATCTATCTCTATATATACCCCGGTTCTGCGGTTCATTCTCACACAGATTTTTGGTCATCTCTGAGGTTTAGTACGGATATTTTGGACGAGTTTCAGTGCAGTTTTTGGAGGTGTTCCAGAGCATGTTTTGGACGAGTTTCAGGACTAATAAATATACATATATCAGTGGGATTTTTTAGTGTAATTGGTGCTACAGTCTACTGAAATGAAGTGTGGACTGTTACTAAAACATAAGTGTGTATTTTCCTATAGATTGTCCTGAAGGAACTACAGCATGTCAAGGTCAATTCAAAGGTAGTGTTGAAGTCTGGATTTGTCTAGAGATTTTCTGTGGACTATCCTGAAGTGTAGCTGCTGATAAAAAGGTAAGTTTCCAGTTCATGAAAAGTTGGAACGGTAGTCTGGGAAAATATTGAAGATACTCCAAAGAGAAGGAGAAGTGAGAAAGTGACAGAAAGTAGGAAAGTAAATCTGTTATTTACTTTCCTAAATCCATCATATATATATCTCAAAGTCTCAACCATATTCAAAGGAAGTGTTGGTGCAGAACACTGCAAGTTGGTCAAAGAAAGAAGGATCAACATTGAAGGACATCAAAGAAGTAAGGACAAGGTCTTGGATGCATATATAGGTCAAGGGTCTAATTCTTGGTCATGGTACTTGTCATCTAAAAATATATAAGAATAATTTCTCATGGGTTTTCCTCTCTCATAGAATCCATTAAGGACTCACTCATTCCCTATGTATCAAAACTAAATTCTGCTAAAGAAAAATATGAGAAACTAGTGGAGATATTCTCTGTGAGTATTGCAGGAGAAGCAATCTCTCTAAGAAAAGAACTATATAAAATGAAATTGTCAAGGGAAGAAGGAATCACTCCATACTTTATGAGGATTTATGAAATAAGAGATCAACTACAGGAACTGGGAGAAGTTATGTCTGACATTGAGATGACTACAGTGGTGTTGAATGCTCTACCAGAGGAATGGGGAAACTTCACTTCAAGTTTATACGGGAAGAAAGAAGCCACACCATTCCATGATTTATGGTCTCTATGTAAAATAGAGGAAACAAGATTGAAAGCCAAAGCTGATACAGGACCAAGTGAAGGGAATCAAGCCTTTACAGCCAGATACAGGAAGAAAGGAAGATTCGAAAAATTTGGTCCTCAAAATAAAAGAAGAAATATGGACAAAGTACGATGCTTTGGATGTAATGAACTTGGGAATTATAAAATAGATTGTCCTAAATCTGAAAAGGAAAAGAGAAAAATGGAAGAAGCCCATATCTCAGATATGAGAGAAGAACCTGAAGCAAAGAAATCTAAGAAAGAAGAAGCGAGGGATCTCTACTATGATTGAGATCATCTTCTCCTTTTAGTGATTTCTGTTGGTTGTAAAATAGTATGTTAGGAAGCAATGTATATTGATGGCGTCATGATAAAAGCACGGTAGGAGCTCTTGGTGAAACAGATCCAGAAAAACCTCTCTGATAACATTACTGATGGAAGGCAGTCATCAAGATCAAGGGTCATCATGGAAACAGGTGCTAACATTTTCTAATGGAGTTCTCTATGGATTCACTGGTTAGAAAGAAAGAAGAATGGTTTCATCAAGAATTCTATGTTACAGAATTCTGGAATGTGATGACATATTGATGGAGTAGGTCAAGGGAATGAAGCTCATCATTCTAGAAAAACTGCTACAAGATGACTCAAGGGAAAAGCTATGAAGTGTATATATATTAATATGTTGACACTGGATGTTGTGAATTCATGTCATATGGTTGCAGGTAATGGAATTCTATATTTAGAAGTATGATCTATGGAGGAGAATCTCTCACAATGCACTGACAGATGAAATCAACACAATATATCCTCATATGGAATATGAGGTGGTTGTATGTGAACAAGGAACTGGAAATTGTAAGTTCCTGGGAATGAAAATGTGCAGAAAGGAAGAGATCGTGAAGTGCAACCATGTCAAGAGGAAATTATCATCCGAAAGACAAGAAGATGTGACTAGAATATCTCCTGGGAGGATATGTAGGCTCTGATAGAAGTCTGGTAAAGAAGACCCTTGACAAATCATATCATTAGGAGATGTGCCAATTTGAATAAAGGATGTCGATGCCTACTAGAATATGTCATGGTGAAATATCATCACTAAGGTAAATTTTGTTTTAAACATTCATATGTATATGTTTATCTGGATGAATTTGTGTAGGGTTGATAATCATGAGAAAGGATGTATAATCCTTGGAGATGATTTGAAGAAAAGCAGCATGGCATAAAGGTGGATCAGATGATAAAAAATGATGAGTCACTTTCTGATGGTTGACATGACTCGTGACTGAAAGTGATGGATGATATGTGCCCTATGAAGCCAAAGGTTGAAGATTCCTCAATATCAAAATCCATGACATCAAGGGGAGGAATTCTTCATGAGAAAATGGGTGTCTCACCATTGTTGTTATAGGACCCTGATTGAGAGGGAGCCTGGTAATAAGTTTCTTACTTGGAAGAAACTTGAAGTATGTCCTACCTATGTTAAGAGGGAGTGATGTATGTGATTCTCTAATACATGTGTCATGCACTAGACCAAGACTAATAGTTGTAAGTCTTAGTGAAGGCCATGTGGAGATAATGGATAGACACATCATTCTGGTCTTCACCTGGAAGACAGAATGGAGGATTGGGTAATCATTTGGCATTTGATACTCTTTGAGAATGAGATAGGGCATTCAAGATAAGAGTAGTCAAGGACCGATATTCTTTAAGGGCTAGCTACCCAAGAGAAGAATAGTCCAAGAAGGTCATACTCTAGGAACACCTGGGTGGAGTATGTACCTTGGAGAGCTAATGACTATGGTGTATATAAGTCATGTGTCTCGCCAGCATTGTAGCCCATTGTCTCATTGAGAGATGGGGCTGTTAGTTAAGGCCTTTCACTAGGACAATGCTGGTTGATATGATGTAATACAGATGTGATTACCAATCTGATTCTTCTTATGAGATTCTTCAGCTTGAAAGTGACCATGTACCTGTATGAATACTTCCCTAGTTAAGAGGGAGTGTTGAAAAGTGTAACTAGGATTGGTCTTCATATTGACTATGTAAATATGTATTTATGTAAAGAAGAAGACAAAGATAATAAAATTTATTTTGTACTTGCTTCATGGGTTTCATGAGCGAGATTGTATTATAGGTTAATAGATTTCTTCTTGATGTCTATCTAGGGTTTTTTCTTCTAGGTATAAATGTAATTAAGTGTCATATATATATGAATGATCTAGTCTAATGATATGTTCCAAACCCTAGTAAAATAAATCGTGAATGAATGGACTAATTCGTCCCTCCAACAACGCTAAAAGTTAAGTTATAATGATGTATTAAAGTCGACCTTCCAACAGTTGGATAAGTCATCCTACAAGATAAAGGTATGGTCGGCCTCAAGACAATGAATCTGTCTCTATATATACCCCAGTTCTGTGATTCATTCTCACACATATTTTTGGTCATCTCTGAGGTTTAGTGCGGATATTTTGGACAAGTTTCAGTGCGGTTTTTGGACTTGTTTCAGAGCATGTTTTGGACGAGTTTTGGGACTAAATAAGATACATATATCTGTGGGATTTTTTAGTATAATTGGTGTTGCATTCCACTAAAAGGAAGTGTGGATTGTTACTGAAACAGAAGTGCATATTTTCCTAGAGATTGTCTTGAAGCAGCTACAACATGTCAAGGTCAATTCAAAGGCAGTGCTGAAGTGCGGATTTGTCTAGAGACAGTCTACGAACTATCCTGAAGTGTAACTGCTAATAAAAAGGTGATTTCCAATCCATGAAAAGTTGGAACAATATTTTGGGAAAACCTTGAAGATACTCCAAAGAGAAGGAGCAGTGAGAAAGTGACAAAAAGTAGGAAATTAAATCTACGATTTAGTTTCCTAACTCCAGCATATATATATCTCAAAGTCTCAACCATATTCAAAGGAAGTGTTGGTGCAAAACAGTGCAAGTTGGTGAAAGAAAGAAGGATCATCATTGAAGGACATCAAAGAAGTAAGGACAAGGTCTTGTATGCATATATAGGTCAAGGGTCTAATTCTTGGTCATGGTGCTTGTCATCTTAAAATCTATAAGAATAATTTCTCATGGGTTTTCCTCTCCAAGAGGGAGAGGTTTTTCCCTGGCTCTAGGAGCCTAATTCTTGTGTCTTGTGTCTTTTGATAATTTACTTGATGAAAGATTTAATAAGCTAATGAAGGGAATACATAATTAACTCAAGTAACCTCACAAGTAATTATCAAGAAGACAATTTTGAATTAATCACTAGCCCTCCAAATTCTCAACAACATGTTCGTTCGCGTGTTCACCAAGTACATAAGTGAACCCAAAAGTTACTTGTAAATGGTAGCTTCTATCACTTCGCTTGAAGTAGCATCTTCCTTCCTCCAATTCCCTACTAGAGGATTCCCCATGGGTTCATTTCTCTCCATGTGGAAATTATTCTATATCTCATTGGCATACTTGCACTCAAAGACAAACAATTCCCCATCTCTTTGCCAAATTTCCAAACCAAGGAAATAATGCAAGAGGCGCATGTCTTTCATCTTGAATTGACTTTCCAAATCTTATTTTCAATATTTTATTAGCTTCTCATCACCTTTTGTATTTAAATCATCGACATATAATACTATAATCAATAATTTACCTTCAGCCACAATATGGTAAAGGTTTGCATATGCTTCACTTTTGTTGAAGCCCAACCCAGTGAAATAGTTGTCGATCCTGGTGTACTAAGCACAGGGTGCTTGTTTTAGTCCATACAACGCTTGCTTGAGTCTGTGCACATGAGACTCTCTGTTGAAGGTCTCAAATCCTTTCAGTTTCTCTATGTACACCTCTTCCTCAATCAATCCATTGAGGAAAGTTGTCTTTACATCCATGTGATGTATTTTCCATCCCATCTACGCTGAAAGTGCAAGAATAGATCTGATTGAAGAGTACCTTACTAATGGAGAAAATTTCTCCTCGTAATCTATTCCCTCCATCTGAGAGAAACCCTTGGCCACAAATTTTGCATTGTTTTTCTCGACACTCCCATATGTTGCTCGCTTCACCTTGTAGATCCACCTAGATCCTACAATTGACTTGTCCTCTTGTCTTGGGACAACTTCCCATGCATTATTCCTAATAATGGATTCATACTCCTCTACCATGGCATCAACCCATTTGGTTGTTGCACTGCCTCCTTGAATGAGGATGGCTCAGTCTCTACACTCTCTCTCATAATATCCATGTAGCTAGTATATCAATCTGGGGACCTTCTTTGTGTGCATTGTGATGTGGGTGCTCCCACATTCTCTCTAGCATCATGCATCAACCTGTAAGCTTCTCTGGTGAAATTCCTTACATATTTGGATGTCTCTACATGAGTGGGTCCTTCCACTCTCTTCTCCTCTACATGTGGTTTCTCCACATATTAAGGTTCTTATTTTGGAGCTAAAATCTCTTCATTTGCATGCATCTGAAGCTCCCTCTCAAGGGAAATTCGCATGGCCTTCCCTTTATCGAATTTCACATATCTATGAACCACTATCATCCTGTGATATGGTAGTTACACCCGATAGTTGTGAGGTGTATCAGTGTACCCCACAAATATTCCCAACTTAGTTGTTGGTTCTAGCTTTTTCCGTGCATCCTTGGAAACATGACAGTAAAATTATGAACCAAAGATACTAAAGTGTGCCACATCTGGCTTCTTAACGTAAAAGGATTCCTTTGGTGTGATCATCCTGAGAATTAGATGAGGACTCATGTTCTGCACATGCACAACTGTGTTGCATGATTCCTCCCACAAGTGTAACAATAGACCCTGATCATGTAACATCTTCCGTGCATATCCCACAATTCTTATGTTCTTCCTTTCTGCAACCTCATTCTATTGTGGGTTATGGGGTGTTATTAACTCCCATCAAATTCCTTTTGATGCATAGAAGCTCCTAAATTCATTAGATACATATTCTCCATCATTGTTGCTCCTAAGAGCCTTCACTTTCCTGCCTTTGTCTTTTTCAACAAGTGCTTTGAACTCACAAAATTTTGAGAATGTTTGGTTTTTCTTCTGCATGAAGAATATCCAACACTTGCGTGAAAAAACATCTACAAAAATCACATAATACATGTGTTTGGTCATGAAGGTTGTCGAGAATGGTCCACACGCATCTGAGTGCACTCTTTCAAGGATCGCGTGTGCTCGACTGTCCTTATCATGAAAGCTGGATCTAGTGTACTTCCCTAATGTTCATCATTTTCATATATCGTGTTTCTCAAGAGAACCCTTGGGAAGTCTTGTAGAAATATTTTTCATGATATTCAAACCTTCGTGGTGTAGATGGCCCAATCTTCTATTCCATAACTCACTGATGTCTTGGCTCTGCACCTTCTCGACTTTCGTGCTCAAAGCAACACAATATTCTACATCCAATTTGTAGAAGTTCTTTACCCAAACCCTGATCTTCTTCACTTGTCCTGTGGCTATGTGAAGAAGGAATGCCTTTCCTTTGCTAAAATCCACATCGTAGCCACGATCTTCCAACATATCAATTGAAACTAAATTCTTCTTCAAACCAAGAACATACATGACATATTTTAATGTGAGAGGAGAACCAGACTCCCTCTGAAAAGTAACAGTACTGATGTCGGTCGCTCTATACCTTCCATCGTATCCCATCTTGATGTGCATGTGGAGGTTCTTCTCCTCCAGGTTGCTGAAGAAATATTTGTTACCAGTCATATGGAATGAGGCTCCACTATCCAAGCACCATCCACTACCCATCACCGATGACACCATGCATGTGATGAGGGTAAAATCCAACTCAAATTGTGAAGCAAGTGCTTCACCTTCCGCTCCTACTAAGGGCTTCTTGTCGGCCTTCTTGTGTAGATACTTCATGGCATAGTGTCCAGCTCATGACAATGAAAACATTTAATCTTCAATAAATCCTTCTTCTTGCCTGCCTGACCAGAATCTGATTTGGAATGGGATGACTTCTATTTCCCTTTCTTTGCCTTTCCATTCAAGGCACAGTTCTCCTTATCATCGTGCTTGGATGAGGATCCATCTCTGGTGTTCTATTGAATCTCTTCTTAGACCAAGTTGGAGCGCAAAGCTCCCACTCTGGTAGCTTCTCCCTCCCATTTACCAAATCCTAGTAGTTGTGCCAACTCTTGGGAAGGCCTAGAAGTGTTAGGCTCACCATATCATCTTCAGAAAATGTAACTCCAACACTTCCAATCTCATCCCGACATTGGGTAAACTTGGTCAAGTACTTTGGTATTGTGTGGCCCTTCTCCATATTTATTTTCCTAAGCTTTTCCTTCAGTGTCAGCTTCTTGTGGTCACTGTTGTTTTGAAATAAATATATTAAGGCCTTACACATTGCATATGGAGTTTCTTTTCCATGGAGGTTTGAGACAATATGATCTTAAACTCCTTCTAATATAATCCTTCTAGCCTTTTCTACGCATTTCTTCCACTCTTCTAGATCATGTCCGTCATCTGGAGTTGGTTTCGGGATGTCCTTGTCAATGAACTCCTTCAATGTGTTTCCCTCCAAGAATGCTTCCATCCGATCTCTCCAAGCAATGTAATTCGAGTTACCCTCAAGAGAATACTCGAGCCTCATACCATAGAATGCCATCTTGATCCTACTGCTAGCTCTGGATAAGAAATCTGAAAATTGTATTCCTCCTGCAAGTACAAACTTGTACTCTTCTTTTCTATAGTGATTTAGGCTCTGATACCATGTAGAAAATCCACGTAGATTCAAATTTCAAATTGTAAGATGTTAAAACAGTAAACTTGAGTCTATTCTACCAATTGTTGAAACCAATAATGATCGCGAAATCATAAAGCATAAAAGAGAAAGAATTTCAATCATGCATTACACAAAGATTTCCTGGGGAAATCCTCAGCTATAAACCCCGCTATATGTATATTCCATTAGTCAGAAAATATGAGAATATTACAATGCTTTTATCCAACCTGAGAAACCTCTTCATTATCTCTATTTGTCTCATTGCTTCCTATACTAGCCTACGCAAATACTTAACCAATTTTTTGCCTTCTAGAATCCCTATTTCCTTGTGTTGTTTCCCTGGGTAATTAGCCTTATTAATGAGGGAAATTCTCAATTTTAATTTCACAATACATATAGGGCCTTCCTCAGACTACATGCACCACCTATACAATTTGGATGACTATACAATCGATAATACACTTCCCTTGAAATCCAATCTCAATTGGGTCTTTCTCTAATATGGCATGCATGAGTTATTTATGGTTTATTTATCAATTATTTGATTGATCACTACATGTGGTTCAAGTTCAAGTTCCACACTTTGACCACTCACTATTTCCTCCAACAGTTGGAACTAGCTAAACCAATTTTAACTCGTATAAATTGAGTTAGTTAATTACAACTCAAAATCCCCAGATGTGGGTGACACGCTTGACACAAGGGAACATTAAATCTCAATTCATGTGGACGGCGACAATCTCCAATGAAATTCCCCACCTACAGCGGTTCCAATTACTGTTAACTCCTCGCACGCTCCTCGCAGAACCAAAGATAACGTAGATCGGACAAGCATGGTGTCATCTGACCCTGATCATCATCTCGCCCATACTGCCATTAATGTCCATGATGTGCAGTATTGCAGCCATGCCTGCCCCTCTGTGCCTACTTACTTTCCTGAGCTCCACACGCAGTACTATGCGAAGATCATTCATGGACACACTTACAACCTTCATCTGCTCACCTATTTATCCTTCAGACCTCTGCCCCTTTTCTCCATCATCTGTTCTCATTTGCATTTAGCTCCCCTCCTTCTGTTATGGACTCCAGCTAATTCCAATCAGGTGCGAAGTCTCAGTCCCAGAGTGAAGCTGCGCAGACTCCCTCTGCATGTTGCTCTGCATTCTACGCATCTGCCCCTCAACCTTCGTAGCCTCTCCAGCCCCAGTATCTCTCCAGCCTACTCTCCCAAGTGCGCAATGGCCCCCAAAATGCGCCAATGCACTATTCTCGGAGGTTAGAGAGGAGCCCTCCCAGGCTGTTACCATCTTGGCGAGGATAACTGCCTTGAATGGATTGAAGGCTCCCCGTCTACCACCCTTGATAGCCATCAATCTGCTCCCGAGCAGTGAGCAGAATCATCCAGGCATTCTGCACACAAGGGAAGTCAAGGTGTGAGGAGGTCCACCTCCTCTCCCAGAGCACCCTCTCTGCACTGCACGCTGGCTCCCCCAAACAGTCCTGCGCAGGTTGATGAGGACATGGATATCTGGATTATGGAATCTGACAACATTTGGACGAAGGTTCCTGAAGGCGTAGACCTGGACTCCTCCATCCTCTGCGCTCCTGCAAATCTCCTCAAGCGCCCTACTACCGAAGTGGAAGCTGCTGTGGAAGCGGTCGTTGCACAGTCCCCGGCCTTTCCCATCGATGAAGAGAAGCCTCATTGCAGTGATGATGATGAGGAATAATGTATGCGTAGCTGTTCAGTTTCACTCTGTTTTTTGTCTTATGTGCCCGCAGGGCTTTTTTATAATTTTCTACTCTCTAGCTTTTAGATGCATCCGCGTTGTTGCGCACAATGTAAGGCTAATTTTCAAGTTTTTTCTGGGCCAGCCTCCACCCCCACGGTGGCTTAGAAACAGTGTTACAAAATCAGGGATTGGTTAAGCACCGCTTACCAACCCTGCCTGTAGCATATGTATTTTTATGTTCTCAAAATTAATAGATTAGCACAACTTACCAAAAAAAAAATTACAACTCAAAATAAACTCAACCAAGGCTCCTATTTTGTAAGAGC
Source organism: Pinus albicaulis (assembly GCA_034641835.2). Lineage (NCBI taxonomy): Eukaryota > Viridiplantae > Streptophyta > Pinopsida > Pinales > Pinaceae > Pinus > Pinus albicaulis. Next base: position 1,480,496,961 of record CM076579.1, on the reverse strand, counting down.
CTCTTTGCATGACTCAAGTTAGACCCTCAACTCGAATTAAATGAACCAACTAATTCAAACTAACTTAGTCAACTCGTACAAGTTGTTATGTGATGTGGATGTACAATTTTATTCTAATTTAATTCAAGGGAAAAATACATTAAAATCTTTCTTGGTGTCATTTTCAACACAAAAAGTGTACATGGGGGCCAATATTTCTTGGCCAGCCAAAATTCTTATTGCTCAATAAGGACCAATTTTCATCAACTCCATTGTGAAACAGGGCGCTGGAAAAGGGAAAAAGAAGTGTGGGAGGAAAGAGTATGTAATTTTTGCTCTTCTGGAAAAGTGGAAAATAAAAGCATTTCATTTTAGAATGCGAGGTCTTCAAAGACAGCAGGGAAAGTTATGCAGATATTCTTGAAACTAGCTCTTGGGATAATCTATTCAGTGAGGGGTTTGTCGAGAAGCTTGGAGCGTTTATTGTGAGGCTTCATAGGAAAAGGGTCGAATACATGAGCCAGATGGAGAAGCAATTTGTCCCATAGGCTATCTTTAGCCTCATGGACGTTAAAATAATTTATTCTTCTTCTTCTTAACAGAGATTTATATATTTTGCTTTATTTAATCTATTGTCTTGACCCTTTTTCTTAACAACTAATTATATTATTTAATATTATTATTATGCTTTGACGAATACTTTCATCACTATTTTAATATTATTCTTTAAAGACTAAATTTGAATGCCTCTTTTCGGATTCAGTTCTCTCATTTGTAATCATTCAATTCTCAAAGTCCCTAACATGAGTGGAGCGTCCACCCAAAACATTGAAGAGCATAAAACATACTCCACACTATTTCATTTGAAAATTTCTCTCAAATGTGAAAATATACACTCTCAATAACAACTTTATTTAAATTATCTTACCATAATAAACTTATTATTAAATTCTAAATAAATATTGTAATATCCCTAAACTAATAAAATAAAGTGAAGATCCCTTATTTATGTGCCTTGGGAAAAAATTCATGCAACTAAACTATTAGGGACAGAAAGATGAATCACACTTGTGATTCTACTTAGCACCAAGATTAGTTGTTACAATAAAGTTTAGGTTGGTATTAAGTGCACATCTTAGCTTCTTTTTCAAAGAAAAGTTATTTTTATTTTTTAAATAAGTAAAGCTTTTGTTATAATGATTAGTAATTATTAATGTTTATTAATTTAAATTTTGTTTTATTTTATTTTTAAAGTTTTTTTTGTTAAGTGGTTTGTGTTCTCTATAAATTATTAAAGATTTAATTTTTGGCTTGAGAAATTATGACCCAAGGGCATTTAAGTCGTTAAAATTATTTTGGGATCGCACTTGACCTAGGCCACACTAACGCTTAACATGATTGGATTTTTGCTCGCGGAGTTTCAAACCAATGACCTTCACATCATGTAGTGACTTAACAATACACCCTGTCACCATCTATTTTACACTCCATGAGCAAAAATTGTTGTTTTTAATATTTAAATAATTTAAAAATAGTTTTATTTTTAAAATATAATAATTTTGATACATTTAAAAATTAGTATTTAATAAACCTTTAACAATAATATTTGATATTATTCAAATAAAAATAAAATCACATGTTATCATTAAAGTTGAATAAAATCTTAAAGTAAGGTTATGAGAGTAGCTGAAACTTAAACTTGCTTTTAAAAATGACAAGAGGATCTTGAAATATACATGTAATAATTGGATCATTATAAATTATTTTGAATATTCTTTTAAAAGAAATAGATATATGGTTGAACACTTTATATAAAATTTTAAATAGGAAATGTATGTTAAATGTTATGCTTATTTTTTTCAAAGAAATGAGTATGAGAATTTTATTAAAAAAGAGAGTTGGGATCTATGAAAATCTCAATCTAGAAAAATATGGTTGCAATGATAGATTTATTTCTCCTACTTATTACTCTGATAAGTTATTTACAGAATTTTATCAGTAAATTTCGAAATAAATACTACAACAACATTCAGTAATACATATGCAAAGAAAGGAATAGTAAGAAACATAAGCATAATAAAGAATCACATGTACACACTTATTTTTGGACAATTGTCCCCGGTAAAACCCAATGTGGGAAAACCGGTGCAGCAGATGAGGCTTTATATATTATCCTTCAGAAAAATGAATTCTTTACAAGGAATACACTGGTAGATACATTTAGAAAACACCTGAGACAAAATTCTCGGATCCTTCTGAATATTTTCTGACACTTTAAAGACCCTCTGTCTCCCTCTGTGTCTCTCTGCGTGCTTCTCTGCACGTTCCCTGTGCTAGACTGTGCCACTCTTCGTGGGCTCTGCGTGGGTACACTGCACTGCAGCTCTGTGTTGATCTTTGTGTCCCTCTACGTCCCTCTCTCCTCATTCTCAGTCACTGTTGACTCCCTCTTCTCCTTCTACCTCTACAACTCTGCCCTGCAACTCTTCCTCTGAAATCGAATTCTATTCCTTCATAATCGATCTCCTTTGGGTTATTGAGTGTGTGCCCGGCTTACTTTTCAAATGACCCTCAAGCCTTATTTTATAATCTTCTCATTGATGAGTCAATAGCCCATATTAGAAGTCTAATCAATGGCTAAGGTTAAAAATTGACTTGAATTTCGTTCTCTAGAAGATTCACACTCTCTCTTATTAATACACCTTAATTATTTCATTTCCCTCGGTTTAGACTTAGGGTCTCCATTAAAATAATTAATTGTTTTACTAAAACATGAACCAAGTGGAATTTCCACAAACGATTTATGGTTTCTTTGGAATACTGATTTTCAAGCCTCCTCACAAAATTTGAGACTTAGAACACTTTCTGATGCTACAAAAATCAACACTCCCTCTTAGTGAGGAAAGTGTTCTAGCAATATGTGTGTTGCATGCTACCCTGCTTTGAAGCATCCTCTACGTTGTTGGTCTCTAGTTTCTACCCCTCATCTGCAACGTTGTTGCCCTCTGTATTACTGCCCATGACACTACCATTGTCACTGCCTCATATGTACTGCAACTCCCTATGAATCTTAAGCCTATCCATTCCTACTAGTGAAATGGATTCTTGATCATCCCAATCTTCTCCCTGAAATAGATAAACTTTGTCTTCCCCAAAGCCTTTGTGAGGATATCTGCCATGTTTTATCCTATTGGAGTGTACTACAACTATACATATCCTCGTTGGATACAGTATCTAATGAAGTGACACCTGATGTAAATATACTTCGACCTATCATGAAACATAGGATTTTAAGAGAGCTTAATGCAACTCTGATTATCACATAGAATATTGGTCGATTCCATATTTTCCTTCAATAAGTTCACAAGCAGTTTCTGAAGCCATATGGCCTCACACGAAGTCGTGCTAGCTGCCATATATTTTGCCTTTGTTGAGCTCATCGCCATGATTTCTATTTCCTGTTGCACTAGAAGTTCATTCCTGATCCATTACTGAAAAGTACCCACTGTACTTTTTTGATCTACTGGACTCCTAGCCCAATCTGTGTCGGTGAACCCACTCAACCTGATGTCATTTCCATAGGTGTATTTCAGTCCAAGCTTGACTATTCCTTGAAGATATTTGAGAACACATTTGGTTGCTTCTCAATGATCCCTCCTTGGTTCCACCAAGGGTATTGACATCATAACATATGTCTATTCTAGTGTTGACCAAATACATTAGAGATCCTATGAGTTTCCTATATAATGTAGGATAAACTTCATGATCTTCAGACGTGTCGATTTTCTTCCAGTTGGTGATCATTGGAGTAGCCATGGGTCTACAGTCCTCCATCTGAAATCTTTTCAGAATTTCTGTAGTATACCTTCCTTGACCAAGGAAGAACTCCCCCTTCTGTTGCCAAACTTTCGACCCTAGAAAATAATTCATCATCCATAGATCCTTCATGTCGAATTTTGCAGCTAAATTCTCCTTGCAGTCCTTGACGAGCCTCGATGACCCTGTCAGAAATAGATCACATACATATAGAACCAGTATCAGAGGCTCACTCCAAACCCTTAGATAGTAAATATTGGGATCTGCATCACTCTGGAAAAACCCCATCTTCTGCAAGTAACTGTCAATTCGACCATACCAATCTCTAGGGGATTGCTTTAGTCCATACAAGGCTTTCTTAAGCCTACACACATGAGCCTTCTGCTCATGTATCTTGAAGCCCTCTGGTTGTTCAATGTATACTTCCTCTTCTATCACCTCATTCAGGAACGCAATCTTGACGTCCATCTGGTGAATCTCCCATCCCATTTGCCTAGCAAGGGATATCACGGATCTAATGGAATTATATCAGGCTACTTGGCCGAAGGTCTCTTCATAATTTATCCCTTCCTTCTGAACATACCCCTTAGCCACAAAAATAGCTTTAAACTTCTCGATCCTACCATCTGCAGCATATTTGATCTTGTAGATCCACCTTGAACCTACAACTAATCAGTCCTCAGGTCTAGGAACTACTTCCGAGACATCATTTATCATGATGGAACTGTATTCTTCCACCATCGCATCTACCCATACCTAGTGCTAAGATGCTTCCAAAAAACCAGAAGGTTCCCCAACCTATGTTATCAAGGCTTGTTATCTTTCAGGTTGCCTACGTTTCTTCTTTTCATTTCGAGGGGCTCCGAAAAAGTCTTCTGCGTCCCTCAAAATTTTTCATAGTTCCCTACTCATTCTACCACTAGTAGTGGGCGGATCTACCTGCTCTCCTTCCTACAAGTCCTTAGAGAAGTATCCCTTGGATCCCCATGCCTTGGAGAGGCACTCGTATTACCTTCCGCAGGTCAATGTGGTTGGACCAACGGATCCTCCTCAAACTGTGTAGCAAGAGGCATCTCCTGAGATCTCCTGAAGGCCCTCTCCTCCATGAATTTCACATCCCTATGCTCTACAAATTTCTTGCTCTCCAGAATGTATATGTGGTAAGCCTTTGAATTCTCGCTATATCCTACTAGATATCCCTTTTTCGTAGTCATATCCAGCTCCTCCCTCTTTTCATTGGGCACATGAAAATATGTCAGACTTCCAAAGATCCTGAACTGGCTCACTTCAGGCTTGTTTCCACTGAAGGCAATTTTTGGAGTGATCTTCCACAAGGTGTTGTGAGGAATCATGTTTTGAACGTAGACAGTTGTATTACAAGCTTCAGCCCACAGAAATTTGGGCATGCCTTGATCATATAGAATTTCCCTTGCAGTAGTTCTATTCTTTCTTTCTGCCACACCATTATGCTCCAGATTATATGTAGCGGTCCACTCTCTTCTAATACCTTCCCTCGCACAGAACCCTGTGAATTATTTAACAATGTACTCTCCACCATTGTTTGATTGCAACACCTTGATCCTCTTTCTTGTCAGATTTTCTACCAAATATTTAAACTCTTTGAAATGGCTGAAGACTTTGTCCTTGGTCTTCAAAAAGTAGATCTAGATCTTCTTGGAATGGTCATCAATAAAGGTGACGAAATATTCAGCACCACTAAGAGCTCTAGTGGACATTGGTCCATAGATATCTTAGTGTATTAAGCCCAACACAGTTTAGCCCTATTTTTGCTTCTCTGATACGCTGCCTTGGCATACTTTCCCAATACGCACCCTCTGCAGACATCGTCTCGCTTGGTGCTCAGTTATAGAACTCCCGTGGTAGTTTTCATGAGAATATTTAATGCCCCATGATGCAAATTCCCCATTCTTTTGTGCCATAGTTCATTCAAGTCGTTCTCATCATTGTTGCATGTTAGTGCCATTAGAAATTCGAGTTGTAACTTATGTAGTGTATTGCTCCTATCTCTGATTTGTGCTTTCTTCTTCCAAATTAGGTGTTTGACATATACTCTGTTGCCAATGAAGTGAACTTCATAAAAAAAAAATTTGAATTTGAGACATCGAGAGTAATTTTATCCCCAAACTAGGCACATGCAACACATTAGTGGCCCGAAGCTTATTTCTAGCCTTCATTTGAAATACTACGGTACCTCTTCCAATAGGGGTACATTTTTCTTTATTACCCATGGTGATTTTAAAGTTCATCTGCTCTTCTTGGTAGTCGAGAAACATTCCCGCACTCTCGTCATATGAGCAAAAGCCCCACTGTCAATGTACCATACTTCAGGAGAAGTAGTGCTTGACACACAATCAAACTCTTCTTCTAGTCTAGATGCTAGAACAGAAACAGTGTGATCCATCTATTCTTTCGTGCTTCTCTTCCTCTCTGGAGAACTGCATGAACCCTTCCAATTTTTTTCAACAATGTCAAATTTACATTCACTTGCTGGTTCTCTGCTCCTGTTACTCATCTATGGCTTTGATACCATGTGAAAAATTCAATCCATAAATATACATTTGCAATGATAGATTTATTTCTCCCACTTATTACTCTAATAAGTTATTTACAGAATTCTATCAATAAATTTTGAAATAAATACTACTGCAACATTCACTAATACATATGCAGAGAAAGTAACAGTAAGAAACATAAGCATAAGAAACAATCACATGTACACACTTAGCTTTAGACAACTGTCCCTGGAAAAACCCAATGTGGGAAAATCGGTGCAGCAGATGAGGGTTTATATATTATTCTTTAGAAAATGAATTCTTTACAAGGAATACACTGGTAGATACAATTAGAAAACACCTAAGAAAAAATTCTCGGATCCTTCCGAATATTTTCTGACACCCGGAAGACCCTCTCTCTCCCTTTGCATCTCTCTGCATGCTTCTCTACATAGTCTCTGCACTGGACTGCATCACTCTGTGTGGGTACATTGCACTACTCTTTGTGGCCCTCTCCATCCCTCTATCCTCCTTCTCAGTCACTGTTGACTCCCTATTCTCCTTCTGCCTCTGCAACTCTGCCCTACAACTCTCCCTCCGAAATTGAATTCTATTCCTTTAGAATTGATCTCCTTCGGGTTACTTAGTGTGTGCCCGGCTTACTTTCCAAATGACCCTCAAACCTTCTTTTATAATCTTCTCATTGATGAATCAACGACCCAGATTAGAAGTCTAATCAATGGCTAATATTAAAACTGGACTTTATCTTCATTCTCTAGAAGATTCACACTCTGTATTATTAATACCCATTAATTATTTCATTTCCCTAAGTTTAGACTTAGGGTCTCCATTAAAATAATTAATTATTTTAATAAAACATGAACCGAGTGAAATTTCCACAAACGGTTTTTGGGTTCTTTGGAATACCAATGTCCAAGCCTCCTCACAAAATTTGAGACTTGGAACACTTTCCAATGCTACAAAAATCAATAGGATTCGGCCTAGAACTATTACATTTCTTCAATAGTGGCAATATTTTTTGTTGGTTTAAGATTGGACACAAAGGCTCAATGAAAACCCTCAAATGATTGCCCCATGAAACAAAAAAAATTAACCCTTTCTAACTGAAAATTTTCCCAAAAAAATCTTAAAATCAATATGCATTTACACTCCATTTTCTGCTACTTTAATTTAGATTGAATTTTTGTTTTTCTTTGCGAAATATTTTTCTTTTTCTTCCCCACTTTAATCCAATATGTAATTTATGTTGTGTCCAGTGAATCCTTTGATGCATGAACCTTGTTATTTTCCATATCTTCCTTATCTCACTTATGTACCCAATAAATGGCTTTTCTAACAATTTTACTTAGAGATTCACAGGGATGTTCATCTTTCACTAGAAGTTGTTCTTACTCAGTTGTTGAATCCGACGAGTCCCCATGACTTATTATTGATTGATTGTCAATTGCTTCAAAGAATCCTCTTTATTAGTATTTTCTTCTTTAATTTCCTTTGCTTATCCCTCATCCTAATATTTTGTTTCCTTATATACCATGTAATGCTTGTACTGAGTTCCCTCCCACCATATAGATCTCTGGTTATTTTCCCAGGCATTTTTATTTTGCAAACAATTTGGGCAATTTTTAAGTACGTGCCCAGTTTCATATCACGCTCTGTAAAAAAAAGATACATTTTCGTAATCCATATTCTCAGTCCACACATAATTTGGAGTCGATAGATTAATTTCAACAAGAAAACCCTTGCTGAAATCTATCTCTACACAAATTTGTGTATAAGTAGTTTTATAATACATTTTTCCTGCTAGACTGCAACAATAAAACTTCCCTGGTTGTAACATACACCTCCCCTCACATCTACCTAAGTAACTGGCCAACCAAGGTAAACATGAGATGAGATAAGTTAAGAGCAGACTCAACCTCCTTGGTGACTTTAAGGAAGTGGAAGGAAAGCCATCACATGGACTCCCTACACTTACTACTTGTACCTGAGGCCCACTAATTTTTAGACCTTCAAACCCCAAGACGTTCCCACAGTATAGGCATGGGTGCATCTGGGAGGCTCTGGACGCTCCCACAGCATATGCAAGCATGTGTCCAAGGACTTTTTTGCCCATACCTATGCCTGCGCCCGAGGGATTTAAGGCACTATTTAAGCCCAAAATCCTGGACATTGCCCAAAACTTCCTATAGCTTTCAGAAATCATCAAACACATGACGACAATGCCAAATAACCAAAAAATGACTCCAGGACTAAGCCTGACCATCCCCTGATCTGGAATGACTGTATTGGTTTTGATGTGCTAAGGGTCTTTTAGTTTTTAAAACTTGTGCATAATTGGTTCATTAGTTTGCATAAGGATTAAGGAGTTTTTCCATAAATTATAGATGAACTTTAGTGAATTAGAAGCATAAATAACACTGAAAAGCTGTTTAAAATAGATAAATAAGTCACCACATGAATTTTACACAGCAGGCATGATGAGGCAGTTCACCCTTCCTGGGCTACATCTGTTGCTCCAACTCCCAATGGCTTGTCCATCTTTCATTATGCTCAAAATTTTGCTATTACATGTAATTACAATGCTATAATGGTTGTTTTATTTTCACCGATGGCTTCATAATGCTTCAATTAGTCAAGAATGACTCTTCATTCACTCAGAATGGTAAAAAATTGAGCCTCCTAGACTTTTGCCCAATATCTCCTAGGAAAACTCCGCTAAATGTGGAGAACTCCAGTGAACTGGAGTAAAATTAGGGCTGACCGCCAAATTTGGCGCACCCCTATCCACTCCACCTATTAAGCCACACATTAAACATTACATTTAGGGTGGTGGCCACATGCGCACCCCCAACCGTTAAGTGGCTTGACTGTTAGCGGAACCTCCGCTCGAAACTGCAGTTAATGGTGGACTGTAGTTTGATTGTTGTTGGGTTAAGATTCGACCGTGGCGGGTAGGCTGGCATTGACTGTTCCATTTGACATCTTCCAGGGACCGCTGGCGGGTTGGGACCATCTCGTAGATCACATGTCGCTGATTATAACTCATACCCTTAACGATTTTAGACAATATGACTGCCGACATGAAGTTGCAATGAGTTGTCGCATCGCAACATCGCAATTTTAAAATTTTATCGCAGTTTGGCCTCACGTAGATTTAACATTATGTTGTTAATGATAAGTCCTAAATCTTGCGAAGTGCGCAATACTAACATGTGTAATTCTATCGCATTGCATGTTAAACTTCATAACCTGCGATGTCTTAATTATAAACTTAAACCCCGTCGATGTACGATATGCGCACGGTCGCTCTAACCGACACGTGTCTCACCCCGATCGCATCATAAGATATATATCTTAACTTGTGATGAATTGGCAGTAAATAGTAAATCCATCGATGCGATGTATGCTCGCCCATCCATCCCTCGCTTTCACTTCGTTCTACAACTTGATCTCTGTATCTGTTCGTCCTTCACTCAAAAATCTGTTGATGGATTCTGCCATATTCGATCAGAATGCAATATCTTCCTCATACGACATCATTTTTTTCGAACCATTCATGGCACTGGAATCAGGAAGACGAGATCTACGCAACCATCCTAGTTTCAACCCATTCTTGTAACTTTGAATTTTGAGCAAAATTTATGAACTCCTGATCATCCCCAACCGGGATTGACGTTTTTTCAAACACTTGGCATGAATGAAATCCATGTGTATAGGATACAAGGCAGAGAATGAATGAATGAAAACTCCTATGAAACATTACAAGAAGGATCACCGCCCTCTTCCTTGAACAGATATGACATCAATTAGGTCTTGCATCCATTATTTTAACAATTACAAGTAAATACATGAAATAACCATGACATGAACTAGGAATTTAACCATTCTTATAACCAGCATAAAACCATGGAAATAAAATTGAGATAACAACCATTAAATCCACACATCAATAAGTACAAAGCAAGAGAAATTAGCTTTCATTAACATAGGCAATAGCCAACCAGGTTCGAGACTTCCACGTACCACCTGACCATAGACATGGTTGAGCCAAATCGCTCTTCAGTCAGTCACCCCCATGCCATATTCCAAGCATGAAGGTGGGATCTCACGAATAAACCAATCCAAAACCAACCAAGGGAATCCATAAGTTAAACCACCTCCACCCTCACCATATTGTGATCACACCAAAATCGGTGCTCCAATCACAAAACCGATCAGAGCTTGGAGTTCCTCCAGAAATCCATCACTATCCTTGAGGAATTTTCTGTCTCCCTGTCTCTCAAGCTTTATCGCAATCCAATCCCTAATCACTAGGCCCTAAACCAAGACACCACACTTAGGCTTTACCATGTATCCCTCTAAAACCGGTCAAGGGATTCCAAGGCCTTTGGGAATTTTCCTTGAGACCACCTCTGCCCCAGATTTTGAAATCCATCTCGCAACTCCAAAGCTCAAAATAGAGATCAAAATCCCAACACATCATGGCATTCAGAAAAAGGAAAGGCAAGGTTAAAAACCACTGTCAAAACCCAGAAAAACCATGCCACCGACAACAAGAGAACCAAATATCAACATGCATAAACCATGCATGTCCAAACCAGCCAGGAAATCACACATGCAATATGTTACCTACAATTATTCTTGTTGAAGCTGCTAGATCATGTTCTTCCTTACTTGATCTTTGCTTTCCTTTCATTTCCTTGTCCTTCCTTTGCTTTCCTTCATCTTTATTGGGTCAATGTTGAATTGCTCCAAGAAGACTCTAAGTATCCAAGAGTGTGAGAGAGAGAGATAATAATGAGAGATCTCCAAAACTAAACTGACAAAAGGTACCAACTGGTCCTCAAAAGCCTTTTTATCAACTAGGCCTCTATTTTCTTCATTTTCCATTATTTTCCTTCATTTCCTCTTCACATGCAACATGTGACCTTTCACCTTCCTTTTCTCCTAATTTATTTTATTTTCATAAATAAATGTGTCAAAAATAATTTTTCCTTTTTAATACCTTATACATTTCCTTTTCCATTTTCACTTAGCCATAAACACATATCCATTGGTGCCCACTAGGATATATTTTCCCAACTTTCAGCGTGCAATAAATGTCCCTTAATCGTGGTCTTATTTTTTCCTTTATTAACTTTTATCATGGGTCTATTACAAAACCCTCCCTCTTGGGGAACAACTTCCTTAGTGTAAACCACACCTACACCTTAGCAAAACCACTAAAAAGAAAACATATTGCTCATGGAGCTTTATAACTTAGCTCGATGCAATATTTACAATGAATAACCTGCTCAAAAGCAAAAAACATGATAACATGACCATATAACATCCATATTTTGTATTGGATATTTATAAATTATCTCATGGTGGTATTTACATCTATATACATAAGTAAATATACCAAAACATCACCAAAACATATGCCAAACATATACCAAACATCAAACCAAAACTGCTTTGCCTCAACCGGAAAACAATGAAGGATACATAGCCAGCATCTGATCCTCCATCTTCCATGTAGCTTCATCGGGCTCAAACTACTTCCACTACACTTTAACCTCTTCAATGGCTCTATTCTTGAGCATGAGCTACTTATACTGCAATATGTACTGAGGTTCCGACTGGAATTCTCCTTCTTGCTCCACCTTCAATACAGACCAATCAATAACATGGTAAACATCCTTTATATACCTTTTAAGTAATGAAACATGAAACACATCATGGACTTTCACTATTGGAGGCAGTGCAAGTCGATAGGCCACTGGTCCAATCCTCTCAAGGATCTCAAAAGGCCCGCAATACCATGGTGCCAACTTGGCACATGATCCAATCCTCAATCATCTCTTTTTGGGCTTGATGCACCAATAAACATCCTCCCCAACCTAAAAATCCATAAATACCCAATGTTGGTCTACATAACTCTTTTCTCTGTCCCGTGTTGCCTTTAGATTCTTCTTTATAACCTACATTTCCTGCTCCATTTCTACCAACATATCTGGTCCAATCAATGCCCTGTTAACTGGATCACTCCAACTTATGGGAGTATTACAACTTTGCCCATGCAGTGCCTCAAAGGGACTCATCCCCAATGACTCCTAATACCCATTGTTGTAAGCAAAATCAGCCAATGGTAGATACGCTTCCCACTTCCATTGCCTATGCATCACATACATCCTCAACATGTCCTCTAAGATCATGTTGACCCTCTCTATCTGTCCATCTATCTATGTATGATAAGTTGTTCAAAAGGCCAACTCTATGCCAAATCCTGCAAAGAACTCCTTCCAAAACTTGGAAGTGAACTTTGCATCCTTGTCTGACACAATCTTATTTGGGAGACCATGTAATCTTACTACATCTCTGATGAACACCTGTGCTACATCGCTAGTTGAATATGTAGTCTTCGCTAGAATGAAATGTGAAACCTTTTTCAACTTGTCCACAACAACCATGATAGAACCATTTTGACTCGCTATCCTCAGAAAACTTGTGATAAATTCCATGGAAATGACCTCCCATTTCCATTCCGAAATCGCAATAAGTTGTATTAGTTCACCTAGATGTCTACACTATGGATTTACCTGCTGACAGTCCAAACACCTAGCCACAAAATCTGCTACGTCCCTCCTCAGATTCGACCAATAATAGAATATTTTCACTGTATTCAATGTATTCTGATAGCCTGGGGGACTTGAATAAGGTTTCGCATGAAACTCCCTCAAGATCACGTTCTTGAGCTCATTGTTGTTTGGCACATACTTCATGTCTCTAAACCTGACCAATCCATCTACCATGAGATGATAGTCCACATCCTGTACACCTGTACTTGTACTACTACCTGTATATGTACCTATACTCCGTTGCAATCAGTTCCTAAGCTCCACATACCTAACATCCTGCTGGCCTACCTGCAAGATCCTATCCTGTAAATATGTCCCATAGGAGCTCATAGTTTCATTGTGATTTACCTATATCTTCATGCTAAGAGCATCAACGACCTTGTTCTCTTTACTATTGATGCATTTGATCCCAAAATAAAACTCACTAATCGTAGCCAACCATCTGGATTGCCTGCATTTAGATTCGGTTGGTCAAACAAGTATTTCATCCCATTGTAATCACTCATCAATACAAACCTCCTGCAAAGAAGATAGTTCCTCCACATCTTCAGTGCATGTATGATCGCTACTAGCTAAATCTCATGCGTCGATCATTTTTGTTCGTGCTCATTCAGTTTCTGTGACTCATAGCATACCACATGTCCCTCCTTCATAAGGACTCCACCGAGCCCTCTTTTGAAAGCATCTGCACATACTATAAACTCTTTGTCTGGATCTGCAATCTTTAACACTTGAGTATGTGACAACAACTGCTTAAGCTGCTCAAAACTAGCCTCACACTCCTTGATCCACTCAAAATTCTTACCTTTCCTCTACAATGATGTAATAAGATAAGTAATATGTTAGAAGTTCCTGATGAACCTCTTATAATAGCCTGCCAATCCTATGAAATATCTCACCTCATCTACACTTCTAGGAGCTTCCCATTCCATGATGCCTCTTACCTTATATGGATCCACTGTTATTCCCTCCTTGGAGACAACATGTCCAAACAATGTACCTCATTCTGAAAGAAACTACATTTGTTGAGCTTAGCATACAAGTGATGCTCTCTCAACAATCTCAACTCCACTTCCAAATGCTCGACATGCTCTTCCTCATTCTTATAATACACCAATATGTCATCAATGAATACGATCACAAACTTGTCTAGATAAGGACGCGACATACTATTAATCAAACACATAAATGAAGTTGGAGCATTAGTGAAACCAAATGGAACTACAACAAACACATAATGCCCATACCTAGTTTGGAAATTTATCTTGTAGATGTTCTCTTCTTTTATGCGTACCCGATGATATCCTGATCTCAAGTCGATCTTAGAGAACATTACTGCTCACTTCAGTTGATCAAACAAATCATCGATTCTAGGTAATGGTTACATGTTCTTGATGGTCACTTTGTTCAACTTCCTATAGTCAATGCACAATCTGAGAGTACCATCCTTTTTGTTCACGAACAACATTGGTGCACCCCAAGACGATACGCTTCACCTAATGTATCCTTTATCAAGCGTATCTTTCAGCTGCAACTTTAACTCTACCAACTCAAGTGTGCTCATCTTGTAAGGTGTCTTTGATGCTGGTGCTGCCCTTGGTACCAAATCAATATAAAAGTTTACTTCCCTGTGAGGTGGCAACTCTGAAATATCTATGGGAAATACATCCTAAAACTGTTGTAAAACTGGATATCTACTCAAAACATCTACATCCTCAACTTCCTTACCTTTGTCACTAGAGATATGTACTACAAAGAACACACACCCATTCATGCAACTGCACTTGGCCTACATTTGTCACCATCCTAACTGATATGGATTTCTTCTTTCCCTATAAGACTCTTGGTTTCACATTGTCATCCAAGCACTCAATGGATTTGTCATAACAATTCACCTTGGTCCTGTGAATATATAACCAATCCATACCCAATATCATATTATATGATCACAATGGAAATATGTTCAAGTGTGTTGTTGCAAGCATACCATTTAACTCAAATGCACAAGCCCTTGCCCAAGGATCAACTCTCTATTTTGTACCTATAGCCAACTGCACTAACCAATATTTTGCATGCATCTCTTTCTCAAACCACACTTATCCACCAGGTTAGGATTAATATAACTATAATTATATCCATGATCAATCAAAATAGAAACAACTTGATCACAAATCTTACCGTCCATCCTAGTGATATATGCTTGATGGTATGCCTGCTTGTTGCACATTGCTACATAAATTTGAGGAATGTTATGCCCAACATCTCCAATTGTTTGTGCCTCCAGTGCACTATAGATTTGGGGTCTACCACCCTGATACTGCGGACAATCCCTCTTGTGATTATCCTTGCCACATATCCAACACTGCAATAGTCTCTACCATCACCTCTAGCTTGTTGTTTTCCAGGTCCCTTCCCAGTTGTATTGAACTTCTTATAAGGAACCACATTTTCTTTTTCACCCACATCTTATGGTCTTTCCTACTTTGGTGGCCATATTCCCTTAACTTTATCATTTCCTTTCAAATCACGCTTAGGCTCAAATTTTCATTTTAACTACTCATAACAATTCTTGAGCTTTTGAATGGCCTCCTCCAATGATCTAGGCTCATAAAACTCACTCTGATATTTGTAGGCTACTGGAAACCCACTAATGAATCTTTGAACCTTGGCCTTCTCCTCCTTGAGGTAAGGCACATATCTCAACGACTCCAAGAAACCGCTAGTATACTCATCATTTGTCATGGAACCAATCTGCAACTCATAAAACGCCTTAGCTTTAGCATCATAGTACCTCTCAGACATATGCTTCTTCCGAAATAACCTCTCGAATTCACTCCAAGTCAATTCCTCCTCATAAATACCCCTGATATTATTCACATCTTCCCACCAAATATCTTTTTTACCTTTGAGACTAAATGTGGCTATTATGGCTTTCATGTTTTCTGAATACTCTGTTGAAAAGTCAACAATAAATGTGTGTCTAATTTAATTTTCCCTTAATTAAATTGGACAATAAAATGTAATATTATCTCATAATCACTTGTAATAGTTAACTGAGTGTGATAAACGTAGTTAGCTCATGAATTTCGAGTTGAGGGTGGTTGGTGAGGCATGCAGAGTGATTCTATTAGTTATGGAATTCGATTTGCAGTTAGTGCATTAGTTTAATGCATGAGAAATCAGTTAACTCAACTTATTGAGTTAAAATAGGTTGAACTAGGTGTAACTGTTTGTTGCACTAGTAAGAGATCAAGTGAATTAAATCAGATTTAATTCACGTGTAGTGATTTATCATGAAACTGATATTTACTATTAATAACTGCATGCATGCCAGTTCCAGTGGAGACCCAGTTGAGATAAAGGTTAAAGGGATGTTAACTATCAGTTTTATCTTTAGTAGGTTGCCCAAATGCAGTAAGACAATCATAGGATTTCCCGTGAGAATTGCACAGTTTTGGAAGGTTGAATTTCCTAAAGAATAGGTATTTCATTCCACATGAATTGCACAAGCAAGGCAGGCTGAACAGAGGCTGAAAATTGGCTAATTGTTGGTCGATTTTGTCTAGATCAGTGTGAGACAGTTGTGAGAGTGCAGGAGACTCTTGTGAGAAGAGTGCATTGTAATTGTTTCATGATTCCTTGGTAAATATACAATAGAAGATAGAGGGGTTTTGAGCAGCAATCTTTCCCCGAGAAAATATCTGTGTTGTGGTTTGATTTGCTTCTTTCTTTACTTGTTTTGATTGGCGATTGTGTTTATTTTCCGCAATTGATTTTTAGAAGGATTTAGTATCTTGCTTTAGTACATTGCTTGATCAGGTTGAATCCATTGGAATACATATTGTTTGTATAATTTCTACATGGTATCAAAGCACAGGAAATCACTATAGTGGAGAAGAAATTGAGTTTGTGACTGAAAAGCATTCGAATTTGCAAAAGTATTCTTTGGTGCAACAGGTGGATCATGATCAATATGTATTTCAATGGCTTGAGATTGGAGTATCCACTCGAGGGCAGTTCCAATTATATTGCGTGGAAAGACAGGATGGAGGCAGTTCTGGAGGACAATGGGTTGAAATAATTCATTGATAATGACATTCCCAAACCCTCTGTAGTAGATACCGCTCTTCTTGATGCTTGGCAAAAGAAGGTTGCAAAGGTGAGGAGGATCTTACTGGAGGGAGTACGAGACTACATTGTCTCAAGTATCCATGGAAAAGTGACTCCATATGCAATGTGGAAGGCTTTGACAGACTTGTTTCAGAGTAGCAATGACCACAGAAAATTGGCACTGAAAGACAAGCTCTGGAAAATCAAAATGGAGAAAGGCGACATTATTTCGAATTATTTACCCAAGTTTGTCCAATGTCGAGATGAGCTTGGGAGCATAAAAATTAATGTTGTGGATGATGAATTGGTGAGCCTATCCCTTCTAGGCCTTCCCAAGATTGGCATAGTTATCAAGACCCTATCAATGGGAGGGAGTAGCTGCCAGATTGGGAACGACTTTGGTCGGATTTGGTGCAAGAAGAATTAAGGCAGAATACCAGGGATGGATCTTCATCTAAGACAGATGATGAAAAAAATTGCATCTTGGTTGGTAAGGCGAAGAAGGGGAAGGGAAAGAAATCCTATTCCAAATCTGAGTCTGGCAAATAAGGCAAGAAGCGCGACATGTCCAGAGTGAAGTGTTTTCACTGTCACGGGCATGGACATTATGCCACTAATTGTCCACAAAAGAAGAAGAACAAGAAGGCTTCAGGATCTGCAGCTGGTGAGGCTTTGGCCTCGCAATTTGAGTTGGACTTCTCGCTCATCATATGCATGGTGTCAAGTCTAATGGTATCAGTGTGCTACTTGGATAGTGGTGCATATTTCCACGTGATGGGAGACAAAGAAATTTTCAGTAGCTTGGAGGAGAATGACCTCCAGATGCATATCGAAATGGGTGATGACAGGAGTTACAGTGCTACCGAGATTGGTACAGTTGCTTTCTAGAGACAGTCAGGTAAACCCTTCTTATTAAAAGATGTACTGCATGTACCAGGCTTGAAAAGGAATTTAGTTTCAGTTGCAATGTTGGAGGATAGAGGCTATGATGTGGTTTTTAGTGAAGGGAAAGCTTTCCTTCGACACAAATCCACAGGACAAGCCAAGAAGATTGGGATTCGTGTGAAGAATCTCTATAAACTTGATGTAGATGGATGTGTAGCATTGATGGGTAAGGCAAACAAAGTGGTGAGTCGGGATGAGGGTGACTTATGGCACAATATATTGGGCCATCTATACCACGGTGACTTGAAGGTCATGCAACACATTTCTACGGGTCTTCCCATGGGTACTCTTGCGCAGATGGACACATGCAAGGGATGTACCATGGGGAAGTATGCAAAGGCCACTTTTCACGAGAAGGAGAACTGAGCAACAGAAATTCTTGAGAGAGTTCACTTAGACGTGTGTGGACTATTATCTATAGCTTTGACAACAAAGCACAAGTATTATGTGACCTTTTTTGATGATTTTTCTAGAATGTGTTGGATCTACTTCATGCATAAGAAATATCAGAAGTTCTCAAAAAAATTTGAGTTCAAAGCACTGGTGGAGAAAGATATGGGGAATCATGTGAAGTCTCTTAGGAGCGACAATGGTGGTGAGTACATCTCCAATGAATTCAAGAACTTTTGTAGCAAAGAAGGAATTCAGAGAGAGTTGATTGCGCCTCACAACAGAATGGGGTCACAGAAAGAAAGAAGAGAATAATTGTGGGTGTGGCACGAGCAATGTTGCATGATCAGGGCCTACCGTTGTTTAATCTATGGGCGAAAGCATGCAACACAGTGGTATTTGTGCAAAACCATAGTCCTCATCTGATACTTGGAATGAGTACACCAGAGGAGGATTTTTCTGGTAAGAAATCTGATGTTTCATATTTTAAAATTTTTGGCTCATATGTTTATTTCCATGTGACCAAAGATTCCAGGAAGAATCTCGAACCAAAAACTGAGATTGGGATATTTTTGGGGTACAGTGATACTCCCCACAACTATTGAGTGTGTTTTCCAAATAGCAGGATGATTGTTGTGAGACGGGAGATAAAATTTGATGAGGAGAAAGCCATGCGATTGTCCCTTGAGAGGGAGATTGATTTACATGCAGATAAGGAACTCTTGGTTCCAAAGGATTAACCTCAAGATGTGGAGTAGCCACATGCGAAGGATCATGGAGTGGGAGAAAACACTCATGCAGAGCCATCCACCAGAAATGGTAGAAGGTGCACCATGGAAGCTGATAGATTGAGACTTGATGTGGAAGAACATGTAGGAGCACCTACTTCATTGCACAGACAGAGACAGACTCCAGACAGGTTTACTGGATACATGGCTCTTATGAGCAAGTGTATTGTGACAGAACCATCCTCCTTTGAGGAGGCAGTGCAACAACCAATTTGGGTTGACGCCATGGTTGAGCAGTATGACTCCATCTTCAAGAACAATGCATGTGAATTTGTCCCAAGACTGGTCGGAAAATTAGTGGTTGGATCTAGATGGATCTATAAGGTGAAGAAAATAATAGATGGGAGTGTGGAGAAGTACAAGGCTAGATTTGTAGCCCAAGGATTCTCACAAGTTGAGGGGATTGACTATGAGGATACTTTCGCACGGGTTGTGAGATACTCATCGATTAGATCTATCCTTGCACTCTCAGCATAGATGGGGTGGCAGATACATCAGATGGATGTGAAAATTGCATTTCTCAATGGATTTATTGAGGAAGAAGTGTACATAGAGAAGCTAGAAGGTTTTGAGACCTTTGACAGTGAGTCGTATGTGTGCAGACTCAAGAGAGCACTGTATGGGCTGAAGCAAGCACCTCGTGCTTGGTACAATAGGATTGACAGTTATTTCACCGGGTTGGGCTTCACAAAGAGTGAAGCGGATGCGAACCTGTACCAGATTGTGGTTGATGGTAAGCTCTTGATTATCGTACTTTATGTTGATGATCTAATTTTGACAGGTGATGAGCAGCTAATAACTTCTTTCAAGGAGGATCTTTCAAGGGAGTTCGAAATGAAGGACGTGGGACTCCTTCACTAATTCCTTGGTTTGGAATATGGCAGTGGGATGGTAAGCTATTTGTTTCTCAAGGCAAGTATTGCAAAGAGATTCTGAGTAAGTTTCACATAGAGAGTTGTAAACCCATGGAGACTTCTCTTCCAGGAAACTGGTGGAAGGAGGATGCTACTTCAAGTGAGGTAGTGGATGCTACTATCTATAGGCAGCTTGTGGGTTCACTAATGTACTTGGTGAACACCAGACCAGAAATTTGCTACACAGTTAACTAACTGAGCCAAGCTATGGTTAAGCTGACCAAGCTCTTTTGGAAGGCAGGGAAGCATGTCTTGAGATATCTCAGGGGCACTACAGAGTATGGATTATGGTACAGACGGACAGAGGGAGTGAAGCTTCAAGGCTTCACGATGCAAATTGGGTAGGCATTCCATCAAATAGAAAGAGCACATCAGGAGGGATATTCAGCATAGGATCGACAACATTTTCTTAGTACAACAGGAAGTAGAGATCTGTGGCACTCAGTTCAGTCGAGGCTGAGTACATGGCAGCAAGTCAGGATGCATGTGAGGCCATCTGGATGAGGAAGATTCTGGTTGGTTTGTTTGGTTCTCAGATGGATCCGACGGTGATACATTGTGATAACCAAAGTTGCATTAAACTCTCGGTTAATCCGGTATTCCATGATAGGTCCAAGCACATAGACATCTGGTACCACCATCTCAGAGATTGTGTTCATAGGCGCATTATGTTACTTTAGTACATTCCCACGGAAGATCAGGATGCAGATATTCTGACAAAGGTGCTCGCCAGGAGAAAATTCTAATACCATAGAGGCAAGATCGAGGTAGCTGACAATCCCTTTCTTGTTGAGAGGGAGTGTTGAAAAGTCAACAAGAAATGTGTGTCTAATTTAATTTTCCCTTAATTAAATTGGACAATAAAATGTAATCTTATCTCATAATCACTTGTAACAGTTAACTGAGTGTGATAATCTCAGTTAGCTCATGAATTTTGAGTTGTGGGTGGTTGGTGAGGCATGCAAAGTGATTCTATTAGTTATGGAGTTCGAGTTGCAGTTAGTGCATTAGTTTAATGCATGAGAAATCAGTTAACTCAATTTATTGAGTTAAAATCAGTTGAACTAGTTGTAACTGTTTGTTGCACTAGTGACAGATAAAGTGAATTAAATCAAATTTAATTCACATGCAGTAATCTGTCATGCAATTGATTATTTACTATTAATAGTTGCATGCATGAAAGTTCCAGTGGAGACCCACTTGAGACAAAGGTTAAAGGAATGTTAACTATCAGTTGTATCATTAGTAGGTTGCCCGCATGTAGTAATACAACCATAGGATTTCCCATGAGCATTGCACAGTTTTGGAAGGTTGAATTTCCTAAAGAATAGGGATTTCATTCCACATGATTTGTGCAAGCAAGGCAGGCTGATAAGAGGCTAAAAATTGGCTAAGTGTTGATCGATTTTGTCTGGATCAGTGTGAGACATTTGTGAGAGTGCAGGAGACTCTTGTGAGAAGATTGCATTGTAATTGTTTCATGATTCCTTGGTGAATATACAATAGAAGATAGAGGGGTTTTGAGCAACAAGCTTTCCCTGGGAAAATATCTGTGTTGTGGTTTGATTTGCTTCTTTGTTTACTTGTTGTGATTGGCGATTGTGTTTATTTTTCTGCAATTGATTTGTAGAAGGATTCAGTATCTTGCTTTAGTACATTTATTAATCGGATTGAATCCATTGGAATACATATTGTTTGTATACTTTCTACATAGTCATGCAACCTGAATAATTTCCTCATACCAAGAAACCATGCCTCTTCATCTTGTGATTTCCTCATCTCTCCATCAAAGGTAGGTGGCTTTCCTTTCTTAAACTCATCCAGAAAATAACCCATGTCACTCCTCTTGTAAAGATGATAGTGATGACGATCACAATGCCTATCAAAACCAGAACTAAAATAGTACATGTGTTTGTCTCCTCTCCTATCCATCGTGTCCAAGAATTTGTCATCTCTATCCGACCTGTAACCATCGGGAGGCCTATTTCCATATGCACCATTAGTCCCATCCTCGTGTCCATAATTGATCTAAAGTGGCCCTTATCACTACAAAATCTGAAAAACTCTGAAGAATTTTTGTGTTTACTTCCACCTACCTTTCATGTGCCTAGTTGATTCTGTCATTGTATGCCTTACAACTCCATCTCTCTTCCTTCAAACTTCTCAGTGTATCTGCTAAATAAAATGAGTACCCAATACCATGCTACTCATCAGTTTCGTAAGGATAATATTTGTATTCTACCATATTGTTAGCCATCTTTGATTTCTTCCTGCAAGGCTTCTCATGTCAACTTAAGCCAAATCACAATAAACCAACGTACCTTAGCATAATTCAGGTAGGATATCTCATCTGAAATATCAACCAATCAATGTAATACATGTATAGACATAATCATGATAGCGTATAAACTTATAATACATAGGTATATCAGCACATAGACATCATTCTAGTTAGAGTCCAGTCATTAATGCATGACTATAGAAACTACGCACCATGACCTTATGCATGACAACGACAACCATACCACTGCAAACTTGGCAACATGTAAACACCTGACATGTATAACCATTCATATTCTCATGACAACACATTTAAAACAAGATCATCATCCCTTCCATGGCGACACCACTGCCACCATGACCAACACCACACAGATGCAACAAGTACATGGACCATAATATGAGAAACACATACATGACTGATATGAATACATGACAACGACAAGCTTAACAACATCAGAATTTTCCCAAGGAGAGCACAACCATGCTCTGATACCACCTATAATGTACACCTCCCCTTACATCTACCTAATTAATCGGTCAACCGGGGTAAACATGAGCTGAGGGCAGTTAAGATCAGAATCAACCTCCTTGGTGAATTTAAGGAAGTGGAATCGATGCAGAAAACCATAACACATACTCCATGCACTTGCTATAGGACCCCCAGAGGCTATCTCAGTCATCAAGTTGAATTTTCCCTGAGTCCCACTCATTTATATGCCTTCAAACCCTTCGATGCTCCCATAGTATAGGCATGGGTGCATCTAGGGGGCTCTGGACACTCCCACAGCATATGCAAGCATGCATCCAAGGACTTTTTTCCCCAGACGTGTGCCCATGTCCTCGGGATTTAAGGCACTTTTTAAGCCCATAATCCCAAACATTGCCCAGAACTTCTTGTGGCTTTCAGAAATCATCAAACACATGACGACAATGCCAAATAACCAAAAATTGACTCTAGGACTAGGCCTAACCATCCCTAACCGGGATTGGTGTTCTGTCAAACACTTGGCATGAATGAAATCTATTGGTCTAGGACACAAGACAAAGCATGAATGACTAAAAACTCTTATGAAACATTACAAGAAGGATCACCACCCTCTTCCTTGAACAGATTGACATCAATTAGGTCGTGCATCCATTATTTTAACAATTACAAGTAAATACATGAAATAACCATGACATGAACTAGTTATTTAACTATGCTTATAACCAGCATAAAAACATGGAAATAACAGAGAGATAACAACCATTAAATCCATACATTAATAAGTACAAAGCAAGAGAACTTACCTTTCATTAAACATAGGCAATAGTCGACCAGGTTCAGAACTTCCACGTACCACCCAACCATAGACATGGCTAGGCCAAATCTCTCTTCAGCCAGTCACCCCCATTACATATGCCAAGCATGAATGTGGGATCTCATAGATAAACTAATCCAAAAGCAACCAAGGGAATCCAAAGGTTAAACCACCTCCACCCTCACCATACCGTGATCACACCAAAATAGGTGCTCTAATCACAAAACCGAACCGAGCTTGGAATGCCTCCATAAATCCATCACTATCCTTGAGGAATTTTTTGTCTTCGTGTCTCTCAAGCTTTGCCATAATCCAATCTAGGATCACTAGACCCTGAACCGAGACACCACCCTTAGGATTTATCGTGTATCCCACCAAAACCGGTCAAGGGATTCCTAGGACTTTAAGAATTTTCCTTGAGACCACCTCTGCCTCGGATTTCAAAATCTATTTGGAAATTCCAAAGCTCAAAACTGAGATCAAAATCCTAACACACCATGGCATCCGGAAAAAGGAAAGGCAAGGCTGAAAACCATTTTCCAAACCCGAAAAAACCATGCCACCGAAAACAAGAGAACCAAATCCCAACATGCATAAGCCATGCATGTCCAAACCAGCTAGGAAATCACACATGTAATATGTTACCTGCAAGTACTCCTAATAAAGTTGCTAGATCCTGCTCTTCCTTGCTTGATCTTTGCTTTCCTTTCCTTTATGTGTCCTTCCTTTGCTTGTTTTCCTCTTTCTGGGCTCAATGTTGAATTGCTCCAAGAAAACTCTAAGTATCCAAGACTGATAAAGAGAGAGAGAATAATGACAGAGCTCCAAAACTGAACTGAAAAAAGGTACCAACTGATCATCATAAGCCTTTTTATCAACTAGGCCTTTATTTTCTTCATTTTCCTCCTCACATGCAACCTGTGACCTTTCACCTTCTTTTTATCCTAATTTTTTTTTTCATAAATAAATGTGCCAAAAATACTTTTTCATTTTTAATGCCTTAGTCATTGCCTTTGCCATTTTCCCTTAGATATAAACACATATCCAGTGGTTCCCACTAGAATATCTTTGCCCAACATTCAGCCTAGAATAAGTGTCCCTTAATCGTGGCCTTATTTTTGCCTTTATTAACTTTTATTACATGAAATTTTAGCCCGGGTCTATTACACTAGTGCATTTCCAATAGAGGATAGTATTGAGAGATTCCAAAAATGGAGGGGAAGAATCAAAAGCCTAACCCAAATAGGAGTTGAGGAAAAGATGACACTGGATCAAAGGTGGGAGTCAAGGGCTGCAAAAAAAGGCCAACGTTGCCCAAAAAACAAGGCCCGGAATCACAAAATTTCTTCTTGTTCTCTGTGTTATCAAAAGCAACAAAAAAGAAACCTTGAATCGAAGGATAAATGGTAAATTCCTCCAATAATAAGGGTTTACACGATTCAGAGATCCACTTGTGTATATCATACAAATGTGGCCAAAACCCATTAAATTTGCATACTAGCCCTTTTTATCTGAATAAATAAATAAAATTAAATTAAATTATTCATTAAATATTTTTTTTATCTACAACAATATTGGGGTTCGGAGCTTCCTAAACAACCGAAAGAATAGATCCAACATTCAGTATGGAACTATGTGAAATGGAGACATGGGCTACCATTCCTTCAATATATTTACAGTACAAAGGTAACTCAAATAGGAGCATCATGCATCATGTCAATAAGGCTTGAACCTAGTGGGAAGGTTATCATTAAACTCTCCCAAATACCTAAACTACATTCTATTGACAATTAAATGTTATGTATTTTAAAAAATAATTAATATTATAATTTGGAAATTTTAATATTATAATAAGTGAGAATTTTTTTTATTATTTAATAATAATAATAATAATAATAGCCTAAAATTTTTATTGTTTATTAGTTATTCATAAAAATAATTAAAAATAAAAAATGCATATGCAACTAAGACACTTCCATAAATATCCACTCAAACAAAAGATACATGAATATCCACTCAAATAAAAGATACATGTGAGAGTACCTAAGAAGGATAGGATAAGGCACCAAAAGATTGTCGCATGTGTGGATAGCCTCCAACTTTAAAGCAACCTAGATAAACCCTTCTTTATTTTAAGTCCAATAGCGTGGATCTCCAAGAGTCATTTGATAACTTTTTAAAGTTATATATATAATATTAAAGGATTGATATATAACTAGAAGATCAAAAGTATCTCTGTTTTAACTAGCTCAAAGAAAAAAATTAATATAGCCAAGATAAGAACGAACTATCATGAGCTCCATAGTGAAACAGGTCGTTGGGCAGTTCCTAAAACACCATGGGTGGAAAGGATCTACCATCTCTGTGAGAATAGGAACATTGAGGATGAAAATCACTTCCTCTTAGAGTGCCCTGCGTACACCCACATTAGATCTCAGTTTCATAATCTTTGTTGCAATACCGACCTTCCTAGCCTTTTAACATGTCAAAATTAAAGTGAGCTCAGGACGCTTCTATCCAAGCTCTTTGAGCATAGGAGTACAATTTTAAAACAAACTAAATAATTTGTATCTTTAGGTCCGATAGACCAAAGTTTGGTCCCAGTGGACGTTAACCATCATCATCATCATCATCATATACATATTGCTTTAGTAATATATGTGTGTGTGGTGACCATCGTTTTCGTGTTTGTGGGGGTGGGTAGTCTATCATAGGTTCTGGGGTCTCCACGTTTCCATTTCCTTTCATTACTCTTCGCCGCCACCTTTTCTCCCTCCTCTCCTTTGACACTTTCGCTCGTTCCCTCTTCTCGCACGGGCACTGTTATGTTTACGTCATCATGAGCAAAAAGGATGTGGATCTCATTTACAGTCTAGAGGTTGGTCACGTTCTTCCAGGACAATATGAATTCATGCACAGAGCAAATCATTCTTTGCAATGCTCATCCCAAGGCACTCAAACTGATGATCTACCTCATTCCTCCTTTCCTCGACATGATGGCGCCTTTGTACTGCCTAACAGTGACCGTACCTCTTACTCTAGGGAGGATCTATCTCAGGCATACGGTCACAAAACCAAACAAGCTAGGAAAGGCATCTGTCCAAAGTCTGGTATCACCAAGCTCGTTGTTGGAGAAGACATTGCAATTTCGGAGGTACCAAGCTACCTGGAGAACACGCTTGTGGGACGTTTTTGCGGACGAATGGCATCTTCTAAGGCAATTTCTGCTTGGATTTATGAACACTGGAGGCCCCTTTTGGGATATTCTCCTTCCTTTCATCAGATTTCTCGAGGGTGCCTCTTGTTCAAGTTAATTTCAACATATGATAAACTAAAATTGATTGATCATGTGTGGAATTGGGGTCCGGCAGGCCTTGTGCTTCAGCAATGGGACGTTCACTTCAACGCTGAAAATGCCCCTCAACACCTGCAAAGAGTTTGGGTTATCCTACCGGGACTCCCTCAATTTTTCTGGCAACGTCCCCTTCTTGAAGCTATTGGAAATAAACTGGGCACGTTCATCGCCCTTGAGGAAGACTGGGATACAAAATTGGACCGTAGATGTGCAAAGATCCAAGTTGAATTAGATGTTCGCAAAGGTTTATTTGAAGGCATCGTACTTGAAATGCATGGGAGTACTTGGACACAGAATCTTGACTATTATAAACTTCCTTTCTGATGTATTTTATGCAGATAGGTTGGCCACCTTGCCATGCATTTCCCACGTCCTGACCTCTCTCGTCCTAAATTTAAAAAATTTTGGAAAAAGATTAACTTTGGCTTGAAATCACAGACTGTCTCACCTGTCTCTAGGTTTGAAGCCTCTGAGGAGATAAAGGATGTTCATCAATGGGACCCTACCGTCGTAACTACTGCTGACAAAGGTATGCCCGATTTTTCCCCTCCCCCTCCTTTAATTTCCGAAAAAAATCTTCCTTTATGTTTTGATACTGAAGGCATTTCTTCCTCCCCCCTTGGCATCTCCATGCCTCTTCCTATTTATCCTGGTCTGCCCCCTCCCTTGCCTTCTCCTCCGTCTCCCCCTCTGGTAAAGTCTCCACAGGTTGTTTCTTGTGTTTCTCCCCTACCCCCTCCATCTCCATCCTATGTTTCCAAGCTACATTCTCGCTCCACTCTAAATTCTAACATTGCTGTGAAGGGTGGCCTGGCTATTGATCCAACACCTAAAATCATTTTAGGACGTAAAACCCACCTGTCTAAAGCACAAAACCAAGCCTCTGTGGATATTAGTGCGGGTAGACAAAAAAACTATTCAGCGGGCCCTTGGAGCAGGGAAAGGCCCTAAAAAGGGTCTCTTATGATTGTTCTTTCGATGAACGTGCGGGGTCTTGGGGGTGCCCCATCTAAATTAGCCCTCAAATGGTTAGTACAAACCATTTCCCTGGATTTCCTTCTTTTGCAAGAAACTAAAGTGTCGGGTTCTCATGTTGTGGACTTTCTGTTAAGTTGGTTAAAATACTAGTCTTTCGCTTCTAGTGATGTTGTGGGGAAGGCTGGAAGCTTGGTGACAACGTGTTGCCCTTCCATTTCAGTCCTCTCCTCTAATTTCCACCAGGATTTTATTTTTTCCTCCTTTGTTGACCAGAAGTCCAGATTATCTTTCTCGTTATTTAATATTTATGGTCCCTGCTCTGATAAAAGGACTTTCTGGTCATCCTTGCTCTCCTCTGAAGTCGCTCTTTCTCAACCCATGATTTTGGGAGGAGACCTAAATTTTACCCTTTCTCTGCAAGAGGTTTGGGGGGCTTTAGCCAAAGTTGACCCTTTGGCCCCTTTCTTCCTATCCCTTCTGGAATCCCATAAGTTCGTAGATGTTCTGCCCCAAAAACTTTCCCCTACTTAGCATAATAAGCATAAAAATGATGAAGTTGTAGCTAAAAGACTAGATAGATTTCTTATTTCAGATGATCTTCTTAATAGGAAGTTCAGAATTCAATCATGGGTGGAAGCAGGTGGTTTGTCTGATCATCTCCCTATAATTCTATCTATTGATGTCCCTGAGCCAAAACCTCCGTCTCCCTTTAAATTCAACCCGGCGTGGCTTTTAAAGGAGGATTATAGGTCTCTGATTTCCAATTCTTTGACACATCTATCCTTGGATCAGCCCATTCCATATATGAAATAATGGGCATCAAACATTGCCAACATAAAAAGGGTGACTAAAAGATGGTTTCAAAAATTTCGTGGCAATCAACAAGAAAATTTTAAAAAAACTGAAGCTAATATAGCCAATCTCTATAATTCAAATCAAAATGAGTTTCTCTCTGAAGCAGATCTTGAATCCTTAAAGTCCTTGGAGATTAAGTGACATGACCTTCTCTTGAAGGAGGAACAACTATGGCGTTTAAAAAGTCGTGCAATTTTGATTTAGGCAGGTATTAATAACACTAAATTCTTCCATCGTTTTGCATCTCACAGAAGAAATCAAAACACTATATGAGAGATTCTTAATTCAAATGGTGAAAAAGTAAGCTCCTTCAAGGAAAAAGCAAGAGCTGGTTTACAACATTTTAAGAATGCCTTCTCAGCCCCTGAAGGTTGCTCGATTCAGGAAGTTTTACAAGTCCTTAATCTATTTCCTCGAATGATTTCAGAAGAAACGAATAACGTCCTTAAAAAAGAATTTGACGATGTGGAACTTGAATATATTCTTCGATTTTTCAAAAAATATAAGAGCCCTGGTCCGGATGGATTGACCATTGAATTCTACTTGGGTTTTTTTGATATATTAAAAGATGATATGTTGAAAGTTGTGAAGGAATCCCAAAAATCTGGGAAGGTCCTGGGCTCTTTAAATTCGAACTTTATTGCACTCATACCCAAGAGTCAAAACCCCACAAATTTTGGAGATTTCTGTCCAATCTCATGTTGCAATCTGATTTATAAGTTGATTTCAAAAATAATTGCACAGCGTTTGAAGCCCATATTGAGCAGTATTATCTCTGAGGAACAGTTTGGATTTCTACATAAGTGACAAATTCATGATGTCGTGTCCTTGGCACAAGAAGTTCTGCACTCTATTCATCTAAACAAAAAGGACTCCTTTGCGCTCAAACTATATTTATCTAAAGCTTATGACAGGGTAAACTAGAGATTTCTTAGACTCATGGAAGTTGTGGAATGGATCATGGGATGCATTCAATCTACATCCTTTGTTGTCCTTATAAATGGTTCCCCCTCTGATTAGAGGGCTTCGTCAAGGATGCCCCATGTCTTCCTTTTTATTCCTTTTAATTGTTAAAGCTTTAAGTCGTCTTGTAAAACAAGCTTGAGATTCAGGATCTTTCAAAGGAATACACATTGCGGGATGTGAATTTATGACACATTCATTTTGTTGATGACATCCTCCTTTTTGGTGTTGCCTCGGAAGATAATGCTAAAGAAATTTTTAAGATTCTTGACCTCTATCAAAAGGCTACCGGAATGTTGATAAATTTTGAAAGTTCTTGTCTGATCCATAACATATCCACTAGTTCCTTGTTATCAAACCTCAGATCTTCTTTACCCTTTCCTCTCTCAGACTGGGCGATTGGGTTCAAATATTTGGGATTTTCCCTCAAACTAAATTCCTATGTCTTCAGGGATTGGCTATGGCTTTATCAAAAAATAGAAAAAAGTATCATGCATTGGACCAATCGATGCCTTTCCAGAGGAGGTCGTTTGGTCTTACTTAAATCGGTTCTCCAAAGTATTCATGTGTATTGGGCCACCATTGTAGCCATTACAAAAGGCATTCTTCACAAAGTTCGGAAAAAATGTTTCTCCTTTCTTTGGACTGCCTACAAAAATAATGAAGGAATCCCTTTATCAAAATGGTCAACCTTAACTTTACCCAAAGAGCTGGGATGATAGGGAATAAAAAATTTACCTATCTTCTTTTTATCATTAGTTGCAAATTCATTATGGAGACTTGCTGAGAATCCTGGCTCTCTGTGGGGGTGCATATTATGTGCAAAATACATCCCAGGCATTATTGTTACGACTTGGTTCTGTTCTCAAACAAAATCTCACAGAAATGGCTCGATTGGATGGAAGGCCCTTGTCTAATCTTTCCCTATGATTGGTAAGTGGACTGCTTGGAACATTGATAAAGGAACCCAAGTCGGAATTGGTTTGGATCTGTGGGTTGGGGCAGGAAATAATTTTAAGCTCTCAGAGAGGCTTCGAAATATTTTACACTCAAATCAAATATTCATCATAGCATATGCAACTTCTTCCTATCCACAGGAGTGGGGATCTTCAGGTTGGAAATTGGAAGTCTCCCTGAGGCTCAGTGAGGAGGATTCACAGGAATGGTATTCTTATGTACACCTTCTGGTTAACAATTTTGTACATCTAGACCAGGATTCAAAAGACACGCTGGTTTGGACAAAAAACTCTACTTCTGGATCTTTCTCTGCAAAACAAGGCTATAAGGCTTTCATGGAGGAAACCACTTCAATAGAAAAATAAGACTGGTGGACTCTTGTATGGAAATCTCTTGGAAAATTAAAAGCCAAACTTGTGTTATGGCTGGCTCTAAATAATAGGCTCCTTACATGGGAAAATTTGCAAAAACGTGGATGGGAAGGTTTGAGTCTTTGTTCTCTTTGTGGAATAAATTTTGAGACTGGCCCTCACCTTTTCTTTTTTTGTTCATATGCAGAGTTGGTATGGAACAAGTCAGTCTCTGCTTTTACTTCAGTTCAACTGGAAGCAGTTGATAGTTTTCTATCCCGAATGATACAATGGTGGAGCTTTCCCAGGGTAAGCACCTTTGCTGTTTTCCCTTATTTCTTCACTTATGGAATTTGGTGGGCTCGAAACACGACAATTTTTCATGGGAAAGTTATCCCAGAAGAACTAACTTCGTCCTTAATTGTTCAATGGACAAATGAACACAAATGTCCTCCTAAAGTGCAGAAAGTGAGAATTATTCAGCCTCCAGTCATAAATTATGACATGCCATGGGATTTTTTTTATGGGGCCAGCCAAGGGTCTCCTCCTCTTGCTGGTGCAGGAGCCACCCTCCACCTTAGCACGGAAAAATTTTTCTTATAAAGTTTTCTCCTGGTCATGGCTCCAACAATAAGGCCGAATTGGCGGCTCTTTGGGTAGTTTTATATGTGGCCCACAGTAGAGGTATATCACATTTACAGTGCTTTGTTGATTCAAAAGTAGTGGTGGATTGGGCTATGCAGCACTCACAGATTTTATCTTTTCATTTACAAGCAGTCTTACGATCCATTTAGCATTTCTTATCCAAATTCACCTCCCTTTCTTTCAAGCATGTATACAGAGATCTGAATTCAGAGGCTGATTTCTTATCAAAGCAAGCTCTGACATTGCAACCCGGACACATGATGATAATAGATGCCTCCTCTACTGAAGAGGAAGTTATCTTGGTATAACAAGTGATATTATGAAGCTCAATAGAAAGAATGAAAAGTAGTCTCTCCCGAACGTACCTATTTTTGTGGTTTTTGAACAGATTTTTGTAAAAGGATTACTGACAATCTTAAGAGGTTCTAGCAATCTTATACAGCTCAAGGAGCAATGTAAAAACCCCTCGAGGACCAGTCCGTTATTCAAATATGAATAAAGATTTTTTTTCCTTGGAATATATATATATATATATATATATCTCGAGGGCCAGTCCGTTATTCAAATATGAATAAAGATTTTTTTTCCTTGGAAAAAAAAAAAAAAAAATATATATATATATATATATATATATATATATATATATATATATATATATATTTAATTTTTTTTATTAGTGGGAATATTTTGATTTTTCTCTGTATTTATCATTTTTTTATCAAAGCTTCTATTTTTTTTTTTTTTTTAGAAAAAATAATTGTCTTTCAATTACTTTTAAAAAATTATAAAATTTATTAAAGTTTTGAAAAAAAAAATTTAATTTAATATTTTGAAAATTTTAAATAAATTTTGAAATTTTTTAAATTTAAATTTTTATTTATTTATTTATTTTTATTTTTTTTTGTAAATTTCGGAGGAACTATTCACATTAATTGACAAAATAGAGTTACAAAAAGGAGCCATCTTGGCTGCAGTCCGTAGACCTGCAAATTACGAGAATGATCTCGCACCCATGGAAAGAGTATATAGGGAAAGAGAAGTTGAGTGGGGAGTTCAAAAACACTGTCATATACAAAATCTGAGCGCGCATGCTCGAAACTACCAAAAACGAGATCTCAGGCTCGAAGCGACCATACAAGGAAAAAGACTGCATATCAAAAGAAAAACAGTAGGAATTACAACCCCGGTGGAGCCACAGTGTCATCCTCGTCACTGAAATACTCATCGATGTTAATCGGCCGCTCAGGGGTGCCAACCATCCATTCAGAGGGGGAGTGCTGAGAAGGACCCGCGTCCTAAGGAGGGGGCTTCGAAGGGCCAGCCTCTGCTTTGACGCTCGCATTCTAATGCAGCTTTGATATGTTTTTCAAGAGCTCATAGTGCGGCGAAGAGCTTTCCACAAAGCACAGGTGATGAACCGTATGGACGAAGGTCTCAAACTTCTCCGAGAGGGACTGAATCTTCTTTTCCAAATTCTGGTTGATTCTGTTTTGTTCCTGCAGAGCAAGAGAGAGGAGGGTCTTGGTATTCCAATGAAGGTCAACCGCTCTCGTGAAGAGATTCTCTCTGCTGTGGGTCAGACCAGGGTCCGGGATCCAGTGAAAATCGTGATCAACCGTCTTCGTCGGGGTGGCCCGCCGCCGAGCCACAGCTTCCGCTTCCAGACCATTCAAGAAATCCTGCATAGGCGGCGAGGTGACCTCCCTATAATGACGAGTCACGTTTGTAGCCAAGGTCTTTGCTCTGGTCATAGGTTGTCTGGTGAGGTTATCCCACTGGGAAGAGCAGCTACGAAGAGGGGGGCGAGGGGGGGGTGTCTGCGGCGAGGAGCCATGGCAGAAACCTTGAGATTAACGGGACAGAGCTTCTGCGGGAAGTCAGAGGATAACAGAACAGAGGAGAAGGGGGAAATTCTTTGCCAAACAACAGCGGAATGAGAATAATGCTTCCAGAGGGGGAGATAGATAGGGTGAGGCAATTGCAAACATGTCGCCTTCCCAGGACGATGACATTTGGCGGTCCAGTTAATAGAATCATGCATATTCATTGTGGGTTGCGGGCTGGCAGGCCATCCCGATCTGAGCCTAGATCTCCCCGCTGCGAGATCACACGCTAGAACCTTAATTTGGTACATGATCATTGTGGATGGCAGGACTTGGCGGCGGGGAAAGGACGCCAACCTTGAGCAGATAATTCTTACATATTTCATTACACTTATCCTTTATGACGATTGACTCGAGGGAGGTCCAATCCTTGGACACGAGTCGTTCATGCGTTATGACCCCCTGGTTGGCCAGGTAATCGGCCAGGCTGTTAGCCTTCCTCCTAACCGCATGGAAAGAAATCCCTTTTGCCACTTTAATATTGTCATTGATCTACTGGAGGAGTCTGTTGATGCGCCATCCAGTTGATATTTTTTCCACCTTTCTCCCCTACTGGAGTTTTATACAAGCTTGGGTAGCGATATTAGAGTCACCCTCAACCAAGAGAGACCAGAAGTTATTCTGCTTGGCTATGTCAAGACCTTTAGCCAAAGCCTGAAACTCAGCCACATTATTGGTGGTGTGACCTAAATTTCCATAATAGATCCACATCATGATACCCTGAGCATTGCGAAACACTCCTCCAAAGCCAACCAAGCCCAGATTGTTTTTGGAGGCCCCATCATAGTTCAACTTGAGGAGAGGTGGATCAGGAGGATACCAGACGTTCAGAGGCGATGGTGTAATCGAAGCAGAGATGGGAGAAAAAGCGCTGCTAGGAATGGGAAGATCAAGGAGGGATAGAATCCTTCTTTCTGCCACAGAAGGCAGGTTAGGGGCATCAAGGAGCTTTGCAATTGAGGTCGATTCCCTCATGATGATCTTTATGCTGAAGATGCTCTGTTCTTCTGAGGAAGCCACATTCCTGAAGATATGAGAGTTACGCTCCTTCCAGATTGCCCAACAAATAATGCCTGGGAGCAGATTCCAAGCCAGATTGACAAGAGGTTGGCTGGAGAAAGCAGAGCTCCAATTTTCTAAGGTAGTGTGGATGGAGTGAATAGTCCAAGGTTTTGAAGACTAAAAGGAACCATGACCATATATTAGAGGCAAAAGGGCAAGTATTGAAAAGATGGTTTATCGATTCAGAATCTGAAAGGCAAAGAATGCAAACTGAGGGGCCCTAAAAACCTTTTCTTTGAAGGTTGTCCCATTTAATAGTTTTCCTATGCGCCATTAACCAGATGAAGAGGCTGATCTTTGGCCAGTGCCTCTGGTTCCACAATCTTTTCCATTTAATATCCACTTGAATGGAGGTTGGATTCTGTAAAAGGTTGTAAGCTTCTTTAATGCTGAAGGTTCTTGTCGTATTTGCTCCCCATCGAAGAATGTCAGGAACTTCCTCCTTTTGAATCTGCCTTTTGCTAAGCTCTTGCTTAAGGGAGTGAATAGATTGATGGATATGGACTGGAAGGAAGTCATTGAGATTCTCCCATTCTCTCCAATCAGTAGTGTTGTCATTATTCCAGTAGTCTCTAACTTTTCTTTTGTTTTTCTCTTCCAGATACTCTTTTAGCAGTATGTAGGTCTCTTTATCCAATCTTGGGCTTTGCTCCCACTCATCATCCCAGAAAACTGCATGCTGACCATTTCCTATTTCCCAGAAACTGTGCTGTTGAATTATCAGTCTATTTTCCCAGGCCTTATTCCACATAGGCGACCCTTTGAGATTTCCAGAGAACCTAATGAGTGATTCCCATGGAATCGTGGGAGCATATTTAGCCTTCCAAAGGACAGCCCAGTTGGTTGAGGAGTTTGCCAGCCATCTCCACCAAGTTTTAGCTCCCATGGCCTTTCCAAGGAGATCAGGGTCTCTGAGACCAAGACCCCCTGCATGCTTTGGAGAGCACACCTTGTCCCAAGCTACCAGAGCATATCTGCCTTTTATGGCTTTGCCTTTCCAAAGGAAGTCCCTTTGGATTGTTCTGATTTGGCTGGATACCAATTTCGGAGCTGCAATTGCCGAGAAAAGATAGATGGGCATGGCTTGGAGGACTGACTTGACAAGGATTAATCTCCCAGCAAGATTAAGAGCTCTGAAGGTCTAATTTGAAATCTTATTTCGGAGTTTGGAGATGAGAGATTCCCAGTTTGAAAAGGCAAGGGGCTTATCAATAAGGGGAACGCCCAGATATTTGGAAGGGAAAGAGCTTCTTTGAAAACCCAGTACTCGAGCAATATGCAATTGGATGGCTGTTGGGGTAATCAAAAAGAATATTTTGGATTTTGAACGGTTGACATTCAGACCCGAAGCTAACGAAAAGTCATTAAGGAATTTTTTTAAGGCTAAGGCTTCCATGAGCGTTGGGCATCCCATAAGGAGGGTGTCATCGACGAATTGTTGATGGGTTGAAGGTGGAAGCTGTGGATAAAGCTTGAGACCAGAGATCAGGCCATTGGCCGAGGCCACTGAGAAGGATCTGCCTAATCCCTCCGCCAAAATGATAAAAAGGAAGGGTGAAAGGGGGTCTCCCTGTCTTATGCCGCGTGAGGGATTAATGATAGTAGAGGGAGAGCCATTGAGAAGAATGGAGAAAAAGGCACCAAAGACTAGGGCCATGATCCATGCTATGATCTCTTTATTGAATCCAAATTCCGCAAGCATCTGGCGGATATAATTCCAATTAATTTTATCAAAAGCCTTCGACATGTCCAACTAGATCAACATCCCCGATTTTCCTTTATCTTTGAGAGTGTGAATAATCTCTTGAGACAGAATGATGTTGTCCATTATTTTTTTTCCTTCCACATAGCCTGTTTGATTAGCTGAGATAAGGAGTGGCAGAAGAGGCTTTAACTGATTGCCAAGAATTTTGGAAATGATCTTATAGATAACATTACAGAGGGAAATGGGTCTGAACTGATCGGGGGTGTTGGCTCTTTCCGATTTGGGGATGAGAGTCAGGAAGGTGGCATTGAGAGAAGGGCATATTGATTTCTTCACCCGTGATTCTTCCACCAATTCATAAACCGAATCCTTAATAGTATCCCAACAAGCCTTGTAGAAATTGATGGTGAATCCATCAGGTCCTGGAGCTTTTCCATTCGGCATAGCTTGAACCGCTTCTTCCAACTCCTCCATTTATCTTCTTTAACGTCATCTAATTGTGTTCCTTGGTTAAGATTGAAGGAATGTGATTTGTAATTTTTCTGATATGGCCATTATTGTTGTAATTACTTTCCTTAAGGATGCTTGAGAAATGCCTATGAAGCTCTTCCTCAATTTGCTAGTGAGTGTCCAACATCTGCCCCTGTTCATTCTTGAGATTAAGGATTCTATTAACCTTCATGTGCTGAATCATATATTTGTGGAAGAAGGAGGTATTGCGCTTACCCTCTTTGAGCCACTGGATACGTGACTTCTGTCTCCATAGAATCTCTTCTTGAGTAGCCCGTAGGTCCCACTCTTGCTGAAACTCTGATTCAATTTGTTTTGTTTCCTCGGTTAAACCATTCCGAATAATAGTTTGTTGGAGAACCTTCAGTTTGTCCTCTATAACCTTTTTCTCAATGGTTATGTCCCCAAAGGTGTATTTATTCCACTTTTTTAATTCTTGTTTTACAAACTTGAGTTTTTGGTGGAAACTTTTCATCTTGTTGTTTTGAGGGGGAAGATCTGAAGACCATCATTCTTTTATCTTGTCTTGAAAATCCAGGTATGACAACTAGAAGGCTTCAAATCTAAAGGATGCATTTCTGGGTTTTAAGGAAATCTGAAATGAAAGCACAACCGGCCAATGATCATATCCCACCTGCGGAGCTATGGAAGCCTCCATTTCCAGAGAGGATAGGTAAAGTTCTTCAGAGAGAAGAAATCTATCCAATCTAGAGGCAATCTGGCGATCCCCCCCTCTCTGATTGTTCCAAGTATGGACTCCGTTTTTTGTGGGGGTGTCTATGAAATTTAGATCATCAATTAAACTTTGGAAAGCATTGGAGTCCAAGTCCAAGCGGTGGAGACCTCCCCTTTTCTCCTCTAGATTCAGAATCATATTGAAGTCCCCTGCTATAATATGCAACTTGTGGTTGAAGGATTGGAGGTAGAGTTTCAGTTGAGTGAGCCAAGCAAGTCTCTCTTTAACCAAATGGGGACCATATACATTTGTGATACAAAGTTTCTCTTTAGTTCCTATGACCTGAAGAATGGTTGTTAGGGCATGCTTGGAAGCAAAAGAATCTAATAAATGAAACCTGGAGTCCTTCCAGAAGGTGGCAATGCTTCCTACCATGCCTTGAGCAGCAATGGCCATGTGGCTATATTGTTTTCTAAAGTAGGTCTGTTGTATGCTTCTCATATCAGCAAGATCGCTTTTTGTCTCTTGCAGTAAAAGAATGTCAGCTTTCCCAGAGATTACTTTTGATTTAAGAATCCTTCATTTTGAAGGGCTATTAAGTCCCCTAATGTTCCATGTTGTACAATTTATGACAAAATATTTGGAGTGAGAGTAAGAGCCTTTACCTTGCCAGCATTAATGAGGGTTAATCCTAGTTCGACTATGTGTTGACTTGTTGATTTTCGTCCTTTTCTCTTCTGTTGAGCCTTGGTTATTTGAGTATTGACCTTGAGGTTCGCCTTGATGCCTTCAGCTGGATTCTTCCCACCTTTGTTTTGATTCTCTCTTTGCTTTTGGAAAGTCTGTTGAAGATTGTATGCCTGTTCAATCCTTTTGAGCTGGTCCTCTGGGATATCTTCAAAACCTTTGGAGGTCCATTCCCTTGATAATTTTTGCAAATCCATTCCTACCAGTATTTCCTCTAAAGCCTTGTCCTCCAAAGTAGGTGGATCCTATGTATAGTCCATATCAGATTCCTCCAGAGTGACCAGTTCCTGAGAAACTAGGTTAGCGGTGTTTTCCATGTCTGTGTCCAGGTCTTTGTGCTTTTCTAAATTTTGTTCTGCACTATTGCTTGGTTGTCCCTTCTCCAATGTTGTAGATGTGAGGATTTCATATCTATTATGTGTGGTCTGTTTGGGTGCTTCCTTTCCCGCTGTGTTCCTTCTAGCCTGCTTATTTTTATGAGAAACTTTGGTGAAGCCCTTATCATCTCTAGCTTTCGTTGTGTCCTCTTTTGGAGGTGGCTTGTTCTGTGGGCAGTCTCGAAAGAGATGTCCGTGTTCGTGGAATTTCCTACATCGGAAATGGATGTGCTCATAATCCACTAGTTGAATCCATATTTCATCTCTGAAGTTCAGGCTAATGGCTTCGGGCAATGCTCCTGAAACATCTATGTAGGCGCATATTCTAGCATATGAGATGTAGTGGCCATTTCGAGTACCTTATGACATTTTGATGTATTCCCCTAGGCCGTTTCCAATAGCTTGAAGCACCGATGGTGCCCAATAGTCCATTGGGAGAGAGTATAATCTGATCCAGACTGGGACTCTAGTGAAATCTTCTTGTTCAGGCATGAAGTTTTCCTTCCAAAATGTCATGTAAAGGCCAGCAGAGTTGAAAAAGTATGGCCCGCCCTAAAAAATGTGATCCTTGTCTTCTAGCAGGGCGAACACCACTGTAAAAAAGCCCTTCGCACCAAGCTGCAGTTCTATGGCCCCTTTTTGTAGAAATTATATAACTAATGCGTTATATGTCTAATATTCTCCTGATCACACACTATTTGACTTCATGCACAATACAGAATCTATTCCACCATTGATCATCACATGCGGAAATTAACACAATTGCAATGCACACATGAAACCATAAAATTCACACACATTAACACAGTTGTTTAACGGGAAAGCCTGAAGCTGAAAACCCAACTATCTGTATATAATATATGTCATAGAGATCATGTAACAATCCTCATACAAAGCTGAACATGTCAAACTCTCAATACAATATAATCGCTACACACTAATCAGGTCTGATCTAGCAAATCCATGCACCGATCTCTGCCACCTGCTAGCCTGCCTCTACTGCGCAATACAAGCTGATTACAAAGACCAATTTGATGTAATCCCACTCTCCTTGACTGCGTGATTATCATTGGCAACTCCAATGTATATGTAGATGCAATCCATGCATCACTAGTAGTCACAATAGATAGTCCATCTTGCCCTTTCACCTATCTCTCCTTCCTTCTCCACCGGATCCTCGACACCCCTCCGTAGTTAACTGTTGTATTGTTCAGTTGATTAATGAGTTATTATTTTTGAATTAATTAACTAATTAATTCACTCCACTCTCACTAGTGTATTGTTCAGTTAGATTAGATACAACTAGCTCAACTGAGTCTAACTGAGTTAAACTGAATACAACTCCATGAACTACTCTTCCAACTCTGTCATAACTTTGCCACTTCAGTTCTAACTGAGTCCTCCATGCATGAACTCCAGTAAACCCTTAGGAATTGCGTAATTCCTTCAGCCCACTGATTTGTCAAATCTGTTCACTGAAATAAAGTGCTCCAAGAGAATAAGTTGTTGTTTATTGTCGGATTATTATTAAGAGCTAATAATAATCGACATGCATCTATTTTTAGATCGACAATCTATAAATAGACTTCGCCCAATCTTCTAAAAATAGAATCTCATATATTTTTCACATTTGACCAACCATCTACAAATAGCTTCCTGCTACATATAGAATATGCTCACCATGTCTAAAAATAGACATACACCTAAAAATAGCCTGTGTGGGACCCACCTAGTTTAGGTGATTATTTTCCAACTAGGATCAAGGATGATGTTTCAGGATGCCTCCTTCATTGTTTCTTGTTGCAAACTTCAACACTCCCTCTCAACAAGAAAGGATTGTCTTTGCATGCGACATGCAACTCCATGCATTCAGCCTGCAACCTTTGCAATCGCCCTGCAACTCCATGCATCTACTCTGCAACTCTTGCTGCAACACTTCCGAAACTGAAAGGCTCCAAACAACTCAATCAGTATAATGCATCTGTCATCAAAGTCTTCGACTTCTGCTTAATTACTGCACATGTCTTTAGGAACCACTGCACTGTTGAACTCTGCACTTGCTGTCAACTCTGAACCGCGCTCTAGTATCCGACACTGTCACTTTGATTTGCCTGCATCAATCCAACTGATCATGCTACTACTGCTATGTGGGCTCCTCGTAGCCAGGTTCAATTCATGAGATCCACCCCATCTCAATGAATCCTGCCCAGAAATATCCTCTTGGGATTACTCATGCATGTCACCCCACCTCTCACCTGGTGGTATAACTGCATGCACTCCCTCTGCCCATCTGGCACGAAATTTCTCTGCATGAGTGGTTGCTCCCACTCTATGATCCTCATCTTGTGGTTCCTCTACATCCCGAGGTTCACTCTTACCTGCATGCAAATCTTGCTCCCTCTCAAGCTTCAATTGCATGTCTTTCTTGCACTTCCCAACAGTAGGAAGCTCCGTAGAAATCCCATCTACAGCAAATCTATAAAGATTATTTTGCATCTCCAGTTGTGGCTGCTCCACAACCTTCTGAGACTGCTTCTCACGCTGCATG
This sequence comes from Pinus albicaulis, assembly GCA_034641835.2. Taxonomy (NCBI): domain Eukaryota; kingdom Viridiplantae; phylum Streptophyta; class Pinopsida; order Pinales; family Pinaceae; genus Pinus; species Pinus albicaulis. The sequence continues at coordinate 1,480,455,667 of CM076579.1, read as the reverse complement.
TTGAGAGGCTCCCTCTCAACCACCAAGTCACTAACCTCTACTTTGCTCCTCAAAGCTTTTCATGCATCTTGTACCTCAGTGCATGTAGATTCTTGGCTTGCACACATTGCAATTGTCCCGCCGTCGCAAAATTTTCTAACAAAAGAGCTGATTTTTAAATCAACGATATCTTTCTCATCCGAGCTCCAATTTGACCAATTTTTTTTTTCAATTTGGGTATTTTTTCGCAAGGAATCCAAATATGCTATTTTGTTCTGAAAATATTTCACCAAAATTTTCAGATATTCTCTGCAAACTCGCGCGCCCAAAAATTCCTGCTCTCATTCCATGTAGAAAATCTATAACACACCTCTGATACCATGTAGAAATTATATAAATAATGCGTTATATGTCTAAGATTCTCCTGATCACACATTATTTGACTTCATGCACAATACAAAATATATTCCACCATTGATCATCACATGCGGAAATTAACACAATTGCAATGCACACATGAAACCATAAAATTCATACACATTAACACAGCTGTTTAACGGGAAATCCTGAAGCTGAAAACCCCAACTATATGTATATAATATATTTCATAGAGATCATGTAACAATCCTCATACAAAGCTGAACATGTCAAGCTCTCAGTACAATACAATCGCTACACACTAGTCAGGTCCGATCTAGCAAATCCATGCACCGATCTCTGCCACCTGCTAGCCTGCCTCTAATGTGCAATCCAAGCTGATTACAAAGACCAATTTGATGTAATCCCACTCTCCTTGACTGCGTGATTATCATTGGCAACTCCAATGTATATGTAGATGCAATCCATGCATCACTAGTAGTCACAACAGATAGTCCATCTTGCTCTTTCACCTATCTCTCCACTGGGTCTCCACTAGATCTGACATGCACTGTAGTTAACTGTTGTATTGTTCATTTGATTAATGAGTTATTATTTGTGAATTAATTAACTAATTAATTCACTCCACTCTCACTAGTGTATCATTCAGTTAGACTAGATACAACTAGCTCAACTGAGTTTAACTCCATTAACTGAGTTAAACTGAATAACAACTCCATGAACTACTCTTCCAACTCTGTCATAACTTTTCCACTTCAATTCTAACCGAGTCCTCCATGCATGAACTCCAAGAAACCTCAGAATTGTGTACCTCTTCCACCACCGATTTGTCAAATCTGCTCACCGAAATAAAGTGCTCAAGAGAATGAAAGAGTGAGCGCATTACCTGATTATTATTTAAAGAGCCAATAATAACCGACATGCATCTATTTTTAGATCGACGGTCTATAATAGACTTCGCCCAATCTTATAAAAATAGAATCTCATCTATTTTTCACATTTGACCAACCATCTACAAATAGCTTCCTGCTACATATAGAATATGCTCACCATGTCTAAAAATAGACATACACCTAAAAATAGCATGTGTGGACCCCACCTAGTTTAGGTGATTGTTTTCGAACTAGGATCAAGGATGATGTTTCAGGATGCCTCCTTCATTGTTTTTTGTTGCAAACTTCAACACTTTTGGGTTCCATTTTGCCTGTATCCATCCTTTCAGAGCTCTCTCTGAGGGCCAAATCCCCATAAACTTACAAATAACTGCATGTTCTTTCATATAATCTCTATATACCTCTATATCCGGTTCTTGTATGATTATCTCTGGAATTTTTGCAGCCTTCGGGTGACAGGCTTTTGCTGTTTGTACTTTGTCCTGGTCCATTTTTGTGATCCCTGATTTGGGGCTCTCTGAGTTCCTGGGAGAGGTAGAGACCTCTGTCGTAGCCCCTGCGTTCTGTAGTCCTTCCATATCAAATCCCGTGTGCTTAGAGGCTTTGTCATTTTCATGGTGCGGTGGCCTATTGCTGATAGCCTGATCTGACCTCGGACCAGCTGAAGAGGCAGTAAGGCGGGTAAAGAAGGAAGAGCCAGGTGCGTGAGAGGAGCCCACCACCTGCTCTCTGAAAGAAGGCCCAACCTTGTTGACCGCCTACTCCATGGCAGGCCCGCTCAGAGAGCGCCCTGTGGAGTGCAAAGGGAAGCCAGCTACAGGGACAGAGCCCGCAGAAGCCCTCAGCGTCGGCAATGGAAGCTAGGGTTAGGTTAAAGTCTCAGAGTTGCAACGCCTTTTTGTTCGTTACTGCTCCCTTCGACCATATCGCAAATATTACTTAGCTTTTTAAAGTGTCAACCAGAAGCCAAGGAGGGGATTTGCTTCAATTTTCGTTTCCTGTTTTCATGTGTTCTTTCCTATCGTTCTTTTTTTATTTATTGGTTTTTTTAAATAGATTTTATAAAATTTATTAAAATTTCGAATATATATATATATATATATATATATATAAATTAATATTTTGAAAATTTAAAATAAATTTTGAAATTTTTTATTTATTCATTTTGGTTTATGTAGATGGACTAATTTTATGGGGTTACAAATAGTATTTATCAAAAAAAAAAAAAAAAAAGTACATATCACCAAATCTCATCATAGTATACACATCAATGTCAATATTTATGATTAAATTTCAATCAAATCTAATGAGTTATGAATAATTGACTTGACATGTTATCATTAAAATATTTTATAATTAAAATGTTATTAACAATTTTTATTGATTTGACATGTTATTATTAAACTATTTTAAAGTTAAAATGAATTAGTTTATTTTTTTTTGTAAAAATGTGTTTTTTACAAATTAATTTGAAAAAATATGAAAGAGTAACTCTTATGTTCAAAAAGAAATTACATATAAATTAATAATAAAATAATATGTCAATATTTATTAAAAGTAAATTATTTTAATATCTACATTAAATAAAATATTTTAAAATCAACTTTATCTAAATAATATAAAGAAAGTAATTGAAAACAACTCTTTTTTATTTAGATTTCATTCAAAATTGTTTTTATATATTAATATAGATATATCATTTTTTAAAGGTTTGATATAGAATTGGAACAAGACATTTAAAAAACATTTCAATGTCATATATATATATTATTGGTGTATTGTTTACTATGAGTGAGGTGTAATTTTTATCATGTTCAACAAGGAGTTGGCATGTGTACACATGCATTTGTGCATATATAGACTCATATACTAAGAATTAATGTAAATCCATTTTAACTTTGAGTCATCATACATTCATTTGTAAATAAGAGACTAGTATACTAGTTTCACTAACACATTTGTGGAATTGAATTTTGATATTTGTGAAGGAGACATCCGAAAGAATATTAAATTTACACAAAATTGCTTGACTTAGACGCCCCTTGAAATGGTTGAATTCTCAAATAATATTTTAATTTTACACATGTTTCATCCCAAGTATCTTGTGGAAGCAAGATAAACATCTTATCACTCAACTTCCACAAAATGAATGCCTTATCACTCAACACAAAACAACATATGATGTTTGCATATATTTCTTTAGTATATATATTTTATTAATATTATGCATAGTGGTGTAATTTATTTTATTTTATTTGTATAATACACCAACACACACTTTTGAAGCGAAATGTCTTTACAAATTGTGAAAATATTTTGATTTCTAGCTAATATGTATATAATTTATTTATATTATATATCAACTCAAATATTTTGAAAATGAGACAAGACTATATACCTTTATAAGGTTGTGAAAGGATTTTAATTTCTAAGGTATGGTTGAGAATATATAAAAGTTACCGGTTCAACTATAAAATTTAATTTATTTTAATTTCTAAGGTAGTCAATATTAACTTTTTCATTTTACCTTTTTTCTTAAACTTGTGCATTTGGTTAAACTTATATGTATTTATTTAAAAAAAGATATAAGTATGTAATTATTTTTTTTCTAGTTAATTAAGTGATTAAAGGTTAATATTTTTCATTTAAAATTTTATATACAATTATGTTTTAATTTTATAATTAATTGTTTTTATATTAATATCAAAAAATAGTAATTATGTTTTAATTTTATAATTAATTATTTTTATATTAATATCAAAAATTAGTGTCATGGAATAATTAATTATTTTTTATATCAATATCAAAAAATAGTTTCATAAAAATTAATTATTTAAAATAATATTTTTTAAGGGTGGTTCACGGTAAGCTGTCATGGTTCCCACTTGTCACGATTCTCTCTGTTATGGTCTAGTTCTCTTGTCTTTTTATTTTCCACATTGTATAATGTTGTTTAAAGCTGGTTTCCCTACAAGGGTAGCATTTTCTCTGCTACATGGAGTGGTTTCTTGGGCTGGTTTCCCCTCGGGACAACCCCACTTTTGAAATTTTGAACTTGTTATTTCCTGTCGAAACTGGCTAATGCAGCAATTCTGGATGGATGACGAATGTATCTTTGTGCTTTGTATTATATAATAGAAGTATCCATATTTAGAAGAAAAAAAAAAGGTGGTTCACGGAATCTGGGTGACCGCTACATCTACGAGAAAATCCAGGTAGATTAACTTGAAGGGATCTACCGGTCAACCAAACAAACAGGGTCTAACCCTAAGGGCTTTAAGGTGATTTGACCCTATTAGCTCCCAATTGCTGACGTACTTAACAATGGGAACTCGACTAATTGAGCTAATCCTTGAGGTCTTTTATTTAAAATAATATTAAAAGTTAAAATTTTCATAATTAATTATTACTATATATCAAAATCTAATTAAAAAAATTAATATTTCTAAAATATTTGTATCATTAAAATATATGGAATTATATGAATTATATAATTAGAAATCATATAGAAAGTTGTTATTACAAATGAACCTGATTTATTTTATGATATTTTTTAAAAAGTATTTTTAATATAATAAAGATCAATTGCATTATTAAGTACTCAATCACATATTAAGTTAGTTGGTTGATCAAATTCACTTGTTTATATTTCCAATGGAATAAGAAAATATCTTTTTATGTTATTTTGATTACAAATCTCTATTAGATATAAGACAAAATTGATCGAGAAATGTACTTCTAAAAGGGCCAAAACATCCAATAATTCAACTAATCTTTGTCTATTTATTTATTATTATAGATATCCCATATACATCCATATTAAATGATAATTTAAAAATATTTGTTACAATACCAACTTCTAATCCTTTAAGCTCACAAAAATAGAATGATTTATGATTGGATTTATTAAAAAATAATCAAATATATAAATAAAATTTTAAAACAAATCAAACAATTATTTTACCTTTTTAAAAATTCCATCAACCAAATTTAATCTTATTAAACATTATTGTATGTGTGAAGTAGCGAAATTGGAAACTAGGACAACGTGTGTTCAGTTACAGGTCAACGTGTTTGACACAACAAGGTAAGGTAAATAGCATGTTGTATATTTATATATGCACTTACAGTTATTTGTCTATGGCAGTATGATGCAAGGATTACATGGCAAGAGAGACTATTATGAAATATTGAAGAAGCCTCAGGTTGAGCTTTCCAAGGGAACCATGGGGATTGAGTCATGGGGTTTTTTGCTATCCTTGTGCTTTTGGTATTTTTTGATTTTCTTGTGCTCGATTTGTGGTTTTTCTTATGTCTTGTGCAAGGCCTTGCCACTTTTTTGCGGTGTCTTATTTCTTTTGGTTTTCATGGATTTATTCTTGTTTGTTTCTTGTTCTTTCCTTTTGTTTGAGAGTCTTGGGGATCGGTTGGGAAAGAGGAAAATTGATGGAGCTCTGGGAGAGCTTTTTGACACCTAACAAGTAATGAAATACTTGGATGAAGCTCGATGCATGAGTAAGCATGATAGAAGGTAAGAGTATGACAGTCAATTGGATTGGTTGGGTTCATTGTGGTAAATGGATGGTGGAAGTACAAACATGAGAAAGGAAAAAGAAAAGGTAAAATGAATGAGGTTTTAGATGTCATGGCTATGTTGGGAACTGTTGTTCTCAACGTTGTGCATGTTGTGCACAAATAAGGAAGTTCTCATAACCGAGACCTTATGATATCTAGCAATGGAGAGGGGGGGAAAGCATGCTTAATATTTAGCTGTCAGGCTGCAAAGGAGAGGGAGGAAAAACTTTTGCAGAAAGCTTGAGTAAGAGCATTGACCATTGTTAACCAGAGTAGGCAATCAATCTGAGGGGGGACCTCTGTTGCCCACTGTGTGTGATTTATGTAGGGACGAATGGATAGCTCAACAGAATATAATTCATAAAAACCCGACAATCACTAATAGTGCTCATTTCTTTTCTTTTCCACCTGAATTGTGGTCTTTTCCATACCTGGATTCTGTCCATTTTTTCAAGTTAAGTATGAACAAAATGAGAATACCTGGATTTTGTGCATTTTTTTAAGTTAAGAAGTATGAACAAAATTGGGAAGCTAACTAAACACTTGTATTAACCCTGGCACAACATCACTATAATTCTGGAGGTAGTAAATTGAACATAGCTATTGTGTTATATCATTTTATCTTTGTCCGAGCTGTATAGCCATATGAGTTGGTCTCATTTTTTTTTAGACATCTCAGAGAGAACTAAATAGTCACACATAATTCTATTCATTGACAGTTTCACATAATCAAAAGTAAAGTACTCAATCAAAACTTTCATGCAACAAACTCTAGCTACAAATGTAATTATCGAGTTAAATGTTGAACAACTTCTACGACAACCACTTATATATGTATTAACACAAATGAGAGTTTGATACAGGTAAAAGGTTGTGAGAGGTGCAATCTAAAGCACAATTGAGTCGATTTTAAAAATGATAAAATAATTTTGAAAATAGAGTAAATATTGATTTACAAGTATTGGAGTTGCTACATCTCAAAACGAAACCAAAATGAATATGAACCTTCAGTGGAAAACAAAAATGAAAAAGGAAACACGAATTGTCCTACTAGAAATCGTCTTCATTTCAGAACTATATGATACAAATAGACATGAGACGCAGTATGAGCAATATAACAGAGTGTTTATATAACAATGTGGAAGATACGTAGTAAAGACCTTTTAAGGGTCATAAAATATTGCAGTTAATTACCATTATGAGGAAGGCATTAACCGTGAAAACATGAACCAATATGTTGATAAGAATATAGATAGTACAGAGGATTCCATTATATCCAGTACAAACGAGAAAAGTATTTAAATACATTTATTGTCTTGTATGACAACAGTAGAAACTAAGGGTATGAACCTTTTGAAGAATAACCCAGGAATTATATATAATTATAGAATGTATCCAGGGTATTTTCATACACTACATGATAGGTCAGTCGAAAAATGATAAACAGAACCCATCACTAGGGTGAATATCGAACCGACCTTGTTTCTTGAAGCGGTACGACTTGAAAAGGGAAGGAGTGTGTTAGACATGTCACCACAGTATAGGAAGTTGAGGAGAGTAATTAAATTGTTGACCTCACTTTATACCTATAGTTGACACATAATACGAACATGTCCATTTAATGATAGAAACATAAACTAAAACAGGGAAAGTTATTCAGTATGGAATTAGAGAAAATAAAATGAAATCAAAGCACAAGAAATTACCTTTGGAAGGTTGGAGGTCCACATAGTGTGCCATTGGACAGTAAAAACTAGCGTAACCATTAGTCATGTAATGCAAAAATTGAAGGAAGAGGAAAAAAAAACAACAGAAACAAAATATGGATGACAAAAAGATTGGGACAGGAATGTACTTAGTTGTGTGATCCTACGCAAATTAATAGTAAACTGATGAGTTCCATGGTAGAGAGAGAGAACAAATACCTGAAAATAAATAGCATTAGTCGAAATTGAAATAGGGGATTTCTGTCAGTAAAGAAGAAAAGTCCAGGGTAAAAACAAAATTTGACATGAGTGGTTCCTACTTGTATAATTTAAACCATGTAATAATCCACACCAGGGTTGAAACTCCATTATTTATCTTCACCTTTGCCTCTGTCAAGTGTAATGTAAAATTCAAGGAAATCAAGGCCTTATCATCTAAACCCACCTATGAATACACCTGCGCCAAGAAAAACAAGGACAAAGATCAAGAGTTAAAATATTAAGTTGGGAATGGTAAAAAAAAATGCAAGAGTAATTGAGTGCGACCAGAAGCAGGAAAATCACTGTTAAATACCTTGGCAGGGGTAAATATTACCTGAAACTGCTCGAGGACCGTTCAGAAGCCGAAGGAAAATCACCATGATGCCAAGCAGACTACCAGGTGTTGTTTTTTCTAGAGCGGCGCGACATCACCAATACAAAAAGTTAACGCACACGAAAACTATGAAATCAGTCGTGTGTGCCAGAAAAGTCAGTCTAAAATTATTCCACTAGAGAGACATGAGTCTCCTCTTCTGAAGTTACAGGCGAACCTTACACCTCTGAAAGCCAGAAAATCGAAAACAATTAAATGGTAGCACATTAAAAAGAGAGGTTAAATATTAAGGTTCGAAGGGGCCACTTTCCACTGTTTGATCGCCTTGAGCGATCCTAATCTTCCGATCAAAGAAATATGACTGACCACTTGAATTCCATGTGATCGACAGGCGTAAGGGAGTAGATGTAAATGTGTGGTTGGTTATCCCCTGTTCCCTGGTACAGTTTGGGTATTGATTGCGATTGGTTATCCCTTGTTCCCTGCTTTTCACTTTCCCACCACAATGATGTATGGGCAATAATCTTCAATCTTGTACAATATATATTTTTCCAAGCTCTATATGCATGTATATCAAAATACATCTCCAACAGTCAAAATTTATCGTCAAGCCTAGTAAGTTAAATATTGCAGTACGGTGATCTTATTTTGAAGAAAAAACACAGCCAAATCCATTAATTAAGTGAATAACAAGTTTTACATAATATAAGTGTGGCAAAAATGGACAATGTCAAATCAGAATTTCACATAATCTAAGTTTCACAATTTCAAATCAAAATTTCAAACTTTTCAACTTGCCAAATTCTGACAAGTTGAGAACTAATTATTACAAAATTAACCTACTCCTATGGCATCGACTTATATAAATATTTGTTTAAACCTTTAATAGAATGAAATTACAAAATAAAAGAAAAATTATCATTAATCGAGAATTCATGTTCTCTGCCTTCCAAATTCCCATGTTCGAGGTCATCTCTTTGTGCTAATAATCTGCTAAGCTGTCTTCCATTATTGCCATCATTTTAAGTAGATGGATCATCATGCCCATTAGCGCACTATTCCATTATTGCCATCATTTTAAGTAGATGGCTCATCATGGCCATTAGCACACTATTCCATTATTGCCATCATTTTAACTAAATGGCTCATCAAAGTCCATTAAAACACTATTAGATGGCTTATCATGGCCATTAACACATTATTCCATTATTGCCATCATTTTAAGTAGATGGCTCATCATGGCCATTAGCACACTATTCCATTATTTCCATCATTTTAACTAAATGGATCATCAAGCCCATTAGCACACTATTTCATTATTGCCATCATTTTAACTTGATGGCTTCTCGTGGCCATTAGCACATTATTCCAGTGTAATTGAAAAAATAGACACTTGGGTCTTTTAGTAATAAATTAACATGCATTAATAAATAGCAGCCAACCATAATTGTATCCACTGCTAGTTTGACAATGATAAATTTTCTCATTGTATATATATATATATATATATATATATATATATATATATATATATAACCATTCAAGTTCACAATCCATTAATTTATTGCCATTGCACAAAGAATTAAAGATTCTTAGAACATTACTGTGAAATATCAACAAGTGGTTTTCTTCTGCCTGCGCTTCTCTCTATCCAGATTTCCATTTGGTAGCCAGTTTGTTACCTATTGCTAGCTTTCAGGATACTTTACAGTCCAGAAACAGACCTCTTGCATTAGATCACCAAATGAAGCAGAAGATGTTGATATACTCACTTTCAATTTTTTCACCACCCTCGCCCTCCAAAAATAAGAATAACTTAACCCATAATCATTCTCTACATTCAGTTAAAAAAGCAATCATTCTCTACATTACCAACCCCAAGTAGAAATGAACCTACATGATCAAACTACATGCAGATATAACCTCACAATCTCATACAAAGTTTCATTTAACACAAAACACTTCCCATTATAGTAATAATAGATGATTGAAACATTGCAGCATTAATAATCAAGAGCAACTGAAAATGCATTAGCTCTGCAAATGCAAGTCTCTTTGCTGCATAAGGCTGCAAACCACACCATTAAGGAATTTGAGGCTAAGTTTCACCAAAAGCGTATTTTTCCAAATACCATCAATCCACTGATGGTATTGATTGCAGAAAGGTACATTCGAACAACATCGACAGAATAAATAAAATAATAAAACCTAATTTATATAACCAATATGTTTGATCCAATCGAACATAAAACCACCATAATAGCATTGATGTAATATAATCCACTTAGTATCTAAACGGTTAAAATTTCTGAAACCTCGAACACAAAAATCCAAATTAAATCAAGCCTTTTATAAAAATTCAATATCTCATTTGTCAAGATCGAAATTAAACCTAAAGTAAGCAAGGAAAGAAAAAACTGAAAACAACAAAGCCACTCTACCTCAATTGCCTCCAACCAACTATTAGGCAAGGAAAAACACAAGAATATATAATTTAAAAATATTAAAAAAAAATGGTACAAAAGATTAACTCAAAGAATATGCTAAGCTTTCCATAGTGTATGTGGTGTCAAAAGACACAACTGAATTTAAATAAAATAGAATATCAAATTCAAGCGTTGTGAACTTGTTAACAGCCTTGGTACCCTTCGAGATAGTGTTCTTGGCGAGCTCCCCTGGAAGCACCAACCTTACAACGGTTTGAATCTTGTGAGAGATAATCATGGGCTTCTTGTTGTAGTGAGCAAGTATTGATGACTTGCTCGCTAGCTTCTCAAAGATATCGTTGATGAAGCTATTCATTATCCCCATGGCCTTGCTAGAAATGCTGATATCTGGGTGAACCTACTTCAAAACCTTAAAGATATAGATTTTGTAGGTCTCAATGCTCTTCTTGTGTTTCTTCTTCCCTTCTTGTCTCTGCCTTATTTTGGAAGCTTCTTCTCGGCCTTAGGAGTCAGCTTCTTCTCTACAACAGGCTTCTTCTCAGTCGGTTTCTTCTCTGCCTTTGGAGCCATCGTTGTAATTCAAATCTGGGGAGAGATTTTTTTCTAAATTTTCCCTAACTAGAATATAAATACCTAGACATGGAGTACGTTGATCTGATGAAATCGAGGCCTTATCAAACCCACCTATGAATACACCTACATCAAGACAAACAAGGACTAAGATCAGGAGTTAAAATATTAAGTTGGGCATGGGCGAAAAAAAAATGCAAGAGTAATGGAGTGCGACCAAAAGTGGGAAAATCACTGTTAAGTACCTTTGCAGGGGTAAATAATACTTGGAACTACTCGAGGATCATTCAGAAATCGAAGGAAAATCACCATGATTCCAAGCATACTACCAGGTGTCTCTTTTCCAGATCGACGTGACATCACCAATACAAAAAGTTAACACACATGGAAACTATGAAATTGGCCATGTGTGACGGAAAATTCATAGATCTAAAATCATTTCCCTAGAGAGACATGAGTCCCCTCTTCTGAAGTTACAAGCGAACCATACACCTCTGAAAGCCAGAAAATCGAAAACAGTGAAATGGTAGCACATTAAAAAGAGAAGTTAAAGATTAGGGTTCGAGGGGGCCACTTTCCACCGTTTGATCACCTCGAGCGATCCCAACCTTTTGATCAAAGAGATATGACTGACCACGTGAAGTCCATGTGATCCACAGGCGTAAGGGTGTAGATGTAATCGAGTGATTAGTTATCCCTTGTTCCCTAGTACGGTTTGGGTATTATTTGTGGTAGGGAAAAGGTGGGTTGAAATCAAGCTGGACAGATCGAAAATTTCTATTTGCTGGAGTGACAAACAGATGGAAAATTTTGACTAGTTAGAAGTGTGAAATTCAAGCCCTCCCATTGGTTGGGGTGAACAATGTTTTCCCACCCCAGGCCAACGAAGAAAACACCTTTCGGCGTAATTATTTTTTCTTATCTATAGCCTAAATCTTTTTTGAAATGCCGTAGTATTCATTCTATCTTAGTTATAATAACTTCTTACTTTTTTGCATAAGAGACAAGTACTAAGTAGCAAAGCTACATATTGCACTTGTTTATATTGTGGATTCGATAATATCATTTCAAAAGCTATGGATAACTTGTAAGTGCACATTGAAGTACACTTCTCTTTTAGAAGAATTTGGATTGGATGTTATGCATTTCAGAAGCTAAGAGTGTTTTATTTACGAACATAGAAGTTATATAAAATAAATAGAATTAAATAATTAAGTATATATTTAAAATTTAAAATATATATATATATATTTTTATATAATGATTTTTTTTTTTTAATTATATAAATAAGATAAGATATTTCCAGAGTTTAAAGATATTTAATAACAAGGTTTGAAGCTATTATAATAATATATTTGATATGAGTTTAAGAGAAATTAAATTTAAATGAAAGAACGATTATAATTCATCTTATTTATGAGAGATAAATCTAATTAAATTAAAATATATAATATACTTTATATATTTATTATTTTTATATTTTTTAAAGTATTTTAAAAAGGAAAAAAAAATACTATCATTAAATTTAGAGGAAATGTCTTTATATAATATTTTTAGAAATCAATATTCATCATAAAATTAACTAGTACTATAACATCGAGAAAGGGATAAATGGATGGTGAAAATCTTATTATCAACTTGAAATCAATTGTCAATCGACATGCTTTTGGCTATGAGATAAGTAGAAACTCTTCTTTGAGGCTGTAGTCAATCTTGTTATTGTATATAGTTGTGAAGTTTGGGGATGTTAGAGAATCATGGAAAGAGATAATGCAAATCCAAAAATGTTTGATAGTTTATAATCTCAAAAATAAAAGAAACACGCTCTATTCTATCCTCTTCATAGAAGAGAATCTCCCCCTCCCCTCCCCCCCCCCTCCCACCCCCCCATCAAGAACGTGATTATGACTAAGTACTTAATACATACAAGAACAATAATAAACAACATGGAAGATAAAAGGCTTCCTAAAATTGCTTCAAACTTTAATGAAAGCTATTAGCAGCTTAAGCAAGGATGCATAGAAACACCAAGCCTTGGCTAAATCATTGGGAGTTAAAGAGAAATGCCACTTTGCAAAATAATGATACTATCATAAATAATATTACATCTAATTTCAAAAAGAAATTGTGATTTTTTCACAAAGGAAAAATTTGTAACTTTTCATTAAAAGATAAGTTACATGTTACATATACTTGTAGTGCACTACCGATCAGGCCACGAGAGCCAATAATAGCCATTTCGGCATCCATGATAAACCAATACATAGCTCAAAACAGAAACTATAAGTTACCAATAGCATCGCATGTAAGTTCGGTGCATAACTTACATTTAAAAAAAAAAGAAAAAAAAGAAGGAAGGTCACTCTTTTTATTTTATATAGTTGTGAAGTTTGGGGATGCTAGAGAATCATAGAAAGAGATAAAGCAAACCCAAATTTGATAATTTTTAATCTCAAAATTAAAAGAAACACACTCTATTTCATCCTCTTTATAGAAGAGAGTCTTTCACCCCGTTGAGAACATGACTATGAATAAGTATTTAATGTAGAAGAACAATATAAACAACATGGAAGATAAAAGTATTTCTAAAATTGCTTCAAACTTCAACGATAGCTACTTGCAGCTCAAGTAAGGATGCGTAGGGGTATCGAGTCTTGGCTAAATCATTGGGAATTAAAGAGAAATGCCACTTTGCAAAATAATGATAATATTAAAAATAATATTATATTTAATTTCAAAAAGAAATTGTGATGTAAGAAAGAATTATAAGATTAATTTCAAAAATAAAGTGTGGTGTAAGAAAGAATTAGAAGATTAAAAATAAAATTTAGTGTAAGGAAGTAATTAATCTTAATTTAAAAAATCAAAAACATATCTTTGTAACATTGTTAAGTAAGAATAAAGTCTCACTAGCTCCATAATGAAACTTGATATTGGACAATTCACAAAATGTTATGGCTTAAAAAAATCCATCATTGCACCAAGAGGGGCTCCAAGTGAGTCTGTGTGGGGAAGACGTGTAGTTATAATTTAAGAAAATATGTATGTCAACATTTTTTTATCATCTTTCTAAGTGGGTTAAAATTATAACATTTCTAATATAATAATTTATAATTTACAAGTGTCTTATGATTAATGTAATTTAACATACATAATTTTTATTATAATATATAATTTACAACCACATATTAGGGTTAAAGTACTATAAGTTTGATTTTCATTAGCCATAATAATATATTATTTTATAATTTATACCGATTATTAATATAATTTAATATACATAACAATTTTTTAGTATGATTTATATATATTGGTTAGAATTAAAGCACTAGACATGAGATAATATATTTCTTAGTATTTATAATTTATAATTGTCGTGTGATTAGAGAACCAATTGACCATTGAAAATTATCAGGATGTGACCCTTCCATGGTGCCTCCACATAAATTAGCAACCGCTAGAGGGATGTAAAAAATCCACACATATTCAACTGATCTTGTAATATGCTAAAACAGAATACTTGAATCTATTCTACAAATTGTGGAAACCAATTGTGATCTCACGATCACATGAACAAGAAAGAGAAAGAATTTCAATCACACAACACAAAGATGCATTTGGGGAAAGCCTCAGCTAAAAAACCGGTTATCTGTATATTGCATTAACTCAAGAATATGAAACAATATAATGCTTCTCTCAAGCTTGAGAGCTCTCTGCACTATCTCTGACTGTCTCACTCTGATCTGAGCAGGTTTGGTCCAATATTTAAACAATTCCTTGCCCCTGTCTGACCAGCCTTTCTCACACATTCCTGAGGGAATTGAGCCCCTATTAATTAGGAAATTCCCTTCAATTGATTGCATAATTCATCCAAGGCATCCTGATGACCTCATGCATGACCTGTACAATTTCCTAATTATACAATTGATAGTCTACTTCCCTTTAACTCCAATATCAACTGGGCCTTCCTTAGAACTGACATGCAACAACTATTTATAGCGAATTGTCAATTATCTTATTGATCACTACATGTGAATTAAATCATATTTAATTCACTGGACCTCTTAATAGCTCATCCATCAGTTAGAACTAGTTAAATTGATTTCAATTCAAATAATTAAGTTAAACAATTACAACTCAAAATCAATTGCAACTCAACCCCCTAAAACTTAGAGTGAACTCTCCATGCCTCCAGTTTGACCCCCAACTCGAACTGACTAAGCTAACTAAATCTTCCCAACTCAGTTAACTCGTACAAGTTGTCATGTGATGTGGAATTACAATTTACTTCTAATTTAATTAAGGGAAAATCAAATTAGAAGCCCTTCTTGTTGCCAATTTCAACACTCCCTCTCGAAAATAAAGGGATTGTCTTCTATGCCGATCTTGCCTCTGTGGACCTCGAATTTTCCTCTTGACTGTGACTTCGTCAAGTTGTCTGCATCCCACTCATTCATGTGAATGTAATCTAATGACATAATCCGCCTCTGCACACAATCTTTGAGCTGGTGATATTGGATATCAATATGCTTGGACCTATCATGAAAAACTAGATTAACTGACAGTTTGATGCAACTCTAGTTATCACAATAAATCACCGTCAGATCTATCTGGCGACCAAACAAACCAACGAGTATCTTCCTCATCCAAATGGCCTCACTTGTTGCTTGGCTAGCCGCCATGTACTCTGCCTTTGTTGAACTGAGTGCAACTAATATATGTTTCTTGTTGTACCAGGAAACTACTGTTGATCCAATGTTGAATATGCCCCCTGATGTGCTCTTCTTTTCAGATGGACTCCTTGCCCAATCTACATCTTAGAAGCCTTGAATCTTCACTCCCTCTGATCATATGTACCATAGCCCAAACTTCGTAGTTCCTCTGAGGTATCTCAACACATGCTTGCCTACCTTCCAAAAGAGCTTGGTAGGCTTAACCATAGCTTGACTAAGCTAGTTAACCACATAGCATATGTCTAGTTGTGTGTTCACCAAATACATGAGTGAACCCACAAGCTTCTTGTAAATGGTAGCATCTACTACTTCCCCTGAAGTAACAACCTCCTTCCTCCAGTTTCATGCTAGAGGAGTCTCCATGGGTTTGTTTCCCTCCATGTGGAACTTCCTTAGAATATCGTTGCATGATTTCCCTAAGATACAAATATCCCCCCATCTCTTTGCCAAATTTCTAGTCCCAGGAAATAGTGCAAGAGCCCCATGTCCTTCATCTCAAATTCTATTGCAAGATCCTCTTTGCAAGACTTGATGAGTTTCTCATCACATGTTAGTATCAAATCATCAACATAAAATACAATGATCCAAATTTTAACTTCTACCACAATATGGTAAAGGTTTGCATCTACTTCATTCTTGGTGAATCCCAACTCGGTGAAGTATCTGTCGATCCTGGTGTGCCAAGCACGAGGTGTTTGCTTCAACCCATACAATTCTCTCTTGAGTCTGCACACATTTGACTCTCTATCAAGGGCTCAAAACCTTTTGACTACTCAAGGTACACCTCTTCCTCAAACACTCCGGCAAGGAAGGTTGTCTTTACATCCATCTGATGTATATTCCATCCCATCTACACTGAAATTGCAAAGATGGATCTGATTGAAGAGCCCCTTGCGACTGGTGCAATGGTCTCATCAGAATCAATCCCATCCAACTGAGAAAACCCTCTAACCACAAATCTCGCCTTGTGTTTCTCCACCCTCCCATCTGGTGCCTTATTCACCTTGTAGATCCACCTGGATCCTACAACTGACTTCCCCTCCAATCTTGGGACAACTTTGCATGCATTTTTTATGATAATGGAGTCATACTCCTCAACCATGGCATCAACCCAAATTGGTTGATGCACTACTTCCTCGAAAGAGGATGGATTTATCTCTACACTCTCGCTCATAAGAGCCATGTAGCTAGTGTGCCACTCTAAGGACCCTCTCTTCCTGCATATTAATGTGGGAGCTCCCACATTCTCTCTAACATCAAGCACCAACCTGTTAGCCTCTTTGGTGTGCTTCCTTTCGTCTCGGGATGTCTCTGCATGAGTGGGTGATTCTGCTCTTTGTTCCTCTGCTTGTGGCTACTCCACATCTTGAGGTTCTTCTTTTGGAGCTAAGAGCTCCTCAACTGCATGCAACTGAAGCTCCCTCTCAAGGGAAATTCACATGGCCTTCTCTTCATCGAATTTCACATCTCTTCTAACCACTATCATCCTATTTGATGGAAAGTACACCCGATACTTTTGAGGTGTATCAGTGTACCCCACAAATATTCCCAACTCAACTGTTCGCTCTAGCTTCTTCCTGTCATATTTGGTTACATGGAAATAACCTAATGAACCAAAAATTTTAAAATGCGACACATCTTGTCTCTTACTTGAAAATTCTTCCTCTGGTGTACTCATCCCAAGTATATGATGATGATTTTTGTTCTGCAAAAATATTATTGTGTTGCATCCTTCAACCCACAGAAGCAACGGTAGGCCTTGATCATGCAACATCGCTTGTGCTGCTCCCACAATATTTTTCTTATTCCTTTTTGCAACCCCTTTTTACTGTGGGTTATGAGGTGCTATCAACTCCCATCGAATTAATTATAAAGCAAATAAGTTCTTGAATTAGTTTGAGACATATTCTCCACCATTGTCGGTTTTTAGAGCCTTCACCTTCTTCCCTATATCTTTCTTGATAAGTGCTATGAACTCACAAAACTTTGAGAAAATCTGATATTTCTTCTGCATGAAGAAAATCCAATACTTGCGTGAAAAATCATCTACAAAAATCACATAATACATGTGTTTTGTCATAGAGGTTGTTGAGAATGGTCCACGCACATTTGAGTGAACTCTCTAAAGGATCGCCTTTGCTCATTTTTCCTTATCATGAAAGGTGGCTTTGGTGTACTTACCCAATGTACACCCTTTGCATGTATCTCGTTGCTCAAGTGCACCCTTGGGAAGTCTTGTAGAAATATGATGCATGATCTTCAAAGCACCATGGTGTAGATGACCCAACCTTCTGTGTCACAACTCACTGATGTCTCGGCTCTCCATTTTCTCTGCTTTCATGCTCAAGGCAGCATAGTCTTCTACAACCAATTTGTAGAGGTTCTTTACTCGAACCCCAATCTTCTTCACCTATCTCGTGGCTTTGTGACGAAGGAATGCCTATCCTTTGCTAAATATCACATCATAGACATGGTCTTCCAACATAGCAAGATAAACTAAATTCTTCTATAAACTAGGAACATACATGACATATTTTAATGTGAGAGGAGTACCTGACTCCCCCTAAAAGGTAATTGTACCTATGCCAGTAGTGCTATACCTCTCGTCATCTCCCATCTTGATGTGCATATGGAGATCCATCTCCTCCAAGTTACTGAAGAATTCTTTATTTCCGGTCATATGGAATGAAGCTCCACTATCTAAGTACCACACATAACCCATCATCGATGACACCATGCATGCAATGAGGGTGAAATCCAACTCAAACTGTGAAGAAATTGCTTCACCTGCCGCTCCTCCTAAGAGTTTCTTGCCAATTTTATTTTGTGGACACTTTGTAGCATAGTGTCCAAGCTCATGATAGTGAAAACATTTTACCTTTGACAAGTCTCACTTCTTTCCTTCACGACTAGAATCTGATTTGGAATGGGATGCCTTCCCTTTCCCTTTCTTCGCTTTTCTAGCTAAGGCACAATTATCATCATCATCAATATTTGATAAGGATCCATCTCTGATGTTCCACCGAATCTCTTATTGTACCAAGTCATACCACAATCGTTCCCATTTTGGTAGCTTCTCCCTCCCATCCACTGAATCGTGGTTGTTGTGCCAGCTCTAGGGAAGGCCCAGAAGAACTACGATCACCAAATCATCATGGGAAACTATCACACCAACACTTCCAAGCTCATCTTGACATTGAGTGAACTTCGTCAAGTATTTTGGTATCGTGTCGCCCTTCTCCATCTTGATCTTTCTGAGCTTTTCCTTCAGCGTCAACTTCCTGTGGTCATTGTTATTCTGAAACATATCTGTTAAGGCCTTCCACATCGCATATAGAGTTGTCTTTCCATGGAGGTTCGAAACAATATGATCTCGAACTCCTTCTAACATAATCCTTCTCGCCTTTGCCACATTCTTCTTCCATGCATCAAGATTTTAGGCATCTGTGCTGTGGGCTTGGGAATATAATTGTCTATGAATTCCTTCAATCCGTTGTCCTCTGACACTGCCTCCATCCTATCCTTCCAAGCTATGTAATTCGAATTACCCTCAAGGGAATATTCGAGTCTCAATCCAAAGAAAGACATCCTGATCTGCTGTTGGTCCTGAAGAATAAATATGCAAATTCGATTCACCTGTTCAAAAAAAACTTGTATTCTTCTCCTCTATAGTGATTCCTTCTCTAATACCATGTAGAAAATCCACATAGATTCAACTGATCTTGCAATATACTAAAACAAATTACTTGAATCTATTCTACAAATTGCGAAAACCAATTACGATCGCACAATCACATGAAAAAGAAAGAGAAAGATTTTCAATCGCATAACACAAAGATGTATTTGGGGAAAGCCTCAACTAAAACCCCCACGATCTGTATATTTAATTAAGTCGAGAATATGAAACAATACAATGCTTATCTCAGGCTTGAGAGTTCTCTTCACTATATCTAACTTTCTCACTTTGATTTGAGCAGGTTTGGTCCAATACTTAACCAATTCTTTGCCCATGTATGACCAGCCTTGCTCACGCATTCATGAGGGAATTGAGCCCCTATTAATTAGGAAATTTTTTTCAATTGATTACGCAATTCATCCAAGGCATCGTGATGACCTCATGCATGACCTGTACAATTTCTTAATTATACAACTAATAGTATACATCCCTTTAACTCCAATCTCAATTGGGACTTCCTTAAAACTAACATGCAACAACTATTTATATTGAATTATCAGATATCTGGTTGATCACTGCATGTGAACTAAATAAGATTTAATTCACTTTACCTCTCACTAGCTCTTCCATCTGTTAGAACTAGTTAAAACTAGTTAAACTGATTTTAACTCAAATAATTAAGTTAAACAATTACAACTCAAAATAAACTGCAATTGGACCCTCTAAAACTTAGAGTGAACTCTACATGCCTCTAGATTGACCCCCAACTCGAATTGACTAAGTTAACTAAGTCTTCCCAACTCAGTTAACTCGTACAAGTTGTCACGTGATGTGGAATTGCAATTTCCTTTTAATTTAATTAAGGGAAAATTAAATTAGAAGCCCTTCTCGTTTCCAATTTCAAGAAGGGAGAAACCACCATCACTAGCCTAGGTACTAGCCATCCATTCCCAAAAAACATAGTTTTCACATAACATCATAAACTTAAAACAATAAATACGAAAAAAAGTGCATTGGACTGGAAATGAGAACCATGCACAAACCCCATAAACACATGGTTGTGACCAAACTATGTCATCGTCATCTATAGACCTAAAAACCATCAAGGGGCCTTTCCAAGGAAAAACCAAAAGCTTCAGGAGAGACTCAGAATTTGCCACCCACCACCCATGCTCACTATTCATTGTTTGAGGATGAGATATTAGCTGGAACCCTAACATTGGAGCTAGGGGGATCCATCAGGTCCCCACCATCTGAATCACATGCTATGTAACTATCCACATGCACTAGTTGAGTGTTGATTTTGTCCACACAGAACCTCAAGTTTCTAAGCATTCTCTTCACATCCTCCAAAGAGGAGAAAATATTATATTTTCCCACTTGGATATCCCTCAACACCAATCCCAACACCGTCTTCATTTTCCAATTCTTATGCCTTCCCCTAGTATGCCCAAGTTCTGACACCCAAACTAACATATCCTCCAACAATTATGAGTCCAAAAGAGACTACATCTCCTCTCCAACTTTTATCTCGAGCTCCTATATTTCATGACAAGTTTCAGGTGGAATTGCCTTGAAAGAAGTCACCATAGAATCATGGGCAAAGAGATTTGCCCCACGTTTCCTTCACTGGGTTCTACCACCTCCTCCCCTCATGCTCCTCTCCCTTTGCCTTGTCAGCATCGTTGTGTCACAGGAGGTCGCCTCCAAATCTCTACAGGGGCTTCCTCTACCTACAAAATGACACAAAGAATAACTTGATCCCACCTTAGAAAAACCAGGATACCAACAAACTATCTCGTCGCAAAAGCACCAAATATATGACTTAAATTAAGACAAGGACCCACAAGGGAGGGTGGAGGACAACACTTCCTCAACCTAAGACTCTTTCCCTTTGACCATTGAGCATAAAAGGGGCCACCGAAGGACCAAGAGACTTTTGCGCCCAAGAAACAACAGATAATACTCCAGACCCAACCCACTGCAATTACCTTGCCACATGACTAAACCCACCCAGACCAACCCTCGCAGAGAATTCTAATTGCCCAAGCCAAGGAAAAGAGGCTAGCCCAAAACCCAATGTCGAGCCACCCCCTTAATCTTGACAATTTCCTCAGACCATAAGAAACAAACACCACCCAAAGACTAAGACTCTAGACCTAGAAAACTAAGAGTACTCAAGCTACTAAGCAAGGAACCAAAATATAACCAAGACAAAACCAAAATAGGTGTAGAGAGCTTACGAATTGAAGACACCAGTAAGACTTTCAAATTGACGACCTTTGTCTTCCAACAAGACCACACTAAGCAGATGACCCGCTCAACCAACCTCTAGATGAGAGAAACTCCATGGATTCTTTCCTTCCTAGTCCAAATCGTCGCTGCCCATTGCAGCAGAGTCTCAACATTGGCAAAATTTGCATCCAAATTGCTACTAGGCATTATTGACCTCACCTTGACCCATTCCCTTCTATCACAAATGATTTCTCCTACCATCCACACCCTTACATAAGATCTTCACCAACTTGAGGATTGCATGTTGATGCATGCAGGATGCCAACTATGTCTTTCCATCTTAAATGCGTAATAACTAGATCGAGGGTGGTGGGCACAATGCCCTAGACCCTATCCCAATCATCATAACACCCCCATTTGGGGAGCGAAGAAAGATTAAGGTTAAACAATTTTATATTTTTAATTGTTTTTCTAATTTACTCGATTCTGCTAGATGCAATGTAACCTGCAAAAAAATTATAAATGAAAAAATATAAAATTCAAGAGCGATACTTTTTTTTTTTTTAATAATTTTTAATGTAAATAAGATTTTATAATATATGTGTGTGTGTGTGTGTGTGATATATTTTTTTAATATTTTTTAATGTAAATAAGATTATATATATATATATATATATATATATATATATATATATCCATTAAAATTTAAAATATAAACTTTTTACCACATTATTTTACTTCTACTTCATTATTATATTAATTTATGAAAAAAAATCATGTAGATTTATAACATATTTTATTAAAATAAAATATATGAATAGGAATAAAATATTTACACATGAAATGTTCACATATTTTAATTATAATTAAAAAAATGATAAATTGAAAAGAAAGATGGCATGAACTTGTACTAGAGAACTTTTTCTTTAATTTTATATTCATGAGAGAGATAAATAAAATATATATAATATATAAATGTTACAATATATAGATATCATAAACTAACCTAGATCCATCTTAATTTTGGATCTATCAAGCCCCAAGAGGGATCAAATATCTTAAAAAGTTAATATTTCTTCATGTTTTACACTAAAACAAGAGGTTTGCACTTGAAGGGATTTGACCCCTTTTGGTTCTTGGTAGATTCAGAGTTAAAATGACTATTAATATCCTTGAAACTCTCTGAAAACATTAATAACCTAAACATAATAATATTATAAAAGCTTATTTACATTAAGATTGATTTTTTTTCTCTCTCTCTCTCTCTCTTTATTTTATATTTAAATTCGTATTTTTTTTTTGTAGTTTACAGTCTAGAATCAAGTCAATTGTAAAAGCATATAAAGAGATAAACATGTTTAACCTTAATTTTTTTCATGTTTTTTGTAACTTTCTTCATATATCGTAGCAATACATAATTAATCATGATCAATTTGAATGTAAACATAGTCATCATTGATTCAAAACCTTATTATGAGCCTAAATGCTTGGTCCAAAAAAATTAAGTAGCCATTACTTATGATGTATTGTTGAAGTTGATCTATAGGATAAAGTGAAACTATACACACACAAACTAAACCTAAAAAACCATTCCACAAATATGCTCAAAATTGAACCCTAAATCGTATTCCAAATATGTCGAGTGATCTGGGAGAAGTCTAAAAGGAAAGTGAAAACATGGTGAATAAAAAAATGATTGATTGCTACCAAACTTTTGTTTGTGCAATTCTTTCTTTCCAACGACCTACAAAATGTGTTCATTCTGTGTATCCTTTCGAACTTGACTGCATGTATTGCCTCTGCCTCTAGCCCATGTTGATGCTTTAAACCTAATTTATAGTGCTTTAACTGTAATTTATAAATTATATATTATAATAAACATTTTATATATTAAACGAGATTAACCATAAAATAATTGGAAATTATAGAATATTATATTAAGAAATATATTATTTTGTGTCTCATGCTTTAACTCTAACCAATAAATATAAATCATATTAAAAAATATTATATATATTGAATTATATTAACCTTAGGTAGAAATTATAAAATAATATATTATGAAATATATTACTATAGTTATTATTAATCAAACTTATAGTACTTTAACCCTAACATAAATTATTTTATTATAATAAATGTTATGTATGTGAGTAAGACACTTGTAAATTATAAAAATATTATATTAATAATATTATAATTTTAGCCCTCTTAGAAAGATGATAATGATAGAAAAATAGAGAGAGAAAGTACACACAACACAAAACCACATTGTGATATTTTTATTGATCACAACAATTACACATATATAGGACATAAATCTCCGACTTCCACACTTCTTGATCATGACTACAACTCATACATAGGAAACAACAACTTCTAGATTGATGCTTGCAAACTCTCAATGACAACTTTACTTCCAATGCCCTCCCTTAATGCTTCCATGGAAAACATTGAAAACACATATTACAACAACAAGGATAATCTATGTTTCACTGGTCTTCATCAACACTCACATCCACTTTGAAATCTCGTAAACACCGCTCTTTCACCACCACATTTTCGAGCTGTCACTTGAACTCCACTTAAAATGTAACCGCCCCTGACCATCGTTGATGAACTTTGCAAGATCAACAATATTGACACCTCGGCTCGTAGGGGCTTCTGCGATAAGAGTCGTCAAGTAATGAACCATTCTACGGACCAACCACCATCTGTAGAATATTTTGCTTTCGGTTATCTGTCAATTACTAGGATAGAGGTTTGGATACTGAATGTGTTCAAAAATTGATCAAACAACTTGACCTTACACAAGAATTGATGTTTCAGACACCAAGGCTTCTAGTTTAATAACCACCAACCCTTTTTACAACCAATAAAAACACAAAAGAATTGATGTTTAACACATCACGACTTCCATTTTAAGAACCACCAACCCTTTTTATAACCATAATTGAAAGAAATAGACAACTACTTCAACTCACACAACACAATAAATTTGAATATTAGTGTTTGCCATCAGATCTGCGACTTTTGGATCTCGATCTCTGAAATCATGCATGAATCAACCAACAATAAAATTACCTCCATTGATATATTGATGGAACCCCAATCAACCCCTTACAAAACCATGAAACAATTCAGATCTACATAGTTAACATATATAGCCACAAGAAAATCTCACACTTGCAAAAAACAAAATTCAAAACAAAAAATGACTCACACACACCTATATTAATACCTATACAGAAACAATAATGCTCAAGGCCCCCTCACATCTTGACCCTCCCTTGAGGGAGTCAAGTGAGTGCTTGCTCTCATACCCAGATAGAAAAATAGAGAGAGAACAATTACACACAACACAAAACCATGTTGTGATAACCTTAATGATGACAACAATTACACATATATAAGACACAATTTTCCGACTTCCACACTTCTAGATCATGACTACAACTCATACATAGGAAACAACAACTTCTAGATTGACGCTTGGGAACTCTCAATGACAACTCATGATAACACATGGAAGAATTACTTCCAATAGATAAAAAACGTTGACATACATACTTTTTAAAATTACACCTACACATCTTCCCCATACCGTGGGTGCAATATACTCTTTATCACATTATTCTTCTTTTTTCACCATGTTTTTTACTCTTTTTTTAAACTTCTTCTAGATTAATCACATTAGCGATTGAAATTGTATAGATTCCGGTGAAAAACACTATTTAGTCTATAAGTTAAACTATGCCAATTATATTAACGAGAATAAAATATTCACATATGAAATATTCAAATATTGTACTTTATAATTAAAAAATGATAAATTAAAAATAACATTCCAATGGACTTAATATTAGATGACTTCAAATCTCTTAAAATGAGAATTTTTCATAAATTTTACACTAAAAAAGATTTACACCTCTAGAAATTTGATCCCTCATAGATTCTAACCACTATCATCCTATTTGATGGAAAGTACACCCGATACTTTTGAGGTGTATCAGCGTACCCCACAAATATTCCCAACTCAAGTGTTGGCTCTAGCTTCTTCCTGTCATATTTGGTTACATGGAAATAACCTAATGAACCAAAAAATTTAAAATGCGACACATCTTGTCTCTTACTTGAAAATTATTCCTCTGGTGTACTCATCCCAAGTATCCGATGAGGATTTTTGTTCTGCAAAAATATTATTGTGTTGCATGCTTCAACCCACAGATGCAACAGTAGGCCTTGATCATGCAACATCGCTTGTGCTTCTCCCACAATATTTTTGTTATTCCTTTTTGCAACCCCATTTTGATGTGGGTTATGAGGTGCTATCAATTCCCATCGAATTAATTATAAAGCAAATAAGTTCTTGAATTAGTTCGAGACATATTCTCCACCATTGTCGCTTTTGAGAGCCTTTACCTTCTTCCCTATATCTTTCTTGATAAGTGATATGAACTCACAAAACTTTGAGAACATATGATATTTCTTCTGCATGAAGAAAATCCAATACTTGCGTGAAAAATCATCTACAAAAATCACATAATACATGTGTTTTGTTGTGGAGGCTGTTGAGAATGGTCCACACACATTTGAGTGAACTCTCTAAAGGATCGCCTTTGCTCAGTTTTCCTTATCATGAAAGGTGGCTTTGGTGTACTTACCCAATGTACACCCTTTGCATGTATCTCGTTGCTCAAGTGCACCCTTGGGAAGTCCTGTAGAAATCTGATGCATGATCTTCAAAGCACCATGGTGTAGATGACCCAACCTTCTGTGTCACAACTCACTGATGTCTCGGCTCTCCATTTTCTCTGCTTTCATGCTCAAGGCAGCATAGTCTTCTACAACCAATTTGTAGAGGTTCTTTACTCGAACCCCAATCTTCTTCACCTATCTCGTGGCTTTGTGACGAAGGAATGCCTATCCTTTGCTAAATATCACATCATAGACATGGTCTTCCAACATAGCAAGATAAACTAAATTCTTCTTTAAGCCCAGGAACATACATGACATATTTTAATGTGAGAGGGTACACGACTCCCCACTAAGGAATGTGTACCTATCCCCGAGTAGTGCTATACCTCTCGTCATCTCCCATCTTGTTCATGCATATGGAGATCCATCTCCTCCAAATTCTTGAAGAATTCTTTATTTACGGTCGCTATGGAATGAAGCTCCACTATCTAAGTACCACACACCAACCCATTATCGATGACACCATGCATGCAATGAGGTGAAATCCAACTCAAGCGTAAATTGCTTCACCTAATACCCTCTGAGGTTCTTGTAACATTTTATTTTGTGGACACTTTACAGCAGCATAGTGTCCAAACTCATGATGAAAACATTTTACCTTTGACAAGTCTCACTTCTTTCCCACCTGATCAAAATCCGATTTGGAATGGGATGCCTTCTCTTTATATTTCTTCACCTTTCCATCCAAGGCACAATTCTCCTCATCATAAGTATTTGATGATGTTTCATATATGGTGTTATGTTGATTATCTTCTTGTACCAAGTTAGACCACAGTCACTCCCACTTTGGTAGCTTCTCCCTCCCATTCACTAAGTCTTGGTAGCTATGCCAGCTTGTGGGAAGGCCTAGAAGTGCTAGGATCACCAAATCATCATGGGAAAATCTCACAGCAACACTTCCAAGCTCAGCTCGACATTGAGTGAACTTCTTCAAGTATTTCACTATTATGTCGCCCTTCTCCATCTTGATCTTTCTGAGCTTTTCCTTCAATGCAAAATTCATGTGGTCTTTGTTATTCTGAAATGGATCTGTTAAGGCCTTCCACATATCATATGGAGTTTCCTTTCCATGGAGATTCGAGACAATATGATATAAAAATCCTTCTAATAGAATCCTTCTCACCTTTACCCATTCTTCTTCCATGCATCGAATTTTGAGGCATCTATCTTTTGTGGGCTTGGGAATATAATTGTCTATAATTCCTTAAATCTGTTGTCCTACAATGATTATCCATCCTACCCTTCCAAGCTATATATTCAAATTACCCTCAAAGAATATTCGAGTCTCAATCAAAGAAAGACATCGTCATAACATTTGGTCCTAAAGAATAAATCTGAAAATTCGATTCACCTCTTGAAAACAAACTTGTGTTCTTCTCTTCTATAGTGATTCCTACTCTGATACCATGTATAAAATCCACATAGATTCAACTGATCTTGCAATATACTAGAACAAATTACTTGAATCTATTCTACAAATTGCGAAAACCAATTACGATCGCACAATCACATGAACAAGAAAGAGAAATATTTTCAATCGCATAACACAAAGATGTATTTGGGGAAAGCCTCAACTAAAACCCCCACGATCTATATATTGCATTAAGTCAAGAATATGAAACAATGCAATGCTTATCTCAGGCTTGAGAGTTCTCTTCACTATCTCTAACTGTCTCACTTTGATTTGAGCAGGTTTGGTCCAATACTTAACCAATTCTTTGCCCCTGTATGACCAACCTTGCTCACGCATTCCTGAGAGAATTGAGCCCCTATTAATTAGGAAATTCCTTTTAATTGATTACGCAATTCATCCAAGGCATACTGATGACCTCATGCATGACCTGTACAATTTCTTAATTATACAACTAATAGTATACATCCCTTTAACTCCAATCTCAACTGGGACTTCCTTAAAACTAACATGCAACAACTATTTATATTGAATTATCAGTTATCTGGTTGATCACTGCATGTGAATTAAATAAGATTTAATTCACTTTACCTCTCACTAGCTCTTCCATCTGTTAGAACTAGTTAAAACTAGTTAAACTGATTTTAACTCAAATAATTAAGTTAAACAATTACAACTCAAAATAAACTGCAATTGGACCCTCTAAAACTTAGAGTGAACTCTACATGCCTCTAGTTTGACCCCCAACTTGAATTGACTAGGTTAACTAAGTCTTCCCAACTCAGTTAACTCGTACAAGTTGTCACGTGATGTGGAATTGCAATTTCCTTTTAATTTAATTAAGGGAAAATTAAATTAGAAGCCCTTCTTGTTTCCAATTTCAACAAGGGAGAAACCACCATCACTAGCCTAGGTACTAGCCATCCATTCCCAAAAAACATAGTTTTCACATAACATCATAAACTTAAAACAATAAATACGAAAAAAAGTGCATTGGACTAGAAATGAGAATCATGCACAAACCCCATAAACACATGGTTGTGACCAAACTATGTCACCGTCATCTATAGACCTGAAAACCATCAAGGGGCCTTTCCAAGGAAAAACCAAAAGCTTCAGGAGAGACTCAGAATTTTCCACCCACCACCTATGCTCACTATTCATTGTTTGAGGATGAGATATTGGCTGGAACCCTAACATTGGAGCTAGGGGGATCCATCAGGTCCCCACCATCTGAATCACATGTTATGTAACTATCCACATGCACTAGTTGAGTGTTGATTTTGTCCACACAGAACCTCAAGTTTCTAAGCATTCTCTTCACATCCTCCAAAGAGGAGAAAATATGATATTTTCCCACTTGGATATCCCTCAACACCAATCCCAACACCGTCTTCATTTTCCAATTCTTATGCCTTCCCCTAATATGCCCAAGGTCTGACACCCAAACTAACATATCCTCCAACAATTCTGAGTCCAAAAGAGACTACATCTCCTCTCCAACTTTTATCTCGAGCTCCTAGATTTCCTGACAAGTTTCAGGTGGAATTGCCTTGAAATAAGTCACCATAGAATCATGGGAAAAGATATTTTCCCCACGTTGCCTTGACTGGGTTCTAACACCTCCTCCCCTCATGCTCCTCTCCCTTTGCCTTGTCAGCATCGTTGTGTCACAGGAGGTCGCCTCCAAATCTCTATAGGGGCTTCCTCTACCTACAAAATGACACAAAGAATAACTCGATCCCACCTTAGAAAAACCAGGATACCAACAAACTATCTCATCGCAAAAGAACCAAATATATGACTTAAATTAAGACAAGGACCCACAAGGGAGGGTGGAGGACAACACTTCCTCAACCTAAGACTATTTCCCTTTGACCATTGAGCATAAAAGGGGCCACCGAAGGACCAAGAGACTTTTGCGCCCAAGAAACAATAGATAATACTCCAGACCCAACCCACTGCAATTACCTTGCCACATGACTAAACCCACCCAGACCAACCCTCGCAGAGAATTCTAATTGCCCAAGCCAAGGAAAAGAGGCTAGCCCAAAACCCAATGTCGAGCCACCCCCTTAATCTTGACAATTTCCTCAGACCATAAGAGACAAACACCACCCAAAGACTAAGACTCTAGACCTAGAAAACTAAGAGTACTCAAGCTACTAAGCAAGGAACCCAAATATAACCAAGACAAAACCAAAATAGGTGTAGAGAGCTTTCGAATTGAAGACACCAGCAATACTTTCAAATTGATGACCTTTGTCTTCCAACAAGACCACACTAAGAAGATGACCCGCTCAACCAACCTCTAGATGAGAGAAACTCCATGGATTCTTTCCTTCCTAGTCCAAATCGTCGCTGCCCATTGCAGCAGAGTCTCGACACTAGCAAAATTTGCATCCAAATTGCTACTAGGCATTAGGGACCTCACCTTGACCCATTCCCTTCTATCACAAATGATTTCTCCTACCATCCACACCATTACATAAGACCTACACCAACTCGAGGATTGCATGTTGATGTATACGGGGCCATGTGTGTCTTTCCATCTTAAATGCGTAATAACTAGATCAAGGGTGGTGGGCACAATGCCAGACCTACATCCCCGATCATCATAACACCCCCATTTGGGGAGCGAAGAAAAGATTGAGTTAAACAATTTTTTATATTTTTTAAATGTTTTCTAAGGTGACTCGATTATGCTAGATGCAATGTAATTTTAAAAAAAATTATAAATGAAAAAAATATAAAATTCGAAGCGAGTATTTTTTTTTAATAATTTTTAATGTAAATAAGATTTTATAATATATGTGTGTGTGTGTGTGTGTGATATATTTTTAATATTTTTTAATATATATATATATATATATATATATCCATTAAAATTTAAAATTTAAACTTTTTACCGCATTATTTTACTTCTACTTCATTATTATATTAATTTATGAAAAAAAATCATGTAGATTTATAACATATTTTATTAAAATAAAATATATGAATAGGAATAAAATATTTATTGAAATGTTCACATATTTTAATTATAATTAAAAAATGATAAATTTAAAAGAAAGATGGCATGAACTTGTACTAGAGAACTTTTTCTTTAATTTTATATTCATGAGAGAGATAAATAAAATATATATAATATATAAATGTTACAATATATAGATATCATAAACTAACCTAGATCCATCTCAATTTTGGATCTATCAAGCCCCAAGAGGGATCAAATATCTTAAAATGTTAATATTTCTTCATGTTTTACACTAAAACAAGAGGTTTGCACTTGAAGGGATTTGACCCCTTTTGGTTCTTGGTAGATTCAGAGTTAAAATGACTATTAATATCCTTGAAACTCTCTGAAAACAT
Source organism: Pinus albicaulis (assembly GCA_034641835.2). Lineage (NCBI taxonomy): Eukaryota > Viridiplantae > Streptophyta > Pinopsida > Pinales > Pinaceae > Pinus > Pinus albicaulis. The sequence continues at coordinate 1,480,424,339 of CM076579.1, read as the reverse complement.
TAATTACCTAAACATAATAATATTATAAAAGCTTATTTACATTAAGATTTTTATTTTTTATTTATTTTATTTTATTTATTTATTTTTTCTCTCTCTCTCTCTTAATTTTATATTTGAATTCGTATTTTTTTTGTCGTTTACAGTCTGGAACCAAGTCAATTATAAAAGCATATAAAGAGATAAAAATGTTTAACCTTAATTTTTTTCATGTTTTTTGTAACTTTCTTCATATATCATAGCAATACATAATTAATCATGATCAATTTGAATGTAAACATAGTCATCATTGATTCAAAACCTTATTATGAGCCTAAATGCTTGGTCCAAAAAAATTAAGTAGCCATTACTTATGATGCATTGTTGAAGTTGATCTATAGGATAAAATGAAACTATACACACACAAACTAAACCTAAAAAACCATTCCACAAATATGCTCAAAATTGAACCCTAAATTGTATTCCAAATATGCCGAGTGATCTGGGAGAAGTCTAAAAGGAAAGTGAAAACATGGTGAATAAAAAAATGATTGATTGCTACCAAACTTTTGTTTGTGCAATTCTTTCTTTCCAACGACCTACAAAATGTGTTCATTCTGTGTATCCTTTCGAACTTGACTGCATGTATTGCCCCTGCCTCTAGCCCATGTTGATGCTTTAAACCTAATTTATAGTGCTTTAACTGTAATTTATAAATTATATATTATAATAAACATTTTATATATTAAATGAGATTAACCATAAAATAATTGAAAATTATAGAATATTATATTAAATATATTATTTTGTGTCTCATGCTTTAACTCTAACCAATAAATATAAATCATATTAAAAAATGTACCTATATATTGAATTATATTAACCTTAGGTAGAAATTATAAATAATATATTATGAAATATATTACTATAGTTATTATTAATCAAACTTATAGTACTTTAACCCTAACATAAATTATTTTATTATAATAAATGTTATGTATGTAGATGGGTACTTATGAAATTATAAAAATATTATATTAATAATATTATAATTTTAGCCCTCTTAGAAAGATGATAATGATAGAAAAATAGAGAGAAAGTACAATCAACACAAAACCACTGCTACATGATATTATTTTTTTATTGATCACGACAGTTCTACACATATATAGGACATAAAACTATGACTTCCACACTTATATATCATGACTACAACTCATACATAGGAAACACAACTTCTAGATTGATGCTTGGGAACTCAGAATGACAACTCACAAAAGCACATGGAAGCATTACTTCCAACACCTTCCCTCAATGCTTCCATGGAAAACATTGAAAACACATATTACAACAACAAGGATAATCTATGTTTCACTGGTCTTCATCAACACTCACATCCACTTTGAAATCTCGTAAACACCGCTCCTTCACCACCACATTTTCGAGCTGTCACTTGAACTCCACTTAAAATGTAACCGCCCCTGACCATCGTTGATGAAATTTGCAAGATCAACAATATTGACACCTCGGCTCGTCGGGGCTTCTGCGATAAGAGCCGTCAAGTAATGAACCATTCTATGGACCAACCACCATCTGTTGAATATTTTGCTTTCGGTTATCTGTCAATTACTAGGATAGAGGTTTGGATACTGAATGTGTTCAAAAATTGATCAAACAACTTGACCTTACATAAGAATTGATGTTTCAGACACCAAGGCTTCTAGTTTAATAACCACCAACCCTTTTTACAACCAATAAAAACGCATAAGAATTGATGTTTAAGACATTGCGGCTTCCATTTTAAGAACCACCAACCCTTTTTATAACCATAATTGAAAGAAATAGACAACTACTTCAACTCACACAACACAATAAATTTGAATATTAGTGTTTGCCATCAGATCTGCGACTTTTGGATCTCGATCTCTGAAATCATGCATGAATCAACCAACAATAAAATCACCTCCATTGATATATTGATGGAACTCCAATCAACCCCTTACAAAACCATGAAACAATTCAGATCTACATAGTTAACATATATAGCCACAAGAAAATCTCACACTTGCAAAAAACAAAATTCAAAACAAAAAATGACTCACACACACCTATATTAATACCTATACAGAAACAATAATGCTCAAGGCCCCCTCACATCTTGACCCTCCCTTGAGGGAGTCAAGTGAGTGCTTGCTCTCATACCCAGATAGAAAAGTAGAGAGAGAACAATTACACAGAACACAAAACCATGCTGTGATAACCTTATTGATGACAACAATTACACATATATAAGACACAATTTTCCGACTTCCACACTTCTAGATCATGACTACAACTCATACATAGGAAACAACAACTTCTAGATTGACGCTTGGGAACTCTCAATGACAACTCATGATAACACATGGAAGAATTACTTCCAATAGATAAAAAACGTTGACATACATACTTTTTAAAATTACACCTACACATCTTCCCCATACCGTGGGTGCAATATACTCTTTATCACATTATTCTTCTTTTTTCACCATGTTTTTTACTCTTTTTTTAAACTTCTTCTAGATTAATCACATTAGCGATTGAAATTGTATAGATTCCGGTGAAAAACACTATTTAGTCTATAAGTTAAACTATGCCAATTATATTAACGAGAATAAAATATTCACATATGAAATATTCAAATATTGTACTTTATAATTAAAAAATGATAAATTAAAAATAACATTCCAATGGACTTAATATTAGATGACTTCAAATCTCTTAAAATGAGAATTTTTCATAAATTTTACACTAAAAAAGATTTTCTCTAGAAATTTGATCCCTCATAGATTCTAACCACTATCATCCTATTTGATGGAAAGTTACACCCGATACTTTTGAGGTGTATTAAAAGTGATACCCACAAATATTCCCAACTCAGCTTGTTGGCTCTAGCTTCTTCTGTCATATTTGGTTACATGGAAATAACCTAATGAACCAAAAAATTTAAAATGCGACACATCTTGTCTCTTACTTGAAAATTATTCCTCTGGTGTACTCATCCCAAGTATCCGATGAGGATTTTTGTTCTGCAAAAATATTATTGTGTTGCATGCTTCAACCCACAGATGCAACAGTAGGCCTTGATCATGCAACATCGCTTGTGCTTCTCCCACAATATTTTTGTTATTCCTTTTTGCAACCCCATTTTGTTGTGGGTTATGAGGTGCTATCAATTCCCATCGAATTAATTATAAAGCAAATAAGTTCTTGAATTAGTTCGAGACATATTCTCCACCATTGTCGCTTTTGAGAGCCTTTACCTTCTTCCCTATATCTTTCTTGATAAGTGCTATGAACTCACAAAACTTTGAGAACATATGATATTTCTTCTGCATGAAGAAAATCCAATAATTGCGTGAAAAATAATCTACAAAAATCACATAATACATGTGTTTTGTTGTGGACGCTGTTGAGAATGGTCCACACACATTTGAGTGAACTCTCTAAAGGATCGCCTTTGCTCAGTTTTCCTTATCATGAAAGGTGGCTTTGGTGTACTTACCCAATGTACACCCTTTGCATGTATCTCGTTGCTCAAGTGCACCCTTGGGAAGTCCTGTAGAAATCTGATGCATGATCTTCAAAGCACCATGGTGTAGATGACCCAACCTTCTGTGTCACAACTCACTGGTGTCTCGGCTCTCCATTTTCTTTGCTTTCATGCTCAAGGCAGCATAGTCTTCTACAACCAATTTGTAGAGGTTCTTTACTCGAACCCCAATCTTCTTCACCTATCTCGTGGCTTTGTGACGAAGGAACGCCTATCCTTTGCTAAATATCACATCATAGCCATGGTCTTCCAACATAGCAAGATAAACTAAATTCTTCTTTAAACTAGGAACATACATGACATCTTTTAATGTGAGAGGAGTACCTGACTCCCCCTGAAAGGTAACTGTACCTATGTCGGTAGTGCTATACCTCTCGTCATCTCCCATCTTGATGTGCATATGGAGATCCTTCTCCTCCAAGTTACTGAATAATTCTTTATTTCCGGTCATATGGAATGAAGCTCCACTATCTAATTACCACACATAACCCATCATCGATGACACCATGCATGCAATGAGGCTGAAATCCAACTCAAACTGTGAAGAAAGTGCTTCACCTGCCGCTCCTCCTAAGAGTTTCTTGCCAATTTTATTGTGTGGACACTTTGTAGCATAGTGTCCAAGCTCATGATTGTGAAAACATTTTACCTTTGAAAAGTCTCGCTTCTTTCCTTCACGACCAGAATCTGATTTGGAATGGGACGCCTTCCCTTTCCCTTTCTTCGCTTTTCTAGCTAAGGCACAATTATCATCATCATCAATATTTGATGAGGATCCATCTCTGATGTTCCACCGAATCTCTTATTGTACCAAGTCATACCACAATCATTCCCACTTTGGTAGCTTCTCCCTCCCATCCACTGAATCGTGGTTGTTGTGCCAACTCTAGGGAAGGCCTAGAAGTACTAGGATCACCAAATCATCATGGGAAACTGTCACACCAACACTTCCAAGCTCATCTTGACATTGAGTGAACTTCGTCCAGTATTTTGGTATCGTGTCGCCCTTCTCCATCTTGATCTTTCTGAGCTTTTCCTTCAGCGTCAACTTCCTGTGGTCATTGTTATTCTGAAACATATCTGTTAAGGCCTTCCACATCGCATATAGAGTTGTCTTTCCATGGAGGTTCGAAACAATATGATCTCGGACTCCTTCTAAATAATCCTTCTCACCTTTGCCACATTCTTCTTCCATGCATCAAGATTTTAGGCATCTATGTTGTGGGCTTGGTAATATAATTGTCTATGAATTCCTTCAATCCGTTGTCCTCTGACAGTGCCTCCATCCTATCCTTCCAAGCTATGTAATTCAAATTACCCTCAAGGGAATATTCGAGTCTCAATCCAAAGAAAGACATCCTGATCTGCTGTTGGTCCCAAAGAATAAATATGAAAATTCGATTCACCTGTTCAAAAAAAACTCGTATTCTTCTCCTCTATAGTGATTCCTTCTCTGATACCATGTAGAAAATCTACATAGATTCAACTGATCTTGCAATATACTAGAACAAATTACTTGAATCTATTCTACAAATTGCGAAAACCAATTACGATCGCACAATCACATGAACAAGAAAGAGAAATATTTTCAATCGCATAACACAAAGATGTATTTGGGGAAAGCCTCAACTAAAACCCCCACGATCTATATATTGCATTAAGTCAAGAATATGAAACAATGCAATGCTTATCTCAGGCTTGAGAGTTCTCTTCACTATCTCTAACTGTCTCACTTTGATTTGAGCAGGTTTGGTCCAATACTTAACCAATTCTTTGCCCCTGTATGACCAGCCTTGCTCACGCATTCCTGAGGGAATTGAGCCCCTATTAATTAGGAAATTCCTTTTAATTGATTACGCAATTCATCCAAGGCATCCTGATGACCTCATGCATGACCTGTACAATTTCTTAATTATACAACTAATAGTATACATCCCTTTAACTCCAATCTCAACTGGGACTTCCTTAAAACTAACATGCAACAACTATTTATATTGAATTATCAGTTATCTGGTTGATCACTGCATGTGAATTAAATAAGATTTAATTCACTTTACCTCTCACTAGCTCTTCCATCTGTTAGAACTAGTTAAAACTAGTTAAACTGATTTTAACTCAAATAATTAAGTTAAACAATTACAACTCAAAATAAACTGCAATTGGACCCTATAAAACTTAGAGTGAACTCTACATGCCTCTAGTTTGACCCCCAACTTGAATTTACTAGGTTAACTAAGTCTTCCCAACTCAGTTAACTCGTACAAGTTGTCACGTGATGTGGAATTGCAATTTCCTTTTAATTTAATTAAGGGAAAATTAAATTAGAAGCCCTTCTTGTTTCCAATTTCAACAAGGGAGAAACCACCATCACTAGCCTAGGTACTAGCCATCCATTCCCAAAAAACATAGTTTTCACATAACATCATAAACTTAAAACAATAAATACGAAAAAAAGTGCATTGGACTAGAAATGAGAACCATGCACAAACCCCATAAACACATGGTTGTGACCAAACTATGTCACCGTCATCTATAGACCTGAAAACCATCAAGGGGCCTTTCCAAGGAAAAACCAAAAGCTTCAGGAGAGACTCAGAATTTTCCACCCACCACCTATGCTCACTATTCATTGTTTGAGGATGAGATATTGGCTGGAACCCTAACATTGGAGCTAGGGGGATCCATCAGGTCCCCACCATCTGAATCACATGCTATGTAACTATCCACATGCACTAGTTGAGTGTTGATTTTGTCCACACAGAACCTCAAGTTTCTAAGCATTCTCTTCACATCCTCCAAAGAGGAGAAAATATTATATTTTCCCACTTGGATATCCCTCAACACCAATCCCAACACCGTCTTCATTTTCCAATTCTTATGCCTTCCCCTAGTATGCCCAAGGTCTGACACCCAAACTAACATATCCTCCAACAATTCTGAGTCCAAAAGAGACTACATCTCCTCTCCAACTTTTATCTCGAGCTCCTAGATTTCCTGACAAGTTTCAGGTGGAATTGCATTGAAATAAGTCACCATAGAATCATGGGAAAAGATATTTGCCCCACGTTGCCTTGACTGGGTTCTACCACCTCCTCCCCTCATGCTCCTCTCCCTTTGCCTTGTCAGCATCGTTGTGTCACAGGAGGTCGCCTCCAAATCTCTATAGGGGCTTCCTCTACCTACAAAATGACACAAAGAATAACTCGATCCCACCTTAGAAAAACCAGGATACCAACAAACTATCTCGTCGCAAAAGCACCAAATATATGACTTAAATTAAGACAAGGACCCACAAGGGAGGGTGGAGGACAACACTTCCTCAACCTAAGACTCTTTCCCTTTGACCATTGAGCATAAAAGGGGCCACCGAAGGACCAAGAGACTTTTGCACCCAAGAAACAACAGATAATACTCCAGACCCAACCCACTGCAATTACCTTGCCACATGACTAAACCCACCCAGACCAACCCTCGCAGAGAATTCTAATTGCCCAAGCCAAGGAAAAGAGGCTAGCCCAAAACCCAATGTCGAGCCACCCCCTTAATCTTGACAATTTCCTCAGACCATAAGAAACAAACACCACCCAAAGACTAAGACTCTAGACCTAGAAAACTAAGAGTACTCAAGCTACTAAGCAAGGAACCCAAATATAACCAAGACAAAACCAAAATAGGTATAGAGAGCTTACGAATTGAAGACACCAACAAGACTTTCAAATTGATGACCTTTGTCTTCCAACAAGACCACACTAAGCAGATGACCCGCTCAACCAACCTCTAGATGAGAGAAACTCCATGGATTCTTTCCTTCCTAGTCCAAATCGTCGCTGCCCATTGCAGCAGAGTCTCGGCACTGGCAAAATTTGCATCCAAATTGCTACTAAGCATTAGGGACCTCACCTTGACCCATTCCCTTCTATCACAAATGATTTCTCCTACCATCCACACCATTACATAAGACCTACACCAACTCGAGGATTGCATGTTGATGTATGCGGGACGCCAACTGTGTCTTTCCATCTTAAATGCGTAATAACTAGATCAAGGGTGGTGGGCACAATGCCCTAGACCCTGTCCCAATCATCATAACACCCCCATTTGGGGAGCGAAGAAAGATTAAGGTTAAACAATTTTATATTTTTAAATGTTTTTCTAATTGACTCGATTATGCTAGATGCAATGTAACGTGCAAAAAAATTATAAATGAAAAAATATAAAATTCAAGAGCGATACTTTTTTTTTTTTAATAATTTTTAATGTAAATAAGATTTTATAATATATGTGTGTGTGTGTGTGTGTGTGATATATTTTTAATATTTTTTAATATATATATATATATATATATATATATATATATATATATATCCATTAAAATTTAAAATTTAAACTTTTTACCGCATTATTTTACTTCTACTTCATTATTATATTAATTTATGAAAAAAAATCATGTAGATTTATAACATATTTTATTAAAATAAAATATATGAATAGGAATAAAATATTTACATTTGAAATGTTCACATATTTTAATTATAATTAAAAAATGATAAATTTAAAAGAAAGATGGCATGAACTTGTACTAGAGAACTTTTTCTTTAATTTTATATTCATGAGAGAGATAAATAAAATATATATAATATATAAATGTTACAATATATAGATATCATAAACTAACCTAGATCCATCTCAATTTTGGATCTATCAAGCCCCAAGAGGGATCAAATATCTTAAAATGTTAATATTTCTTCATGTTTTACACTAAAACAAGAGGTTTGCACTTGAAGGGATTTGACCCCTTTTGGTTCTTGGTAGATTCATAGTTAAAATGACTATTAATATCCTTGAAACTCTCTGAAAACATTAATAACCTAAACATAATAATATTATAAACGCTTATTTACATTAAGATTTTTATTTTTTATTTATTTTATTTTATTTTATTTTATTTATTTATTTATTTCTCTCTCTCTTAATTTTATATTTGAATTCGTATTTTTTTTGTAGTTTACAGTCTGGAACCAAGTCAATTATAAAAGCATATAAAGAGATAAAAATGTTTAACCTTAATTTTTTTCATGTTTTTTGTAACTTTCTTCATATATCATAGCAATACATAATTAATCATGATCAATTTGAATGTAAACATAGTCATCATTGATTCAAAACCTTATTATGAGCCTAAATGCTTGGTCCAAAAAAATTAAGTAGCCATTACTTATGATGCATTGTTGAAGTTGATCTATAGGATAAAATGAAACTATACACACACAAACTAAACCTAAAAAACCATTCCACAAATATGCTCAAAATTGAACCCTAAATTGTATTCCAAATATGCCGAGTGATCTGGGAGAAGTCTAAAAGGAAAGTGAAAACATTGTGAATAAAAAAATGATTGATTGCTACCAAACGTTTGTCTATGCAATTCTTTCTTTCCAACGACCTACAAAATGTGTTCATTCTGTGTATCCTTTCGAAATTGACTGCATGTATTGCCTCTGCCTCTAGCCCATGTTGATGCTTTAAACCTAATTTATAGTGCTTTAACTGTAATTTATAAATTATATATTATAATAAACATTTTATATATTAAATGAGATTAACCATAAAATAATTGGAAATTATAAAATATTATATTAAGAAATATATTATTTTGTGTTTCATGCTTTAACTCTAACCAATAAATATAAATCATATTTAAAAATATTATATATATTGAATTATATTAACCTTAGGTAGAAATTATAAAATAATATATTATGAAATATATTACTATAGTTATTATTAATCAAACTTATAGTACTTTAACCCTAACATAAATTATTTTATTACAATAAATGTTATGTATGTGAGTAAGACACTTGTAAATTATAAAAATATTATATTAAGAATATTATAATTTTAGCCGTCTTAGAAAGATGACAATGATAGAAAAATAGAGAGAGAAAGTACAGACAACACAAAACCACACTGTGATATTTTTATTGATCACAACAATTACACATATATAGGACATAAATCTCTGAGTTCCACACTTCTTGATCATGACTACAACTCATACATAGGAAACAACAACTTCTAGATTGATGCTTGCGAACTCTCAATGACAACTTTACTTCCAATACCCTCCCTTAATGCTTCCATGGAAAACATTGAAAACACATATTACAACAACAAGGATAATCTATGTTTCACTGGTCTTCATCAACACTCACATCCACTTTGAAATCTCGTAAACACCGATCTTTCACCACCACATTTTCGAGCTGTCACTTGAACTCCACTTAAAATGTAACCGCCCCTGACCATCGTTGATGAACTTTGCAAGATCAACAATATTGACACCTCGGCTCGTCGGGGCTTCTGCGATAAGAGCCGTTAAGTAATGAACCATTCTATGGACCAACCACCATCTGTTGAATATTTTGCTTTCGGTTATCTGTCAATTACTAGGATAGAGGTTTGGATACTGAATGTGTTCAAAAATTGATCAAACAACTTGACCTTACATAAGAATTGATGTTTCAGACACCAAGGCTTCTAGTTTAATAACCACCAACCCTTTTTACAACCAATAAAAACGCATAAGAATTGATGTTTAAGACATTGCGGCTTCCATTTTAAGAACCACCAACCCTTTTTATAACCAAAATTGAAAGAAATAGACAACTACTTCGACTCACACGACACAATAAATCTGAATATTAGTGTTTGCCATCAGATCTGCGACTTTTGGATCTCGATCTCTGAAATCATGCATGAATCAACCAACAATAAAATCACCTCCATTGATATATTGATGGAACCCCAATCAACCCCTTACAAAACCATGAAACAATTCAGATCTACATAGCTAACATATATAGCCACAAGAAAATCTCACACTTGCAAAAAACAAAATTCAAAACAAAAAATGACTCACACACACCTATATTAATACCTATACAGAAACAATAACGCTCAAGGCCCCCTCACATCTTGACCCTCCCTTGAGGGAGTCAAGTGAGTGCTTGCTCTCATAGCCGGATAGAAAAATAGAGAGAGAACAATTACACACAACACAAAACCATGCTGTGATAACCTTATTGATGACAACAATTACACATATATAAGACACAATTTTCCGACTTCCACACTTCTAGATCATGACTACAAGTCATACATAGGAAACAACAACTTCTAGATTGACGCTTGGGAACTCTCAATGACAACTCATGATAACACATGGAAGAATTACTTCCGATAGATAAAAAAACGTTGACATACATACTTTTTAAAATTACACCTACACATCTTCCCCATACTGTGGGTGCAATATACTCTTTATCACATTATTCTTCTTTTTTCACGATATTTTTTACTCTTTTTTAAAACTTCTTCTAGATTAATCACATTATTGATTGAAATTGTATAGATTCATGTGAAAAAGACTATTTAGTCTATAAGTTAAACTACGCCAATTATATTAAGGAGAATAAAATATTCACATATGAAATATTCAAATATTGTACTTTATAATTAAAAAATGATAAATTAAAAATAACATTCCAATGGACTTAATATTAGATGACTTCAAATCTCTTAAAATGAGAATTTTTCATAAATTTTACACTAAAAAAAGATTTACACCTCTAGAAATTTGATCCCTCATAATACTTGATAAATCTAAATTAATTTTTATAACATTAAAAAAATTATATATATATATATATATATATATATATATATATATATATATTCTAAACACCACTACATTAAATCACAATATAATAATAATAATAATTATTAATTAATTTATTTTATTGATCAAAATTATGATAATCTTTTAATTCAAATCTCAATATTTTTTAAACATAAAAATAAAATTGTTAAAAATATCCAAACATTTCCTTTCCTTTTTTAAAACCTTGAAAACCAAAGCTTTTAAAACCTTAAAAACCAAATCTGATTTCAAAGTACCTTAACCACTGCAATCATTGTCAATATTCTATATATAGTTATTGCATCACATGTTAAAAATTTGTTTTCCAAAACTTTAAAAAACCATTCCACTTAAAAAAGCTATCTTTAAAGTGTACCATAACCACATTCTCATAAAAAAATCATCAATCATACAATCACATATCATCAGAATAATAATAATAAAAAATTAATATATACATATTACGTTTTTTAAATACCTCCATCAACACATAAATCATAGTATATTTAGAACTTAATATATCCAATAGCTTAATTCCAAAAATAACTTAATTCCAAAATAGCTGTACTTTGACCAATTGATCACCTATTTGTTTTTCTTGGTGAACAAAATGATAAATAATTTGTAATCAACGGCTGCGGATATTCTAACCTCGAATCGTAAAGGGACAAATTCCCTAGAATGTACAGTGCAGTGAACTTCCCCTTCAAAGTTAGAAGAGGCAAACAGAGCGAATCGCACCTACCTTGGAGTTTTGTGGGCTGGTAGCCGGACCTCTCCCATTCTACTGGACTTTTGAAGAGAAACGAGAAACCTACTGACAGGGACCATTTTATTTCATTGAATCCCATTTCTACCAGCATACCCACTACCATCATGTGATTACATCTGTTAGCCCTTCATGCTTAGACGATCCTGTCAACTACCCAACATCTTTAATAATGTTGATGATTCTCTACACATACATTTTCTGAAGCTCAGGGATCACTTCTTCTCCGCCTCCATCCCCAAAAATTACGATGGCGGAACCCCTGACGTCTGCTCTGTCAGAAGATGGGACCGAAATCCTGCTTTCGAATGCTGAGAAGGCCGAGCCAAGCGAGGAGAATGCGTGGCGTTTGAGTTTCAATAGGATTTCCAGGTTTGAAAGGGAGGAAAGACCTCAACAACGCGGCCTTCATGATTGCTTCAGTGTGCTCGGTCTGTTCTTTTAATCTCAAAACATCTGTCATTGAATCCGTGATTGGTCAAATTTACCCAGGGCTAGATGACTTCATGATTTTTTGGAGTTATGCGGTTTTTTAAGAATTTGTCACAGAATAGAATCATGCACAAAAGTAATAGTCTGATACATATCGACCCATGTCATTTTTTCTGCACATTGGTTAGCCAATACTATATGCAGGGCCAGACCACTTCATGATTTTTTGGAGTTATGCGTTTTGTTAAGAATTTGTTACAGAATAGAATCATGCATACAAGTACTAGTCTGATACATATCGACCCATGTCATTTTTTCTGTACATTGGTTAGTCAATATTATATAAATAATCGATATGCATATACAGGTTTATCTATATGGGGTTAGTAACGTAGATATGTGTGAGGGGATTTTTTTGAAAATTTTGCAGACTATAATGAAGCTTTGCTACTACTAAAATGGGTATGAAGTGATTGTTGTAAATTAAGAAGCTATTTGTGCTGAGCTAGAAAACATTTGCGTGGGTTGCAGTAGCCGTTTTAGTGATAAACTAGCACATGTCCATTTAATCCTGGGTCTGATATTTTCTTTGAGGATGCATATCTCGACTCTACACAAATAAATGTGCAGCGTTACTACTTCTGATTCGCTGTCCAAAGCAGGGCGGCAGCGTTACTACTGCTGATTCTCTGTCTAAAGCAGGGCTTCTTGTGGGACAAGTCGTTTTGGCCAAGTCTCATGATGACATTGCTTCTGAATTTAGGTAAAATATTTAGATGACAGAGACCTTAGGTTGTGGTGAGATTGGTATCTGGCAATATTTTTTGACTCTGGATTCCCGTAAATTGTAATATGTCTTTATTGACTGTAATACAACTTTTTACCTGTTTATCGGAAGATCTGAGAATTTTTTTGTCTTTTAGAAAAGAAATCCGTATCCTTGAGTGAGGTTTCTGGAACCGGGGTAGCCCACAGATATATTCACATAAGAGTTTACAAAGCTCTAAGCCATTTTTATTTTTTAGGAAAGAAATCAGCCTTTGTCTCAGTTTGAGGTCTGGGATAGAGTAAGGTTGTTGGTATTGGGTTAGCTAGAAGTCTGGGTGGTTAGAGTGAGGTTGTTGGTACCGGGTTAGCTAGAATAAGGTTGTTGGTACTGGGCTAGCTATTACAGCAATATTTATCAAAGCATTATAGTCATCATGCCATTAGTCGAGATTTGAACTTAAATGAAAAAAATAACAGCAATTTTACCCAAACTAAAATCATCCCAATTAACAAAATCAAATAACTATTACTATAAAAAATACATTCCACCCAACCACCCAAAATAATCTCAATTAACAAAATCAAATAATTACTATAAAAAATACATTCCGCTCAACCACCCAAAATTTTTTCAATTAACAAAATCAAATACCTAATCTTTTTCTATTTTGTTTACTGTGACCGGAGCACTTGAAGAAAGTGTTCTATTCTCTGCTGGAATAAAAAATGCTAAAAGGGGCAGCTTATAAAATATTGAAAATTGAAAAAGGGGCAGCTTATAAAATATAGAAAATTGAATATTTGGAGTTTATACAAATGATCAGCATAGTCACCATGATTCAAAATCTTTTAGCTCTATATATTAATAATTATGGAATTTGAGAGTGTAAGTATTTGTGATCTATATTATATTAAAATAAATTTTTTGAGAAATCATATAAGAAATTTTAGAACCTGGAAAATTTATTTTAATTTTGAAATTGTTTAATAATACGAACTTTACACTATGCATATGTAATAAATGTTTATAGGGTTATTTCGTTAGAATCTAAGAATTAATAATAACTGTTTATTAATTCCACGCGTTGTACTTGTTATTAATCAAGCACTAGACAATCTATTGCATATTGAACAATGATTGATAAAATAAGCCACTTGTGTTTGAATGCAACCCTGTCTAGTGAATTACTCCATGGACTGTAATGGGGTTGAAGACTTGAAGTTGCAAATTCGGTTGGACTTGGGGAATGACTGAGAAAACTGAAGAACAAGAATATAGCTTGGAATTTGGAAAAGTTTCTTGGGAAAACTCCAAAAAGAAAAGAAAAGAGCTTAGAAGAGAATTTTCATTCCTCTTACAAATCCTCTTTATATATATCAAAATAAAACTTAAAAGTCTTGTAACTGCCAGGAACCCTGACTATCTACTGTATTTTAAATGATAATAGATATTGAAGCATAAGGTCCTTTGATAAGTTCCAGAATTGAAGCTGTATTTGATTTGTCATGAGCAGTTTGGAAGGTGGCTATCATGATTTTGGTCCTCGTTGAAGCATTGCATTGCATACAGAGCATACTTTGCCAACTTAGTGTTCAGCTTGTGGTCCGGATAGCAATGAACTGGAAAATATAAGAAATTTCTTCCCGCAATTTCTCCGGTGTTCATTATTGTACCTTTGGTAGATCCAACCCTTTTCATAATGCACTATTTGGGACCTGGGTGTTATTTTATTTAGTATAGAAATAGTTTTTTATTGAAAAAATATCCGTTAAGCTGTTGGGTTCTTCTGTCGCGGACAGTTAATTAGAAAATGAACTTTCTTCTGTATAGGCTACGCTCTTTCTTTATGCTTGTCAATGCTATCGGAGCACTATAGGGGATATTGCTTAAGAAGTTAAGATGACTGGGTCTAACTGGGGTGCTTTAATTCTCATGCAAACTGCAAATGATCATTTCAGAGTAATTTGAATGAAGCTGACAATTTTCAAGCATCCCATGCTCTCATCTTTGGTAGTTGCTTGACTATAAATTATGATTGCTCTCATCTTTGGTAGTTGCTTGACTATAAATTATGATTTATGTGAACAGCTTTCTGAAGGAAGAAAGTTGGCTATCCTGGTAAACCATGTTATTTTTCCCTTGATACTGTTTTCTATGGCTATAACTTGTTAAAAGTGATCTGCAGAGATTTCTTGTGTATTTGGTTATGGGACACATGCTAGCATACATTTTTGCTTTTGCAGTATGTGTCCCAATTAGTTTCTTAGTTGTTTCTTTGTGGATATGCAGGTCCTAGTAGTGGTGATGGAGTGGCTGAATATTATCAACAGCAGGAAGAGATGCTTGAGGGATTCACAGAAATGGATACAGTTGCTGAGCGCGGTTATCTTCCAGGCTTATCCAAGGTTTGGTTGTTATATCTACTGTTATGCGCATTCTCGTAAACAAATTAGTGCACTTTGCAACAGTGAGCCTTCCTTCTCCAATGGAGTGTTTATAGATTGAAAGGAAATGTGTTTGCGCGAATTCTTGCAGGAAGAGCGTGACAAAGTTGCACGAAGTGAGACGATTGCAATTCGGTTGTCTAACATAGCAAACATTGTCCTTTTCACCGCGAAAGTATATGCATCAATAAAAAGTGGCTCATTAGCCATAATTGCTTCAACTCTAGACTCGCTTCTGGATCTTTTGTCAGGCTTTATTCTTTGGTTCACCGCATTTAAGATGCAGTCACCAAATCCTTACCTTTATCCCATTGGGAAGAAACGCATGCAGCCGTTGGTGAGTTCCCTCTGTTATCACACTTGAGTCCTGACATTTTTTTACCTCTTTTCTTCAGCATCTATTCTCCATTTCACCTCTACTGTAATTGCAGTGATTGTTTAAATCTTTTCTTTCTTGCAAAATGTTTTGTTGCTTTATGGCTGCTTCCAATGCCCTTCATTCTTAACATATTTATAGCCTCACTATTGCAGGATGCTAATTGAAATTTGAGCTGGAGAAGAACATAATTGTGATTAGAAATTCTATTGCATATTTATGTGGATGCCTGTCTCTTGAAATTTTAAGTTAAATAAATTTTCTAACTAATGTTCACATCGACCTTAAGTTTAATAGAAATGTAATTATCTTGAAATATGATAATGCAACAATTTGCATGGTAAGTCTGAAAAATATTGAGACTTTAAAAATAGTGTGCTGTGGAGAAGTCCTATACCGCCTGCCTTGAGGTGTTGCTTCCCTCCCTCTCCCACTTCATGTCACTGGACACAGCCACAGACAAGCATGGGACTTTCCTGGGGCCTTAGGGGAGGCGGCCCTTGATTCCTACCCCCTTTCCATCCGACAACAAATCCATACGCTCACCCCTAGCTCCTGCCCCATCTGGTGGTTTGATGAGGAATGCAAAACTATCCACAAGGACCTCTTCATCACCTTTACACATGACCCCCAATCTTTCCCTCGCCTCTACAATAACTACCATTGCCTTCCTCGTAAGAAGTGAGGGTTCACTCTCATGGAAGAGATGTGAACTTTGCGCGGCCCTTTGCCACTCCCCCAAAACCCACTGGTGTACTCTTTTCCCTAAACACCACTCCTTTCCCCTAGATATAGGCCCCCAGTCCATCTTCTCTGATATGACCTTCCTCAATGACATTCCCGAACAACTCTCCACCTGTATCCCACCCCACTTCATACTATCACTTCTCTGAAAGAGATACTAGGGGAGCAGTCAGGGTAATTGGGGAGCATGGCATCTGGTCTCTTGATTTGCACATTGCTGATTAATTTATTTCAACTGAAAATGGAAATTTGTATTATATAGATCTGTATCTATGCTAAACAATGGAATTAAATATTACTGCTGTCCAATATCTCTGCAATATCTTCAAGCTGCTTGTCCTGGAAAACCATTGTCCCGGTGACTCCCTACATCACAGAACGCTTTCTAATGTGGTTATATGCTTCACAATGAAGCAAGAAGTGCTGCTCTGCTTTTACAAAGACTGCATGTTTGATAGGTTCTGCAATCCCATTCTTCGTTAGGCTCCTTCTATCTCCCTGTCATGTATCTTAGCCCGTGTGAGTATGTCCTTAGTTGGGCTCACGCGTGTTTCTCTTTTCAAGGCATATTTGGTTCCGGACATTCCTAATATTGTATATATTGATTTCAACGCTGGGTTGAACTGGCCAATGTGGTACTGCTGTTTTTTTCTACATTTTTTTTCCCTTCAGTTACAAGTCTGTAGGTGATTTTTAAACGCCTTTTTATATGGTGGGCTGTGTTCTTCCATGTTCCAACTTTCTTCTCTTTTCAAGGCATATTTGGTTCCGGACATTCCCATATATTGATTTCAATGTTGGGTTGAACTGGCCAATGTGGTACCGCTGTTTTTTTTCTACATTTTTTTTGCTTCAGTAACAAGTCTGTAGGTGATTTTTGAACTCCTTTTTATCTGGTGGGCTGTGTTCTTCCATGTTCCAACTTTCTAGCCATTTTGGGCACTGAAAGTCCCACATGCTTTTTCTTAGTCGTAAGACTTTTCTGATTATTTTGGGTGGTTTTTGGCTATCCATTTCAGCCACCCTTTGTGTATACAAAATTAGCCTCCTTATTGCTTTCAATTCAAGTGAATACAAACCTGTTTCTGCCAACATGATTTCGTAGGGAGTAGTTGCTCTTACTTGGAAAAAGGTTGACGCAATGTGTTTCTGCATCCTCTCTATATTGTGTCACCTGTTTTTAGAGAAGCTTAGAGCTCAAATGCCACATCCATATAACAGCACTGATGTCACAAGTGTCTGGATAGAGAGTTGATTATTTCCTGATTCCATATTTCTGCCAATGTGCACCTATTTTATAGAAGGAAAGTTTCCTTCCATCTCCTTGGAGCCTCTTTCTCATACCTGATTTCCAATTCATCTTTTTATTGAACTCTAATGCCAAGTATTTGTAGTTCTGTATTATCTCCAGATGCTTTATTTTGCACCAAGAGAAGCAAGGTGCATTCTACAGCCCAGTATTGAAGAAGAGATTGTAATATCTGTCTTATTTGTGTCTCCCACCCAACATATGTTGGCTGCATATTAGATTCCTCTTCCAATGGTTTATATACATATATATATATAATCATGTCAACCATTGGAAGAGGAATCTAAAGCAATTCTTGATAAATATACCAAGCGTCTCTCTCTCTATATATATACATCAGTGAAGATCCATCTTAACTAAGGATTTTTCAAGCATCTAGATATGTGTGTCTCATTTTTTTGGATCCCTCTTAGTGTGTCCTAGATCTGAAGTTAAGATAGATCTACACTGGTTTAACCTGATTTGAGCCCGTTTTGTCTTCTTTTCGAGGGACAACATAACCACTTTGGTTTTAACCATTTTATCTATATTGACTTCCATACCCACTTCCCTGCAAGATATTTCTAATGCCAAAAGATGCTCCTGTAAGCTGTGAAAAGCATAAGAAGGGCCACCCTTCACAGAACTGAGGAAGATCAGTGTAGAGTTTCCTGTGATTGTTGAAGAGGCCTGTAAGAGTCAAATCGAGGGTCATCTAGGAACATATTTAACATGGGTAAAATATATGAGATAGACAAACGGGTTTCCCATTTATTTATGGTTGTCGCATGTCACATAACATGACTCTATCTTTCTATTTGAAAGACATGGTGTGAGCAATTAATGAAGCACCATTGCGCTAAGAAAGGCCCTCTTATGCCATGTTAATGGAAAAGGAGAGGGATGTTTTGAAGAAAGTATTGGCACTTGTTTGTTATAATCAGGCCACTTGTATGATAAAAAAAGGGGCATTCATTGCTTCTGTGACAAAAATACACTTTGTTTGGGACAGTTTATGAGGCATGGATACATGTTTGGAAGGATCAAATGTGTTATTGTAGATTGTGACCTGTTTATTATGACACTTGTGACCTGTGTCACAGCAAAATCTAGCAATCCTGATCCACACTTTGATTTTTAATAGGAAAAAATTGAATATGATAGTGCAGGTTTTGGGACCTTTGCATAGCCTTATGTTGTGTATGTATTGGCTGAAAATGAGGCGGTAAAATTAGAAACTTTGCAGCCTTGTTTTCCCATGCCTTCAGATTTATTTCAGCTATTGAATTGTGTTTATGACAGTGATAATGTAGATTTTTTTTAATCTATCTCTGCCTTATATCATAATTTTAAATTTTTTTATAAATTGGATGATGAAAGTGCTTGAGTTTTCTAGCCATCTATTTCTTTGGATTTGTATGAAGTGATATATGATTTTTCAGCTGGGAAGTGTGTTTTTGGTGTTGGAAATTGTTTCAACTACATTTGTACATCATATGCTTGGAGATTTATGAAGGATTGGAGGTATAGCATCATGTTTATGTGACACTTTATGTTTACATATTTTCACATGTTGTTTATTGTTGTAGAAAACATGCAATTAAGCATGTTTCATTTGGATAATCTAATGTGAGGAGATAATCCTTCATATTTTTATTGTTGTCAAGTTAATCTTTCTTCTAACAAACCTAGTTTCTGCTAGTATGATATGGCATCACCTTCATAGCACTATTTAGAATGATACCCCTAGCTTTCTAAGGTAATTTTCTGCAATAGTTTTCAGCAAGTTAAGGCTGATTTGTGGCATGGATAGTAGCCCTTATTGCCTTACATCTTCATGCATTGGCCCTCATGGATCTATACATCTTTGACTCCATTTTGCCCAAGGTTTGATTAAGCACTTGGTCATGGTGTTTTCTACATTCATCTTTTGCTCTCACACCAGTTACTTATCTATCCATACTGCAACATTTGTTTTCTTGGCTTACTCTTCAATAAATCAACTTGTGCCTCCCCTTAGTAGTCCTATCCTTAGGGAAGCCCCCCTTGAGTTGGAGAAGAGCCAACCAAGAGTGAGAGGAAGAGCTTTTATGGTGAAAGTAGGTAGCGTTATTGAATTGCACAATACTAGCTCCTTCATGCCTGGCACTTTACATCATATGGTGTGATAAATTTTGTTTAACCTACAACATGGTTAGAAGATGGAATAGATTCAACGCACTTTTATGTACATTTGCATATCAACTAAATCCAAAGTTTTGGGATTCAATCTACATTGCTGAATTTGGAATAGAGAGCTCCAAATAAAGTCGAGGAGGTGGCTACAGGCCTGCAAAATGTTTCTTGGTTGCAAATAAGCCTTAATCAGAAAATTGGAATCAATTTGCTATGCTCGTTAAAAATAGTGAGTCTTTTATTACACGCTTGTAGATAGGAAGAATATGAGTTCCATAAGATGAGGGATATCCTTTTGTGGTTTTGAGTCACTCAAATTACAACCTTTTTTTCCTAGGAAATATTTGGGCAGATTCACCCGAAGGGATCACTTCTCGCCGGCTTATTAGCGGAGCCTAACCCCGAGAGCGTTGAGGAGAATTGACCTCATGACCTCCCAATAGCGATGTGCTTTTAGCATTGGGACCTCAACCAATTGAGCTAACCCTCAAGGCTCACTCAAATTCCAACCTATTTCCAATTGTAATCAATTTGCTATGTTCATTGAAAATAGTGAGTCTTTTATTAACAATGCTTGTAGATAGGAAGAAGATAAGTTCCATAAGATGTTGGAGATCCTTTTGTGGTTTTGATTCTTTGAAATTCCAACCTATTGCCACTTGTGGTCTTCCTAAGTTGGATGAATCAATTTGCCATGTTAATTGAAGGAAGTTAATCTTTTATTGATGTGCATGCACTTGTATATAGGAAGAAGATTAGTTCCATAAGATGGTTGCTAGCCTTTTATAGTTTTGAGTTGCTTGCTCTATTACAACAAAATCTAGCGCCCAACGCAAAGCCTTACTAGGTGCCCAAGATAATGTGCAATACATGAGAGTGTTACCACTGTCACCTCAACAACTACTTCCCTTTCTTTAGTGAAGGACACAATTCAACAAAAGGGAGGCTTCCTTTGTAGGGCTTAGGGATCAAGTAATCCAAGGATCTTAGGCTAAATGCCCCAGATCCTACAACAAAAATCCACTAGACAATGATATGACAATCCAGAGTTTGTAGTGGATGGAGGAGTAAATTCAAGATTCTGGTTCAAAGGGCTTGTTACCGCTCGAAGTAGCAGGGGTCCTAAAAGGGGATCCTTGGAGGGCTATTACCAGATTAAGGGCAACAATGGAGGAATAGCCCACTGTCACCTCGACTATGACTCCCTACTCTTTACAGAATTTCACCGATGGGAGGAGACCTGATATAATAAGGATCACGAAATAAATAGACCAATGATAGAGTGAGGGGTGATCCTAAGGGGCCTATTCACAAGAGAGGCTCAAATGTATAACTTGCTTGCTTTGGAAGGCAAGGTTGAAGGCTCTCAAGGAGGGGCTCAAGGAGAATTTCAAGGTTTAAGTTTAGGGTATGTATCTTATAATGGAGGCCCTCAAACCCTGAAATTCTTGTGAGGGCTTAGATTCCAAGTGATCTTTGAAGAATTATCCTAAATAACGTATGGGACCACACGGGACCAAGTGGACTCGAGGTTAGGTCAAAGGGGGTGGGTTTAACAACCAATGATATGCTTGACCTAATACGAAGAAAGAAAGTGACTAAAGAATGAATTTTCAATACAAGACAAGGTGAGGATCCCAATGAGGTCTTTTAGCCTAAGGAAACCAAGGGCAAGATTAATCTTGAGGCTAGGGCTTCAGGTATCTCACAATCCTACTGTCATAATTGCTTCAAAATTGGAGGGTGCCTAGGAGAAACCCCAACACAGAGGATGCTAAGAGATCGAATTTTTGCAGTGGATGGTTTGCAAGATAAATGATGCCCTAGGAGACCTAGAGGGTTAGACCTAGAAAAGTGAAGGTGAGAGAAGAAAAATAAGTTTAAGGTGACCACCTTTATGGTGGACTAGTGCCTAATCCTTTGGGGAGTGTCAAGAGTAATTATGACTATGGATGTTAAATTTTCTATTTCAAGGAGGCCTTAAAGACAACTTCACATAGCATTAGGGCAACAACAAAAGCAACTTCAAGAGATTTTATACTTCGTTTGTAAGTAGATGGCTTATCAAGATGAATTTCAGTGAAGAAGCATCTCTAGGAACATTCATTCATAATACATGGCCCATACATGAAGCATCACTATCTAGAAACAAAATTTCCACAATTTCACATAAATTGATGCAGCAAATTAGCCCTAGTATAGCGAAATCCTAGCAACAATGTATGTGACAAAAATAGAAAGAAAGAATAGCATTAAATTGTGCTTACATGTATTAAGAGTATATCCAACCATCAAAACTTTGCCAGTCAAGAAGCTCCAAGACGAGAAAATAATCCAAACATCAAAATTCATTCCATGCTCCAAAACTTCGTCCTCCAAGAAGGATAGCGAAGTTCTCTAAAGAGATACAAGTCCAATCCAAGTGATGATGCTAAAATGAAATCACATCACTTGTATTTATACGCTTCTAATGAGTTTGATTTAGCTAATTAGGCCTAATTAGCCCCTAAAATAAAATAATGTGCAAAATAACTAACTTTTGGTGACAAGCCCACCAAACTAGCTCACAAACAAAATAATAACCCTCTAAAGAGGTTGAATGATCAATAGTACATGTCGTTGGGCCTTATAAGAGGCTTGGTGAAGTCCATGGGTGCCATAATGTGAAATAGGACTCCCAAAAGTAGTGGGCAAGGGGTTGGTCCCTTGTTCTCCGAATAATAAACCTGTGGTGCTCCCAATGGGTGTGGGGGCACACAAGTAACTTCATGGGTTTCCAAATAGATCGAAAATGACTGTAGACCATTTGCAAGGGCTCAGATGATGGTGTAAGTGATGCCACATCAGCATACATGTCCCGGGTCATTTTCCAAGTGCATGGTACAACTGTGGGGCTGACTGGGCATGGTGAACTAGGTGCATCTTCCTCGTCTAATAGGTGAATCTTGAGCTATCCCTGAACGTCTTTGGGGATCCATTGAATGTTGTCTACTGTTGTGGAGGCCCATGGCTCTCTACAGTGTACACACACCCTACATGTGCCAATTTAGTCCTCTAGAGGGTTAGGACCTCGTATAGGGAGACCAAACCCAAAATGAAGACCATCTGCAATCCTGCATACGATCTAATGCGTCCCCTTGCCTTCCAGTACAACAAGTCATTTAAAGAAATCGAGTTAAAGAGCTTACAAACCATGGACAATAGGTGGGCACTTAATAATGACATGCCCTTCCATAGTGGGCTTTGGTATGTGCTAATGTCTCTGTTACCACTCAAACTAGCAGGGGACCTAAAGGGACTCCTAAAGGGACAACTTCTAGGTCAAGGGCAACGATGGAGACTTAGCCCACTGTCACCTTAGCTAAGGCTCCCTACTCTTTACATACTTTCACCGATGGGAGGAGACTCGGTATATAGAAAGTCACTTATGAAGAATAGATCAAGAAATGGATATGAAGTGACCTCAATGATCCTTTCCCAGAAGAATATCAAGAATGGAGCTTGCTTACTCTTTATGCAAGGTATAAGGCTTTCTAGGAGAAGGAGGTGAGGATTTAAGGGTTAGGTTAAGGGAATGTGACTTGTAAAGGAGTTTCCCAATCCCTAAAATCCTTGCGAAACTTGGATTCCCGAGTTGTCTTTGAAGAATTGTTTTTGATAAGAAATGGGACCACAACGGGCCAAGTGGACCCAACCTAGGTTAAGGGGAGGGAATTTAGCAACTAATGATGATATTAACCTAAACAAGGAACGGAAGAGGATCAAAGAAAGAATTTCCACTTAAAGGTGCCAAAATGATCCTATGAGGTACAAGCCTAGGGAACACCATGGAAAAGTTCAATCTCAAGGCTAGGGCTTGGGATATCTCACAATCCCACTGTCGGAATTTCTTCAAATTTGGAGGAGAGCTTGAGGACACACCAGTGCAGGAGAGGCCAGGAGATCGAATTTTTTATGTGGCTATTTTGTTGGGAAAATGATGCCGTAGGTACCCCAGCGTGGCTAGACCTAGAGATAAGGAGAAAAGGTGAAGAAAGAAGGGTTTTAAGGTGATAACCGTATGGTGGATCAATGCCTAATTCCTGTGGGGATATGTAGTCAAGAAGAATGATGAGAATGGATTTCGTTTCTAGATCAAGGAGGCTCTAAGGACAACTTCGTTTGGCATTAGGGAAAAAAAGAGTGACCTTAAACCATTTATACTTCGTTTGCAAATGAAAATGGCTTATCAAGATAACTTCGATCTATAGGAAAATTCGTTCAACAAACATGGCCCATACATAGAGATATGCTATATAGAAACATAATTCCACAATTAAGCTAAAAATGTATGCAACGATTAGCCCTAAAATAGCGAAAATTGTAGAAATTTTAGACCCCACTTTGGTTTTCAGTTTCACCTTATCACTCCCATATAGTTAAATGCCCATTCCCATAATCATACATTCAAAATTCTGGAAATGAAATTATTTTCTGAAAACTCAAATTTAGGAATTTCACAGAGCTGGAAATGTAGAAATAAAACACAAAGTTATAACAGCCACACAGAAAAATAACACGCTAATTTTTGGTCAATGTGACCTTGGAAAAACCCCCTACAAATCTCGGGGAAAACCAGTTTGAGAGCTCTTTTTTATTTATGATAAAATGCTTTTACAGTGAAATAGAAATACACAAAAAATTTCAGTAACCACAAAAATACAACTTATCTCGTTTTCCGTGCTTAACGTCCGCCTCGGAAAATGTGCCAACAGTCAAAAGAGGAACAACCTTAAATGTTGTACGGACTCCTTGATTTTCATGCCCAGAAAACACAGCAATAAATGTTGCTGTACAACCTCCTCGATTTGCATGCAAAACAACAATAAATACTGTTGTACGGCCTCCTCGATTTGCATGCAGAGGGACAACAATAAATGCGTATGATTTCTACCTCGATTTATGTGCACAGAAACATCAGTACATTGTATGGACTGCCTCGAAATTTGTGCCACAAGACATCAATAAATGCACCTCGAAATCCGTGCCACAAAACATCAATAAATGCACCTCGAAATTTGTGCCACAACTGATGTACGACTGCCTAGGAATGCATGCCAAAGCTGCTGTATAGTTTTGCCTTGAAAAACGTGCCCAAAACTGCCTTGAACTGCGTGTAAACTTGCTGCACAGATTTCCTGAATGCTACCTCGATATGTGTGCCAAGGTTCTGCTCTCTTCTTCCTCACTGCTCAGAAATTCTCCTTGCTCTCCCTTGCTCCTTCTCTCAATCTGCTCATGAAAAGGATGAATGACCTTTTCTCTTCTTTTTTTCTTTTAACCTAACCGTAAGTGACTTTTAGGGAATCCCTAAATCCAATGGCTGAGATTGCTTTAGATCAAGGGTTGAGAATAAGTGTGTATTTAATTCTCACTTTCTAATTTTTAATTCACCCCACTTAAATAAAGACCCACTTAGCCTTTTATTTCCATAGTCACTTTTTCACTTTCTAATTTCACATTGACTTTAATAAAGTCACTTTAAAATTAGACTTGTAACTTTATCACTTATAAAGTCACTTTTAAATTAGATTTGACTGTACCACTTATAAAGTCACTTTAGGAGAAAAGTACAAATACATTTGGACACTTTTCCCTAGGCTAAGGATTAAAGCCTTAGGGAACCACTTGTCCTCTGGTACCCAAATTTTAACAAAAATCCCATGATTAATGTATGTGACAAAGTAAAAGAAAATAACATCAAATTCGTATTTATGTGTAAGAGAATATATCCAACCATCAATACATTTGCCAATTAAGAAGCTCCAAGATAAGAAAATGCAATCCAAACATCAAAATTCATCCATACTCCCAACTTCGTCCACCAAGAAGGAAATGCGAAAATCTAAAGAGAGAGAATGATCCAATCCAAGTGATGATACAAAATGAATTCATATCACTCCTATTTATACACTTGCTAGGAGTTTGAATTACCTAATTGGGCCTACATTAGCCCCTAAAATTAAATAATGTGCAAAGTAACTATCTTTTGGTGAAAATCCCACCAAACTAGCTCATAAGTAAAATAATAAGCCTCTCAAGAGGTCAAATGATAAACAATGCATGTCGTTGGGCCCTCCAAGAGGCCTGATGAAGTCCATAAGTGCCATAATGATGAATAGGACCCTCAAAAGTGATGGAAAACGAGGTCGCCCCTTGTTCTACAAACAATAAACCTGTGGTGCTCCCAGTGGGTGTGGAGGCCCACCAATAACCTCATGGGTATCCAAGTAAGTCGAAGATGCCTGTAGACCATATGTAAGGGCTCAGATGATGGAATACATGATGCCACATCAGTGTACAAGTCCTGGGTCACCTGCCAAGTGTATGATGCAACTGTGGGGCCGGCTAGGCATGGTGTACCAGGTGCATCTTCCTCGTCCAATAGGTGGATCTCGAGCAATCTCTGAACATCACTGGAGATCCATGGAGTGTTGTCTACTGTTGTGGAGGCCCATGGCTCTCTAGACACACCCTACATGTGCCAATGTAGCCCTCTGGAGAGTTAGGACCCCGTATAGGGAGATCAAACTCAGAATGGACACCATCTGTAATCTTGCATAAGATCCAATGCATTCCCTAGCCCTCCAACACAACAAGTCATTAAAATAATCGGGTAAAAAGAGCTTACAAACCATGGACAACAGGTGGACACTTCACAATGGCATTCCCTTCCATAGTGGGCTTTGGCATGTGCTAATGTCTCCAAGCTCCAAAGGGCGTTAACCAAGTACCTTATTAGGTGGTTTCTAACTTTAGAGGGGATAGTATGTCCAAGGTACATCCCTCAAATGGTGGTGGCATGTGATAAGGAGGTGAATGGAATAGGGAATAAAAGGGGCAATCTTGGTTGGGGTACAATGGTAACTAGAAGAAAGGAAGCCCACACCTGGGTGTATAATATATGGGAGGAGCAATCGTGGTATATGAGGTACCCCAACCTTGATTTTTCCACCCTTCTTTATATGCTTTTTGCCTTTTATGATTTATCTTTGATTAACTGCTTGGGGCTCAAAGGATAAGAGCATGATGTGTAAGATATAGCAGTGGATACCCCCTTTAAGGTGGGGTAGTTCATTGCCCACTAGGCGTTGGGACAATCATGGGTTCCAAAATGATAAAGGAGGCTCATCTAAGGTCTATGGAACTAGGGTGATGGCCATGGGTATGGTGTAGAGCTTATGCATTGGCTTTTGCCCACGTGCTAAATATGTTTGTCTCAACTGTCTTTTTCATTTTGTGGTACATTTTCCTGTTGAATGTGGCCATTTATGCTTTTGCTTTTTCTTTTCAGCTGCTTCAACCTCCGGGGCATTGTTCCAAGCCTGACTCAAGGTGGAGCAATGGGGAGGGGAGACTAACCCTATGTGGACATGGTGAAGAAATGTGGACTCGGGTGGGAAAGACGATGAATGGGCTTATAATAAGTGGAAGGGGAGTGATATATATGTATGAGGGAGCGGGACCACGAATGAAAATCAAGGTTTCCCATGTAGTACCACCCTAAAACCAAATGGTCAGTAAATGATATCCCACTGGACTAAGATCCAAGGGTAACATCCAAAAGAGGTCTAGGGGACAAAAGCACAAACCTAGCCCACTCTTTACGCCGAATCCCCCCATTAATCCATGCCCAGAAGTGTCCATGATAACCAAACTCAATACTCAATTACCAAATGACAAGACATACCTTTAGGTTCGGAAGGCCCACCTTCAAACACACGATCATGACAGATGGGTGAGGGACCACATGGCTGGCTCAGGTGGCAGAGAATTGGCACAACGAGCTAGTTGATGGCTACAAGGGGCTGCCGACTGAGGACCATATTGGAGAAATTTTTTTCTCCTAAAGATATCACCCACAAATTGGTGGGTAACAGCCTCGAAGCTCCAAGGGGGGCTTAACCAAGTACCCTATTAGGTGTTTTCTACTTTTAAAGGGGATAGTATGTCCAAGGTACATCCTTCAAATGGTGGTGGCATGTGATAAAGAGATGAATGGAATAGGGAATGAAAGGGGCAATCCCGGGCCACATGTCGGGGTACAAGGGTAGCTAATAAAGGGAAGCCCACACTTGGGTATATAATGTATAAGAGGGAACAATCGTGGTGCATGAGATACCCCGACCTTGATTTTTCCACCCTTCTTTATATGCCTTTGTCTTTTATGATTTTTCTTTGATTAACTGCTTGAGGCTCAAAGGATAAGAGCATGATGTGTAAGGTATAGTAGTGGATATCCCCTTTAAGGTACGACGGTTCATTGCCCACCAGTGGTTGGGACAATCACGGGTTCTTGAATGATAAGGGAGGTTCATCTAGGGCCTATAGGAACCAGGGTGATGGCCATGGGTACGGGGTAGAGCTCATGCATTTGGCTTTTGCCCACATGCTAAATGTGTTTGTTCCGACCATCTTGGAGAAAATTTTCTCCTAGGGATGTCATGTACAAAATGGTTGGTAACAGGGCTGATGGGTCAATCTAAAGGCTAGGGTTAGCCTAAGGAGTCTCAAATAGGTTACACCGTTACCCAAACATGTCAAATCAAGAAAAAACTCAAGTTTTCTATAAACTAGGGTTTTTTAGAGCAACATATTGTATCAAAACAAGGGTTTACAGCAACAAATTTAGTCGTTAAAATTGTATAAAAATTATATTGGATGAAGGCTAAATTTAAGAGTAAACTAAGGACAAAATACAACATATTTTGATGGTTAAAATAACTTGTAATAACAAATAATGTATGACTCAACCCTAGAAAATGGCTGAAAAATGCACAAACTTTGAATTAGCTTTTCTAATGCATGTTTTGTTGGTTTTATTGTAGCTTTGGTTGGTATACAAGTTGGAACTAAAAAGGAAAAATCGAAAAGGAAGAATTTGAAATTTGAAATTTAAATTATTTTGCCCCCAAAGTATAGGTCGACTTAGATTTTTGCTTAAGTCGACCCAACACTCAAGACATGCCCCTTGGAGCACCTTAGATCATTATATAAGGAGCACTCAACCTCCGAATCATCTTCTTCTATAGTTTCTATTCACACGCAGGAAAAATGAAGGGCGAGTTCACTTTTGAGGTAGAAAGAAGGATGAGTTCATTTTTGAGGAAGAATGAAGGACGAGATTATGTCTAAGGCAGAATGAAGGACGGTTTTATGTCTGTTCTGTGGCAGAATTTGACCGACGAAATACTATTTTTCTGTGGAAGGGCCAAAGCCCTAGAAAGAGGACTTATATCTTCAAATTGATGTAAAGGTTGGACCTAAACCTTGAGAGTTTGTTGTTCATGGAAGAAGGGTTGTTAAGCCCTAGGAACTTCCATGTTGTTCTTAGATTGTACTTTTGAATTGAACAAATTTCTCCTAAGAAAAGGTTGCTGGGTTTTTCCCTAGTTAGGGTTTTCCCAGATTAAAATTTGTGTTTCTTGTTTTTGGTTGTCTCTTCATGATCATATTGTTTTTGGTTGTCTCTTCATGATCCTATTGTCATTTTTGTTTTTTTGTTGAGATTTCCTATGCATAGTTGCTTAATGATATATGTGGCTCAAGATGAATTAGTTAATAAATCATGGAAAGTAATTATTAGATTAGGAAATTATGAAAAATCAACACCTTTAAACAAAACCTAACCTTAGGGCATACATCAACAAGTCATTGAATGCTAAAAAATAAAAGATTTTGCTGTATTTTAACCCTAATTTACCATAAAACAAAAAGAAAAACAATTTGAGGGTTTTATAGAATACCACAAATGATAAAGACTAGTGCCTTATCAATCTAGGGAAATGGGGTCTAAAATACAAATTATTCAGTGGTTCAATTTGGAGTGATTCTAAACCCAAACAAACTAGGGAAATAAACTAACTTACCCAAGGGTTTGCAATTTAGGTTCTCAATTTTCCAGATGATTAAGGGAAAGAAAAATCTATCTCTATTCATCAAATATTTCGAGGAAGGGCTTTAGCTCAACAAGGGATAATGAAGCGAACACAAAGTAAATTAACTTAACACAAGAAGATATGTCCCATGGAATATAATACCAAGATAAGTCAAATAAACCAACTTACTTCACCATATAACATCCAAGATCCACCATAAGTATCCATGAAAAAAGAGTACATAACACCACAAAATCCACCCAAGAAAAGTAGCTCTACTATTCCTCCATTGCGCACAAGAGAGAAAATCATTAATGAAGCGATCTAATAATCCAAGTGTGAAAAATGATTCAAGGGAAATCGACTCCCCTCTATTTATGAGGGCATCCAAGTCATTTTTCTTTAAATTAGACTAAAAAGCCCTAAAAAATAATTAAATCAATGATACAAGGTGGGTAGACCACAAGTTGAGCCCAAAGATAGTGTTAGGGTCCAAACCTAACCCTTTTATTTATGTAATAAGCTCAAGGGGCCTAGTTCGAGTCATAGTTAGTTAGTTGAGTCAATAAGCGGTTATCCACATTAATAATAATTGTAAGTGGTTTACTCGCATTATAGAAATGGGACCACAATTATTTGTAAATGGGCCATAGTGAATAAATAAAGTGGTTAACCCGTGT
Source organism: Pinus albicaulis (assembly GCA_034641835.2). NCBI lineage: Eukaryota > Viridiplantae > Streptophyta > Pinopsida > Pinales > Pinaceae > Pinus > Pinus albicaulis. The sequence continues at coordinate 1,480,393,475 of CM076579.1, read as the reverse complement.
TATGCAAGGGACCACTAGTAGTTAGGGTTTTGGATGTCATTAAGCTATAAATATTAAATAGTCTTAGATAAAAGGAAAGAATCATCGAGTCTTATTGTAATTGAGCTCTACTCTGTTGGAGGTTGCCCCCTCGAAGAGCCGAGTGAACATTGTATTATGAATTATGAATAATAAAATATCCTCGCAACTTGTCTCATTTCATGTTATATCTCTGTGTTTCGGGCTATATTGTTTTGTATTTCTGGTATTCTGGTTTTCTTGCAGGTCAAGTACATAACAAGTGGTATCAAAGCACTTTCTAGGGCTAGATGTATCTCCAATTTTCGCTATTTTTTTTTTAGGCTAGAGACGTGTTCCAACGTCTTTAAACCACGAGATCTGTCGTTGAGCGCATAAACCTGTGGATTTGGGAGGGCATGCATGTAGCAACTACAAGAGGTGGTCACGCTTGTTGGACTCCCTTGTAACCCCTGTGGGTTCCCCTTCGAGTAGTAGCACATTAGACTAAACCGCGCACAGACTGCATTTCCATGTACCCTTGGGTATATCAGAAGCCCCCTAGGGTAGCCTGAAACGTAACCTTAGTTAAGCCGTCGACTGTCTTGCTGCTACAGTACATTGAGAACAACACTGGGGGAGATTACTCGCACGTACAATAGGGTAGTCAGGTTGTACGACTAAGGGTACGGTCCATCCTCCTTAGTTAGCGCCTTAAAAGATTAGACCGAGTATTATTGTTAGACCCCTGCATATATTGCGATCTGTAGCACCTGACACTCCTTTGAGACCCTAGTTCCCTCAGTTATCTAAAGATCACCCCTACCTTTTTTGTCCAGATCAGATCAAGTTGTTGGGGTTCCACTGCTGCTGTCTAGATCAGATCCAACAATTGGGGTTTTGTTGCTGCCTTACAGGTCAAATTCAACAGTTAGGGTTTTCACAGCGGAGATTAAACTCTTTGTGCAGTGAGGGTTTTGGCCACCATAGTCCAAATCAGATTGTCGCAACACATTTGGCAGTACCAAGACATTGGGGTTTCTGTTACTATAGTCTAGGCCCGATTTTCGCAGGATATTTGGCAGTATCAAGCTTTTTGGAATTTAGCCCTTGTAGTATTGATCTGTTGGGAGTAAAACTCCTTTCAGAGTAAAAAAAAAAAAAAAGGTTGGTGCCATTTTCGGGATGCTTGCTAGAGACCTAGTCCATAAGATTCAGGATGACGAGATTGTAGTGGTACCATTCACCTGTAAGCCCCTAATTTTCATGTAGTCCCAAATTTAACCCCGACATGGCTTCAAGTGACAGACATCACTAGACTCCTGAGCTTGCCCTCTTTCCCACCATACTACTCTTAAGTAAGCTCGAAAAACATTGAGCGAGGCTAGTCTATGTACGGTACCAGGTCTCAAGTTATGGCTGCAGAGAAGGCATTGGAGAGAGTCGAAATCCTCGGGAAAAAATTAGATGAATTCAACACTACCCTTCCCAGCAGAATCACAAAAGCATTGGCTGCCCTGCAGATACCTCGCGGACCCATAAGGGAAGAACCTAGTGTTGATGCACACGTAGAAGGAGAATTTAAGCATCACATTCACTTCCATGGAGGTCCCAAATTTTCGAGCCAACAGACACCCAAGTTGGACATGTACAAATTTGATGGCTCTAACCCGACAATATGGGTGGTGTTGCACTCAAAATATCAAAGTTCCATGGAAGCTGAAGTGCCAACCTTTTTTTCGGCATATCGGATCACATATCAATAGTCTATGTGTCATGGTCACCCATTCTGCAAGTTATGTGATGTAAATGATCCTAGTAAGACCTTGAGTCCATGTAACAACCTAGGTAAGTCTATTATTTTGGCGACGAATTTCATCCTAGGAGGTTTCTTAACCTCACTGATTACCTGTGTTTCTAGACACGGTTAATCAGAGGAGTTTTTCCCCTCTAGCTTATAACCCCAAAGCTAGAGTGAAATTTATTACCAAGATCCTAGATGAATCCTAGTGTTTTAGTTGAGTCTAATGTAAAAGTGGTTTTGGAATAATTTAAGTTAGTTGGCTTATTATTTTATTACAAATCAATTGGTCTATTAGATCATAGTGTGTCGCAGATGGGTCATGCTTATGTAAATGAGGGTTGTAAAAATAATTAAATCCCCTCATGTGTAAATTAATTAATTTTTCTGGCAAAATAAAATAAAATCCTAAGCCAAAAAATTAATTAATTGGTGTGTCTTAGGAAAATTAGTTCTCCAAGTGGAAAAATTCGTGGGTTTTAAAAGAATCAATTTTTAAAGGTCCTCCATGTTGATTTTTGGGTAGCATTGGATGTGCTCTAGCTTTGAAATTTTGTGGAGGGGCTAGAACACATGAGATCTCCAAGACCCAGAAATCGTTTGGAGAACTTTTGCTTGGAATGCATTTTATTCAAATAATTAATTATTTTTAATGGAGCCTAAGTTAAAACTTAGAAAATTAAAATAATTAAAGTGAATTAATGTAAATGTCGGTGAGAAGCTTCTAAGTGACAAGGATCAAGTTTGTTTAATCTTAGCCGTTGATTAAAGATTTGATCACGGCCGTTGATCTCTCAACAGGAAAAGATAAAGGAAGGCTTGAGGGTTAGTTATAGGACACACACGGAGAGCAACACTTGAGCTAAATCAAAATTTTGGGGCGCGGTTAGCTGAGAATTTCAGAGTGAGTTCGAGTGCAGAGAGGGGCAGTTCGGCAGTGGGAGTTCCATCCAAGGCCGAGAATACATTGTATAGAGGTAGTGCAGCACCAAGGAGAGACAGCGCAACCCCTGGTAGGGTGACGTAGAGCATATGCAGATCCAGGCTTAGACATAAATCCTTCAAGATGACTTCCATTTGAGACACATATGTCTAAAGGGTCAGAACATGCAATTGTCTTGGTACCGAAAACTGTTACTATATTATCCTTAATGGAACCACTTCCCTGTGTTCTTAAAACCACATTCTTGACATTTTTGCCTGTCACATTAGTGCAGAGTAATTAGACACCTTTGGCAATAAGAGCATAAGCATGCAATAGAGACAAAAGTCGACCATATTCTTTACACCAATATTTCAAATGAACTCCTTATACCTTACAAGCAAAGATGGAAACAATTTTGTCACTGTAACAATAGTACCAATCTGATGTGCCATACTTTTCTGGGAAGAAATCAGACCAGATGGTCAAATTTCAATTGCATACCAACAGTTTCATGCACTGTTCTAGTTACAAAGGTCACATCTCCCAAAGCACAAAGCGAACTTAGTGCCTCTTGGAATCCAAAGGAAGTCAATGATTGCAGGTCAGAAAAAGCTACAATCTTGGAAGTATGATACTTAAGAGTCACACTCTAATAATTGTCAGGTGAAATACTACAACCATTATCTCCAACCTCAAAGGATTCTCCTCCATACTCTTTTAGTTTAACCTCAATGATGCTTGCTCCTGCGTCCAAGATATTTTCTACAAGTTCCTTAACAACACTTGAAAGGTCTAGAATAAGTTGTTCAGAACAGATTTTGTGTACATCTGCTTTATTGATAGGTTTGATGATTGCTAAATTTGCCCTTCCACCCATCCTCAGACATAAAATGATCTAATCAAATTTTCACATAACATTAACCATAACTAGTAACAAATCGCTGACATATCCATCAGGCTGTGGTCTAGTGACTGAAATGGGGCATTATTGTGCTAATGACCCATATTCAACCCCCAACCTCTATTTCTATGTTGTAATTGGGCTGTTATCAATGTAATGTCTGTTATTTGAGGTCGTCCCTCTCTCTGCTATGGCAGTTCGAACTTCGAATATCAAAGCTATGAAAATTCCTAGATCTCAACAATCTAAGGAATCCTACTGCAACCAACTGGATTACTTCTTCTATTATGTAATTTACATTACACAATTATTTCTGAATCATACATGAAATATTGAAGCAATAACTGAAGCAACGTACACTATAATACTCATGATTCTGAAACTAGGAAACTGAACAAGGAAATTCATTCACACATATGACACCTTTATTTTGGACTAAGTCCCTGGAAAAACCCAATGCAGGAAAACTGGTGCAGCAGATCTGAGGGTTTTATTATTATGCAGTGGAAATATCTGAATACATCTCTGAATACCCCTAGGGTAATTCAGTTATAGAGAGTAATACTGGCAGAAGAATTTGTGAGGATTTACCTCACTCAATCATTGAGTTCTCGGCTGATCTAGATGAAGAAAACTCTGCCCTGGGGAGGCATTGCGCAGTCCCAACGTTGTACCTTCCAGCCATTACGTCACCCCTTTCCAGGCTCAGCGTTCACCCCAACCAAGTCGTTTTGCCTCTGTGGACCCTCAAGAACAACCTCCTGGTGTCACTTTCTGGATCCTGACCTCTGAAATTGATCTACAAGCAAAATTACGAAAACCCTCCTCTGCCTCTGCGCTTCATCTATGTGAGCCCTACGCAGTCACTGCGTCAACCCTCCTTCCTTCAACACTAGCTTGGTTAGATCACCTGTGCCTCTCTTTGACTGATGCTCCATCGACTGAGAAAATATTTCTCTCCGGATGCTATCTCTGCCCCTCACTGCTCAGATCTCTAGCTCGAACTTCTCAGCAAACTGTGCCCCAGAAATTTAGAACTCTAGATCAATTTGGTGTGTCTTTCCAAATGGCTCTCAAGTCTTCCTTTATAGTCTTCTCGTTGAGACATCAATGACCGAGATTAGATCTCTAATCAACGACTGAGATTATAACATGACTTGATCTTCGTTTTCTAGATCATTCTCACTCATGTTTTATTAATGCCCTTTAATTATTTAATTTCCCTAAGATTAGACTTAGGGTCCTCATTAAATTAGTTAATTATTTTAATAAAGCATTAACTGAGTGGAATTTTCACAAACGGTTTCTGGGTTATTTGGAAACAAAGTGAAATTCATTGACTGTTTGGTCAAATTTAGTTTTACTGAGGAGGTCGATTTCTCAAATAGTTTGTTATTATTTATTATTGTAATAAGTGAGACTGTCTTATTTAGATTTAGTGATAAGATTTGTTAACACAGGTGTAACCGAGAGTTAAGAGATAGAAGATTTTTGTTAAGATCTTTAGAAAAAATAGGAGATTTCTGTTAGCTATTATTAGAAGAATTAATGAAAATAATGGATAGAAGAAAAATGGGATGAGCGAGTAGAGTTAAGTGAGGTTTTGTGTGGAGCGAAAGCTCAGATTTGTGATATATTGTGACAGTGTGTCACAGTGTTTTTTTTGGGCAATTTGGGCAAAGCAAGGCTCTGTTTTATTTTTTTGAATATTATGAATGCAATTATGTTTTGTGCATCACCGAATGATGGATTTGTGGAAACACGAGCATTGCCTTACTGTGTAATTGATTGATATAGTCGCGGTTCTGTGCGTATTTTAATTTCAATCATATGAATTTCTGTGTTAATGTGAATCGGACAATAGTCGAGATTGTGCACAGAAAAGTCCTTAATACAAAGAATTGACATAAAAACATGTTACAGAACCTTTGGACGGATCTAAAATGATATAAGTATTGATTTTGAAAGGAATCGGGTCCGTTGGAAATCATCGCATCGGAATAGAGAGAGAGGCGTTCCATATCATTCATATGGCATTGGAAACCGGATGCGATAAGTTATAAACTGGCTTAAAGGGATATCGGGTCCGTGATATATCGCCGAGATTATGGGAGGTAGCATTGAAAACACAGCGATCTCCGATATTCCAATAACTTTGCATCGGAGTTTGGAAGCTGCCAATAGTCAGTAGTAATATCAAACACAGCGACTTCCGATCACGATTGATATCGCATCGGAGCACATTGGAACGTGGAATGCATTGTAGTTGCGAAGTTATATAATTATCGCATCGGAGCGTAGTAAATGCCCAAATTCTTGTGGCATATTGCAATTCACCGATTTGCGAATTGATTCGGCATCGGATCAACCAGATCTGGGCTGCTGCAATATATATATGAAACGGTTATATACAGTGTTTAACGCTGTTTTAATGTTATAAAGGATTATATCGGATCGGAAGGAGAACATAATTTTATTAACAGGCTTTGGTTCCGATATATATATAAAGGGAGATTATTGAATTGCAGTAATCCATTGTGGGTGTTAATTAAAGACTCCATAGCTGCTGCTACGTCAAATTTGGTATCAGAGCAGAAGAAAGGGATATTTGCAGCGAAAATGCCACCAAGAAGGGGAATTGGTCGAGGAAGACCAGAACCAAATGCAGTTCTGTTGGAAGAAGTGCGGAATTTGCGTGCACGAATGGAGACAATGGAGACAGCCCAAAGAAGAGCGCCTGATGATGGAGCTGGAAGTTCTTCAGAAGAATCTGAGGCAGATGTGGAAGCAGAAGAAGACAATGAAAATGTCAAATTCATCAAGATGCTGGCAAAGGTTGGAAGCAAACCCAAGATGGAGATTCCTATGTATGAAGGGAGTCTGAATGCGAAGGAGCTTATGGATTGGATCAGATCCATAGATCAGTACTTTGATTATGAAGAGGTTGAGGAGAATAAGAGGGTAAAGTTTGCAGTCACTAGATTGAAAGGTCATGCAGCCATCTGGTGGGATGAGGTACAGACATCAAGAACGAGAAAAGAGAAATCTAAGATCAAGCAGTGGGATAAAATGGTAAGTAAACTGAAAGCCAAGTTTTTGCCTAAATACTATCATTTGAATCTTTTTAAGCAAATGCAAAATCTGAAGCAGAAAGGGATGTCTGTTAAGAAGTACACAGAAGAATTTTATAGATTGAGTATCAGAACAGGGCATGTAGAAGATGATTTGGAGAAAATAGCTAGATATGTAAATGGGTTAAGGTATGAAATACAAGATGAGATTGGCTTGTTAAGTTTGAAAACTGTTGAGGATGCCTATCAAGCAAGTTTGAAAGCAGAGGAGAAAATATTGAGGAGACAGAGTCAAAGGAACAGAGGAAAAAGCTCAGCGAGAGGTAGAGGAGCTGTCAGATCCAGAGGAACACAACATCAGCATGAAGCAGGAAGTTCAAGTGGCAAATCACCATAGACGGGTGAAGCTAGTAGAGGAAGATTCGCGCCTAGAGGAAGAGGGCGAGGAAGAGATGTTAGATGTTATACTTGTGGAGAATGGGGACACATGTTGAGGGACTGTCCTCATAACAAATCAGCAAGCCAGAGGGGTGCAAATGTAGCTGAGGCAGAGCCAGAACCACCTCGACTTGGGGAGAAAGAGGAACCACCAGAAGAAGGTGAATCACTGCTGCTTAGAAGAACTTTGCTTAGATCAGAAAAAGAGACTGGAGAACCTGCGCAAAGGAAAAACTTGTTCAGAACTACATGCAAATCAAAGGGTAAGTGCTGTAAGGTTATAATTGATAGCGGGAGTACTGACAATCTTGTGTCCACAGAGATGGTGGAAAAGCTCGGGTTAACAAGGACGGCGCATCCTGCACCTTATAAAGTGTCTTGGCTACAGAAAGGCCATCAAGTCATCGTGACAAAGCAATGTAATGTGGAAATGCAGATTGGCACATACAAAGACGTGATCCTATGTGACATAATGCCCATGGATGTATGTCATGTGTTATTGGGGAGACCATGGCAATTTGACCGGAAAGCGATTCACGATGGGAGAAGGAACACGTACACCATAGAGAAGGACGGAATTAAACATACGTTGCTGCCAGTGAAGAATGATGTTGATAAAGAACTGCTTGAGAATAATATTATGCTGATAAGTGGCAAAGAACTGCTACAGGAGGTCGATAAAAGCGAGGAGGTGCATTTCGCTATCGTAGGGAGGCCCAAGGTAATCTTAACCTCCACGAATTTAAATGATTTGCCTGAAGAAATTCAAACTGTGTTAAATAATTTCATGGATATCATCGTGGATGAATTGTCGAATGAATTACCACCAATGAGGAGTGTGAGCCACCATATCGACTTAATACTAGGAGCAAGTCTACCTAATAAAGTTGCGTATAGATTAACTCCCCAGGAAAACGCAGAAATTGCAAGGAAAGTACAGGCGCTGATGAACAAGGGGCTGATTCGCGAGAGTCTGAGCCCGTGTGCTGTGCCAACGGTACTTAGTCCGAAGAAGGGAGGAGAATGGCGCATGTGCACCGATTCCAGAGCTATCAACAAGATAACAGTTAGGTACAGATTTCCTTTGCCCAGAATGGATGATTTAATGGACTGTTTAAGTGGATCCAGGTACTTTACTAAGATAGATTTGAAAAGCGGGTATCATCAGATCAGAATTCGGGAAGGCGATGAATGGAAAACAACTTTCAAAACCAATAGTGGACTGTATGAGTGGTTAGTGATGCCTTTTGGGCTCACTAATGCACCCAACACATTCATGAGACTAATGAACGAGGTTTTGAAAGAATATACAGGTAAATTTGTTGTTGTTTACCTTGATGATATTCTGGTTTTTAGCAAAAGTAAAGGGGAACATTTGGAACATCTGAAGTTAGTCCTGAAAACTCTACAGAAAGAAAAACTACTAATCAATTTGAAGAAATGTAGTTTCATGAAAGAGGAGCTGGTATACTTGGGATTTGTGATTTCCAAAGAAGGTTTGAAAATGGATCCGGAGAAGGTACAAGCAATCAGGGACTGGCCTACTCCCAGAAGTGTATTTGAGGTAAGAAGTTTCCATGGACTTGCTAGTTTTTACCGAAAATTTATAAAGGAGTTTAGTCAAGTTTGTGCACCAATCCTTGAGACAATCAAGGAGGTCAATCAGCCATTTCGATGGACAGAAGCCGCTGACAGAAACTTTAATCCGCTGAAAAAGAAGATAACAGAAAAGCCAATTCTAGCATTGCCAAATTTCGAGAAAGTCTTTCAAGTGGAAACCGATGCAAGTGGAGAAGCAGTTGGTGCGGTATTAAGCCAAGAGCAAAGGCCGATAGCATATTTCAGCGAGAAGTTAAATGATGTGAAAAAGAAATATTCTTCCTATGACAAAGAATTTTACGCTATTGTGTAGGCATTGAAAAAGTGGAGGCATTACTTACTGCCAAAGGAATTCATCTTATATTCAGACAATCATGCTTTGCAGTTTATTAATAATCAGCCAAAGTTAAATCAGAAGCATGCCAAATGGGTGGAATTTCTGCAAAGTTTCACTTTTGTAATAAAGCATAAAAGTGGTAAGTCTAATAAAGTAGCAGATGCATTGAGCAGGGTAAGTTTTCTTTTGCAAGAGTTTAAAGTGGGTGTTGTAGGTTTTGATGAAATGATAGAAATGTACAAGGATGATGAGGATTTTAAAGACATCTACACAACAGTTCAGAATCCGGTGAACCATAACAGAAGTCAATGGATGGACTACCTTATTCAAGGAGGCCTGTTATTTAAAAGCAACAAATTATGTATTCCTAAATGTTCCATGAGAGAGAACATAATTAAGGAGAAGCATAGTGGAGGATTATCTGGTCATTTTGGACAAGATAAAACCTTCGCTCAGGTGAATGCTTTTTATTATTGGCCTAAAATGCAAACTGATGTTAAAAAGTTTGTTGAGAAATGCAGGGTATGTCAATATGCCAAAGGAAGGAGTCAGAATACAGGTCTATATCAGCCATTGCCCATACCAGATCGACCATGGGATGCAGTGAGTATGGACTTTGTTCTAGGTTTACCAAAAACTCAGAGAGGAAATGATTCTATTTATGTTGTAGTAGACAGATTTTCTAAAATGGCACATTTTATTGCTTGTAAGAAGACTAATGATGCAACACACATAGCAAATTTATTCTTTTCAGAGATTGTAAGATTGCATGGTTTACCTGTAAGTATTGTATCAGATCGAGATACTAAATTTGTAGGGCATTTCTGGAGAACACTTTGGAAGAAACTGGGGACTAAACTCAGTTTTAGTTCAGCATACCATCCTCAGACAGATGGACAAACTGAAGTAGTGAACAGGAGCTTGGGAAATATATTAAGAAGTTTGGTACATCAGAATCCCAAACAGTGGGATTTGGCATTAGCTCAAGCTGAATTCGCTTACAATGATACACCAAACCGAAGCACTGGAATGAGTCCATTTCAGATTGTCTTTGGAATGCATCCGAGAGGAGTATATGAGCTTAGGGACTTGGGAAAACAGGAATCCAGGAGTGCAAGTGCTGAAGAATTTGTTGAACAAATGCAGAAGCTACAGGAAGAAGTCAAAGGTAAATTGCAGGAAAGCAGCGGAAGATACAAGCAAAGAGCAGATCTGAAAAGAAGGGAAAAAGAGTTTCAAGTGGGAGATTTAGTCATGGCATATTTGAGGAAAGGAAGATTTCCTACAAAAACTTATAACAAACTGAAAATGAAGAAAATAGGACCTTGTAAAATCAAAAGGAAATTTTCAGCAAATGCATACGAGATTGAGTTGCCGGAAGGGATCGGAATATCCCCCATTTTTAATATTGCAGACTTGTATCCATTCAGAGAGGCAGAGATCGAAATGCAGAATGAAATTACAGGTGATGAAGTTCAAACTGTAGACTGGGAGGAACAGGTACCAAAAGCATCTAAAAAAGAAGTTGAAGCTATCTTGGATCAAAGAATATCCAAGAAAACTCGAGGGCAGACATATTTCCAGTATCTTGTCAAGTGGAAGGAACAACCAATGGAAGATTCCAGTTGGTTGACAGCAGCTGAACTATAGAGATACGGAATAAACTCTGAAAATCTGAAGGACAAATCTTTTCTTCCCCGGGAGTCTGATGCAGGAGCATCGGAATTAGCCAGCAATGTGGAGATTTCTCCACATGTTGTGGCTAAACAAAGTGAAATTCATTGACTGTTTGGTCAAATTTAGTTTTACTGAGGAGGTCGATTTCTCAAATAGTTTGTTATTATTTATTATTGTAATAAGTGAGACTGTCTTATTTAGATTTAGTGATAAGATTTGTTAACACAGGTGTAACCGAGAGTTAAGAGATAGAAGATTTCTGTTAAGATCTTTAGAAAAAATAGGAGATTTCTGTTAACTATTATTAGAAGAATTAATGAAAATAATGGATAGAAGAAAAATGGGATGAGCGAGTAGAGTTAAGTGAGGTTTTGTGTGGAGCGAAAGCTCAGATTTGTGATATATTGTGACAGTGTGTCACAGTGTTTTTTTTGGGCAATTTGGGCAAAGCGAGGCTCTGTTTTATTTTTCTGAATATTATGAATGCAATTATGTTTTGTGCATTACCGAATGATGGATTTGTGGAAACACGAGCATTGCCTTACTGTGTAATTGATTGATATAGTCGCGGTTCTGTGCGTATTTTAATTTCAATCATATGAATTTCTGTGTTAATGTGAATCGGACAATAGTCGAGATTGTGCACGGAAAGGTCCTTAATACAAAGAATTGACATAAAAACATGTTACAGAACCTTTGGACGGATCTAAAATGATATAAGTATTGATTTTGAAAGGAATCGGGTCCATTGGAAATCATCGCATCGGAATAGAGAGAGAGGCGTTCCATATCATTCATATGGCATTGGAAACTGGATGCGATAAGTTATAAACTGGCTTAAAGGGATATCGGGTCCGTGATATATCGCCGAGATTATGGGAGGTAGCATTGAAAACACAACGATCTCCGATATTCCAATAACTTCGCATCGGAGTTTGGAAGCTGCCAATAATCAGTAGTAATATCAAACACAACGACTTCCGATCGCGATTGATATCGCATCGGAGCACATTGGAACGTGGAATGCATTATAGTTGCGAAGTTATATAATTATCGCATCGGAGCGTAGTAAATGCCCAAATTCTTGTGGCATATCGCAATTCACCGATTTGCGAATTGATTCGGCATCGGATCAACCAGATCTGGGCTACTGCAATATATATATGAAACGGTTATATACAGTGTTTAACGCTGTTTTAATGTTATAAAGGATTATATCGGATCGGAAGGAGAACATAATTTTATTAACAGGCTTTGGTTCCGATATATATATAAAGGGAGATTATTGAATTGCAGTAATCCATTGTGGGTGTTAATTAAAGACTCCATAGCTGCTGTTGCGTCACCGTCTGTCTAAGAAACCATTACCATTGCCACTGTGAGGAGGTACTCTAGTTCTCAACCTCCATTGATTCTTCAAATGCATCCCACTTGGTTTCTAAAGTCTCGAGTTTTGTTCAAGGTATAGGTCTTTCTGTAATATTCCTACTTAGCCTAAGCTAAGAGGAATATACATTTTTGTTTCATTTTCTGTTGCATGAATAAATGAATAAAGGAGGACATGTAAAACTCCTAAAAACAATGAATAAATCAATGCCCATGTGAACAGGGATAAATCTGGGCCATGTAAACAAAACACTTGCAGGTGTGAATGGGTTTGAGCTATGAGACTGGGTCAACCTTGACCAAATCTACAACGCAGTCTAGATGCAATGTACCTCATGGATGGACAACACAGTTTTAGATGAAGGCTCCACATGTGAAAGGAGCTAACTCATTGAAGTGGGACAAGGCTTTCATCCTATAAAAGGAAGAGGAGAGCAGCATGAGAGGGTTATTGATTATGTATATTTCTGAATATATTGTCTGTTTAGACATATATCATTCTCTGCTGTTTAGCTGAGAATAATGCTGCTTAGCATTGGGTGTTCCTGAGCGGGAATCCCACCTCCTTCCTAGAGCAGCTCTTGGAGGAGCCTTGTTTGTCTTGTCCACTATCTGGAAATTGGCCAAGCTTCATCTTGCACTTACAGCGCTGATCCTGCTTAGGATTGGGTTGTCCTTGTGAGCTGCAGTGAGTGGAGGATAGATCTCTTCAGATCTATGCATCTCTAGCACCCCTTTTCACTGGGAGACTCTTCTATCCCTTTGACAAGAGTGTTCTAGACCCTTGGAGCTTTAGATCCATATCTTGGCATTAGGCCAAAGCATATACTCAGAGCCTATAGCGCAGTCCCTCTTCCAGGATTGCGTTATTTGCAAGAGCAGAGTTGCAGGGAGTTTTGGCATCATCTTGGAGGAGAGATCTCTAGTGATTGGATTCTTCCTTTCACTGTGGTGATCCGTGGATTGGCCATCCAATCCATGTTTGTTTCAGATCTGATCTACTGTACATCATATGCTTCAGAATTTTCTGAATACTACTGCAGATCTGTAACTTAGATCTCAGATCTACTCACTGTTATTCATGTTTTGCTGAAATCCCCAAGGGGAGTGTACAGAGGAGCCTTTCTTGTACACAGATCTGAAATAGATCTATCATTTTGTATACAAATCTGCTCTAGATCTAAGATGTAGTCAACTGTTGCTTCAGCCAATGAAAATAACGCTGTCAAGCTTATTCCTCTATTTCTTGTGGTTGTAGCACCTCATTTTTGAGGGATTCTTCTTGTATATTCTTTTCCTTTCTGTTATACACTGTATAAGTTGCATTGTAAATCTATTTTGCTGATGTATAGCTGAAGAATGAACCTCCATATTGGTCTCTTGCTCTTAAACAGTTGAATTGCATTATTTCTGAAGCAGTTTGTTGCATATAGCTGCAGCCCCTCTCTTTGGGTGTTTTCCAGCTAGACTAGGTGGTGGGAGGTCTGTTTACCTCACCTAGTTTGATTTGTTTTTGCTCTCCTTTTGGATCTAGACACTAGATCCACTGATCTAAGGGATCCAGGAGCTGCAAACTCATTTCAGTGCGCAGATTTCTCAGGAGTGCGTTATTATAGCAGGCTTTGCTGAATATTCCCATTTGGGGATATTACACTTTCTTTATGTAGCAATTTCAATATACAACAAAAGGTGTAGGCAACTTTCTTCATTATTTTACAGGTCAACTGTCATGTCTCTGCCATACTTCATGTACAAATTTGGTCTCAACATATTAGTTATCTTCTTCAACATCCCAACCAAGGCTACTATCAAATTCATAACGCAACAAATCTGTCCTCATGATGGAACCACTCCTCCTGGGATGATGCTGCTCTTCTAATATTGGTTTTCATGGGCAGCTCCCCTTGGGATCATGTTGAGTTCATTTTGTTATTGAAATCGAAATTTGCTCATTTTCCTTCCTTTTCCAAACTTTAAACCCTTCTTTTGTGAGTATTCACTTCATTAGGTGGTATGTTTGGATTTGCTTTTGTCTTTTGTTTTGAATCCTCTAGAGTATTTGTCAACATGCAATCTTTGGCTTTATGGCCAAAATTTCTACATACATAACATTTTGTATTGCCAATAAATGCAAGAAATGGTGTGCTCCTTCTAGAGTTCATGATTTTCTTTGCATATGTAGAAATTTACAGGGTAAGTTCCGTAGATCAAGAACCAAAGGTCACCGCTCACAAACAGATCACAAATCAGTACACCTGTATAATCACGTGGTTAAAACCCTCAAAGAGGGAAACAGTCCACGACCTGAGCCAATGCGGCCACTTCAGGAAATTTATTAATATAAAAAGAAAAGTTACATATGTTTCTCTGATAAACGGTTACCGGACAAATGACCCTCCATGCTCTTTAAATAGAAATCATGGACCAATCGGGTGTTAAGCCACGGATCAAGTGTCGTTAATACCGAGGTGAGAGATAACCGTCGGATCACTACAAATCGTGACCGTCAGATTATAAGTTACAAATGTACATGGTAAAGAAGTGGCCGCGTTGGCTCAGGCCATGGACTGTTTCCCTCTTTGAGGGTTTTAACCACGTGATTATACTGGTGTACTGATTTGTGATCTGTTTGTGAGCGGTGACCTTTGGTTCTTGATCTACGGAACTTACCCTGTAAATTCCTACATGGTATCAGAGCCTGGACCCAGGTTCGATTCCTCGAGCTGCGTTTGAGGGGGGCTATTGATTCCCTCGAGCTGCCTTTGAGGGGAGGTGTTGGAGTGATCACCGCACCTCTATGGAATTCGTAATTCCCACCCTGGGGATCCTAGTTACCGGTTTGGAAGTTTACCAACATCTGTAGGTTTTGGTGTAACGACAAACTTCTTCAGCATACAAATTGCATTCAGCCACTTTATGTCCAGATTCATTACACATAACAATAACCATAGAAAGTGTTTATGTACCTGGTTGTTGATGTTCTTCTTTGTTTGTTTACAGGATAATACCTTCTTGTTTGTTGCATCTTCAGTTGATTATTCTTGGTTTGTTTGTTCTTGTAGTCTGCTGCAATATGTCCTAGTTCATGGTAATGGAAGCATGAGATATATTTCCTCCTTTGTGACATTGAAGAATTTCTAACTTCATTCTTCTCCTTCTGGTTATGCTGCTTCTGTTTGTTTTGTTCTTCTTTTATAGGTCCTTTTGACGCTGCTTTGTCATCTTTAATGGTTGCCTTTTCTAAGTTCTTCATGGAGGAAAACTCCTCTTCTAGCTGCTTACACAAACTATTCTTTTCTTCTAACTCACTTTTAGTTGAATTAATCTCGACCTCTAACCTTGCACATTTTATCTCTTTCTCCTTTAGTTGGTTATTCAACATCCTTTCTATTCTCCTTGCATCTGCAAGCTGTGTCTTCAAACAGACAATTTCCTCCTTGTACTTATGCTCTCTCTCATCACATATTTGCACCAGTTCCTTTATATCTTTATTTTCATTCTTCAATCTATTTATTTCAGTCAAGGCTATGTCAAGCTTGCCTTTTTCTTCAATTGTCTTTTCTTCATGGCAATAAGTTCCATTCGCACTAGCAGAGACCTCATTTGACTGAATACTTTCCTTTTGACAAAGATTTTTCTTCTTCATGTTTATCTTCTCCCTCTTGACAATGCAACTACCAGTGTCTCCTTCATGCATGAGATGCAATCTATTCCATATTTCTTTTGCAGAAGTTAAATCTATTACTGTATCAAGATCCTTGTTATGAAGATTGTTATACATAATGCATTTTGCCTTAGCATTCCATTGTTGTTCTTGCAGAGAGGGAGAGTCTTTGCAGTAACCATCACATACAAGCTTCCATACACCAGGTCCATAAACCATTAAATCTGTTTTAACCTTATCCCTCCATTCATGAAAATTTGTTGCACTCAACACAGGTACACTTTGATAGTCCATGACTCAACCGGATCTCCTTCAAGCTATTATGCTTACACCAAAGGAATCGACTCTAATATCAATTGATGAAAGCTTGACTAAACTTGTTAATCAAGGTTGTCATTGATGTCAATATGACATTTTTGGGATGGCAAATATTCTTGTGATGTCATAACCTCATGTATATTATGATGACGTCCTTACTCATAATGACAAGTCCCTCTTGTTTGATAAGGATGCCATTAATGAAGATGTCAAGCTATTAATGATGCCATTATGATGTCAAGTCACTAAGAAGAAGTCTTGTCCTAGATGACTATTGATCATAATGATTTCCTTTAACTAACCATGAAGACAACACAACCTCAACCTCATGTATCCTTACTCTAGAAATCATGATGTCCTTACTCTTGATGAAGGAGTCCTTATTGATGCTCATAGTGACTCATGAAGAAGCTCTCCTTGTGATGATCTAGCCCTTGCTCATAGTGACTCTTGATGAAGAAGCTCTCCTTGTGACGATCATGCTGCATATGGTTAATGACATATCGCTGCACTATCTTGATGACATGGTGACATTGATGGCACACATGATAACATGGACAATGAAGGAATTGGAGATCACTTGATGTTGAAAGACATAACAAGTGGAGACCTCACTTAAAAACACTTGGTGACGTATGATAATGAAGAAGCCCTTGCTGTCCATCACTTTCTGCACTAATTAATAATCAGTCATGTTAAAAAAAAATGTTTTTCACTACCTTAGAGGCAGCTTCTCAATATGATTCCTATACCATCTTTTAGAGCATAATTTTGCCTTTCCAATGAGCCCTTATTTGTCCTAAAACTCCTAGTAGTTTGTAATATATTGAATTTTCAAGTTGAAAAATATATTTTTGATATTGAGCCGACCTATGCTCAAGGACACAAGTCGGCCTTTTTCCCAACAGTCACGTCCTTTCAAAAATGAAAAACCACTATAAATATAAAGTTAAACTCATTCGGTTCAGTCAAGGAATTTCGGTGAAGTAGACACAGAATTCGGTCAATATTTTCAGAGATAGATACAGGAGGCCAAGGAGCAGGAAAATATTGTTTTGGGGGAATTCTTTTGAAACAGTCTTGTGTTAAGGGTCAAGTTTCTTGCAGGCTGCCATCTTATAGTAGAGACCTTGCTGTTGCTCAAATTACCCTCGGACCTACAGTAGTTTATGAAGTTTTGACTCCTGAAATTCGAACTGTGGTGAAATTCAGACTGCAGTGCCTCCTGTAATTCGGAATTGTAGTGGCAGTTTTGAAGACAAATTCAGATATGCAAATCTCTGTTGGAGGCACTGTATTGGGATCATTTTATAGTGAAATCTTTTGCTGAAGGCACAATGTTGGGATTGTTGCAGACCTTTAATTGGAGGCACAGTTTTTGGAATAAAATTATAGAAAATTCTTGAGAGGAACAATATTGAGTTTAGTTTACAGTGAATATATCTAACAGACCTATTGAAGAACATCTATTATATCAGATCTATGCTTGTAACACCTGGTTTGAAGTCTTGACATCACTTGGGATTATATGAGAGCAAGTTTTGTGAGGATTGTTTGAAGCAGGCTAAAAGCCTTGAAGTATCATTTGAAGACAAACTTCTAAACTACCTTGGGAGTAGACCTTGAGGTCTTCTCTTGTGCAGAACTTGGACTCCTCTTAGAACGATCCTTTGTAGACTCTCTTGGTGTGGACTGTAAATCATCATGCTGGATAAAATTCTTCTTGGATAGTAGCTCGGACCTTATATGTTTGGACTACTTTTGGTATGATCAAGTGCAGTGAATAGTGGCTCAGAAGATTCAAATTGTATGAAGCATTGGGTATCTAAAGCAACTCTCTGATTGTAGAGATCAAGGCTATTTCATACTCCCAGATTCAGAATTGATTTGTGTGAATGGTTTTGGAGACTTTGACTGAAGTCTTTGTGGAGTGACCTTGAAGAAGGTTCCAAATTGAAGATATTTTGTTGAGAAGCCTTGAGTGATCTTGGAAGATGATGATGCATTGATGAAGCCATCATGAGGTAACTTGGAGAAATTGTTTGGGTATGATGAAGAGCAGTGGTGACACCTTCTAAGAAGAAAAGGTTGTCATTGATGATGTGACGTGGAGACTAAGTGAAGGCATTGCTGAAGATTGTCAGGGCTCGTTGAAGAAGACTTTGGGAGTCGTGAAGAATAACCAAACATATTTATGATGAAGTGAAGTTGAGGGTTGGAGCCTCATAGAGACAAGGTTGGTGCCTTGGAAGATAGGATTGGAGCCCTAGGGGATTGGAGTCCTCAAGAAACCAGGTCGGAGCCTGTACCAAGATAGGGTTGGAGCCCTAGAGGTTGGTGCCTCAAATTGACAAGGTTGGAGCCTTGGAAAGACCAAGTTGGTGCTTGGCACAATACAGGTTGGAGCCTGGAAGATTGGAGTCTTCATCTAGGGTTGGAGCCCTATATCATTATTGTACTTTACTTATTGTAAAGAAGAAATTAATAAAAGTATTTATTTCATCATTGTTCATTTTGTGTTCTAAATATAAGTGATCTAACTGGTAAAATTAACAATTGAAAAGAAATACTGGTTCACCCCCCTCCCAGTATTTCCAACAAAACTAAGAGGGGGGGGTGAATTAATTTAGTCCATTCATGGACATTAAAAACTTTTCATTAAACTCATTAACTAAAACATAACATGAACAACTCAACAAATAATGACCAACAAACTGAATATGTGAACAACAAGTAATAAGAAGACCAATACATCACATCAACACATAATAACAATGCATATGGACACCAGATATAAGTGGAAACCCAAAAGGGAGAAAACCACAATTTTATTATTGTTGTGATGCAAAGGCAAGCTCGTACTCCTTATTACATTTGATTTTCTGTAGGCTCCAACCTACCGGAGGTTGCTACCTCAATTTTCTGCATGCTACAACATGCAAGGAAGCTCCAACTCCCATATGTTTTCTGCAGGCTACAACCCACATGAGGTTCCTACCTCAACCAGCGCCAACTAAAAAATTATCAAGCTACAACTCGAAAGGAGACCACAATCCCCTCATACAAAAATGAAAACAATATGCTGATTTACCTTGTCATCAATTTTTCATACTTTCTTCTTTATTTATGCATCTTCTCCCCTTCAAATCTGCTTCACATTAGCTCCATATGTACCAGGTAATTAGTGCATAATATATTAATCAACTCTCACACATTCTCCCACTCTCTAACGCTCAATGCTTTCCAACATCACATATTTTATAAAGATAGTTTGTTGACTGTTTGTATCCCACATAGGAATATGAAGTGAATAGGCTTGACTCTTTGCCTTCCACTCTTTCATTTCCAAATCCTTCATTTCTTGAATATTAAACCACAAAAATAAATAGATATTCCAATATTAATTTCAGCCACATGTATTGATTAATTGCATCAACTAAATGCCAATATCAAATAGCAATATTTATCATTAATGCATCACAACAATCTTTGTGTTTGCCTTGCATCATTTTTTTGTATTGCATTTGGTGTCATGGACTCTTGCCTTTGCATCACAACAATTTGGCTCAATCAACATGCCAACATCAATGTTCTACCAAACCACCAATGTATTTGTTGCTCCTTTGTCCCTTGCTGCTGCATATCTTGCTGCTCCTTTGCTTGTTGTTCCTTGAGTTGCTCCTTTGCCATGTTGTTGCTTTTCCACACCTTGTTGCTGCTCCTGTATACCTTTGCTGATCCTGATCTGCTCTTTTGTTCAAAAATTGAAAGATATATTTTCTCAAAAGTAAAATGTAATGCTTTCAAAAAGTGAAAGCAAGGTAAACCCTGAAATACAAACAAAAGATTGTTAGCACAAGATATTGCAAGATACAAAAAACGTCTTTGAAATAATCAAATTTAGGAATCAAAACATTGAAACATATCTTGCCAAAACTCTACAATTAGTAATTAACTTGGAAAATGTGTACAAGGAAATGCTAAATGCCAAATGTGAAATTAGACTTGAGGCATGAAAAGAAAGCACTGGTTAAGAGAATTACAGTACTTGCTTTTGAAATAAACTTTGCATACGAAAACTCAAACCATCAAGAGACAAGTAAAGTAGATGTGATGGGATAGTGCTCTTGGTTAATTTTATTAGCTACGTCAACATTGCCCAAAGATGTGGATCTCACAGTGAGGAGTCAATAGAGGAGTAGAGGGTCCCTAAAATGTCTATTCAACCAACTTATGTTGGAGGTAAAATTTTAGCGAGGCTTGGGGCCTTTATATGCAACTTGTGTTGATTGTCCCTATTAGATTGCTACATGTAATGCTTCAAGAGAAATAGAAATGAGATAGTGTTCATTGCAATAACATATTAAATTTGAAAAACAAGAAGGGAAATAAGATCATATGTGTTGTACCAATAAAATAAAAGTAGACAATTTAAATAAAATGATTTTCCTTTAAGATACAATTGTTTCAAGTGAGAGATAATGCTCAATAGTTCCCAAAATATGTTGCATAAATGGACCAAATAATGAAGCATGTGCTTAAATAACCATGAAACAATTAAAACTTGCCAATAATATAAATCGTTCACACATAAGAAAGATTTGCTCAAGTTTGTAAATTTTGGAACTTATGCATGTTAGATTTTTTGGACACAAGATTTAGTGAATGGAATGTGGAGTGAATATGTTGTTAATTTTAAGCATGCATTGATGCAAATAAGCATAAAAGAAACTAGAAACAAAGTCAATCCACCCACAAAAGGTCCTTCCTCTTTAACCGAGGAAGGGGGATGCCATGGGAGAATTCCCAATTTCCCTCAAGCAAAAACTTTCTTTTATTAGCGGTTATAATGAGTAGAAAAGAAGCCTCTAATAAGGCTGCCCAAGAAATAAAACGATATCTTTACAAAGATAAGAGCTTGGAAAAGCTAGAATCTCCCCCTTGAGTAAGACAACAAAAGCAAACGGAAAAACTCTCTAAATCAGAAAGTTTGCCAGCCTCAAAGGCCCAGGACCTAGATAACTTGTTGTTGTCCCTATAGAGCTCGTGACCTCCCTACAAAATCAGTCCTTGAGTTTGTGGAAGGTCTTGCATGCAAGATGATTAGTAGTTTTCCGACACCTCTTCTTCAAACTCTTTGTTGTCCAAAGCTCAAACCTATGGGATGCCAAAACAAAATCAATTATGAGTGTAAAAAGAGAGAAAAATAAAAAAGATTATATTACAAACTAATATACAAAACACTAACTCAAGTAATGGGAGTGAACCCCCATATTTGCCTAGCTTAGAAATTGCTCTTGAAATAGCTTGTATAAGTTTGAAAGCTCTAAAAAGAAGTATTTTAAATTTTAAATGAACGAGATGATCAAGTAGCTAAAAAACAAGAAAACTCCCTCTTGGTCTTCGTTGGATGAAAGACTTGGGTTAGAAAATAGCTGAGTCTTGGATCGATTTGAATCTAAGAGTGAGTTGATCTATGTGAGACTTCTCCCACACCTAGATGGATTCCTGCACACAATACAAATAGATCTTCCCTACACACTTGAACAAGTATTAGTTTGCAAAAGGCTTAGAGTATCATAATGAATAAGATAAACCAAACATTCCTCCGAAAATGATTTGGAAAACTTATTTCTAGAATATTACTCTAAATCAGTGATATGTGCAAGATAGCTTGCACATATCAATCCAAGCTAGATGGAAAATATAAACTAATATTGATCAAACATGTAAATAAATTCAAACACAATAACAAGTTTATGTAAAGAAATCATCTCATAACGCCAAAAGAACACTAGTCAAATAGCCCCAAAATCTTGATTATATTAACCAATATGTAAGTACAAAATGAGAGAGTTTCCTCAAGTCCAATAGTTCATGACATGATACAATATGAGAGCCCATGGCTCTATTATATAGAGAGTTGGGAGCAAACCCAAGGAAGAATGCATGTGAGAACTGGACTTGGAGCAAATCCCAAGGAAAGATAAGCCAAGTTTGATGTGGAGAAGACAGAGACACCAAAGCAAAATTGAATTCCATATGTGCACCTCAAGGGAAATCGAATTCCATATATGGCCAAGTAAACTCATCCATGAGTGAATCAAAGTATCGTGCTACCTTCAGTCAACCCATGCAAACTCGAACTAAGTGATGCCCCATTTGTAGATGATTGGCCCCTAGGAACTACGTGATTCCTCCAGTGAAACTCGTAGTCTAGCCAAAGGAAAGTCGTAAATCTTTCAAGTGAAGTGCTACGTGTTGAAGCACTCGAGAGAACTATGAGAAGAGGCCCCCATATGATCTTCATTCCAAACATTCCACAGAATATTCCTTTAGTGCATGAGCTCTTTGAATAAATTCGATTTTCTACATGTGCAACTGTTGCTTTATCTTTGGGAAATTGGATTTTATGAAACAATGGTGTATTAATGATGCAGTGTGCTCAGGCATCCTCCACATGTCCGTTGACTCAACTCTTTGACTTAGGATAATTTCCAAGTCATTCTGTCACATGGAATAATTTATCTCTCTATTTTATTTAATTATAGCCTAATTAATTGCCACTAAACTTAGGAAATGTGGGTTTTGAGGGTCCAAAACACATTATGAACACCTCAAAGTGTGTCATTGTAGAAATTTGAGGGTGAGAGGTGTAATTTTGATTACTCATACCCCATACAACTTCTCTTGACAACACTTAAAATTTAATTACAATTTTTATTGCAATTTTTGACCTGCGAAAAATCTACAAAATGACTACCTAGACTTAACCAAATTCCACGAAATTTTTTCTGTGATCTAGTATGGTAATATACATTGACTCTAGACACTAGGACTCATCCAAGGCTTCACCATCAAACCGTACTCCGACTTTGGGGTATATTTGGAGCAAAAAACTCAATTAATTATTAACTCTTGGATAGAGAGATGATAATTGACCAAGTGAAAAAAAACCTCCCAGAGTAATACTCACTTGTTGGCAAGGTCCCAGACTACCTAGGCCTGTTACAAACTCAATATTGACTCAAAACTAATCATTACTAGCATCACTTATTACAATTCCCCGTAGGGCGTGGAATCTGGGTACATGAGAAAATGATGAGAAGTAGAAGTAGAGTTTAAAAGCTCTGGTGATCTGATGATAACTGATGGTACAAGTGTCCTTTGGTTCATCCTTGGGCATGGAGTCTTCATCTAATCATTAGGTGCCACTCCAGTGGTCAACAGTGCCAACCCAAAAGCCAAATTGTCAGTAAAGGAGATCCCACGGGAACTAGGATACAAAGGTAACCACGAAATTCGGCAACGAAGATAAGAATATAAGCCTAACCCACTCTTTCTGCCGAACCCCCCCACCAATCCATGTCCAAAAGTGCCCATGACAAGTAAGGAAAATTACTCAACTATACCAATGAAAAGCCATACCTTTGGGGTCAGAAGGTCCACCATCAAACATACATTCATGGCGAATGGTTGAGGGGCCATATAACTGGCTCAGGTGGCGGAGAAAATGGCACATCGAGCTATTTGGCGGCTTCAAGGGGCTTCTAGGAGAAAACTTTCTGCTATCTACACTACCCACTTGTGTTGGGTAACATGTAGCAAGCTCTAACCCATCGCCACTTGAGTTCTTCCTAGGTTGCATCCTCTTCAACGGCAAATTTTTTTTGAAGCACTTGTGGGTTCATTTGTTTAGTCAATGGGAACAATGGCCTCTCCCAATGCCCAAGAACTTATATATATGCACACAAGCCTTTGGCTTATTTCCTACACAAATTATGAGTTGGATTTGCCCTTTGGTTTATCTAGTCATAAGTGGGACATTTGAAGTGGCATCCATTATGGGGAAGTGTCCAGTGGCTGGTGATGATTGCTGTCTAGGTTTATACCTTCTTCAGAGTTTGTTTCTTCTCAGTAGATTGTCAGCAACCTAGAGGATGTAAATTTGGATGTAAAGGTTAGAGAGTAAGATGATAATATTGATATTTTGTACACCACTCTCCGCATATTGAAGTTTATATATATATATATATATATATATATATATATATAGTAAGAGTTCCAAGTGAGAATGCTAGTCCCTTGCCAGCCTCTTGCTGAATAACTCCATCTTCCCTGGTTTTATGTATGGAGGACAGTAGTAACTGCTGGCTGAAATACCTGTTGGCAATCCCAAGGAACTCGATGGGATTTGATCTTGAGACCCTCATGAAATTTCACATGAGCATCTACCAATCATGCTAATCCTTGGGGTTTATTGAACTAAAATGCACACACACACACTTGTGGTGTTATTCATTATTGTCATGTTGGCATGTGTGTGGGTGATTATTTAGACATTCTAATTTATGTATGGAATCTTGATTCTTGAACAATGAACATTGTTTGTATTCCAATTTGCATTCTCTCTCTCTCTCATGTGTGTATATTTGTGAAAATATCAGCATTGTTGATTTCTCGATTCCTAAGAATTGGTCAGGGTGCCTCTCCTGCTTATGAATCAT
The DNA here is from genome assembly GCA_034641835.2 of Pinus albicaulis. Taxonomy (NCBI): domain Eukaryota; kingdom Viridiplantae; phylum Streptophyta; class Pinopsida; order Pinales; family Pinaceae; genus Pinus; species Pinus albicaulis. The sequence continues at coordinate 1,480,368,854 of CM076579.1, read as the reverse complement.
ACCCATGCCCATGCTTCCAATGGCTTATGCATTGTGCTTTGGTTTAAGGTTTCTAGGCAACAAGGGAGTAATTTGGGTTTAACTCTAGATGAAAGTCAGCTTTTGGTGTCTTGATTTATTGATATGGTTCTTCTGCGGGCCTGACAGTTGGAAACTCCAAAGAGGTTCTTTTAGAGTCGAGACTTCACTAGGATTAGTCCTTCCATGTATAGATGCATAATATTTGGGAATATAATGACAACATTCATGCAAATTTTCTGAGAATTAGATGTTGGTATACACTTTATATAAATGTGATAAAATTTTTATGTTCTCTTTATCAGTTGATTACAGTTTGTATTGCAGAAAGTATTAACAATATGAATTATAATATTTGAGAAGCATTGATCACATCAATAAAGTGCTCTATATACAGGGAATTCTGGTTTTTGCTTCAGTCATGGCTACATTGGGATTGCAGATCTTGTTAGAATCTATTCGACAGCTTATATATGAGGTAAATCTCTTGAGCTTGTTTGTTTTCACAGCTATTATTGATTTAGCGGTTGACAATTGATTCTCCATTTGTTTCTCTGGTTCATTCTGCCATTTGAACTCTGGATAGCATCCATGATAAACATTGTGCTTGTTTGGTTTTTTGTTTATTTTTACACTTAATAACAGGACACAGCCCCAGGGTGTGTTGTGTCTGTATCCTGTGTGTTGGACACATGACATGCTAGGAGTCAGGACACATTTCCAACATGTGTTATAGATGTGTCCTACCTTTTCAACTCTAAAAAAACATTTGTCATTGCAACAATAAGCTTTTCTTTTCCTATATAGAATTATGCTTGCCAGGCACCCACCTTGACAGCCCCAATCAACAATTAGCTCATGAAAAGTCCCAATCAACAAACAGCTCATGAAGAGCAAATGGGTGGCGAGTGTTGAGAATTTGGAGGGGCAGTTATTAATTCAAATTCTCTCCTTGAGAATTACTTGTGAGCTTATTTCGTTTACTTATGTCTTCTCTCCTTAGCTTATTTAGTCTTTCATCAAGTCAATTACCAAAACATAAGAGACACAAATTTAGGCTCTTCGAGCCAGGGCAAAACCTCTCCCTTTTAGAGAGGAAAACCCACGAGAAATTCTTCTTATAGACTTTCAAATGACAAGTACCATGACCATGACACATACTCTTGACCTTTGTATGCCTCTAAGACCTTGTTACTGCTTCTTCTTTGACTCCTTAAGTTGATCCTTCTTTTCTGCACCTTTCTGCACCATCCTACACCTTTCTGTACCTTTCTGCACCAGAACTAGAGGGCTCGGTCTCCACTTGAATTTTTCCTTCTTTAAGATATCAACACCTTGTCATAGATTGACTAGTGCACACCTTGCACTTCTACATAACCTTGCTGGCTGGTCTTCAATCTGTACATTGATCTTTTACACGCCATGACTCCTTTTGCTGGACAGTTCACCCTTCCTTACATTATGTAGATACCCTTTACTTGTATTGTATCACTTTGTTGAGCAGACATACATTACTTTACACTTAATGTAATTCTGTCCCTTCCTGAGATTACCTTCCTGAGATCTGCACCAAAAAACACAGTCCTGCAACTTCATACATATTACAGACCCAATCCGAAATCCTTTTTTGCTGATCTGTCCCTCTTTACACCAGTACGCAGTCCTATTCTCGCATTTCCTTCAGTCCTGAAATTCCTGCAATTTAGTCCGAAAATCTCAGACAAGTCCGAATCTGTTCCTGTAATTTCCAATGTTCCACCGAGTCTCCGGGACGGGGAAACGCAGGAGCGGGGATACGCACAAGGGGGATGTATATAAGCAACCCCAAAATTTAGGGAAATTTCGGGGAAATGGGGGGACGTCAAAGCCATAAAAATTAAAAAATTAATATATAAAAATAAAAAATAAAATCTCAACAATATGTTAATAACTAAATTAGTAGATAGTAAATCTTATTAATAGTGAAATGCACATCTAAATATGATCATCATTTTGTATTAGACTATTGTGAAGTAAAATTATCATTTGACATTTCTACAATCATCAATGTAAATCTAAAAACAAATTACTAAATTGAATCTATCATTTGACATTATGCAATGTTCCATCTAAATTCATCATTTGGCAATGGGTATTAATATTATGCAAGGTACATCTAAATTAAATTCATCATTTGACAATTGAAACTACGCAATGCACATCAAAAATTAAATTTATCATATGACAATGGCATTTGAATTCTAAAACAGCCATAGAAAAATGAACTAAAAATAAACATAGAAAGCAGTGAAATACAAAAATTGTTTTTTAATTGTTATTAGCGAAGAAATTTAGGGGGCGCGTCCCTCTTGCATACCCCCACATCCCCTCGTCCCCCCCACAAGAGAGACACATTTCGTCACCAGAAAAACGCCCCCCTAGAGTTTCCCCAAGTTTTCCAAAAAAGGAGACGTGGGGAAAGTTTCCCCAAGAGTTTCCCCATCTCGGGAGCGTGGGGGAGCGGGGAAGCGCGTCCCCCACCTTGGGGGACGCGTCCCTGTGGAACACTGGTAATTTCTGCACAGATTTCTGGGCTATTTATAGTTGTTCAAACCCATAATTAGCTGACCTATCAGTGAACTGATGTGACATATTATTGATCCGACTTTTCCAGCATTTTCAAACCGACTTGTAGGGCTGTTCTTCCAGCGTTAAGGAGGCTGTCTTGAGGGCTGCTTGAACATCATTCTTGAGCCATTTTCTTCACAGTTAGATTACAAGGTCTTGGAGCATATCCTTTTGACTAGATATTCATATACATGACTCATGAATACATTTATAATCAGAAGACAAATCCTAACAGACATCAAGAAGAAGTCTATTGACTTATAATAAAATCTTGCTCATGAAACCCATGAAGAAAGCATAACAAATATACATTTTATTATCTTTGTCTTCTTCTTTACATAAATACATAATTACATAGTCCATATGAAGACCGATCCTAGTTACACTTTCAACAGGGAGGATAATAATTTCAACTCAAGCTAGACCCAATTGACAAATACAATGATGGACTGTAGTTTTCTCCTTCCTTAGATGAACCACCTCATGCTTGTCTATATTCTGGGAGGTGTTTGTGGGCTTCCTTATTGGTTTCTTATGGAATTAAGGTTATTATCTATTTGATTCAAGAGCTCCTAGTATGCAGACTTTGAAGCACATGTAGTATCCATTTCTGGTGGTGGGCTCAGGGTCACTTCTCTCACTCTTCTTTAGGAGTGCTCATGATTTATCTTTTGGCCTTCATGGAACTTTCAATTTTGGTGAAGAATTTAGCTCCTTGCAACTGAACCTACGTACCATCTATTCAAGGGGAGTCTCTTGAAATCAAGATATATCTCCATGTACCGTGCTTTTTCTTAACAATGAGGGTAAGAGAGGCTCAAGGATAAATACTTGGTCTGTCTAAATCTTGGCTAATAGGTCTTATATCTGCCTCTTTATCTTGCTATTTTGTAGTATGTATATAAGTGAATGGGACGATTAACTAATCTAGGCCAGATGAAAGGAAGTAGGTTCCTGAAAATCAACCCAAAATTGGATGCATCATGCAATCGATGCAAAAGGTTCAGGTTAGCCCTTGTAATGAAAAGGCTCTCTATTTAGTTTTATTTTTTTGTGCGAATCATTAAGCTGTCCTTTGTGTTTTGAGTTTGTTGTAAGAATGAGCCTGTACATGTGTATTTTTGCTGTGGTGTTATTCTCTTATTTTTGAGTTTGAAGCGTTAGTTTGTGTCAAGGCCATGTTTTTACTTTTTTTTAGTGCCAAATATTCATGAAGAAGGAGAAAGTGAAGAAGAGGGAGAAGGAGAAGCAGGAGATAAAACGTTTCTGTTTTGTGTTTTGTAAATGGTGTTGATTTTACTTTTGTCAGCATTCTCCTCTTGGAATAAAAACTTGATTGGATGCTGCCCTTTTGATCCCCTACACAATCCTTTTCCTTTGCAATCCGTGCTAAACAAAATACCTCATTAATATTGTCTACATTCTGAAACTTTTTTTCTCGGTGTAACATACCAATTTATCTTCTTGGAAAAATTTGTAATTAAACTTGTTTAAAACTGTGCATGGATATTTTTTTTGTTTTCTGCAATACTGATCACCATGGGAAATTCGAATAAGGGACAAGCTGCGAAAAAAAGGGAAGAGAAGAGAAGTTCGAGAGAGGAGGAGAGCAGAAAATAAAGTGCCATGAATATATATACCAGACTAGTAGATATACTTGTGAAAAGCGCTAGAAAACCAGGAAAAATTTGCAAGAAGTTTTGTGACATCAGCTGCACCTTTCTAGATCTTCTCTGATACACACAACATGAAGAGACTTCTGAGGGATTGAGAAGTAGAGAAGGAAGTTCTTGTGTTTTGTGAGAGGCAGGTAATGTGAGTGCCTGTAGCTGCTATGTCCTTCGCAAAACTTAGCAGTCGAAGTTATCTTGGCTGAATTTCCTGTAGTCTAAACTTAGGGCCATTATTCCTACTTCGCCCTAGTGGTATCATAGCCTGCCTAGGGGGTGAAGTTCTACAGTAGAACTGCCTACATTTGGGTGGAAATCGCTCATTCTACTTGGTTTTGCTAGTCATATTTTCTTTATTTGCAGATAAGTTTCTGTTTCTAATTTTGTTAATTCTTTACAATATTCTAGTTACAAATTTTGAATGTATGATGGGTGAACAAATGGGAATTAGTTGTGTGTTCAGAATTATTGATGTTGAATAATAACCATGTGATTTCTGTAATTCATTCATTGAACTAGATTACATTTATACTTGAGAAATTAGTTCAGAAATTAGTTATCAGTAACTACTAACTTCCTAACTACCAACTGAAAAGAAACTCTAAGGATTCCCGTAGGATTACAACATTTCCCCCTTTAATTCGAAGGGACATCTGACATACCAAGTAAAGATCTAAATTTTTCGAACTTTTCACGTCCTAATGCTTTGGTAAAAATATCTGCAATTTGTTCAGAAGTTGGACAATGTGTCAGATGAATTGTTTTGGCCTCTACATGATGTCGAATCAAATGATATTTGGTGTTGATATGTTTGGTTCGATCATGAAACTTTGGATTCCTGGCCAACTGAATTGCAGAAGAGTTGTCGACAAATAGAGGAGTTGAAGCTCTTTGTTTCTCCTACAAATCTTCGAGTATTTTTCGAAGCCAAATGATTTCCTTAGTGGCTTGAGCTGCTGCAACTTATTCGGCTTCGGTGGTAGAATCAGTAGGAACAAATTGCTTGCGCGATCTCCAACTGATGGCTGCTGATCCAAGATTCATCGAATATCCAGAAGTTGAGACTCCATTTTCTTTATCTCCATCAAAATCTGAATCTGAATAACCAGCAAGATGGAAGTCTAAAACTTTGGAATATTTGAGGCTGTAAGTTTGAGTTCCTTTTAAATACTTCAAAACTCTTTTTGCTGCTACCCAATGCCCCTGACAAGGATGATGCATAAACCTGGAAAGTATTCCGACAACAAAGGTTATATTAGGACGAGTAATAGACAAATAAATCAAGCTTCCAACAAGTTGCCTGTACTTTGTTGGATCTTCAAACGACTTTCCTTCTTCGGAAGTGAGTTTCAAATTCTGCTCCATTGGAGTAGCAACAGGATTACATTCTGTCATACTGTATCTGTTCAATAATTTATCAACATATTTCTTCTGAGAGATGAAAATATGTTGTGGTTCTTGATCAACTTCAATTCCAAGATAATAATAAAGTAAACCTAAATCTGTCACATCAAAAACCTTTTTCAATTCCTTCTTTATAGATGATATATATTCATCATTGTTTCCTGTGATCATCAAATCATCAACATATACAACTAGATATACAACTGATCTGCCAACTTTCTTAACGAAAAGAGTTGCGTCATCTAGGTCAAAATGTTTATAGTTTAATTTAAGAAGATGTTCAGTTAGCTTCTCATACCATGCTCGTGGCGCTTGTTTCAAGCCATACAAAGACTTCATTTGTTTGCAAACCTTTTGTTATTTCCCTTTAACGGAAAAACCTTCTGGCTGAAACATGTAAACATCTTCTTTCAAATCTCCATTTAGAAAGGCAGTTTTGACATCTATATGATGAATTTTCCATTCTTTTTGAGTTGCAATAGCAAATAAAGATCTAATAGTGCCCCATTTAGCTGTAGGAGCAAAAGTCTCTGCATAGTCGATACCCTCTTTCTGTGCATATCCCTTCACTACAAGTCTTGCTTTTTACTTGTCTAGTGAACCATCAACTTTAAACTTAGTTTTATAAATCCATTTGCAACCAATAGGTTTGATGCCAACAGGAAGAACCACCAGCCTCCATGTGCCATTTTTTATGAGAGCATCATATTCCTTTTGCATTGCATTTTTCCACTGTTCATAATTGGCAGCTTCTTCAAAGCAAGTAGGTTCACAATCCACAGAAAATTAAATTCACAATGAGAATAGTTACCTGAGGAACTTCCAGCCTTAAACTCATCATATTTCTTTGGAAATGATCGAATATGAGTTGACCTTCGCAAAGGTTGTGTAGGAAGTTGTTCAGGAAGTTGCTCATCTTCTTCATCTAGCTCAGCTCTTTCCATTTCTGTCATTGTTTCTGTAGAAACACTTGCATCAACTAATTCCTCATCAGCAACAATGGAATTATCATCATCAACCACAACCAATTCATCATTGAGAGAAGGAAACTCCACAGACTGATTTAATATAGGAATCCCCCCTTCAAGATGGGGAAGTATATTATCTGATTCATAATAAAACTTTTGAGGCACAAATTTTTCTATTTGATTAAGTTGTCTATCAACAGTGAGAGAATCTTTATCAATTTCAAGAAAAATTATATGTCTGGACAAAATAAACTTTTTGTTCGCTTCATCATATAATCGGTATGTCTTAGAAGTCATGGAATACCCTAAAAATATGCATTTTCTGCTTCGTTCACTTAGCTTATTCCTCTGATGTTTGGGAATCAAAGCATAACATTGAGAACCGAAAATTCGGAAATGTTTAATAGCAGGAAGACGATTGTACCACATTTCATATGGAGTTCTGTTGTTAATGACAGAGGAAGGGCACCGATTTCTAATGTACGCCGCACAAAGCACGACTTCTCCCCAAAACATTAATTTTACATTCTTAAAAAACATCATTGACCTTACCATATTAAGCAATGTTCGGTTCATTCTTTCAGCAACACCGTTTTGTTGCGGATTATATGGTATTGTGGTCCGGTTGTTTGATGCCATTCTCTTGCAAATATGTTTCAAAAGCATGTGAAGTATATTCTCCTCCATTATCAGTCCTTATAGTACCAATAGTAAGTTGTGCTTCATTTGTTATCAAGAGATGAAAGTTCTTAAACACATCAAAAACTTGTGATTTTTCTTTAAGCAGATAAACCCAACACATCCTCGAATAATCATCAATAAAAGTGAGTATGTATTTATTTCCATTTGCAGTTGGTACAGGCATTGGACCACATAAGTCAGAGTGTATGAGACTTAATTTTCTTGTAGCTCTAGACTTAGAATTCTGAAAAGATTGTTTGTGATGCTTGCCCAATATACAAGCATTACATGGGGTAAATTTTCTGGGAACTATTAGAAGTCCCTTAATCCCCTGTTGTTTCATAATTCGAATACTTTCATAATTAACATGACCGAAGCGTGCATGCCATAATAAAGAAGATGACATATTATCATTTTTCTAAACCAAATAAGTTGTGTTCAATGCAACAGACGACATACCATGCAACTTCAATAATTTATCTTCTTCCACACCAGACATTACAGTTTTATTGTCAGCTGCTCTTCTAATTTCTACTTTACCATCAAATATGTGAATGGAATGTCCCTGTTGTCTTATTTGTATAAAAGATAACAAATTTCTTTGGAACTGCGGAATGTAAAGAACATCATTCAAAATATAATTTGAAAGTCCAGGAATCTTTAATTGAATTGAACCAATCCCCGATGGTTTGATTTGGGACTTATCAGCAAAATACACTACTCCGTCAATATTATCACTAAATTGATCAAACAAATCTCTTAGAAAGGTCATATGACATGTGGCACCTGTGTCTAGAACCCAACTGTCATACCATGAAGAAAAAGTACTAAAAACATCTTCCATGTGGAAATTACAATGTGCGACAACATAATGTGCATTCTCAGAAGACTGTCCTCTCTTTGGAATTATATGATCTTTCTTTTCAAGCAATTGTTCTCTTTTTTCATTAATTTTATCCCATGGAATTTTGCAATTTGCAGCAGTATGTCCAAGTTTACCACATCTAAAACATTTTACAGCTGGTTTATCAGAAAAATTTCTTTGTTGTTCATTCTGCTGTCTATCTCCCTGAATATTTCTACCCCCCCTGCCTCTATAATTCTTCCTACCTCGACCTCTATTACCTCTAGTATTTCTGAAAGATTCCTTTTGAGGTTTTTGGTCTTTTTGAGCAAGACATAGGATTTCGGTATTAGAACTTTGTGATGCTTCTTTCTTGCCAAAAACCTTCTCTCTTTTTGCTATTTTCCCTACTAATTTGTCAAAATCTATATCTTTTAATTGCCCACTAGCTTGGAGGGATTCCAAGTAGTGTGAATAACTAGGGTAAAGAGATTTTATAAAGGCAGTAAGCGGCAAATCAACTTTAACTCTAGTACATTCAATTTCATGATTGATGGCTTTAATTTCAAAGGCAAGTTTTAGAGGATCATTATCATTCATTTACAGATTAAATAACTTCAACAATAACTGAATTATCTTCAATTCAGAGTGTGAATCATAAAGCTCTTTTAGTTTTTCTATGGCATCATAAGCTGTTTTATTCTAAGTAATGTATCTGCTTACCTCTTCTGAGACTGAAGCGGATATTAAGGCAAAGGCTTTCTTATCCTTACTTTGCCAGATTGCGAGTTGTTTCCGATCATCAAGTTGCACCGGTGCATTTTCTCCTTCTCCTTCACATACTCCATCCCATAAATCATTAAAGATAAGAGTATTTTTAACTTTCCTAAACCATTCTGGTAATTTTCCTTTCTGGAAAGGACAACTCCAATTAAAGACACCAAGGAGTTCATATTTAAAAAAAAACTGATTAAATCACTGGCACCCTTAAAACAAACTTTTGTTTTAATCACTTCCTGTTAAATTTGGACAACTAGGTCCAAACTCCATGTTATGATGCTCAGATTAAGAGGCTAATGTTTTTGTTGGATTCCTCTTTCGGAGAGGTGTAAAATCCATATATAATATGTCTTAATCCGATGAGCAGAACACTTATTTTGAATTTATTATTCATAATAAATTATATGTGCAGGTCGGCCTTAAGGTTTCACACCCCCAGCAGATGTGTCACACGCCCCAATGATGGATATAAATACAGGCAAAGTTGGAGAGCATTTTATCACAACACAACTCACATCTTCTTCTCTCATCTGATTTAGTACGAGCTCCTTGGAGGACGAGTTCAGCCCACACGTGTGAAGGAGAAGAAGGACAAATCTATACGGCTGAGCTGAAGGACGAATTTCTGCAGTTAGGGTTTTGCAGAAAGTTTGACCAGCATTGACTTTGGTCAACGCATGGTCCAATTGGGCTGAAATTTGGTGAGAAGTTCGATTTTGGAAGGCCGTACTGTTTGGCACAGAAATCGAGGTCAAAGGGTTGACCAATCTGCTGCTGCGTTGACTTTTAGCTTGCTGCCCTGCGTTGACTTTTTCTGGACAGCGTTGACTTTTTTGGAGTTGACTTGGGTTGACTCGTTTTCTGATTGGAGGACTGTTGTGACACATTCTGGGTTGGCTGACCAAGGAGACTTTGCTACGCACCACCACATTTTTCCTGTTTCTGATTTGTCTTCTGTAAGATCCACTTATATGTTCTATCTGCATTTTACTTAACTATTTGTATGATTGCTGTGAGAAAAGTAAAGTTGCTCCAAGCATAGAACATCTACAAAAATTTACACTTCCAAACTTCAAATTCTTCTTATAAATACTCCGATCTTTAAAAAATACTCTGTTTAATGTTGCAGATTCAGTAGAGATTAAAAACACAAATTTCCCTTTTTTTTTTTTAATAAAAAATTCTGTTTTAACCACTACCACTGGCATACCAAAAAAAAACTTTTTAAATTTACAGAATCAGCAAGTGGCACTTTTGTAGCTCCAGAGACAAAGTTTTCCAAAACAAAACTGATTTAAACTCACATATTTGTCTGCTACGAAAATCTGATCTAAAAAAAATGCTGGCAGATTCATGACACGAACAGAAATGAAGGTTTCTGTCAATCAAATGCTGCAAACGCAGCAGAGGAAAATGCTGGCAGTGTTGTCACAGGTTGAAAACAATCTGCTGCTCTCTTAACATCAACGCTGCCACCAGCCTCCTCGGATCTCAAGTGCTTTGATACCACTGTTGAATAATAACCATGTGATTTTTGTAATTCATTCATTGAACTATATTACATTTATACTTGAGAAATTAGTTCAGAAATTAGTTATCAGTAACTACTAACTTCCTAACTTCCCAACTACCTAACTGAATAGAAACCCTAAGGATTTCCGTAGGATTACAACAATTGAACCTGTATGAGTTGATATACTTCGTGGAAGTAACACATATTGGCAATTGCAAAGGTTGATTTCCTTCTTTGTTTTCTCTTTTTGGTTTGATATTTCATACATGAATTAGTCATTTTCAATTTTGATAGTTGCTAGTTGCTAGGCACGTCAACTAACCAACCACATCCAGATCTGGAAAAATTCCTAAAAGTCTGTTTCCAAAAATGCCAGATTTCCTGATTAACAGATTCTGGATCCAATTTCCAACAGCTGATGGGAACTCCTGACAAAAATGTCATTTAACAAATCCAGAACCGGGAAAATCCTATCAGTTCAATTTTTCAAAAGAATGGATTTGCAGATTGACGAACTCCAGATCCAATTTTCGACAAATAACATGAACTATATGTTGGATGTGGCAATTGAAAAATTCTGATCTAGATTCCGTCAGACATCCAAATCCAGAAGAACCATGAATGACCATTTTTCAAAAAAAGCCGGATTCCAAACTAACAGATTTGACAGAAGACAGGAATTCTCTACAGTAACGGCATTTAATAGATTCCAATCTGGATTCTGTTGGTCACATTCAGATCCTTGTGTTATATGACATGGCATAATGTGGTGGTGATGCGTGGACAGACTGCCATGTGTCAGCTATTGATGTGGCATAAGATAATGAAACCTCTGAGGGCCATAACTTTGTATCCAGAACTCAGATTTGGATGAAATTTATTCTGTTGGAAACCTCTCGACGAGCACAAGACGATGGTGATCTCAGAAAATAAGTTTAAGGTGATTGGGTGAAGAAGAATTTTGATAATCCCAGGGGTAGGACTTAAACAAAACAATGAGACCATAGCAGGAATTATATTTCAAGTTTTGTATACTATCATTCCCTGTCATATATTTGGTTATAACCAGGAAATTCTAATTTTTAATAAGTTCGGTGTGCTACACTTGGTCCATTTATGGTAAAAGTCCTTGAAATTTGAGAATTAAGGCACTAGTGGAAATAATCTGTTACTTTTTGTAAAGACCGCTGCCTAATTGTAGATGATCTGATGCATTAATAAAATGCAGAAGTGGATTAAAATGTCACCTTTAACTTTTAAGGCCCCGGTTAATTCATCCTCCGTTTCCAACTGATTTGGTTTCTCCTCTCTTTCAATAGTGTGCATATTGACCACTATGACCAGTTTTTCAGATGGGAAAGTTGACTTTTTAGCATCAGTCATTTTATTGTGGGAAAACCATGCTTCCATATTCACCATGCAATTATTTAACCTTTTCAGTTCATGGTTCCCGTCACAAGGACAGACTTCACATTTAATCTTATTGTAGAGAAAGGAGTATTGTGAATACAGGCTTCTAATATTGCATCATGCAGACAAAATTTTTCGCTTCTGCTGGGGTTTGTGTGTCATCTTCCACTGTATTCCATGGGCCATGATCAAAATAAGGTTTGATGAGGCAGGCATAGACCTTTCTTTAAGGCTAAAAGCAGTTATAAAATTTGAGTTGGCCTAATGGTTAAGAGCTCGTGTTTCCTTCTAAGAGGTCACAGGTTCAAAAACCTGAGGGGGGTAGAGTATGTATGCCTTCATAGACTTAGCAGTCATTGCTGAGCAGGGGTGGGTCCGTTGTCCCACAAACAAGGGGGTCTCATATGTCAATTTTTTTGTCTGGCTTGGCCGTGACCTTAAAATTGGATAATAATAATAATAATAATTTAGTGCTTATATGTCACTTCTACAATGTTTAAAAGATCACATGGGCAGAAAAATTTCCTAAGAATGACTGCAAGTACAAGGACTATAAAGAGAATGATGTAAAATCCCCCGTGTAAAGTGACATCTAAAAAAATAAAATCCCTTAAAAACAGTTTGAATTTCACCCTTAATAGGTAGTTTTAACAGTTACAAAGGGCATGGTTTAAAGAGGATATTTTCAACAGCAGCAAAAGATGATTTTGTTTTGCAAATAGAAGGATTTAATCACATGTTTTCACAAGATTAAAGTTTGAATTGTTGATCTGAATTTTGCATTATGAAATTATGAATCTCAAATTAAAATAGTGATTTGGACATTTTCTTTTTACATTTAAAGTTTCTATAAACTCTCCCAGGAAAACTAAGTTTGCAAAGCTTGCATTTATGGTTTTATATATGCTCTGATATCTGGCAGAATTGCTTTCTATTTTTCAAATATAGATTAAAAACTTTCTGACTTGTTTTCTTGTATGGCCATTAGTAGAAACCCTCCTATCTTGACATAGCCAACTCTTGCAAGTACCCCTTTATTTACAAATGCTAGTCTTATGAATACAGATTAAAAGGAAGCATGGGCTTGCAACACAGAAACACCAAAAACCCATGCAACTTCTCGAGACCTACTTGTATGCTAAGTCTTACAGTGTTGCCTTTAATAAATCATTTTACATGCTCTTGTTCTCTTTTTGCGCAGTCATAATCCTACTCCTTGTCTTAAAAGTGACCCTGTTATTGAGCTCATATTAGCCATGGATTTGCTTATCATACCGTTGATTGCTCTATCATGTACCTTATCGTCAGAACTTTGTGTATTGTATTTTGAGAGAAGACTATTTTGCCAATTTGCATACAAGGAATTAACTTTTGTCTACTCTATTTCCAAATATCCACAGGTGGATGGTTTATCTTTGGATGGTGACAAATGGCATTGGGTGGTTGGAATTATGGTTTCAGTTACTCTTGTGAAGTTGTTCCTTGTACTCTATTGTCGGAGTTTTACTAATGAGATTGTGAAGGCATATGCTCAAGATCATTTCTTTGATGTGATCACCAACACAATTGGTCTAATTGCTGCTATTCTTGCAAGTGAGTTGTACTGGTGGATAGATCCTGCTGGAGCAATTGTGGTAAGCAGTTCTTTGACCTTTTGCTTTACAGTTCATAGTTTGCAACTTTTCATTTGTTATGCTTATCTATTTTGTTGAGTGTGCACCATGGTTTATTGGCACCGGCTACTGAAGAGTAGTTTGTCTTCCATTATGTCATCCTCTCCTTTTTATAATCAGCGTCCAGATGTTTAATAAGAAACTTGCAGTTGTTTTTTCATTATCATCATATATCGTTGCATTTAGTAGCAACATAGATGACATTTTTAGCACATGTTCTCGGTCATCAGTACTCTTCACTGGCATAAACAATGGCTGGTGTGGAACTCCCAAGCCATAGAGGTCCCCGAATAATTGTGGAGCTAGGATGGAGCCATGAATCTATCCAGCTTAAAATTCAAAGGGAAAACATATTCCAGGTCTATTAACTTTTAAGTAGGGAGAACTGATTGCAAAAGTGCAAGAGAATATATCCACTCCAATACATTTCTTTTGCTTTTATAATGATTCAATCACAGATTGTGGATTCACAAATCAGAATTCTGTTTGTTTTACCTTTGGAAATCAAAACATTCTATTATGGAATTTTATATGGGTGCATATACGCAATACTAGACACCTACATGTGTGGAGAAGAAGAAGAAAAAGAAAGTATTAACATGGAATGGAATCCCAACACAGGGATATGCCACTGTAGCAAGATAGCCTGTAACATTACATAGATAACAACCACACGAAAAATACAACCCATAAGGTAGGCTACCCACAATACAATGCAAGATATATCAATTCTGTAGCAAGTACATGATTTGGAGCTCGAGGTAGGCTATACCGATAATACATATACCATTCTTATCTAATATCCTCTTACATTACAACATTTATAGCACCCAAAGAGGGTTATAGTAGTTTAACAACATAACCCTCATGTTATGGTATGATTATTATTTAATTTGATCACATTTCAACTAACATTAATAAAAAATTGACAGTACAAAATTGCATTTAATATTAACTTGGAGCTTGCTGTTTGCTTCTCCAACATAAGGATATGCGACTATGACAAGATGGCCTGTAACTTCACATAGATGACAGCCACAAACAAACAATGGCCCAGAAGGTAGTCTACCCACAATACAATGTCAGATATATTAACTTCAGCAAGTATATGATCTAGAGCCCGATATAGCCTACATTCACGTATACCACTCCCATCTATATCCATATTCATAACAACATTATACCACCCGAACAGGATTCTGGTAGGTTAACTACATAAACCTTACGTTAACATATGTTATGATTAGTATCTAATTTGGTCACATGTCAACTACCATTAATTTAAAGTCATAATACAACATTATATTTAATATTAAGTTGGATCTTGCTGTTTGCTCATCCGACACTTGTATTAAACGTTATGTAAATTTTTTGTTCTCCAAGGATTGTATAGAATTTAGGGTAATAGATTCAAGGCATATGTCCATTGTAGGATAGCACGGTTCCAGTCTATATGGTTAAGAGAGTTAAAAGGGTCTTCAAATGCAGGTGCACGAGTGACTAGTGGAGGTGCAGGTGCAACCATAAATTTGAATACATTTGCCACCATACTGTATTATGCGATTTAGATGCTTGATTGGGTGGTTTCATTCATCTCGAAATTCTATGGCTTGGCTTTCTTTTCTCAGATATGATAGTGGTGACCATTATATGGTACTTCTACGCAGGTGTGTTGAGAACACACAACTGGTAACCCTACATTTAACATTGTTTCAAAGCTGACCATATTATTCAATCAACCCCACAAGTATGCTACACACATTGTTAAACCTTCCTTTGCTGCACTTTTTTAATCATTTTTCTTCTTTGTTATGGGTGTGCAATAGCAATGATGATGTCCATATTATAACCTTCTATATAAGGGATATTTGGAATATTATTAACTTGACCTGCCACATGACAAGGTTGACATATCCAACATCCAAAGATGTATAGTTCCACTGTTAAGTTAGGAGGACAAATAGTATTTGGTTACAACTTGTTATTAATGTCCGCACTTAACATATGTGTTAAGGTAGTTTTACTTTCATATGTTTTCTCCTTGGTCTCCTAAATCTTTTGAATGCCTTTATCCTTGACCTGGTTGCTTTACTGTTTACATTCATATGTGTTTTCATTGGTCTCCAAATTTTTTTGAATGCTTTTATCTTTGACCCAATGTTAATTCTGCCAATGAGTGCTTTGGTCTCTCTTCCCCTGTTAGTCTTCTATCTGGCTAAATATTGCATTTTTTCACAGGACCTGGCTTGTTTGGTAATGGTCATATAATGTTAGAATGAGGCAGTTGGAAAAAAATGGTTTTTGTATTATACCGGATTGTGCATGAATGAATGAAACCAACTTTTCATTGCAAGAATCATCCTGCTATCTGTAGTTCTTGTATGCAATGCAATTGGGTTATGGAATTTATACTCTTTATATTTGACATCGTAAAGCTGATAGTGGACTCTCTCTGCAGCTTGCTCTCTACACAATCAGAACATGGTCAAGTACAGTTTTGGAAAATGTGAATTCGTTGGTTGGGAAAACAGCTTCACCTGATTATTTGCAGAAGTTGACATACCTTTGTTGGAATCATCACAAAGCAATTCGGCATATTGATACAGTGAGAGCTTACACATTTGGTTCTCATTATTTTGTTGAGGTAGACATTGTGCTACCCAGTGATATGCCTTTACACAAGGCTCATGACATTGGTGAAGCACTTCAGGAAAAACTGGAATCTCTTCCTGACATAGAACGGGCTTTTGTGCATTTAGACTATGAATATAGTCACAGACCTGAGCATGGGAAAAGCTACTCCTAACTCTGTATGTGAGTGTCATTTTATAATAGAACTTCATAATCTGCTTTTCAGGTCTTCTTTTAGTCTCCCGTTGCTAACATTGTCATCCTAGTATGTCATGGTAAAGCGATATTGTGGTACTTGTAAATTTCCCATCTTGACCTATAAGTTAGCAGATTTTGCTTTGAGAAAATTGCATACAGAAATCAACAGTGAATGTATGTTGAGACTTCCTAACATCTTGGGTTCTATATAATGGCTTAGTTAAAATTGATTAATTTTCTTCTTGAAACATTTGTTGTCTTGATTTGTGATCCATTTGCCTAGTAAAAGCTTAGCTGAATAATCTATTTCTTAAAGATCGGGGTTATATGGACAATAAACTTGAACAATGTTTCTTGTTTTATGGAATCTGAATATACGATGTGATGTTTGTATTTGTGTCAAATAAAATTTTGAGATCCAATTTATCAATGCAGCTAACAGTTCATACGTTGACCATAGAATAGTGGCACAATAGTTGCTCCTTTCAGGTAAGTGCACAGAGAAAATTGAAGCTTTACATATTCTGCATTTGTGAAAGCAAATATATATCTGATGTGTGGTGACTCTGACCTTCATGAAGCAGGGTATAGTCATATAATTACCGACAATTCTCCCATGGAGACATTGCAAGGCAAATATGTTGCTGGTTGCCAGTCACCCTAATGCTTACACCATGGCTGTTACATTCAAACAAATTAATATTTACCTGAAAAATCATAACTACTAGTGGTTGTCATGGTCTTTAGTTTTGTAGCACCTCTGATATAATGATTAGTTCATATTTTGATTGCGGGCAGGAAGAAAGAAGACATCTAGCACACATCCCAGATATGCTGTCTGCTGCCACCCATGTCAATTGCACTTCCTTCACACCTATTGCATAAACGCATTAGAATCTTCGGCAGTTGAATTTCATAAAGGATAAAGACCCTCTTAATCTCTTACCTAGACCAATTTGTCGGATGTCTGTTAATTCCCTTTGATGATGGAGGAATTTGGCAGCTAAATTTCATAAAGCATAAAAGACCCCATTAATGTCTTACCTAGACCAATTTGTCAGACGTGTTAGGCCTCTTTGATGATGGAGGGAGACCAATCCTAGGAGGTCAAATGCCTTCCCTCACTCACACAAGAGGGTTAAACTTTACACCTACCAGTGTTCAACCCTTTGCATGGAGATGCTCCATCCCAACCATTAAACCACAGCTTGAATATCCACTCAAGTTTCCGGTTGATGGCACGTGACAGTACCTATATCTTGACCAGCAGAAATTAAACTGGAAGGTTATAGATAGACGGTCTGAAATTTAGGTAGTTAGAAAGTTTAAACTTTTGTTCCACTCTCACTAGCTCCCATCTGTGAGTTATGTGATGTGATATAGAACTGTGGTAGTTTATGTGATGTAGATCCATTGCAGTTTTAAAAGTGAGTGCGTAGCAGTTTCTAACAGGTATTGCCTTCTGTGAATGCTTTCCATTTAACCTGATTGATTCCTTTAAGATGAGATACAATTATTTGATTAATTTTGTTAATGCAAATCCATTGTCTTGACGGTGCCTATGATTTCAACTAGCAGTTACATTACAGCTAGTGTGATAGAGCGCATATATACCACCCCTTACCTTAGATATAAATGATCATTTTTAAAGCAGTAGACACATGCCATTTGTGAGCAAGTTGAGAAAATGGCTGTTGTATTGAAAGTCTCTTTTTCCTATGAAAAGTACATTAACTTGCTTAAAAGTAGATGAAGATGCCCAGAAAACATTAATGGTGAATGAGAATCCAACAGGGGGAGTCTGGAGATATTAAAGAGTTGAGGGGTGTACAAAGAAAGACCAACTTGAATTTCATCCAAAAGTATTCACATGCCCAATTTTTGGGTTATCAAAGGAAATGCTATGCTCACCACATAGATCAAACCTAAGAGTGAAAGAAGTTAAAACGAGATCTATACCTATTGGGTAGTTAGAGAACAACTATTATTAATAGTTAACTTTGGTTTGTGGCATTGTCGTTCACAAAGGGAAGACACCTATTCTATTGCTATTATTATTTTCTTAGTAGTGCATTGTTTGGTAGATGATCTTGTAACAATTCAGATTTGAAAATTCGACATAGAAAGTCAATAAGGAGACAATCGTAGAAGAGGGTAAGTTAAGATATACAAGAGAATGTCGTAAAGTTACAAAATGTAAAAGTAAAGTACGCTGAAATAAAAGAAAAATAATACATTGAAGGGGATAGGGGAGATGGTATTCTCTACATTTGAATGAAATGAATTTGAGATCTTTTGGCACCAAGTACGGGTAGCGATGTTTGTGATAATAATTGTGTTTTGACATGATGGTTGAAAGGTAGGCCTTGCACTCTCCTTATCCGGGTTCAAATCTCCGAAGAGACTTTGGCCTATTGTGACAAGGATAAAAGGGGAGATGCCCCTTGTAACAGACCCAACACCTTATGTCACCTTGAGGAAGCGGGGGTATAAAATTTCTGCTTCCTTTACTTGGTTCAAAAACTAATTGTAGGACAATCATTGTCTGTTGCTGATAAAGATTTGCTCATAAAGAGCTTTCCAATGATATAAACTTCATCCAAATTTGAGCTCTGGGATCAAATATGTTGCCCTTTGAAGATTCTCTTCACTTTTTCCATGTCAACCTTTCGTACAATAGACACATTGCAGATGACATATCACCATGGGTCCACATAGTGGAGATCTTAGAGTGACCAAGGCCTTGCTTTGTCAATGCCCAATTCCTATTAGAGCTTGAAATGTCCTTTATTTGTACAATTAGAATTAAGTTACTTATGTTAATCATTCATTGTACGTACACACATGTTGTCTCCTATCCTCTCCCAATGCCAGATAACTCTTTGATCATCCTTGATTGAATCTCTATCGTTGTCTTCGATCATCCTTGTGTGAAAATTTCTTAAACCTAAGAAACCCTACTGTTAAATCTTGATTTACTTCTCCTACTTAAATAAGTTATTAATCTGAATATTCAGAATTAACATCGAAGTAAATACAGTTAACAGCCTACACATACTGATCAAATACTGAATAACATGCTCATAGACAAAGTGACACAAGGATTTTTTAGACAAATGTCCCCGCAAAAACCCAACCGGTGCTGCTAGCTTCTGGAGGGTTTTTATTATAATGCAGATTCTAAGTACAACAATCCTGGGCACCAAAACTGGTTAACCTGACAGAGAAATATAAATGGCAGCAATACCTCTAGAAAAATATGATTGATCCACACCCTCAAACGAGATTTACAGAACTCAGTGCCTTTCCAGCCTCTGGTAACCCCAACGTTGCTCTGAAGCCCTCTACGTCAACCTCTGTGCTGCTCAAGAAGGGCCTGTATCACCCTAGAAGGGGTTACGCTGCCCCTGCACTACCCTAACTGGGCTTGCGTCAACCTTGCTTGGCTCTTACTGCCTTTGCGCTGCCCCTACTGGGCTCTTGGTTGGACTGCGTAGTTGTTGCCTCTGCACTGCTCTGGAATGCTCCTTCTTTGCCCTCGTTGTACTCTTGGCCTGGGATCAAACCATCCCGCTTGCCAATACTGCCTCTCCCTGCAGCGGAAACACTTTTGAAATTCTTAGCAAACCACGCCCTAGAATCTTAGCTTAGCTTCAGTGCTCTGCCAGTGTGTGTGTTCTCCAACTGACCCCAAGCCCTTCTCTTATACTTCTATCATTGGAAAACCAACAGCCGTGATCTAATCTCTAATTGACGGCTAAGATTAGAAGCTGCTTGATCCGCGTCACTTAGGTGATTCTCATCACACGTTTAATTTAATCACTTTAATCTTTTAATTTTCCTAAGTTAGACTTAGGGTCCTTAATTAAAAAGATTAATTATTTGAGTAAAACTTAAACCAGATGGAATTCTTCTAAATGCTTTTGGGTCTTTGAGATTTCATGTACTCCAGCGCCTCCAAAAAGTTTGGGAGCTAGAGCACATCCGATGCTACCCCAATACCCCAAAATCTCAACACTCCCTCTTAGCGAGGAATGTGTTCTAGCAATACAGTTCACCCCTAAGTATTGCTCTGATCTCTGGTATTGGTCTCTGTGCTGATGCTTGGCCTGCTGCCCTTCATCACTTTGTTGCTGCTGCTCTTCTGTATTGCTGCCCATGACTCTGCCATCGTCACTACTACATCCGTACTGCAACTCCCTCTCAAATTGTTGCATCGTGCTGCCAATTGGTGCATTGCAACTCAGTTGTTGAGAGTAAGCAATTGAAGGACCCCTGCCCAAATGACAGACAAGTCAGTAAGGCTGCATCTCATCATTGAAGCAACATAGGCTGCTGCTCTGCGCTGCCTTCCTGAAGCCATTGTGCTGCTGCAACTCTGGATTGCCCCTGCGCTGTTGCCTCTACACTGCTGTTGCATCTTCACTGCGCTGCTCCCTCTCCAATGTTTCAACCTCTGCCATATGCTCCATCTGTGATCTTTGCACCCACTGGTCCAATCATTCCTTGCTACTATCTTAAGGCTCCCACAGCTTGGATGTGATCCAAGAGTTGGGCTACTCAAGGATCTCGCCACCACTCTGTAGCTGCCCTACAGATCAATATCGCCCCACCTCCGTGGTTCATTAGCGCTCATGGCTACGTCATCGTCGGAGCCGTCGTCTGCGACAACAGCCTTGGAACTAGAAGCTTCCTTGTCCATCTTCCTTTGAGGACAATTGTTAGCGAAGTGTCTAAGTTTGCCACATTGGAAACATTTGATCTTTGACAGATCACACTTCTTTTTCCCTTGCTGCTTCTTTGATGCTAGGGTTGTATCTTCCTCTTCCTCCTTCACCTTGCTTGCTCCGGTGTTGGTCTGCCTCTTGGTCATTCGGCGAATCTCCTCTTCTCGGAGGATAATTGTCCCAGTTAGGAAGGTCCACTCTGCCCAAAAGGCTTTGGACAAATGTTTCTCAGTCCTCTATGACTGCATTTAGAGCAGTCCTCACCATGACATCATCCTCCACCTTGACCCCCATGCTAGTCAGTTGATCTCGGATCGACTGCAGTCTGAATAGGAAAGTATTGATTTCCTCTCCCTTGGTCATCATAAATAACCTCAGCTGGTTCTCCAGAAGCATCTTCCTCTAGATGGACTTCTCTTGATACAATGTGGTTAAAGCTTTCCACATCTCATGAGCCGTCGTCTCCTCGGCTATGTGTGGTACCACATGATCTTTAACGCCATCCATGATGAAGCGCTTGGCATGTGTCGCCGCTTCATTATGCTCTGCCAGGAGTTTCACATCACTTGGTGTAGCCAAGACACTCTTTACATGCTCCCTCAAGCTGTATGCTTCCATGATTACTAGGATTCTGGCCTTCCAGATAACAAAGTTGGACAGGTCATCCAACCTATCCTGATCACGCAATCCGTGTGGCGCCATCTGCTCAGATCTACTTTGTTGGAACAACTATTGCTCTCCCTGCTTCTCAACTGAAGCTTGGATCTAGGGTCCTTGGTGAAAAGACACCCTCTGCTCCCTTTGACAATTGATTTCCTCCTTGGAACTCTGCCAAACACAACGAATCAGCTCCCTTGATCACCCTACAATCGATCCTCAAATTTCTTTTGGCAGTGAAATCTGTTGAGCAGCTATTCTCCTTCCGCTCTTTGTCAACTTAGCTTAGGCTTAATTATGCACCAACATAATCTTCACTCTGCCAGCAACTGCTGAAGATCTGCAGCTCAGCTTCCGGTTCGCGACACTCTGCACATCAATTAATTACTGGATTGTGTCATCCTGGCTGGCCTCTGCGTGAGCAGACTGGCTTAGCGCAACCTTTGCGCAGTGCAAGCTGCTACTGTGTCCCTCTGGAAGGCACTGCGTTGTCTCTGCGTCAGCCCCTGAGTGGCTCTTGCTGCCTATGTGTCCTTCTGGTGTTGTGCTGCCCTCTCCGGTTTCTCTGCTGCTTTTTGCAACACAGATTTCTTCAGTCGTCTTGCTGGAGATCCATCTTGATTTGTAATCGCTCTGATACCATGTGAAAATTTCTTAAACTTAAGAAACCCTATTGTTAAATCTTGATTTACTTCTCCTACTTACATAAGTTATTAATTTGAATATTCAGAATTAACATCGAAGTAAATACAGTTAACAGCCTACACATACATATCAAATACTGAATAACATGCTCATAGACAAAGTGACACAAGGATTTTCTGGACAAATGTCCCTGGAAAACCAAATGCGGGAAAACTGGTGCTGCTAGCTTCTGGAGGGTTTTTATTATTATGTAGATTCTTAGTACAACAATCCTGGGCACCAAAATTGGTTAACCCAACAGAGAAATATAAATGGTAGCAATACCTCTATCCCGGAGACAGAAAAATATGACTGATTCACACCCTCAAACGGGATTTATAGAACTTAGCCCCTTTCCGGCCTCCAGAAATCCCAGCGCTGCTCTGAAGCCCTCTGCGCTAGCCCGACTGGCCTGTGTTAGCCTCTGCGCTGCTCAGGGAGGGCCTGCGTCACCTTAGAAGGGGTTACACTGCTCTTGTGCTGCCCTAATTGGGCTTGCATCAACCTTGCTTGGCTCTTGCTGCCTCTGCGCTGCCTTTGCTGGGCTCTTCGCTGCACTGTGTAGCTGCTGCCTCTGCGCTGCTCTGGAATGCTCCTTCTCTACCCTCGTTTTACTCTTGGCCTGGGATCAAACCATCCCACTTGCCAATACTGCCCCTCACTGCAGTTGAAACACTTCTGAAATTCTTAGCAAACCACACCCTAGAATCTCAACTTAGCTTCAATGCTCCGCCATTGTGTGTGTTCTCCCACTGACCCCAAGCCCTTCTCTTATAATTTTCTCATTGGAAAACCAACGATCGTGATCTAATCTCTAATCGATGCCTAAGATTAGAAGTTGCTTGAGTCACGTCACTTAAGTCATTTTCATCACATGTTTAATTTAATTCACTTTAATCTTTTAATTTTCCTAAGTTAGATTTAGAGTCCTTAATTAAAAATATTAATTATTTGAATAAAACTTAAACAGATGGAATTCTTCTAAATGCTTTCTGGGTCTTGGAGATCTCATGTACTCCAGCTCCTCCACAAAGTTTGGGAGCTAGAGCACATTCGATGCTACCCTAATACCCCAAAATCTCAACACTTTGATTGAATCTCTATCGTTGGATCTCCTATGATATGTGAAGGAGGTGATGTGTGAATGTTTCATGAGTTGGAGTATGACATGGGGTGTGGAACTTTCCTATGCCATGGAGTACATGGGTCAGGTGGGGCTTATTGCCTCTCAAACTAACAGTGTTGGCAAGGTTCAACCTAGCTTGTTATGCGGTAAGTGCTATTAGGAATACACCCACTATCACTTCAACATATTCATCTCGTTTTAAGTCTACTACAAAACACCATGGGTGGTATTCCTACAAACAACTCAACCAAAGAATAAGTAGACCAGTGCCTAATTGAAAGTTTATGGAAGAGGTAGCAGTTAATACGATAACAAAATCTGATCTGATTAATAATATAACAATAGACTTATATTGCAAACTAGCAAAGAGAATACTCAATATATCAAGGATATAAGCTTGAAAAGTGCCACAAATTGAGTATTGAAACTTCTTACCACAATAGAAGATGAATTGGAGATGTTATACTTGTTCTGTATGGATGTAAGAAGAAAATGAACTTGCTGTTCATACCCATAATTTTTGTAATTCTGAACATTGCACTAGGACAACACGTAGAAAGACACTTAAGAGGCTCGAAATTGGTGTTTGGTGGACCTAAAACTCAAAGGACTTGATTGAAAGTGTTAGTACTGCGAAAAACCTTTCCAATGAACACAAGAACACCGAATTTGGATGAGTAGTTAGAAAGATATTCAATATGCAAATCAACTACCTAGAAAATAACCCACAATCGTGATAACTGAAAATTGACTTAGTCCAAGAAGATGATGATCTATACTTGTTCTAAGATCTTTTAAAGTGACTTGGCTTGTAAAAATGTTAAAGTGTGGTGATAAAACTTCAACCATCAACTAACTTAAATCAATCATAGAATGTTGAAATGTGGTTGTCATTGATGTCACCCAACCAACATCAGAAGATGCTCCGCCTTTGTTGACCAAAATGACATGGCAAATCATATTGTATATTGTCTGGATCATCTTTGTTGGATTCTCTTTGTCGAGCCAATTCCAGTGGTATATGGCAGGCCATGAGAGCCTTCACCATTTGAGAGATATGCTATTTTGAAATTGAAGTCCCAATCTGTGGGCAAAAACCCCCAAAGGTTGATGATGTGGCATCTTATTATTTGAAAAAGTCATGAAGTCAAATGAGGCCTTGTTATTAAGAATAAATTAAATAATTTTGGGCATCAAAAGTTGAATAAAAATTTTGCCCAAGGAAATTAAGGGTTTTTGGCTCCAAAGAATATTAATTTCAAATTCAAATTTCCTCTAAATATCATGTCGGCTGCCTTATTATGATGACTCTCCATATGTATAAAAAGGCGCCTCGTCTTAGCCCCTCAAATATGCATTCAACGCATATCATTTGAGTGACTTGCTTTGAAATTCTCTCGGCCCAAGGAATCCTTGAAGACCTAACGAGAGGCTGAATTGAACAGGGTTCAAGTGTATGCTTTTTTATTGGGCTATGGAATATTAATGGTTTTGCTGGGTTCTATGCCCTCATCTTTGTGGTCCTTGTTACAGATCAACGAAGGAGCTTAACTGCATGTACAGGGCTACCACAGGTGGAGTTGTGTCATGTTGAAGGTATAAAATTGTTTGATTTGAGGAACAACAAAGGCTCAATAGGTTATTGGCTTATAGTTCTGGGATTCGTTGGCCTTATTTTACAGATGCAAATGAAATGTACAAAGGTTTGAAGCAACCAAGGTTTTGAAGCAGCCAAGTCATTGGATTATGGAATGTCTTCTGATCCATTCTCTCCTGTATTTTCTACCGACAACAACATCATGGAGATCATGATGCCAGATGATGTGCCATGGGATGATCATCACCATCGTTCCTCCTCACTAGATTCTATTGAGGGTAATCTTAGTGATGTTTATCTACCCAATTTCATCGAATCCTATATGAGTTTCGTTTCTATCCATGAAGTCAATTCTGAGAAGAATCTCTCTAGTATAGAAGAGACGATACCTCTTGACATTTCTGTCAAACTAGGTGTTGTCGAAAATCTACACATTGGTGCATCTAGCTCTCCATCCGAGATTGAGACCTATAAAACCCTTTTTTTTCAAGAATTTGGTGATGTCTTTGCCTGGACCTATGAGGATATGCCAGGTATCGACCCAAATATAGTAGTGCACGAAATTAAAACATATCTTGATGCTAAGCCAGTCTGGAAATGCCTCCATCCGGTCCATCCAAAGAAGGTTGCTGCGATTAAGAGTGAAGTTGAAAAACTCCTTTGTGCTGGTTTCATCCACCTTGTTCCCCTCACCGATTGGGTGTCTAATGTTGTCCCTGTCATGAAGAAAAAGGGGACTATCCGAGTATGCGTCGATTATCGGGATGTGAATCGCGTTTTTCCTAAGGACAATTCCCCGACCCCATTCATCGACCATATTGTTGATGACTACGTCGGTTATGAAATCTATTCATTCATGGATGGTTTATCCGGACATAATCAAATCAATATTATCCTAGTGGATCAACCTAAGATTGCATTTATTTGTCCCTGGGGTACATTTGCCTATCGGAAACTCCCATTTGGTCTGAAGAATGTTGGGGCCACATTTTAGCGGGCCATGGATTACACTTTTCATGACATTAAACACACCATGCAACCCTATTTGGATGATCTCCCTTCTCATTCTAACCGTCAGCCTGATCACCCGATGCACCTTAGGGCTATTTTCTTACGGTATAGATACTATAATATTCGATTGAATCCGCACAAATGTGTATTCTGCGTCAGTTCTGGACGACTTCTAGGTTTTTTTATTTCAAAACAAGGAATTTGGATTGATCCTCTGAAAGTACAAGAAATCGTCGACCTGCCTACACCTTCTTCACTCATCCAACTTCAACGAATTCAAGGGAAAGCTAACTTCTTGCGATGGTTCGTCCATAATTATGTTGAATTGACTAAAGGATTCACTCGCCTGCTTAAGAAAGGGGTTCCTTCCATTGGGACAACGCAAATTAGAAAGCGTTTGATGCCCTGAAATATGTACTGGTTTGGTCGTCTCTATTGTATCCCCCTGACTACTAGCACGACTATTTCAATGTTGACACCTAATCCTAGGGATTGGGTGAAATTGTAAATTAGTGTAAATAGAAAATAAGGAGAGGCGAAAGATGAAGAGACACAGGGAGATGAATCCCAAGAGTCTCACCCTCCATGTATATAATTGTGAGCATCCTTTAATGCAAAACAATTAAGTTTTGCTGGAGTTACCTCTTGGCCTGACATGGTATCAGAGCCAATTCCATTTTTGGCTTCCCTGCCCTTGTAACTTCCTCCTCCATTCTGCAAAATTGTCTTTACATTTTTTTTGCAGACTATCACCTCTGTCATACTGTCAAAATTATCTCTCCCTCACTAAGTTGATTCCCTCATTGCAGCATAACGCTCTATCCATGCTCTCTCAAGTGGCGCAGCAGGATTCAAAACAACACTGCGCTCCTCGCCTTGCGGTCCTCCAGAGTCCTAGCCAGTGGTATCTCGGCCTCCATTCGACATATGCACTGGCCCAAACATTCCCTCAACTACTCCATACATGCAGTCTCCATAGCCCGCCCACTCACGCAGTCTCTCACCAACCCTCACAACACCCTCACATTCCCTAGTCTCGACAGTGCCCACTCCACCTCTTGGCATATCCACGCAATGTCGGCCCCCGAAATCCTCCTCATATATGCAGTCGACTCCATAACCCAACTCCTCTCAGCATCACATTCGCACAACCTCCACTCCAAATGTTGTTCCTATACGCAGTCCCCTCACATAGTCGACTTCTCCTGTTTGGCATCAATTCGATCCATAAACACACTTCCCTCTCACCGTGGCTCTGCAGTATAAGCAGTCGGCATAAAACCTCCCTGCCAAATCTGTTACAGACTCTGCGCACAACATACACCAAGTAACCTCCACGCACTGTCCCTCTCCGCACAGTCTGCGCTCTTGGTATACACAACATACACATACACATAGTCTTCTCACACATCTTCTTATGGTATTAGTATACACATCAGTCGGTCTACATATATCGTTCATCCATTGCATATAACGCTCCTACATATAACGCTCCTGCGGTCGACCTCCATACACAACCTCCACTTGCAGTCGACCTCCACAATACCGCTCATCCATGCGCCCCCTATTCATGTGCCCTCCCTCATGCGCTAACTTCCCCAAATAAAACCTCCCCTATACATACCCTCCCCATATAAGCCCTCCCCTAAATACATACCTTCCCCTCATAAACCCTTACCCAAATATACCTCTGTTCTATAAAACATTGGATTTTTTTTTACAAATTAGCAACAAAATTCATTTTTTTACAGTATTGGAATTAGTGGTAGCAAAGTGAATTTTTTTTACAATAAATATTAGAATGCATTCACTCATATCTATTGTGGGAGTGGTTCTCACTGACAAGGAGAATTATCATGAGTGGTCCCGGAAAATCAAGCACACTCTCATTTTTAATGAGTTGTGGAAAGGAATTTGTGAAGGAGACAGAGAAAATGCACCTGCGAAACCTACATCAGACAAGGAGATTGCCATTTGGGACAACAAGAACAACCAGTCCTATGCCTTGATTGCAACATCTGTAAATGAAGAGGTGAGTCGCCATATTACACCATTCTCAAATGCTTATGAAGCCTTGAAGAAGTTAAAAGAACTGTATGACTCACACTCAACTTGAAGTTGTTCAATTGATGATTAAACTATTCATTCTTGAATTGAAAAATGATGACCCTCTTGCTTTAGCATCATAAGTAAGATCTATCATGCATGACATTAAAAACACTGGTGTTGAAATGTACATACCTCTCATAGCTTATGTCAAGGCATTATATCCCACTTACTCACATTATCTCGAGTCATTGCAAGCAAGTGGAAACTTCACGAAGATTACCTTTGACTCCCTTGAGCAGAAGTTTACAGAGAGAGAAAAGGATTTTGGGAAGAAGACAAATTCTCAGTATTCTGAAGAAGTCGCATGTCTTGCACATAGAGAGAAGAATCATGCTCAAGAATCTTCTAGAGGAAGAGGTGGTCGAAGAGGAAGAGGAAGAATAAATTTCAGAGGCAGGGGGGCAGACAATTTCAAGGAGAAAAATCAGATTTTCATTTCACACAGTGCAATAGAGATGGGAATGATGCATCCACATGTAAGTTTCCTTGGGAGAGAATTGAGTAGGAAAGAAATGAAGCCAAAGGTAAAACTCATGACAAAGACAGAGGTAAAGCACTTGAATCCGCTCATTATGTTGTGACACATTGTAATATTGGAGTAACTAAAGACTTGTTTAATGCTTCACTTGCTTCTTGGGAAAATGATTGGTTGCTTGATTCAGGAGCAGTATACTTTGCAGAGAAATCAAAACTCAAGTCATCAGGGCTTGGCACAATCAGGCTTAAACTGCGTAGTCTTCCAGACTTTCTTCTACATGAGGTTCTATACCTCCTAGAGTTGAGGAGAAACTTGTTGTATTTGGTCCACATTCGCCAACAAGGACACTCGATTCATATTTTTGATGGCAAGGTTGAGGTCAAAAAAGCATCAGATTGCTCACTTGTCATTACGAGGATAGAAGAAGAAAGACTTCTAAAGCTGCAATGTACCTCTGCTCATGCACACAAATTTGCATTCAGTGCTCACTAGATGAAGGTACATTTCCATCAAGTCTTTTATGGCATGCTAGATTTGGACACTTGAACTATGAAAACCTTCGATTGTTGAAGAAAAATGGTGTTACTGGTTTGCCTACACTTCCTAGGAAAATTAAGCAATGTGATGCTTGTATTCTAGGAAAGCATAGAAAACAATCTTTTAATGATTCACATTCCAGAGCACATAGAAAACTTGAACTTATTCATTCAGATTTATGTGGCCCCATGCTTGTTCCTTCTGCAAATGGCAATAAATATATGATGACATTTATTGATGATTACACCAAAATGTGTTGGGTTTACTTATCGAAGAACAAATCTGATGCTTTTCAAACATTCAAGAACTTTCATGCATGGATTGAAAATGATGCACAAACTCATATTGGCTCTATTCACACTGATAATGGAAAATAATACACTTCAAATGAATTTGAAAACTATATTCACCAACATGAGATCAAACATCAAACAACTGTGCCTTACAATCCCCAATAGAACGGTGTAGCTGAAAGAATGAACAAGACAATTTTAAATATGGTACACTCCATGATGTTTTTCAAGAATTTAAAATTGATGTTTTGGGCTGATGCAGTTCTATGTGCTGTGTATATAAAGAATATATATCTTTCTAATGCGATTAGAAACAAGGCTCCTAATGAATTGTGGCATGGACACATTCCTTCGGTAAAGCATCTCAGGGTCTTTGGTTCCACCTGTTATGCCTTGATACCTAAGGAACAAATAAACAAACTTGGTGCAAGGAGTCATAATTGTATCTTCTTGGGGTATTCAAATTACCTCGAAAGCATATAGTCTCTATGATGAAGTTAATAAGAAGTTTGTAGTATCTAGAGATGACATATTTCTTGAATCTTCCAAGATTGACAATGTTGTTGAGTGACAACTTGATCACTTGGATAGATTCGGGAATGCAAAGTTATTTCAAGAATTTGATAATCCGATTCATCTTGAAGGGGGGATCCCTATATTGAATCAATCTGTGGAATCTTCTTTTGAAGCACTCTCCCGCACATGAGGATCCAACGACAGGTGACACTTTGATTGATGTGATTGACATAATTGAGAGACTAAGTCTTGGTTCAGCCCCAACTTAGTCCACTCAGCAACCTGGGCCATCTCAGAAAGGTCTTCCAAAATGGATAACAAACACACTTGAAAATGTTCATCCTGAAGAGGTTGGAAAGACATGAAGAAGAAGTTCCACCAGGAAAAATGGAGGTGATGTAGATGATTTTGATTCACCTGTTGATGTGGATGTTTCTTATAATTGTGAATTGAATTTGTCTACATATTTTGAACCAACTTCCTTCAAAGAATTCACTTCTCATGATGAATGGAATGAAGCGATACAAAAGGAATATGATGCCTTGATAAAGAATGGCACTTGGAAGCTGGTTGAACCTCCATTGGGAACCAAACCAATTGGTTGCAAGTGGGTCTACAAGAACAAGTACAAAGCTGATGGCTTACTTGACAAGCACAAATACAGGATTGTGGCAAAAGGTTTTGCACATAAAGAAGGGGTCAATTATGAGGAGACTTTTTCCCCCACAACAAAATGGGCTACCATCCGGACACTCTTTGCCTTGGTAGCTCATAACGGTTGGAAATTCCATCACATGGATGTAAAAATTGTTTTCTTGAATGGAGTTCTAAAGGATAATGTATGTCACAGCCAGAAGGATTTTTTGTGAAGGGCCAAGAACATAAAATATGCAAGCTTGTAAAATCCTTGTATGGCCTCAAGCAAGCACCGCGAGCCTGGTATGAGAAGTTAACTGAGCATCTTCTGAAACTTAACTTCAAACATTATGATCTTGATGATGCAACTTTGTTTGTAAAGAAAGTTGGCAAAACAATTGTATATCTTGTGGTGTATGTAGAGGATCTTTTGATGACAGAGAACAATGAGAGCTATATTGCATCCATAAAGAAGGAATTGAGGAAAAGTTTTGAAATGATTAATTTGGGTTATGTTCACTACTATCATGGTATTGAAATAACTCAACATCCTAAGTTTATATTCCTCTTAGAAGTACATTGGAGATTTATTGAACAAGTTTTGCATGGCTGAGTGCAATCCTTTGACTACTCCAATGGAACAAAACTTGAAGCTCACATCCATTGAAGGAAAAGAATTTGAGGATGCAACAAAGTATATACAACTTGTAGGAAGTCTCAACTACCTGACTACTATCATACTGAACATCTCATTTTCTGTTGGAATCCTCTCCAAGTTTAGCAAAAGCCTTGTGAGGGACATTGGTCTGCTGCAAAAATAGTTCTAAAGTACTTGAAAGGGACTCAAGACTTTGGACTCAAGTATACACAGGTGGGTGGCTTAAGCTTGATTGGGTACTCTAATTCAGACTTTGATGGAGACAATGAAACTGGGGTATCTACTTCAGGTTATACTATGAGTCTTGGATTAGGAGCTGTCTCTTGGAGATCACACAAAAAAACAGTTCTAGCAGATTCCACAATCGAGGCAGAATATGTGGCAACAAATGAAGCAACAAAGGAAATTGTGTGGCTCAGTAAAATTTTGGAAGATTTGCAAATGAAACAAGTGCATTCAACTCCACTCATAATCGAAAACACTTTTGCAATAAATTTTTCCAAGAACCCAAAGTTCCATGATCGAACGAAGCACATCAATACAAAATACCATCTGATTCGACACCATGTTGAGGTCAAGGCAATCCATCTACGCCATTGTTATACAAATGAGCAGATTGCAGACATCTTCACCAAAGCGCTTGGAAGAGAAAAGTTCGAAAGATTCAGAACAATGCTTGGGCTCACCAACATCCCTTTAGATTAAGGGGGGAATGTTGACACCTAATCCTAGGGATTGGGTGAAATTGTAAATTAGTATAAATAAAAAATAAGGAGAGGCGAAATATGAAGAGACACTAGGAGATGAATCCCAAGGGTCTCACCCTCCATGTATATATTTGTGAGCATCCTTTAGTGAAAATCAATTCAGTTTTGCTGGGGTTACCTCCTGGCCTGACACTCTACCTCGTTGCTACCATTTCTACTATAACAATGGTATTGGTCCAAGAGGACCATGTAGGAACCAAACACGCCATATATTACTTGAGCAGAAATCTCAATGATACCGAAATCAGGTATACTGATGTAGAAAAGTTGGCTTTGGCGGTCATTCAAGCCATCGAAAGGTTTCGCCATTACATCTTACTCCAGAAAACGATTGTTGTTTCATATTGCAACCCTATGACATACATTTTGTCACGTTAATCGCTGGAATGGATCGTCATCATGCAAGAGTTTGACCTGGAATTCATCAAATCCAAGTCAAAGAAATCCTTGGTTTTCGCTGAGCTTATGTGCGACCTTTCTTCCCTTGATTCTGAATCAACATCTGACGATTCTATCCCTCACGAGTCCTTTTTTTTTTTTTTTTTTTTTAATATATAATTTCGTCATTTGACCCGTGTTATGGAGACATTTTGATTTATCGCTAGACCCAAAATTTCTGGTCTCATACCTCTCGCTCCGAGAAATGACGTATCTGATACCAAGCCAAAGATTACATCATCTTTGGCGACACTCTTTATCGACATGGTATCGATACGTTTCTACGAAGGTGCCTAACACATGAGGAGGTCAAAAAATTCCTTAATGAATGCCACTTAGGGGCATGTGGTGGTCATTTATCTGGCTATGCTACCATGTTGAAGATCTTACGCGTTGGTTACTTTTGGCCCACTATTTTTCGAGATTGTATTCTCACTATCCAAAAGTGTCATGCGTGCCAAAATTATGATCGTAAGACCCATGCTCCGACCGCTACATTGCATCCCGTTATCATGTTGGACCATTTGCGAAATGGGGTATCGACTTTATGATATGTAACCTTCACTCGGCCGGGGGGCATGGTTATATCATTGTCCCGGTAGATTATTTTACCAAATGGGCTGAGGCGATGCCCACATGTAACAACACTGGCGAAACAACTGCAAATTTCTTTTTCAATGACGTTATCGCACACTTTGGTGTTCCTCAAACCATAGTTATGGATCACGGAAAGCATTTCCGAAATCATATGATGACTGAACTAACTTCCAAGTTGGGACTTTCCCACGAAAGTTCCACTCCCTACTATCCTAGGGCTAATGGATAGGTTGAAGCTATCAAAAATTTTCTTAAAACTATGTTTCAACGTATGATAGGGATCCACCAATCAGACTGGCATTTGCTTCTATACGCTGCCTTGTGGGCATACTGGACCTCATGGAGGATTGCGACTAGATTTACACCCTTTAAGTTGGTTTATGGTCTGGAAGCGATCCTCCCAATCGAATGCAAGATTCCATTACTCAAACTAGCTATCGAACTTATTCCTGCCACTTCTGTAGAAGAGGAACGTATTTTACATCTAAATCGTTTGGATGAGATTCGACACGATGCCGTTATAGCTAATGAAGCTCATAAAAGATGTATCAAGGCACAATACGAAAAAAGTTTCAAGCCTCGTGTCTTCTCAGAAGGAGACCTTGTTCTTTTGTATGATCAACAAGCTGATAAGTTGGGTTCAGGAAAGCTCCAACCAATGTGGTTAGGCCTGTATATTTTCAAGCATGTCCTTGCAAAATGAGCATACAAGTTAGTTGACTTCGATGGAGTCCCACTGGCACAACCTAGGAATGGGTTGTACCTAAAAAAATACTATACTTGATATCATGCATATTACAGTGTGTACATACTATTTATAGGTGTGTTGAGTGTGTTTTCAATGTGTCTCTTTAGAGTTTCATATAGTTTATGTTGATATTTTTACGTTTGGTTTGCAGATGTCGACATTCCTTGAACCATACATTGGTTATGCTGATGGTGCTAGTCGTAATACTCAGATTCTATCCTCCACATCGTGGGCAATCTTTGCTCCAAATGGCAAGATAGTGAGTTTAAAAGGGATTTGTATCAGTCGCTCTACCAACAACATTGTTGAGTATAGCGCAGTGGTCGTGCTACTCTATGATGTTATCGCACATGGTATCCACCATTTAGTCATCAGACTTGACTCACAACTTGTGGTACTACAATTGGCTAATGTCTGTATAGTCAGAAGTTCCACCATCTTACTAATGATTCTAAGGGTTCACCTTCAGAAATACATTTCAACTTCATTCAATATGAACATATTCTAGAAATTTAAATACATTGGTGGATGCGCTAGCTAATCATGTTTTAGATAGACATTTTCAACGAATGTAAACAATTTTCAATACACATCACATCAATTGAAAATAATGATAGGAACATATAAACACTAAAGATATATATATATAAAGTTTTGGTTTCACAAAATTTGTGTCTGGGACATAGATGGCTACACGACCTACATCAAAAAATATATGCATATATGACTATGAACTGCAATAGACTAATAGTGGTCATAATAATGTGCTATTGCACGTGTCATCTTGCGCAGTAGCCAACCAATACGGCTAGGCACTCCGATACTATATCCTTGAAGTCGCATAGGGATCTGATCGACCACGGTCTCATCAATCCCGTGTGTCAACCCCTCTAAGTGGCGCTCCACCTCTGCTAGGGTATTTTCTACATCAAGATCCTGCAGTGTGTCTCGTCCTACTGCAGCAACATGTGCTATTACTATTGTTGGACAATGGATAAACCAACGCTCCTCGTGTGTTTTGTGACATGGACTAACCGCCTCTCATGGATCCTTATATCTGGTGATGCGATCGTTGACTAACACCTGCAGATTTTGGTCTAACATAAATCCTGATTCCCAACAATTGGTATCAGAGCCATGTACCTTCACTCATAAGCCTAACAAGTTGAAGGTAGATAATTATAACACAAATGGCAAAGCCAACGAAGAAAGCCTCCAATCCTTCTAAAGATGTCTCTTCCTTAACCGTGAAAATTGAAGATAATAAAATTGGGAAAGCTCCATTGTTCAATGGAAACTTTGATATATGGAAGGGAAGAATGAAGAATTTCTTAATGGCTCAAGGATTTGAAGTTTGGGAATCAGTGATTACTGAAAGCACAATGGAAGAAGAATCCAAGGAATATAATACAGGAGCAATGAAGGAAATTTGGAGTGGGCTACCAGATGCTATAAAGGTCAAAGTGGAAAAATGTTCATCAACAAAAGGTAAGTGGGACAAACTTCAAGATCTACACTCAAAAGGAGTGTTGACCTTGACCTCTGTTGAGATTTTGTGTGTTTGGGGGAGCATCAGTTGTGCTCTAGCTCCCAAATTTTGAGGAAAGACTAGAGTACACTTGATCTACAAGACCCATAAATGGATTTGGGAAACTTCATATGGTTTAGGAGATATTAAATTAATTAATTATTTTAATGTATTTCCTAAGTTAAAACTTAGGGAACTTAAATAATTAAAGTGAATTTAATTAAACATGTGATGAAATTGTCTTAAGTCACACAGATGAAGCTTTTTTTTAATCTTAGCAATTGATTCAAGATCTGATCATGGCCGTTGGTTTCCCAATGAGAAAAGTATAAAGGAAAGGCTTGGGGTCATTTGTAAAGAGACACAGAGGCAGAACACTGAAGCTAAGCTGAGATTCTAGGGTGGGTTTGCTAAGAATTCTCAGAAGTGTTTCAGTTACAGAGAGGGGAATTTAGGCCAAGGGGATGATATGATCCCAGGGTCTAGAATCAACAAGAGACAAAGATCAGTTGAGAGAAGCAGCGCAGAGAAGTAGGAGAGAAGCAACAAGAAGGGAAACAACTGTGCTACGTAGTCCCTCAAGGACAACGTGATTTTCAGCTGGAAGCCCTCAAGGGTTACAGAGAGACCCTAAGGGGCAACATAAGGACTGCGTCACCTAGTCTGGGGTAACACAGCCCATTTCGGAGAAACGCTGAGGGACGCAGAGGCTTCAGAGGTTGACACAGAGGCTTCAGGGGCAGTGCTGAGGTCTCTAGGCACTAATTTTGCCCGAGTCTTGTAAATCTCGTTTGAGGGTGTGGATCAATCATTATTTTGGCTTCAGAACAACCAGTGAAATGTAGATCTATTATTTCTTTGTCGGGTTTTCCAGATCTGGAACCCGGATTTGTTGTATTCAGAAAATTCTTAATAATAAAACCCTCCAGCAGCCAGAAGACCGACTTTCTCGCATTGGGTTTTTCCGGGGACTATTTGTCCATAAAATATCTATGTCACTTTGTCTGTGTGTGCATGTACTTGTTCTAGATCTGAATTGGTGAAGATCTGTTATGTGTTTTGCTTCGATTTTAATCTGAATTTATTCAGTTAATAACTTCTCTAAGTAGGAGGAGCATAACCAGATAAACAGTAACAAATTTCTGCATAAGTGTAAGATTCAGAAATTTTCACATGGTATTAGAGCAATTACAGATCTAGGAGGGTCACCAGTTAAGAGGCTGAAGGTTCTAGCTGCAAAAAGCAGTTGGAAAAGTAGCAGAAACGCAGATCTGAAGGGGCAGTGCAGTTTTCAGAGGCAGATTCATGCAGAGGGAAGGGTGACACAGTCTAACGCTGTCTCCTAGCAAGCCCACGCAATTACTGCGCAGAGGCAACTCAGAAACAGTGCTGGACTGGTCTAAAGCCTGCTAGTGTGATGTAGATCTGAATCTGTCAGATCCAGGAAAGACTGAAGATTAGCTGCAGAAATTTAGAAGGTGCTAGTGGGGTTAAATTTATGAAGTTTTCAGATTTTTAGCCTAAGCACAAGTGACAAAGAGCGGGAGGAGATCAACTTAGAAAGATTCTAGCCAAAAGAAACTTGCAGATTGATCAGAGGATCAAAGAGAGCTGAATCATTGTTGATTTGGCAGATTTCTAAGGAGGGAAATCAGTTGTTAGAGGGAGCAGAAGGTGCCTATTTCGCCAAGGGCCTTAGATCTAGTTCTCTAGCAAAGAGAAAGGGATGTTTCGACACATTTCTGAGCAGATGGATCCTCATGGACTGTGTGATCAGGACATGTTGGATGGCCTTTCCAACTTCTCAATTTGGAAGGCAAGGATCCTAATAGTCCTTGAGGCATATAATCTTAGAGACCATGCAAAGCAAACTCTGGCCACGCCGACCAATCCGGATCTCCTTCGGAAGCATATGGAAGTTGTTGGGCATGCCAAGCAGCTGATCATGGATGGAATTAATGACCATATTGTACCACACTTAGCTGAGAAGAAGACAACTAATGAGATGTGGAAGGCCTTAATCTCCCTATATGAGGGAAAAATTGTCCAAAGGAAGATGTTGTTGGAGACACAAATGAGGTCATTCATGATGACCAAGGGAGAAGACATGGAGCATTTCCTCTTCAGATTGCAGTCGATCATAGATGAGTTGACTGCCACAGGTGCTAAGGTGGAAGACAATTTTATAGTCAGGACTGCTCTCAATGCAGTCATAGATGAGTGGGAAACCTTCGTCCTAAGCATCTTGGGTAGAGCGGACCTCCCAGATTGGGAAAGATTATGGGCAATTATGCGTCAAGAAGAACTCCGCAGATTCACCAAGAAGCAACACAACTCTGGATTGAGAAAAGTGAAGAAGTTGATGAAGAAGATGCAACCTTGGCATCAAAGAGGCAGCAGGGAAAGAAGAAGAAGGATCTGTCAAATTCAAGTGCTTCTAGTGTGGTGAAATGGGACATCTTGCCAGCAATTGTCCTCAGAAGAAAAATGACAAGGAAACTTCTTCTTCCAAGGCTGATGTGGCAGACGATGGGTCAGAAGATGATGCAACCATGAGCGTCCATGAACCACGAAGGTGGGGAGACATGGACATGTAGAGGAGCTACAGAGTGTGGGGCGGGATCCTTCAACAGATCATCTCTTGGATCACATGCGAGCTACGGAAGCCTTAAGGCAATAACAGGACAAGTGGAGCAATGGGTGCATAGATCACAGATGAAGCAGACGTAGATCTGAAGACTGCAAGGAGCAACACATAGCAGAGTAGCAGCAATGCAGACGCTGATGTGACTTCAACAACGCAGTTCAAAGCTGCTTACGCAGTGTAGAGCTACAACATCACATAAGGCTTCAGACGGACATCGCAGTGCTGCAGCAACGTGAGAGATTTTAGCACAAGGGGCTGATGTGACTTCGGTAGTGCAGAGGGAGTCTTCTTACGTAGTGAAAAGCTATAGCTATGCATCATCCTTCAGATGCCAGCACAAATCTATGGCCTATGGAGCTTCAGTGATGAGGATGCAGCCCATTTGACTTGTCTGTCAAAGATTGGGCAAGAGATTCAGTTGTTTCTCTCAACAACTGAAGTTGCAGTGCAACAAATCATCAGTGGCAGTGCTATGAGTAGCACAGATGCAACAAAATGAGAGGCAACTGCAGTACGGAGGTTGCAGTGGATGTGGCAGAGTCATGGGTAGTAGTACAGAATGGCAGCATCAGTGTAGAGTTGAGTGGCAGCATGCCAAGCATCAACAACACAGAACCAGTGCCCAAAATCTTGTAATGCATAGTGATGTATTGCTAGAGCTCACCCTGGATGCTAAGAGGGAGTGTTGAGATTTTGTGTATTTGGGGTAGCATTAGTTGTGCTCTAGCTCCCAAATTTTGAGGAAGTACTAGAGTACACTTGATCTACAAGACCCAGAAATGGATTTGGGAAATTTCATCTGTTTTAGGAGATATTAAATTAATCAATTATTTTAATGTATTTCCTAAGTTAAAACTTAGGGAACTTAAATAATTAAAGTGAATTTAATTAAACATTTGATGAAATTGTCTTAAGTCACACAGATCAAGCTTTCTTTTAATCTTAGCCATTGATTCAAGATCTGATCATGGCCGTTGGTTTCCCAACAAGAAAAGTATAAAGGAAAGGCTTGGGGTCATTTGTAAATAGACACAGAAGCAGAGCATTGAAGCTAAGCTGAGATTCTAGGGCGGGTTTGCTAAGAATTCTCAGAAGTGTTTCAGCTGCAGAGAGGGGATGATCTAATCCTAGGGTCTAGAATCAACAAGAGACAAAGATCAGCTCAGAGAGGCAGCACAGAGAAGCAGGAGAGCAACAGTAAGAAGGGCATCAACTATGCTACATAGGTGCTGTGCAGTCCCTCAAGGACAGCGTGATTTTCAACTAGAAGCCCTCAGGGGTTATGTAGAGACCCTAAGGGGTAGTGTAAGGACTGCATCACCCAGTCTGGGGTAACGCAACCCTTTTCGGAGCAACGTTGAGGGACGTAGAGGCTTCAGGGGAAGCACTGGGGTCTCTAGGCCCTAATTTTGGCTGAGTCTTGTAAATCTCATTTGAGGGCGTGGATTAGTCATTATTTTGGCTTCAGAACAACTAGTGAGTTGTAGATCTATTATTTCTCAGTCAGGTTTTCCAGATCTGGAACCCAGATTTTTTGTATTCAGAAAATTCTTAATAATAAAACCCTCCAGTAGCCAGAAGACCGTTTTTCTCGCATTGGGTTTTTCTGGGGACTATTTGTCCAGAAAATATCTTTGTCACTTTGTCTATGTGTGCATGTACTTGTTCTAGATATGAATTGGTGAAGATCTATTATGTGTTTTGCTTCGATTTTAATCTGAATTTATTTAGTTAATAACTTATCTAGTAGGATGAGCATAACCAGATTAACAGTAACAAATTTATGCATAAGTTAAGATTCAGAAATTTTCACAACCTCTAGTCTATAAGATGATGGAAAGAAAAAAGGAAATCCAAAACCCATTAAGGAAGCTGAAAATAAGAGCGAAGACATCAAGACCAAGGAAGATTTAGAAGATGAAGAAAATGAAGAAGACTTCCAAGAATATCTCATTGAAAAACTTGTAGCTTCCCTAGAAGAGATAAGCAGTTTGAAAAAAGAAAATGAGGAGGTCAAGAAACAATCACAATATGGTGACCATAACCTTGACAATACAAGGAAGGAAGTTTACCTATTCAAGCTTCAGGTACAAGAAAGAGATAAGGAGCTCACCAAGATAAAGGATGAATTTCATCAAAACAAGAAAAGGCATCATGAAGAAGCCATATACATGAAAAATAAATTGGATAAAGAAAAGAAAAGGGAAGACACTTTGTCAAGCCATCTTGAACAAAGACACGAGGACTTGAACAAACATGAAGCGAAAAATGGGTCAGTACAAGGAAGAGGTCTCCTCCCTTAAATCTCAACTAGAATAAACAAAGAAACAAGCACAAGGATTTGAAAAGGTGATGGAAGTTTTGACCTTCCTGGAAGGAAAAGTCGATGAAGCAAAAAAGGAGAGAAATTCCAGGATATGCCAACTAAAAGAAAAATATGAAGAGATATTCAAATCAAAATCAAATATCACCTCTCTCAAGGTCGAAATATGTGAAACTTCAAGGATAAAGGAAAAAATGGAGACCAGTCTAGCGAAGAAGGATGAAGAATGCAAAATCATGAAAGAAGAAATTGATCTCCTAAGGAAAGAAGTTGATCATCTGAACAAGAGTCTCAAGAGATCTCAAACCCTAGATGACATCCTAAGTCACCAAAGATCTCCTTTTGATAAATTAGGTCTCGGCTATGTAGGTGAACCCTAAAGCAAGAATGATGCAAACCCTGATGCTTCAAACAACAAGGATGTGGAGAATCCTGGAAGAAATATTGATGCCCCTAGTTCCAACAAAGACAAGGAGAAGAGCCAATATGGCATTGGAAGAAACCCTACTCCAAGAGGATATGTAGATGGCATCAAGAATGCAAGAGGCAATAAATTTTACCAAAGGATTTTAAGGCAAAATGACCTTAGAAGTACATCAAGGCAATACTCTACAAAAGGTATCAAGGATGCAAGAGTAAATGGATATCATCAAAGAATCCCAAGGCAAAAATACTTTAGAAGTACATCAAGACAATCTCCATCTCCCAGGTACCAAAGTATATTTTTTGGTTATTGTTATTCTTGTACAAATTTCGGGCACATGGAAAAGGATTGTAGGGCATATCACAAGGACAAATATAATGGCCCCCATCAACTCCCTAGAAGCAACTTTGCAAGAAGAATTCATGATTCCTCATTCATGAACAAGATGGAGTTCTTCAATTTCCATAATATTGGACATATGTCTTGTGATTGTAACTTGACTTGGGTCCCTAAACAAGCTAAAACCGTGACTGCCAAGCCAGAAAATAAAGTTACAGAAGTATGGAGAAGGAACCAAATTGGATCAAAAAGTCTCTTGAACACTCGAGCCAAAAACACATGTTGTTGATATGATGAAGACATCTTTGGAAGATATGATATTCAAGTTTTGATGATGAGACTCTTCCAAAAAGGAGACCTTGCATACTATTAGGGGGAGCTTGTGATTCTTGACCATTCTTGCAGAATCTATCCATTAAGAGCCTAATGAAACCCTTGATGAGTCACACATGAATAATAATATCTTGATAGAACACCTCTCGAGAGTAACTCCATTGAAGAAAATCATGATATTGTGAATATGTCTTCCACTTGATCACAAGGCAACAATATTTCTTGTCTAAAGCAAAAAGAAGAGATAGAGGAGTTTATGCAGGTAGGGGGAGTCAGTTGATCATATACCTCATCCATTTCCATGAAGGCATGCAAAGGCTTAGGGGGAGAAAGTACATTAAAGAAGAGTATTATGACAGGGGGAGCAACATATCTATCATGGAGAACTATCATTCATGAAGGAAATACGATGGAGTAGGATATCAAGAAGCAAATTGATAGGGGGAGTACTTGGGCACCCCATTTTCCATTGATGTCAAAGGGAGAGAAAATGTTGGAAGGAGAGAGAGTATTTCCATCAATGACAAAGGGGGATATTGTTGATCAATAATTGTCATTGATGTCAATATGAGCACTATTGAAGGTCATGATGACATGGATGATTACACTTGATGACATGAATAAA
Organism: Pinus albicaulis; assembly: GCA_034641835.2. Classification (NCBI taxonomy): domain Eukaryota; kingdom Viridiplantae; phylum Streptophyta; class Pinopsida; order Pinales; family Pinaceae; genus Pinus; species Pinus albicaulis. Next base: position 1,480,326,659 of record CM076579.1, on the reverse strand, counting down.
GGTCACTTGGGGCCCTAATGAAGAAGCCCTATTATGATATCCTTGCTCTTGATGAAGAAGCCCTAGAACCATGATTATGTCCTTTCTCTTGATGAAGAAGCTCTAAAACCACCTTTATATCTTGACTCATGATGACGGAAGCCCAAATCCTAAGAAGCCTTAGCCTTGTTGAATGATGCCTTAAAGAAGGAACCTTTACCTGGAATGCCAAAGACAAAATATTATAGGCTGCCATGATTACTGTTTCACAAAATTGATTCATTAATAGGAAAATGACCTCATTGAAGGTTGAAATTGACACTAGGTTATAGAGGATACTTTTCCCTTTCTAACGAGATATCACTCGCCCTCTAACTCCTATATTGGGAGAAAATGATTTTTTAAGATAAAATAATATATTATGTCCTAGCCGACCTAAGCCGAATTTTGTAGGCTCATGCTTCATGGCCAAGGGATGTGACTCTTCGTAAAAAATAAATATGTGTATAAATATGACGTTAAACACTTCACTCTTGCATCATTTTTTTTATGATCATTTCAGAGAGAAGACATAGGACAGTGAGGTGGCCGAGGAAGACTTGAAGATCTATTGTGTTTGGGAATATCTCTTTTAAGGTATCATTTTGGAGTTACATAGATCAGATAAGTGAGAACTGGCCTATATATATATATACCTCAACATGTAGCTCGTGTTTGGGAAGTCTCAATAAGAGACTCATATATGTAAGGCTTGTGGGAAATATCTTTGGAGACCTCAAAACAACCACCTGAAGAAGACTGTAGCTCGAACTTCCCTTGTGGAAGGTCATTTGTTGAGGCTCAGATCACTGTTTACAAAGCTCTAAGAACTTGGATCTGCACCTGTGGCTGATTTATGACAGTCCTGAGGAGAAAGTGAGGCTCAGATTGATTAGAGAGGTCAAGTTAAAGGTTCGAACTGTTGGACATACCCCTTAGAGGGCTAAGTTAGGAAAACAATATCTTGTTTAACTTCATTACTGTGATCTAAACACCTTGCTGCCTAAACTCGGTCCTGTAGTTGCTTCTCTGAAGAATTTAGACCTAAGGACAGAGGAACATCACTATGAACAACCAGTTGTAGCTTGCATTGATTATGGTTTTCTTGTAGCTCTATACCTTTGTTATCCATCTGGAATTTTGAGATGTAGCCTTTTTAAAAGGAATACAAAATTATGTGGATCTTTTCATTGTGCTTGGAAGGCTAACTTGACATAAGATTTGAAGCAACCATTTGTGTCTATTTTGAAGACCTTCATGGGCTAACTTGTGAGTGTATTAGAGCAAAGTTTGAAGTTTTCCTAGAAGCCTTGAAAAAGATTTATTAATCATTTTGTTGAAGATATTTAAGTATATTATTGAAGAGGGAAAAATATTTGCACCTTTTTAAGATTGGAATTGGTCCTTGAAGAGTAGTCCATTGAGCATAATTTTGGAACATATTTGAAGTCTTGAAATCAAGAAGTTTTTGGGGCATCATTTGAGGAGGTTTTGAAGAATATCTTGATGGACAATTGAGGATCTTGAAGATTGTTTATTGTACACTCTTGAAGCAACTTATTGAATATTATTGGAGATATTTGGAGATCATGATGCAGTATTGAAGGCCTTCATGATGCAACCTTGAAGAGAAGTGTTTGGGTAACATGAAGAGCAGTGGTGACACCTTCATGTGAAGACAAAGTTGCCATTGATGAAGTGACTTGGAGATTAAGTGAAGGAATTGTTGAAGACGAACATGAAGATATTGAAAGGGCTCGTTGAAGAAGATATTGGGAGCCGCAAAGAATCACTAAACTTATCTTGAAGAATTGAAGTTCTGGGTTGGAGCCCTAGAGGATAGGAGTTCTCAAGAAGACCAGGTTGGTGCCTATACTAGAGATAGGTTTGGAACCCTATAGGTTGGAGCCTCAAAGTGACAAGTTTGGAGCATTGGAAGATAGGGTTGGATCCCTAGAGGTTGGAGCCTCATGAAGTCCAAGTCAGTGCTTGGAAAAGTACAGGTTGGAGCCTGGTGGATTGAATATTGGTGCCTTCATCTAGGGTTGGAGCCCTAAACTATTATTGTACTTGATTCATTGTAAAGAAGAGGATTTAAGTCCTTTTTATGTCTGATTAATAAAATCCTTTATTCTATATTGTTCATTTTGTGTTCTAAATATAAGTAATCTTAACTAGTAAAGTTAACAATTGAAAAGAAATAATGATTCACCCCCCTCTTAGTATTTCCAACAACTGCAACCTCCTGTGGCTCTCCTACACGACAAAGATATGAAGTTCCTATCTTAGTGGATGAAGAATATGTCTTACCCATAACACCCCATTGCTCACCCTCAGGAAGTACGAGCTCAGGGTCATCACGGATCCGCTCCTGCGTACAGATAATCATCAATCATAATCAATTGTTTACGCAACCATCTGAAGAAGGATGGTGTGAAACTAACCGCTGATGGACCTTCATGTCGAGCCATAAGGTCTATCCACCTCCTCATATGTGGAACCCTCACATCGATGGGCTTGGGCATGATCTGCTGAGGCTGTAACAATGGAATCTACTCCAAGGAAAAGGAAATCAAAATTGAACCATGGCCAAAGTTTTTCAGGTTTCCTTCTTTTGCTTTAGTTAGTTGTTCCTTCATGTTGAACAATACCCCCTCACTCTAGTTTAAAATTTTCGGCTCCATACACTCTAAACCGTACTGCATGTATGATCTGCTAGCTACGTGAGGTGTTGAGTTACCAGTCAATCTAGTGATAATGAAAAGGATTGTTCTCAGAAGCTGACGAGTCACGTCTCTAATCCCGATCTTCTCATCTCTGGTCGGTTGTGCTTGAGGTCTACAATGAGTGGCAATGTAATCCTCAACTGACTCTCCTCCACTTCTCCCTCCGAGGAGAGAAATGGGGGAACCCCTCATAAACAAACTTGTCAGAAAGTATATGTATTCCACTTTGATCTAAAATAGATGTTCCCCTAACATGAATGCATGTGCATGTACATCCCATGAATAAATTATGAACTTAAGTAATTCCATTTGTTGCCTCATGTTGGGTAACTAGAATAATTTCAACAAACCATAGTTTTTGAGTGCATGAATTGTGGCTGTATCGTTTGCTGCATTCAAGTCCTGTTCTTAATGTTCTCTTTCTCTCCACACAAAGGTCATTTTGTGTTGATGAGTACCTAAAACATCAATAAGGCACTCATTAGGATCCTTTTCATGCAAAAAACTAGTCAAATTTTGAGAAAAGTTGACAATTTTGACTAAGGAAATGCACCCAATGCTGCCTAAGAAGGGCTGACAAATCCCCCCTCCCTGTAGTGAAATGTTTTACTGGTGCAACACAATTTTCGAGAGGAAGGGCTTGCGATGGTCCTAGGGTGAATTTTTAGAACCCTAGGGCTCTAAAAAATCCATAAAACTTGCATGAAATCACAAAAAGGGACCATGAATTTAAAGAGAAGGGTCTTAGCTCCTACTTGGAAGTGATGGAACTGAAAATGATCCACTGGATTGAACGCAATCAACAACAGAATATTGAGGGTTAAAAGGGCTCAAAGCTCTCACTTTTGAAGGTGAATGTCAAATGGTAAAAATGAATAGTCATTTTCATTACTTATGGTTGTTTTCCCATTATTTTATCATAGTTAATGTTTTGACCTATTAATTGTTCATTTTGTATCAAGAAACATGTATGTTTGATCCTTTTTGTGGTGTTTTGAGGAGGTCAACAACTGTTTAACATATTTTGACGTGTTTTCACAGATCATTTTAACCAAGGAGTACATTTTTATCACTTTTTTGGACTCCATAAACTCACGAAAAAGGAACCCCCTTCAGTCCTTTTAGCTCTTTTCAGACTCCCAAAACATGAAAAGATTGCCGAGCACTTATCTTTTCTAACTCGTTAAAGTAAATGAAAATACATCTACTTAGTATAAGTTTAACCCTTTTCTGGACTGAGATAGACTATTTATGAAAAAATAATACCATAGTCAAACATGGCTAAGAGGTTCTCTTGAGTATTGTTTTCTGCGTTTTCGGACTCAAGGGGCTATCTATGAAAATGAACATCTTGAGTTTTATTTTTCGCCTCTTTTTCAAACTCTCAAAACATGAAAAATATGTTGAGTTTTACCTTCGATGGACTCGTTAAAACATCAAACAACGATTGACTTTTCGAACATGACAAGGCTAAAACACTCCTTCTCAGGGTTCATTAAACATACTCGAAGGGATTCATCTGAAGGGTGAACTTACAGATCAAGCATATGTTATCCTCCTCAAGCTTTTTAAAAAATAAAGAGGTACTGACCAGTATGGTTGGAGAAATTGGTAAAACAGGGTATTTCATTTACTAATGGCAGCGAGTCACTCTTGAACACGACACTCTTTCACCTCATCTAAGTGGCTATTGGGTTGGGTAATCTACTTTTCTTTGGTTCATCACACCGTTTTCAAAGCCTCCACTTTCCGTTTTGGGTCAATGCTGCCAATTCCATTCAACGTCGACGATCTGTTCAAGAGAAGTCATTCAATCAATATATGATAATCTTAAGCCTTGATTTCATGTGTGTATTTCCTGATCCAGTTCCGTATCATCATCATTTTGTCTCAAATCATGATATCCGTTCGTGTCTTTGATGGGGGATACATCAAGGCCCTCTTGTGACGAGTCGCTTCTCGTCGAAATCAACTCATTATCTAGGAAGTTGACTTAGAAACAACCCTCGGTACCTTGGTGCTTGCATCGATCAATGGCAAGTTTCATCGCTCTTGGTGACAGGTTTACATCATTGGCCTTCGACCAAAAAATTATATGTGGTGTTTGACTTCAACTCATTTACTCACACCATCCGGATTGTACTACAGTACCTTGAGATCCTTAACATCATCAGTGGTTTCTCTCGTGTATGTTAATGACTTACATCATTGGTTAGTAATCAGATGGTGTCTACCATGTTCAACTCCAACTCATTGATTCACATGGTTAGACTCGTACATTGGACGATCGTGTGAACGAGATAAAGACTCGAGATCTAGTTTCAACCATCTGGGCTGTGATTTCGGGATAAATACAAGATCACAATGTATGATGGCTATGGTCATACAAACAATCATCTATTCATGGATCCAACATTTGTCATCAATGGGCATGTCTTTTGATCATTGTACATGTAATTTTAGCTTATGTGCTGAGTATGGGTATGTCTCCCTCAACAAAGATATCATGATGTAAATGTATTGTAACAGAAGATGATATTGTCGATTGTTCTTGATCTTGACTTGTCACAAGGTAAAGAACTTCAGTCATAAGTCACCACCTTGACTTTTCACTTTAGTGGGAAATCTGTTATAGGCCATGTTTTCACATTTGGTCAGTCGACCTACAAACTGGATCAATCAACATCCTTTTACCCCTTTACATCATCATAGCACAGAGCCCTATGCATGAAACTCTCATATCCCAGAGTTTATGCCCGAAAAAACCTTGTTTAAGTCATTTTAAGGACCAACGCTTCTTGGCCTCCTACTGGGCAACGTTCATCTACAAGTTGCTCCATTGTGGCCTACGTTGATCACTTACATGTTGCTCCACTATGCACCTGCGTTGGTTCTAGAAATTCAGGAAAAAGAGAGAAATTTCGAAAGCCTCTTTTTCCAGAAGCTTCCATAATTTGTTACAACCATTTACCTCAGATAAAACATTGAGATCCTATCCTATCCTACCTTTTAGTTTCCATTTTCTATCCTTTGATGCCATCCTCCCATCAAGAGTGGATCTCAAGCCCTTGATTGGTAATTGGATAATAAATCCCAAGTTACTCCCCTCACCTATATATTTTTGTCCTTCCACAAGCTAGGGGTTGGATTTTGGAGATAGAATTCTACCCTCATGTTGTTGTTGTAAAGAGTTAACATTCCATGCATTAGGGTGATTAGAGGTGCACTTTGTGACAAAGAAGGAACAAGTCAGCTTGGAGGAGCTCTTCTACAAGATCGACTTCTATTTTTGGTTGTAAATTCTTCCATTTATATTAATGCAAAGGGTTCTTTGTTTTCCTACATATCATGTTATGATTTCATGTATTTCAATGCCATGTTGATCCAGTGAATGAAGTATCTAGATGGTGTTACATAGATTTCGTAGATCGTTGGCTTGTGTTGTCTGATTGTGCAGGTTCTAATTTTGGCAACAGGAGCTAAGATTGGAGTATTCAAGCCAATAAATGAGTCAAGCATACGTCAGATTACAGGTAGGCTTCATCCCATTTCTATTTAATTTAAGGAAAATAATAACTACTTTGTCCTTATGTTGTTCTAGACTATGCCACCCAGTCTAGGGAAGACACTTCTTTTCGCAATCGTAGATTCCATATAACAAGGGGGCTACACTAACAATAACAATAGCGGGGCTACACTAGTATTATAGGGACCTAACACTCTTGTAACCGACCAACCACCTTGACAGTGTAGCCCATACTGTCATTAACTTTTGACCTTTCTTTATTGTTGCTATTGTCAAAAGAGAACGTGGGCACACCCTTCATTTACAAGTGAATTTTAGTAAGTAGCCATCCCATTATTGATATTTAAAACAACCAACTTCCTCAAGAAATATACCTCCAACACTTGAATTTGTGTCCCTTTTGTTAATTTTTTCAACTAGGGTGAAATTCCACCTTGGACAACTAAGATGATAGAGATTATTATTGCATTGAATTCCTCTTTTCGAGAGGACCAAAATCGACCTAAATAACACCTCATTTGGACAAGAAGAAGTTGGTTTTTGAATTTATTAACCCTCTCATGTACATTGGATCAAGTCGGCCTCACACACATGTACAATTAGATAGGTTGACCTTAACATCAAGTGGACCCTCATGGAAGCCTATAAATACAAGTGACCTCTACCTCATTTGGACACAATCATGAGACACTCTTCCATCTTGGTTTTTGGCTCGCACAGGTTTGAGGCTTGTTTGCGGAAGAATATGTTTTCTCTGAGGTGAAATTGCAGGGTCCGAAACTCGCAGTTCAGATCTAGGGTTTTGGGCCCGAGTCGCAAGCACACCACGGGAAGGATTCTACCATAGTTGCATGCATATAAGATCATCCGTGCCACTGGAGCCTTCCAGTCACACAAACACTCATCATCCATGCGACTGGGGGTTTAGGTTTTCCGCAGTCTAGATATGACCCCAGTCACTCACATTCTAGGCTTAAGAGAGCGATTGGGAAGCCATAGTCGCTCTCATAGCTCCTCCTCCATGCGACCAGGATCTAAAAGTTGAAATCTCAGTCCTCCAAAGATTTCACTCAATGACATTTGCTGGGCTTCAAAATTGATACATTTTCTTACCTTATTTTCTTATCTTTATATTAGTTCTCTAAGCTTTTTGTGTGCACAATACGATAATTCGTGCAATATAGATTCTAGAAAGGAGTCAATACCTTTTCATTAATTTGTCTCTTTAATGAATCTATTTAAATCACGAGAGACATTGTTTACTTACGATTTGAATTGTTATTTGAACAGGAATATCTGATATCGAATGTTGTTCCCTCAAATTGTTAAGGAAAAGCAGATTATGTAGAGTTGTTCGGATTGATTATAATCAGATAAATGAGATTGACTTCTATCCTGGAACGAATCAATTGAAGAAGAGATACTGACCCAACTATTCCAGGAAATAATGAAGATTTTCATGATTTGAATAAAGCATCCTGAGAATCTTCATATTCTCAAGATCGCTTTCCATTTGAAATAGACTTGTTTTGTAATATAAATGAGGACTTGAACCTCAGTAATTTTAGGTTGAAGAATTCAAATTGGACACTTGTAATCATTTTGATCGATATTGTAATCTTTACAGACATTTCTTGTAACTTGCTCGTAATGATTTAATGGAGACTTGGGTTGTTCAATTTTAACTTATCACACTGAGTTAGATAAAATGCAGTTGAATTCGAGTGATTTTGGGCCCAGTCCTGGAACTACTATTGTCCTTTCTTGTATCAATAAGTTTGTATTTCACTTTCAGTTCTTGTCATTTAATTATTTAGTTGTATTTTAGATACACTCACTATTAATAAAATGTACTGTTAAAGTGTGTTTTGCAATAGTTACAATTAGATATCATAGAATTAGACCTATCGCAATTGGTTCCTTGGAATGCTATCTTTCTTTGTTGATTCCTGTTGGTTAATATAGATTTGTTCATTCTCATGATTTGATATTGTTTTTGGCGAATTCATTTCTAGATATAGTGGTGTTCCTTTCTTACACACGTTGTTCCCTAGGAAACAACTTTGTGTTTGGTTGGAATTATTTACTATTTTCGATAGGAGATTTAACGATTTGATTCTTTTAGTAGTCTTTTTTATTTAAGCTCGGAGTCTAGAAGCCAAGTGTGAGTTATTTCTTTCAACAAGTATGATATGTTCCTTTCATTCATATGTATTTACTTTTTATTTAGGTTGATACATGTCAATTGAGATTAACACCATTTCTTGCACAAAATGTGTGGACAAACTTGAAATAAACAGACGAAACCCTGGTTTTATGATTAATGTCTAGGTGATTAGTTGTTTTCATTAAGCAACTAATTTTTCCAAAATTTTGGCGCTGTTGCCAGGGATGTTTTCAAACAAGTGCTAAGACGTGTCCCTGAAGGGTTGGGTATTAAATATGGAAGGTAAGAACTTGCACACACACTAAGTAAAATCTTGTGCCAGTGCCTACTCTCATCCGATACATTTTGATTGTTTTGTGTGTATGAATAGAAATAATCATAAGAGTAGGAACCCGATAGATATAGATCGAAAATTTACCCCAAAAACCACCAAAACCCAAGGTCAAGTTGGCATTGGAAGAACGACCTTTATAGACAAAATCATTTGCAAATTTGAGTCTCAAGCATCGTAGGTCCCCGAAAAATACTTGGGAAGGGTTATATTGTTTCCCCTCGAGTAGTAGGATCATCTGCTGCAGCTAATGCTGAGATTCACGATAAAAATGTAGGATCTGAGCAAAGTATTCAAGATACATCTATTAGGCACCTCAGTCCTTCTAGTAAAAGTGAGGGGAATTATTGCAATTTAAAAGAGGGGGATGGTGAGACAAGTGAGTCATACCCACGACTTTCTGAGCTGTAATTTTCTGCAACACATGCTGTGAGGAGAGAACTTGAAGTTCCTGATCTAAATAGTGTTGTGAGACCTGGTCAAGGTCTAGAACCCAGCCAACATATCACTTTCCAAATAGTATCTCCTGATCATGATATTCCTGAATATTATTGGCATATTTTTAACCAAATGGAAAATGCAGCAGCAAAAACACAAACTACAACTATAAAATATTATATTGTTGATACACGAGCAAATGCACCAATGAAGGCCATCCCATTGCATAATATTCCAAATTTCCATGGAATGGATTCTGAGGATCCTGATGCATTCATATTTGAGTTTGGTGTTTTATGCTGAGGTTATGACTATACTACTGATCCCCAAAAATTAAAATTGTTTCCTTCTAGCTTAAAAGGAGTAGCATTACGTTGGTTCATGTGACTAGGAGGCGATACTGTAAATTCATGGGATCAAATGAAAGAAACCTTTATTACTAAATATCAGGACTATTATTGGTCTAGGGATTTAAGAGAAGAAATATTTAAAATGATGTCAAAAGAAGATGAAAATCTAGAAGAATATGTTGAAAGGTTTCAATATAATTTTCGAATATCACCATACACTACCCTACCCAAAAATGTATTGAAAACTACTTTGATTAGGGGCATGAAAGATGAATGGATAGAAACACTTAATCTAATGGGATAGGGTGATATTTCCAAAGAAGAATATGATGATATCATAAAATTGTGTATCAGGTGCTCACGAGGGATTACACGAACGAAACTTGGAATTCACGATCCTCTCAGGCGATGTAGCAGAACTGCGGGCGAAGGAGTTACACGGGTAGAAATTGGCGATATTTTAGAAAATTTTAAAGTTGATATTTTGAGTACATTGACTATAAAGTTGGATGTGCTACAGGTGAATCAAAAACATGTTGACGTAGAGTAAGGCCTGACTATTTTATGTCCTTGTTTTCAGAAGAAGCACAATCACAAAGAATGTTCGTTGGACACAATTGAAATATGTGTTATCTGCGTTAAAGATCACTCAAATGAACATTTTCCCTCACTCCTTGGATTGCAGATTGTATTCAAGGAAGCTAAGGAAGACCCAGAACCAACATATCTCACCGCACAACGACGACAATGGAAAACCCGCCCTCCAAGTATGATACAAGTTCCTTCTCTATTTTATTTTGGACAATATGCTCAACAACAGATTCCTGGATCAACATGGAAGGATCAACAACCTTTTAATACCACTTGGAAATATCAGCCATACTCCCCACCAACTTGGATAAATCAACCATAAGCTGGGCCCTCGTGGCCAAATCAACAATATCCTACATCTTCATGGCAAAATCCATCAAATAATTCATATCCTTCACAGTGGGAAAACTTGTCTACTGAGGGACCAATGTGGTCTCACAATTGGCAACGTCCTGTGGGACCCATTAATCAATTAGTCGGTACGTTGCCTCAATCACAACCACCATTGCAAGCTCCACTTCAATTACCCCCAATGTTCCACTGCCATTACGTCCTCAATTACCTGCCCAACCAAATCTTAATCCGAATAATAGGTTTGTCCAATATTTCGAGATTTTTGAAAACTCAGACTGTGGATCTACCTCCTTTGAATGTAATGAGTTGCAACTGAGGCTTGGACGAACTATCTTTCCAGAAGAATGTGCAGAAAATCGAGAGCGGACAAATAATGAAAATCCCGCCGAGGAGTAGCTCTTAGCAGAACACCCTTATTCCACTATAGTTTTCACCAAAACAGAAGCATCTGATAAGGCAAGCAAACAACAAGAGACAACCAAAACTACAGACGCTGCTACATTCTTTGAGAGACTTACTGTGATCCAAACACCTATCTATTCTAGTTTCGATCTCATAGGGGAATTAAAAAAATTATGTATTAAAATTCCTCTTCTCCAAGCTATTTGGGTTGTCCTCATTTACACTAAAACCATTAGAGAACTCTGTGTCAAAAAGCCTGGGAGGAAACCAAAAGACTCCTACAGTCCATGTTATTAGGACACTTTATGATCTCATCTTGGGGAAACAAATACATATTAAATATGATGACACCGGAAATCCAATAGTTACTGTTCAAATTCAGGGTCATAGATTCCCAAACACCCTAGTGGACTTAGGAGCCACAATAAACATTTTGACTGTAGAAACTCATGGAATATTTGGAATCACAACATTTAAACCAACCTCCATCACGCTGGAATTGACTAACAGATCATTAGTAAAACCAGATGGCACTTTGGATGATATTATCATTTCAATAGATTCCCGGGAATACTCAGTAGACTTTTTGGTTCGCAATCCTAGAAATATGTTGGATGGGCACCCTTTGATATTGAGCAGGCCATGGTTGGAAACTGCAGATGCATATATTGGATGCCAGATAGAAAATATGACAATTTCAAAAGGGATTGTCGTTAAGAATCTTGTTTTATACCCGCCCGCAATACCTAGCCTATGAGTCGACAGTTATCAATCGTTTCCCCCCAAACATTAGGAAGGAAATTTTTGTTCTCCTCTTACCTTGGATGAAGCTCTTATTTTTAAAAGACAAGTTGAGGATGATGTAATTAATGTTTTTATTAACCAACCTTATACTATTGGGAATCCAACATGTTAGATGTTAAAAGCTATGCTTGGGCCCAGGGAGATCCACTGGAGGTTCTGAACAATGAACATATACCCACAAGTGAGTTCATAATAGTGTTCCCATCGAAATTGAGCCTAGTATGACTTTGAACATTAATGCTAATCTGGATGACCTGCAATGTAACAAATTAAATCAAATCCTCCAGAAATATAAACATGATTTTACTTGGGAATATTCTGATATGAGAGGCATTAACCCCAACTGTGTACACATCACATTTATATAGAAAAATATGCTCGTGCCATTCGTCAGCTTTAGATAAGATTAAATCCACACTGTAGGGATATAGGAAAAGACGAATTGCAGAAAATACTTGCTATTAATTTCATATATCCTATTTCTGGTAGCCAATGGGTTTCATCGCTAGTGGTGGTCCCTAAGAAAAATGGAAAATGGAGAATTTGTGTGGATTATAGGGAATTGAATAAAGATACACAAAATCACTTTCCTATTCCATTTGTAGATCAAGTCCTTGACACTCTTGCAGGAAATAATTTTTTCTCTTTCCTGGATGGTTTTAGTGGATTTAACAAAAATCCAGATTGCTCCCAAAGATCAAGACAAAACCATGTTCACCTATCTATGGGAACATTTTGATACAGGGTTTTACCATTTGGGTTGTGGAACACACCAACCACTTTTCAGAGGGAAATATTGAGTATTGTTTCTGACTTAATCAGTGAAGGGATTGAACTATACATGGATGATTTCACTCCTTACAATAGTGATTTTGACCAAGCCTTATAGAATTTAGAAAAAGTTCTTGAATGGTGCATAACTACCAGATTATGCCTTAGTAATGAAAAATGTCATATGATGATGACAAAGGGCCTAGTTCTAGGGAATTACATCTCTGCCGTAGGAATTCTGGTAGACCCAAAAAATATTGAGGTAATTCTTACGCTTCCTACTCGTACACCAGCTTAGGTGCATAGTTTCCTGGGCTATGCTGGTTATTATCATCATTTTATAGCAAATTTTTAAAAAATAGAAACACCATTGTATGTATTAACAAGAAGTGTGGAATTTGAGTAGATTGATAGGTGTGATGTTGCTTTTGCAGACCTGAAAAAGTTGGTCTCAACAACCCCCGTGTTCCGAGGGCCAAATTGGAATTTACCATTCCACATTTCATTAGATGCATCAGATGCAACAATAGGATTTGTACTTGGACAAGAAGAAGATAAAAAGCATTATGCCATTTATTATATCAGCAAGAATCTTACACTGACATAGCTAAATTATACAATGACAGAAAAATAATTCTTAGTTGTCGTTTACTCTATCAATAAATTTTGTCACTATATAACAAGATACCTAGTCTTTTTATATACTAATCATTCTGCCATTAGGTATTTCGCTAATAAACTTGTTACTAATGGTCGAATAACTCGTTGGTTACTGTTATTACAGGAATTTGATATCACCATAAAAGATCGACCGGGGAAGGAGAATCTTGTTGCGGATTTTATGTCCAGAACTTCATTAGCGACTGATTCTTTACCTGCGGAAGACCAGTTTCCAAATTAACATTTGTTCGTTGCGACAGTTAAAACACTCTGGTACATTGATGTCACCAATTATCTGGCAGCAGGAAAATTTCCAGCACATTTACCGTCCCTGGAAAAGATGCTTATCGTTCAATGCAGTGCGCGGTTCTCCTGGATCAACGGGTACCTCTTCCATACATGGTTTGATCTTCAAATCCACAGATGCATTAGGGAAGACAAAATTTACAATATTCTTAAGGATTGTCATGATGAACCCTGCGGTGGGAATTTTATTGATCGAAAAACTGGGCATAAAGTTTTACAGATGGGTTATTACTGGCCCACAATATTTAAAGATGTCAGGAAATATGTTCAAATTTGTGATAATTGTCAGAGGATGGGTTGCCCCATTCAAGCTGATGAAATGCCCCTGTAGACGCAAGTTGTACTTGAACCTTTTGAAAGATGGGCACTAGATTTTGTGGGTCCTTTCAATCCACTGTCAAATCAGAAAGTATATATTTGTCTTTGCACGAACTATGTAACTAAATGGGTGGATCATTAGCTCTCTCAATGGATACAGTAGAGGCAGTTATTAATTTTCTATTTGAATTTTTTGTGCGTTATGGATTGCCTAGAGAGATCGTAATAGATGGGGGATCACAGTTCACTGCCATAAAATCTTTGTTACCTTGCAGAAATATCACATTAAACACATAATTATTTCTCCTTACCATCCTCAAGAAAACGGACAAGTGGAAAACACCAATAAATTTTTGGAGGCAATCTTAACTAAAAATGTATATGCAAACCGCCAAAATTGGGTTGCCAAACTCCCTGAGGCCTTATGGTCCTATTGAACGACTTGGCGCAAAATTATTAGCTATTCATTGTATCAACTTGTTTTTGGTAAGGAGCCCATTTTCCCAATAGAATTCGAAATCAAGACTTTCAAAACCGCCAGGGAAGTCAGATTGGATTTCACATAAACAAAAAAACAACGCTTGCAACAACTTAATGAACTGGACAAAATGCGCCTATTGGCCTTACAATGCACAACTGTCATTCAATAACAAAAGGATAAATGGAATGATCGATTGATTAAGAAGAAAAACTTTCAGAAAGGAGACTGAGCACTATTATATGACTCCATATTCCAAGATTTCCTAGGGAAACTCCAAACAAGATGGTTGGGACCATATGAGGTCACTAGATATTATGACAATGACACGGTGAGCCTTAATACAATTGATTTTTTTTCGCATCTCTCTTCTTTCGAATGGACACCGGCTTCGTCTGTATCACCAACGAATCACATGGGATTTTTTTCTTCATGAGGTAATTAATGATTCCAATTTGTAGGTTATAACTGACCGGGGAGGTAACCCCGCATCTACAGCCATATGAACTAGTTTGAAAATTTATTTCATTTTGTATATAATGTACATACCTTTTGTGAATGTTTTTACTTGAATTTAGTTTTAAAATATAATTTTATTTATTAAAAAAAAAAAGAGAAACAATTGTTGTTCCCTTGGTTGCGGTTGTTGTCCCCTCAGTTACGACTACCGTTCCCTTGGTCGCAGTTCTTGTTTCCTTAGTCAAATATGTTGTTCCCTCAGTCACAATTGTTGTTCCATTAATCGTGGTTGTTGTTTCCTTAGTTACAGTCGTTGTTCACTTAGTCACAGTTGTTGTTCCCTTGGTCGCGGTTGCTATTTCCTTAGTCACATTTATTGTTCCTTTAGTCACAACCATTGTTCCCTTGGCCACAATTGTTGTTTCCTTAGTCACAATTGTTGTTCCCTTACTCATGATTTTTGTTTTCTAGCCATGGTTGTTTTTTAGAAATAGATATTATTTTAGCTTGATTTTGAAGCTCTTCTTTGATGTCATGGTGAGATAATCAGTTCGCCCAAATGATTGCCATAAGATAATGTTTTATAAGAAATTTTTAATATACTTCCAAACCTCCTAAAACTTTAACAACCCTGATATTTTAAATACATAAAGATATTTATAATGAATTTCTTTAATCACCACTGGAGGAATTTTCTTTCATTTAAGTTTCTTATAATTCTTTGATCTCCTTGAAAAATAAATTTTGGGAAGCAAAATGGCGAGCTAAAAAGATAATTATTACGATAATTTTTACACCATCCCTAACTCTTAAGGATTTGATGAGCCACCCCATTCACTAATATTTTTTCATAACAAAACAGAAACAAAAAATAATAATAAATAACAACATAATAAGAAAATCGAACAAAGGATAGAAGGTCTCATCACGAGCCGACCTACCATGATCGTAAGACTTAATGAGGTGACATTACCACTCTGGTCACCAAGCCAGGGTAATGGCCTTCAATTTTTGGGTCGAAGGACAAGAGGTTTCATCACAAGCCGACTTGTTCGTTTCAGAAACTCTGGTGAATGGCATTGTTATCAACTGGTCACCACATCAGAACAATTACCTTTTGTCAATAATTGAAAAAAATAAAGTTATGAATATTTTCTAGTACAATGAGACACTGGCATATCAATGGGTTAAAAGACAACCCTGTGGAGGCTATGGACGCCTTCTGGTAGCAAAGTACATGCCTATGGTATTGAAGTACATTTTAAATTACAATATAAAATTAGCTATTTTTCCTTCCCTTAGAATTATTAAAGGAAAATCATTGGAATATTGTGGAAACTTATTAAATTTTTCCTTGGAAAGTGGTGATGATGAGTATGTGTGAACAATAAATTTTAATTTTACATATCAGGGATATAATATTTTTTGAATATACTACTAATTCTATCCTAAATATCTTTTCTTTTTCTCTAAGGGTGATATTTCAGTGAAATTTGTCTTATCCATGTTCGGAGTTCAAAATATCTCCACATACTTTTACTCTGCTTTAATGCTTTGGGTGTTGTAATTTCTAGTCATGTTAGCATGCTTTATGATTAATGCGTCCAATAATTACGTCGCATGCTCTCACTGCGATGTCTATTTTTTGACGATTGCTCCATTATGTTTAATTAATACATTCTTTTTTGATTAGTCATTTCAACTGTCTTAACAAATCAAATGCATGATGGAATGTCATGGGAGACCTCTAATTTCATCGAGGGGGGTTGAAAGGCTAAACACATAATTGGACACTTAAAACTCTTTAACATCATTGCATGCTATGGTTGTTTGAATTTTTCACTCCGTGCAGTGTTTTTGTCCCTGTATTTGATGAAATTTTTTGTTTCTAGCTCCAAATTGTTCCATGTGGAACAGTCGAAATGGGTGTCCATTCGGTGCATAATGTGTTGAATTTCCATTACCTTGGGTCTAGGTTAGAGTCTTAAAATCACCGACGCTACCAAAGAAAAAATCTCAACCATGAACTACTTTGCACAACAAAAATATAAAGCATTAAATCACACATGCATAGAATATAGACAAATTTTTAATTTTTTCAACCCAACTTTGTTATATTAACAACATATAATACAACAGTCTAGGGCTCCCATACTAGGGATAATGACCCTCATACATTCACTAGTACAAGATACGAATAAGATAATTTGACCATCTGGCTATAGTGAAATATCTTAGCCCTCTTGGTCGTACCTTGTACTTTCCTGGTCCTTCAGCTTCCGATCTGTAGCTCCTGCCTCTATCAATGCTCCAATTCCATCTGGACATTGAGCCTCGATGATCCAATCTGATCTCTAGTTGTCCCTTCATCCATCAAGGGCACAACACATCGAAACTCCTGTCGATTTGTTCACAACTCCATTTGTGAACAACTCTCAATATTCCCACTGTTACTCCTCAACTACTCAAGGACTTCAACCCACTATGGTCTTCCTGCGTTGCTCCGATGAATACCAACATAGGGCATAGAGGGTTGCCACCTATCACTGCAAGATGTCCATCTCCCACAATGAAAATGGCCTAGGAGGATTACCCATCATCTGTTGTAGAATTCCTTCTCCAAACACAAGTCTCGGGCTCCACAAAACTTCTCCTAGCTGATAGGACCCTTGAGCTCATCATTACTGCCACTCTAGCAACCACCTTTGTCCATCAAGGAGTTTCACATCGGGCTCCAACTTGGACACTTTCACGCTATCCTCCAGCATACCATAAGTTCCCAATCTCATCCACACTTGGTCCTCTCTCACACTGCCCTCCAACAGTCCACAAGAGACCAAGTCCACATTGTAGCATCTGCACCTAGTTCGGGAATCCCCACACCTAGGAGACCCTTACACACATCTGCCCACAAACATTATCAATCCTCCCTTTGCTTCTGCAATAGAGGAGATATGGGCAACAATCATGTCCTCACCTAGGACATCTGTCCAAATGTCATCAAGGTAAAATTTACAACTCTCCTTGTTTTTGTCCTCTTGCCTCTCATCTGATGTGCCTACTGTCACCTTGGCTGCTTGGTAGGATTCCCAACGGTCCACGTGGGCTCCTCCAAACAACTCTTAAGGCCTCCTACAAATTCCCATCAACCAATCCAAGAAATGGTCAAAATATTTAACCCAACATCCCTCCAAAAATACTATTGTAATAATGTTTGCACCTTGTTGTTCGTGGGGCACTTGTTGCAGCCTTAAATTCTCCCAATAGTCACCAAATAGGCCCTTAAAGGGCCGTGACACACCTTAATAAGCCTCTTCCTCACCCACGCTACCTCTAAGGATAGGTGTCAAGCCTTGAACCACCTCCGACACAACCCAATTTTGTGTTATGGTCTACAACCTATCATAAAAACTCTCCAACAGTGAGACAATCCTTTAAACCATGCCCAAAAAATCCAAAAACAATAGCATCTTTCCCTTCAAGGGCTCAGTCTAGCAGTTGACCTCCTCGACCCTCCTGAAAACAAACTCAGATCACCTTTCGAGCCCAAATACAATCCGTTTCCACCTCAACTTACTCGTCCTCCATAAGAGAATTCAGACCATTTTCCTCCACGTTATCTAGGCCTCTCTAGATGTGTCCAATTTCAGAGTCCTTTTCCTTGAGAGGACGTTGCACAAATTGGATGTCTAAAATGTTAGGATATTACGACACATAGGAAATAGTTAAGTATAACTTGGTCTAGTGTGGAGTTAGGTACAGTGTGTTTCTTTACTATGTACATTTGTAACTTATAATCCGACGGTCACGATTTGAAGTGATCTAAAGGTTCACTCTCTCCTCGTATTAACGACACTTGATCCATGGCTTAACACCCGATTGGTCCATGATCTCTATTTAAAGAGCATGGAGGGTCATTTTTCTGTAACCGTTTATGAGAGAAACATATGTAAACTTTCTTTTTATATTAATAAATTTCCTGAAGTGGCCGCGTTGGCTCAGGCCGTGGATTGTTTCCCTCTTCGAGGGTTTTAACCGCGTGATATATTGGTGTACTGATTTGTGATCTGTTTGTGAGCGGTGATTTTTGGTGTTTGATCTAAGGAACTTACCCTGTAAATTCCTACATGGTACCAGATGTAAGTCACTTTCGTGTTTTTGGAAGTGATGCTTGGGCCCATATTCCATATGTGAAACATAAAGCCTTAGAACCTAAGAGTGAAAAATGCATTTTTGTTGGATATTCTGAAGATGTCAAAGGATATAGACTTCTTCAACCAAAATCCAAAAATATAATCATTAGAAGAGATGTAAAATTTGATGAAAATATATCGTCTTGCGGGCCTACTTTGGCGGGTGTGCCACCTTTGGCCTGCGAGCCTGATTCGACATATGTGCCATCTCTCTTTCTTCAGCAGAAGCAGAGTATCGTGGTGCAGTTGAAGCCAACAAGGAATCCATGTGGCTTCGTCAGATCCTGTCTGAATTTGGTCTTCATCAGCAGCATGCAACTACACTTTGGTGTGATAATCAGAGTGCCATTTAGCTTTGCAAAGATCCAGTTCAACACCAGCATATGAAACACATTGAGCTTCATATACACTTTATCAGAAAGCTCATTCATAATCGTGTTCTTGAAGTACAATATTTTTCAACCAATGATCAAGTTGTTGATATCTTTACCAAGGCTCTCACATAAGCGAAGTTTACCAAACTTTGATCCATGCTTGGAGTTCAGGAAAGTTATCATTAAGGGGGGATAGGCTCTAATGCCTCCTTCCTTCTCTTATTGTGTCACCTTTGTAAATCCTTCAATCCTATCCCAAGTTGTTCTTAAGGGGGGATGTTAGGATATTTTGACACATAGGAAATAGGCTCCTTTTGTGTCACCTTTGTAAATCCTTCAATCCTATCCCAAGTTGTTCTTAAGGGGGGACGTTAGGATATTCCGAGACATAGGAAATGGTTAAGTATAACTTGGTCTAGTGTAGAGTTAGGAAAAGTGTGTTTCTTTACTATGTACATTTGTAACTTATAATCTGACGGTCACAATTTGAAGTGATCTGACGGTTCACTCTCTCCTTAGTATTAATGACACTTGATCTGTGGCTTAACAGCCGAATGGTCCATAATCTCTATTTAAAGAGCATGGAGGGTCATTTGTCCGTAACTGTTTATGAGAGAAACATATGTAAACTTTCTTTTTATATTAATAAATTTCCTGAAGTGGTCACGTTGGCTCAGGCCATGGATTGTTTCCCTCTTCGAGGGTTTTAACCACGTGATATACTGGTGTACTGATTTGTGATTTGTTTGTGAGCGGTGACCTTTGGTGTTTGATCTAAGGAACTTTCCCTGTAAATTCCTACATAAAACACATCAATTCACCCTCAATTTGTATCCAAATGAGGGGCTCCATGAATTAGTGAAGAGACACATCTATTAGCCAGATTTTACTTCAAGCCTACATGCCTTGAAAACCAATAATTACTTGTCAAATTCAAAAATTCATTTCTCCTTAACAACAACTCAGAATCAGATGATTCTTATTGCGTTAGAATCATCTCAATGAGAAATATCATCCTCATCCATCACTTGTCAAAAATTCATCATGGTTTTGGCCCAAACATCGATGGGTGCAAAACCCCCAAGCTTGGGTTCCAAGCCCACAAGCCTACTTGTGGTGCTTTGACCTCCATCCCTCGAACCTAGGGCTTGGAGTACCTCTCAAGCTACATAAAAATCAACACTCCCTCTTAGTGATGAGGTACTTCCAAGAATAGGAAGTAACCATCATCCGACGATGACACTATCCCATCTGGCATCCATCACTGCAACATCCTATAGAATGAACTCGACAATCTTGGTAGTGCCTCTACCTCATCATCTTGAACCCGAAGATCCGAAATATCCATAGGGTTTCTCCCTTTGAGGCTAGACTCCCTATGAGCCTACATGATCTCCACTAGCTTAGTCCTTCAAGCACTCATCCTCCTGGATCAAATACCACTCATGAAAATCCCATCAATCTCTAATATGCAACTCCACAATCCGATGTAGACTCTAGCCTGCCAATGTGTAGTACATCACATGAAGCCATCTCGATCAACCTGATCTCATCCATGCCAAAGAAACCCTCGAGTTGTCCAACCATTCATGAAAAATCCACAATCAAGAATCTTCCCTACAACAAAATGTTGTTCACCAGGCTCACCACCATTCCACCAGAACTCCCAAGCCATCTCGCCATGTAACATATCAAGACCACATCTCCATGTCTTCAGCTGAAACCTATGTTCCATGATCAAGATACCGACAACTCCCTCTAAGTTGCTTCACTATGCACACTTTGATTCACTGACCCTTAAAGTAGCTTAGATATGCTCTGATACCATGTTGAATTTCCACGAACTTGGGTCTAGGTTAGGGTCTTAAAATAACCTACGCTACCAAACCAAGAATATCAACCATGAACTACTTCGCACAATGGAAATATAAATAAGTAAATCACATATGCACAAAATATAACAACTTTTTAATTTTTTCAATACAACTTCATTATATTAACAACATATAATACAAAAGTCTAGGGCTCTCGTACCAGGGATAATTTCCCTTGTACATCCACTAGTACAAGATACAAACAAGATATTCTGACCATTTGGCTATAGTACAATCTCTGATCCCTCTCGGTCGTACCCTGTACCTTCCCGATCCTTCAGCTCCCAATCTGCAGCACTTGCCTCTATCAATGCTCCAATTCCAGCTGGCCACTGAACCTTGTCGATCCAATCTGCTCTCTAGTTTTCCCTTTTTCCATCAGGGAACAACACATCAATACTCATGTCGATTTGTTCATAGCTCCACTTGTGAAAAACTTCTAATATGCCCACTACTACTCCTCAGCTACTTAGGGACTTCATACCACTATGGTCTTCGTGAACTGCTCTGATGAATACCAACATAGGGCACAGAGGGGTGAAACCTATCATTGCAAGATATCTGTCTCCCATAATGAGCACGGGCTATGAGGACTGCCCATCATCTGTTGTAGAATTCCTTCTCCACACACAAGGCTCTGGCTCCACAAACTGCTCCTAGCTTATAAGACCCTTGAGCTCATCACCATTTCCACTCTAGCAATCACCTTTTTCCATCAAGGTGTTGCACATCGTGCTCCAACTTGGACAATATCACATTGTCCTCTAGCAAACCGTAAGTTCCAAATCTCGTCCACATCTGGTCCTCTCTCACCTTGCCCTCCAATAGTCCATGAGAGACCAAGTCCACGTTGTAGCATCTACACCTAGATAGGGCATCCCCACACCTAGGAGACCCTTACACACAGTTGCCCACAGACTTCACCATTCCTCCCTTTTCTTCTGCAATAGAGGAGTTATTGCACAAATATGGGCAGCAATCATGTCCTCACTTAGGACATCTATCCAACTGTCATCAAGGGAACATCTGCAACTCTCCTTGTTGTTGTCCTCTTCCCTCTCATCTGATGTTCTTGCTGTCACCTTGGTTGCTTGGTAGGCTTCCCAATAGTCCATGTGGGCGCCTCCAAACAACTCCCGAGGCCTTCTAAAACTTCCCATCAACCAATCCAGGCAATGGTCAAAATATTTGACCCAACATCCCTCCAAAAAATTTGTTGTAATAATTTTGTCACCTTGTTGTTCGTGACACCTAGTTAGGGCACTTGCTACAACCCTAAATTCTCCCAACAGTCACCAAACAGGCCCTTAAAGGGCTGTGACACACCTTAAGAAGCCTCCTCCTCACCCACGCTGCCACTAAGGATAGCTGTCAAGCCTTGAACCACCTCCTACACAACCCAGTTGTGTGCTATGGCCTACGACCTAGCACAACAAGTCTCCAACAGTGAGACAATCCTCTAAACCATGCCTAAACAATACAAAAACAACAACATATTTCCCTTCAAGGGATCGGTCTAGCAGGTAGCCTCCTCGGACCTCCTGACAACAAACTCGGATCACCTTTCCATCCCAAAGATAGTCCACTACCACCTCAGCTTACTCGGCCTCCATAACAGAATTCGAACCCCTTTCGTCCACATTGGCTAGGCCTATCTAGTTGTGTCCAATTTCAGAGCTCCTTTTCCTTGAGAGGGCATTGCAGAAAATGGATGTCTAAAACACATCAATTCACCCTCAATTTATATCCAAATGAGGGGTTCCATGAATTAGTGAAGAGACACATCTATTGGCAAAATTTTACTTCAAGCCTACATGACTTGAAAACTAATAGTTACTTGTCAACTTCAAAAATTCATTTCTCCTTAACAAAAACTCGGAATTGGATGATTCTCATTGCGTTAGAATCGTCTCGACGAGCACTATCATCCTCATCCATCACACATCGAAAAATCATCATGGTTTTGGCCCAAACATCGATGGGTGAAAAACCCCCAAGCTTGGGTTCCAAGCCAACTTGTCATGCTTTGACCTCCATCCCTCGAACTTAGGGATTGGAGTACCTCCCAAGCTACACAAAAATCAACATAGTGAACCTGCCCAGTTGCGAGTCTCTGAGAAAGCACGCAGCATCCTGGATCAAGTAGGGTGGTCAGACTATTTATGACAACTGCAAGGCTTTGACAATGAAGTCGCCTTGGAAGTTACAATGAATTTGAGCAATGGAATAACAATGGTAAAAGACAGACAAATACAGGTAAATTAAGAAGTCTTGGAAAAAGTGACAGACCTTTCCACAAAAGGCGAGAAGTGATTCGAAATACATACTCCGCTATAGAGTGCAATGTCCCTGTTTGTGAACTCTGGAGAGGAACTGGTCAGAAATGGAAAATGGTACAATCATGCCTCATTTCTAGAGCCATGGAATAAATTAGCAGACATCATCCAAAGGTACATTACGTGCGATGGTCGATATGACGTGGTAAGAGGACGACATTTGAAGTTAATGGCAACATTTAGACAAAGGGTAATCCTAAACCTGGCTTATTTTATGAATTCGTTATTGCATGAAACTGCTTTAAGACTCAAAAGATCTAAGGACCAAGCCTCAGTGGTGATTCACCATGGGATCATAAAATTGATAGTTGTCAGAGGTTTGAATCAAGTACAATTGAGCTGGGAAAAGTTCTTAGGAAATCCTGAGGTTCCACAGAAAACCGAAGCACCCATTGAAGATTCTAGAAACATCATACCTAATAATGAGAAATCAGAAGAGAATGAGGAGGCCAATAAAAATGAAAACATCATGGTAGAAGGTACCTCGCAGGGGAAAACACAAACACCATCCTTTCAATAATTAACTAGGGCAGAGAAAAGAATGGATTCCCTCTTGGCCTCCCTTCCTAGAAAAGGAGAAGATTGGTTAGGTTAGCTAAGTCACGAAATATTATAGACTCCTCTGAACAACCACTAGAGGAAAGTGGACCTAAATAATTTCTTGATACACAGGAGACCCGTCAGGAGGATTCTCCTCAAGAGCGGGAAATGGAGGCAGCCCAAGTTCTGGAATGATTGGAAAATTTTCTGAATTCTGTGAATTTTAAAGAAGTGGTAGGTTTCTCATAAAATCCTTCTAAGACGTCGCCTAATTCTCTAATCTCTCCTCCTAATTCTACATCCATTGTCATTTCAGAACCCTTAGGAGAACCTGAAAATACTTGTCTTCAAGAAAATTTTACAGATTTTGTTGCAATTGTCCTGGTGTTAGCACTGAAAATGTTAATGGTGTAATTGCCATTGTATCACTGTTTTCAAATTTTTATTGTGTCCTAGTCCATGTCGAAATTTTGAGTCATTTCCAATAAAAGTTAAAAGAGTCCCAACATCAAGGTATTTTTAAGTGAATAGGTGTCACAGTGTTTTAGAGTCCTAAAATAAGTTAAAATATCTATTTTGACTTATGATTAGTGTTGAAAGTTAGTCATTGTTTTGATAATAAAATTGAGGCCATCCGGACTGGAATAATAGCTACCTTTGTTGCAAATTCATTTTCAAAACAGTGATGCAGTAAAAGGCAGCTATTTATCAGAAATTAAAGTCAGATATTCCACATAGTAAAAAGCGCAGCTATTTCACTAAGATTTGGTTATCTCAATCAAGAGGCTACAGGTAAAAAGGTAATCAGTTTTCAAAGCAGGAAAATTAAGGCTTCGTGGACAACATTGCAACCAGAGTTCTTTAAAAGAAAAGTGTGGCCTGAAGAAAACAGATTAACCAACAGAGTGGGAGATCCAGAGAAGAGTAGCATAGAATGTTTAAAGGAAGCTCTCCAGGAATTCGAGTAAGGAATGAAGCGACTGAGAAGAACCGCATGCAGGATGAGAGGAAGGCCATGATCCAATCGCAAATTTGAAAGGGAAGAAACTGACGACTGAGATTAAAGAGAAAATGGAGCGACATCGCAAATCACAGTTTTTAAATTTTACCTTTAAGGCAATTGCGTCGTATGTTAATTGATTTGCGATGTGATACGACTAAGGGGCAAGCAAGGAAGACCATCAGATCTGGGGCGCAGATCAACGGTGGATATTAAAGCGCAGATGGAGCGATTTCACAAATCACAGTTTTTAAATTTTTACCTTTAAGGCAATCGCGTGTTATGTTAACTAATTTGCGATGTGATGAGGCAAAGGGCACGTGTCGGCGTAGCACACCAGTGCATATTTCACTTCGCATAGTTTATGGTTTAGTCGTTATTAGTGTAGAGTTAAACTTTCGGGCGACCGATTTGCGATAAAACATAAAGTTGTGATGTGCGATTACTTCCCATTGGTCAACTGGTTGTGGGGCCCAAGAACCACAGTTTTGTGTGTAATGCATTTTAAAGTGTAGTTTCGTGTTGCATTAAGATTTATACAAGGAAGAAAGCATGGCACGAGCAATCTGACACGAACTGATAAGGTGGAAGTATGAAGCTTAGTGGGATGACTCGATGCTAGTTTTTGAATCACTTTAAAGACATGTCATTACTCCTTGACATAATGTAGGCGCGAAATTAGAGAAGAGAGCTCAGTGATCACTCAACCTGAGGCCTCTGTGTATCATATGTAGAAATTAGTATACATTAAGCATGCATACATCCAGATTCCCCTGATCTCACAATATTTAACTTCTTGCAAAATACAGAATCATTCCATTTTTATATTTTGCGGAAAATTAATTGCAAACACATGTGAAGCATAAATAAAAACAATCGCACATAACACAATTGTTTAACAGGAAAGCCTGAAGTTGAAAACCCCAACTGTCATATATTATGTATCATGGAGATCATGAAACAATCTCATACAAAGCTTAGTACATCAAGCTCTCAGTACAATCAATCGTCACACACTAACATAGAAGAAATCTACAAATCCATGCACCGATCTCTGCCCTCCTGCTAGCCTGCCTCCACTGCGCAATCCCTACTAAAGAATAGCTCAGAATGAATTCGAATTACCCTTGCCTTGACTGCGCAATCCTCATTGGAAACTCCAATGTATGTGTGGTGCAATCAATGCATCACTATAGTCACAACAGATAGTCCATCTTGCCCTTTCACCTATCTCTCCACTGGGTCTCCACTGGAATTGACATGCACTGTAGTTAACTGTTGTATTGTTCAGTTGATTAATGAGTTATTATTTTTGAAATAATTAACTAATTAATTCACTCCACTCTCACTAGTGTATCATACAGTTAGACTAGATACAACTAGCTCAACTGAGTCTAACTGAGTTAAAGTAAATACAACTCCATGAACTACTCTTCCAACTTTGTCATAACTTTTCCACTTCAGTTCTAACTGAGTCCTCCATGCATGAACCACTAGTAAACCCTAGGAATTGCGTAATTCCTTCAGCCCAATGATTTTCCAAATTTGTGCACTGAAATTAAGTGCTCCAAGAGAATAAGTTGTTGTTTATTGTCGTATTATTATTAAGAGGTAATAATAATCGACACTTCTATTTTTTGATTGACGATCTATAAATAGACTTTGCCCAATATTCTAAAAATAGAATTCCATCTATTTTTCCAACTTGATCAACCATCCACAAATAACATCCTGCAACTTCTAAAATATGATCACCATGTCTAAAAATAGACTTGCGCCAAAAATAGACTGAGGGCCCACTTAGTGAAGGCGACTCTTTTCGCTAAGCTCATCATCTTGTTGAATCTCAAATCTCCCTCTCAACAAGATAGGGATTATCCTTCACCCCGATCCTACCTCTATGGTATTCGAATTTGCTCCTGGTGAGCGCCTTCGTTAGAATATCTGCATCCTGATCTTCCGTAGGAATGTATTGAAGCAACATTATCTTCCGCTGCACACAATCTCTGATATGATGATATCGAATATCAATATGTTTAGATCTATCATGAAATACAGGATTAATTAAGAGTAAAAAGAAACTCTGATTATCACAATGTATCACTGTAATCTAAATGTGAACCAAACAAACCAACCAGGATCTTCCTCATCGAGATAGCCTCACATGCAGCTTGACTTGCTGCCATGTATTCTGCTTCCACTGAACTGAGTGCCACGGATCTTTGTTTCCTGCTGTACCAAGAAAATGTCGTAGATCCAATACTGAAAATCCCTCCTGATGTGCTCTTTATGTCCATTGGGCTTCCTGCCTAATCTGCATCCGTGAAGCCATGCAACTTCACCTCATCCATCTGTATGTACCATAAACCATACTCAGATGTGCCCCTAAGATATCTCAGGACATTCTTGCCTGCCTTCCAAAAGAGCTTGGTAGGCTTAACCATCGCTTGTGAAAGTTGGTTCACCGCATAGCATATGTTCGGTCTTGTATTAACTAAATACATGAGCGAACCCACCAAATCGTCATAAACATTTTAACCACTACCTTCCGTTTACGTGTAGCATCTCTTCCTCCACCGCGAAGAAGAGCTGTTATGGTTTTGCAGCCTTGAAGAAACTTTCCGCATTCCCCAGTAAGTTTTCCTTTGAGATACAAATACCCCAATTTCCGCTGCCATATTTCCAATCCAAGGAAATAATGAAGGAGGCCCAAATCCTTCATCTCAAACTTCTTTGCAAGATCTACCTTGCATGAGTGTATCGAATGCTCATCACCCATTAGTATTAAATCATCAACATAAAGAAAAATTATTAAAATCTTACCCTCCACCACAATCTGGTATGGGTTTGCATCCGCCTCACTCTTGATGAAGCCAAGTCTGAAGGAATAGCTGCCGTATCCGAGTGCAGTCGCCAAGCACGAGGTGTTTGTTTTGTTTGCTTCTGCACCACACCAGGAGTTTGAGTCCGCACACATGTGACTCGCCGAAGATCTCAAATCCTTCAGGCTGCTCAATGTACACCTCTTCCTAAATGATCCCATTAAGGAACACAGTCTTCACATCCATCTGATGAATGTGCCAACCCATCTGCACTGAGAGAGCAAGGATGGTCCATATAGAAGAATACCGTGCGACAGGTGCAAAGGTTTCTTCATAGTCAATCCCCTCGATCTGTGAGAAGCCCCAGGCAACAAATCTTGCCTTATACTTCTCAACGCTCCCATCAATAGCTTGCTTTACCTTGTAGATCCATCTTGATCCTACAACTGATTTTCCCACCGGCCTTGGAACAATCTCCCAAGAATTGTTTCTGACAATGGAGTCATACTCCTCCACCATGGCATCTACCCATGTGGGCTCCTACACTGATTTTTCAAAATAAGATGGCTTTGTCATGATACACTTGCTCATAAGAGTCATGTATCCAGTAAATCGGTCAGGTGATTGTCTCTATTTGCGCTATGATGTAGGGATTCCTACATTCTATGCCGCATCAAGCTTCGCCGCCTTTTGTAGGCCACTTCTTCGCCTTGTTTGATGTTTGTCTCCGTATGAGTGGATCACCATGAATCTCCTCCTCGTGGCTTCATCCACATCTAGAGGCTCATTCTCGAAACAAGAATTCCTCCTCTCACATGCAAGTGTAGTCTTCAAGCAACAACTTCATTGCTTTAACTTCATTAAATATTACATCCCGTCGCACAACATATCCAACTCACCCTTAAAATTAACACGATAATTATGGGAAAATCTGTACCCCACAAATATCCTAACCTCTGCGGTTGACTCCAGCTTCTTCCTGGCATCCTTCGTCACATGAATGTAAACAGGTGAGCCAAAAATCTTCAAATGAGAAATATCAGGATTCTTACCTGAAAACGCCTCTTCGGTTGTACTCATGCCAAGTACTCTATGAGGACAATGGTTTTTCACATAAACCACAGTGTTGTATGCCGCCTGCCATGCACGAGAGGGCCCCTACCATGTCGCCCAGGCAACACCGATCATTCCCATTCTTCCTCTCCCTGACCGCTCCCATGTTCAGGCAGAGTTCTCTCTTCAATCCATTCAATCTCTTTGCTGTTTAAGTCTTTTAGAATTCGACCGAGATGTACTCACCACCATTATCGCTCCGTAGAGCTTTCGCCTACTTCCCGATTCTCCTTTAATGCTTTGAACTCGCTGCATAATGAGAACGTTTCACTCTTCTTCAGTATGAAGAATATCCAAAGATCTACGAGAAATAGTCATCAACAAATAATAACATAAGACTTGTGTTTTGCTGTTGAAGCAACCGAGAAAGGTCCACACACGTCTGTGTGAATTCTCTCCAGGATCACCGAAGCACGGTTCTCCTTCTTATGAAAGGTGGTCTTCACAAACTTACCCATAGTACATCCCTTGCACTGATCTGACTGCACAAGAGTACCCTTGGGAAGTCCAATAGAAATCTGCTGCAAAATATTCAAAGCGCCATGGTGAAGATGGCCCAATCTCCTATGCCATAATTCACCCTCATCCCGGCTCACCACTTCTTCTGCTTTGCCCACCATTACAGCGCAGCCATCTACCTCCAGCTTGTAGAGATTTTAAACTTGAATCCCTATCTTCTTGGTTTGACCCATTGTTTTATGTTGAAGGAAGGCTTTTCCCTCACTGAAAATAACATCATAACCTTTGTCTTCAAAAATTGCGACCGAGACCAAGTTCTTCTTCAGACCTGGAACATGCATAACATCCTTCAGCAAGAATGGATTACCAGACTCCCTCTCAAATGTAATGGTCCCAATGTCGGTCGCACTGTATCGACCATTGTCGCCCATCTCTATATGCATCTGGAGGTCCTTCTCCTCCAAGTCACTAAACAAATCCTTGTCTCCCGTCATATGGAAAGACACACCACTATCAAGATACCACACCAATCCCATATAACTTGAAACCAAGCATGCGATAAAAGAAAAATCAAGTTAAAATTTCGAGGCTAAGGCCTCTCTAGCTGTAGCTCCAGCAACCTTCTTGTTCTTCTTCTTCTATGGGCAGTTAGTGGCGAAATGCCCATGTTCGTAACAGTGAAAACACTTCACTTTGGACAAATCTTGCTTCTTTCCTTTAGCTTCGAATTTTGAAGGAAATTTATTCCCCTTCCCCTTCCCCTTCCTTGCTTTGGAAGCCAAAGTGAAATTCTCTTCATCTTTGTCCTTCGATGAAGAGCCATCCCTGGTACCCTGCCTTATCTCCTCCTGCACAAGATCCGACCAAAGTCGCTCCCATCCCGGCAGTTTCTCCCATCCATTGACAGAGTCTTCATAGCTATGCCAACTCTTCGGAAGCCCAAGGAGAGCCACGCTCACCAAGTCTTCATCATCAACAGTAACCCCCACACATCCCAGTTCATCCTTGCAGTGGACAAACTTCGTGAGGTATTTTGGAATATTGTCGCCCTTCTCAATTTTTATTTTTCTGAGCTTGTCTTTAAGCACCAACTTCCTCTTGTCACTTCTGCTTTGGAAAAAATCTGTCAAAGCCTTCCACATTAAGAATGGAGTGGCTTTGCCGTGAAGGCTGGACACAATATGGTCCTTCACACCTTCCAACAGAATTCTTTTGTCTTTGTTGTCTTCTTTTGCCACACGTCAAGTAATGCAGCATCGCTAGGTCCCGGCATAGGAACATCTCTATCGATGAACTCCTTCAATCCATTATCCTCCAGCACCGCCTCCATCCTATCCTTCCAGGCTATATAATTCAAGCTCCCATCAAGGGCATACTCCAATCGTAGCCCATTGAAATACATTTCAATGTATACTCAACTTCTGCACCAAGAATCTTCTGTAGCAAATTCAAATTGTCCACCAGCGCAAACTCAACAATTCTTCACAATTGCAATCTTCAAGAATTAACACTGCTCTGATACCATGTAGAAATTAGTATATATTAAGCATGCATACATCCAGATTCCCCTGATCTCACAATATTTAACTTCTTGCAAAATACAGAATCATTCCACTTTTAATCTTTTGCGGAAAATTAATTGCAAACACATGTGAAGCATAAATAAAAACAATCGCACATAACACAGTTTTTTAACGGGAAAGCCTGAATCTGAAAACCCCAACTATCATATATTATGTATCATGGAGATTATGTAACAATATCATACAAAACTTAGTACATCAAGCTCTCAGTACAATCAATCGTCACACACTAACATAGAATAAATCTGCAAATCCATGCACCAATCTCTGCCCTCCTGCTGGCCTGCCTCCACTGCAAAATCCCTGTTGAAGAATAGCTCAGAATGAATTCGAATTACCCTTGCCTTGACTGTGCAATCCTCATTGGCAACTCCAATGTGTGTTTGGTGCAATCAATGCATCATTATAGTCACAACAGATAGTCCATCTTGCCCTTTCACGTATCTCTCCACTGGGTCTCCACTGGAACTGACATGCACTGTATTTAACTGTTGTATTGTTTAGTTGATTAATGAGTTATTATTTGTGAATTAATTAACTAATTAATTCACTCCACCCTCACTAGTGTATCATTTAGTTAGACTAGATACAACTAGCTCAACTGAGTCTAACTGAGTTAAATTGAATACAACTCCATGAACTACTCTTCCAACTCTGTCATAAATTTTCCACTTCAGTCCTAACTGAGTCCTCCATGCATGTACCACCAGTAAACCCTAGGAATTGCGTAATTCCTTCAGCCCATTGATTTGCCAAATCTGTGCACTTAAATTAAGTGCTCCAAGAGAATAAGTTGTTTTTTATTGTCGGATTATTATTAAGAGCTAATAATAATCGACACTTCTATTTTTTTATCGACGTTCTATAAATAGACTTCACCCAATATTATAAAAATATAATTTCATCTATTTTTCCAACTTGATCAACCATCCACAAATAGCATCCTGCAACTTCTGAAATATGATCAACGTGTCTAAAAATAGACTTGCGCCAAAAATAGCCTGCAGGCCCACATAGTGAAGGCTACTCTTTTCACTAAGCTCATCATCTTGTTGAATCTCAACATCATACAGGTAAACAGAAACCAATCCTCCGGCAAGCAGTCTCAGGTTTCAAAGCAAGCAGTCACAGGTTTCGTGGACGACATTGCAACTAGAGTTCAACAATTGTATTTGTGAGCAGTTTAGCTATCGGAAAATGGGGAAAGGAGGAAAGGTAAATAGGCCAGAGCCTGCTAACACAAGATTTGTGGATGCAAGGGAAAAATCACAATTCAAATCTACAGTTTGGTATAAATTCCTCCAAAAGTTTTCTGGGGAGAATGTGGCACTGGCTCAAGCTTTCGTTGAGTCTTTCGATGGCGAAAAGGTCAGGTTAGGCAACAAAACATTCAGCATTTCCAAGGCTATCATAGCCCGTGAAACCCAGACTTCTGCAACTGGTGAACGTTGATTTAAAAGCAAAGCGCTGCGTGAAGAATTAAGTTCTTACCTTAAGCCCGAATATGTTGATATGAAATGGAATTCAATTTCTCACATTTCTCGTTTTAAAGCCGAGTGGCAGCATGTTATTACCTCAGTCCAGAAATACATCACATGCAAAGGGAGGTTTTCCTCTGTTCATCGTTATCAGTTGAGATTCCTGACCGACATTTCAGGAGAGAAACTTTTGAACCTACCCTATTTTCTGTATAAATCTCTGCTTAAAATGTTCCTCAAGCTACAGAAAATTCCAAACTACCCCTTGCATAATTTGTATCACAGAGGGCTGATTAAAATTTTAGTTGTTTATCATCTCAGAAAGAAGAAAATTACTTGGGATAGGTTTTCAAGAAAGGAAGGGTTTGGAAGTATTAATTCCAGAAGAAAGGTAGGGAAGCCAAAGAAGAAAGACATCCATGAGCAAACCAGTGTTGGCCCTGTTTCACATAGTTCACAATATTCTCCTAAGAAGCCTATGCCAAAGAATAAAGAACAAATTGCCTCCTCTTCACGAAGCCAGCCTAAGAAGAAACTTTTCATGGCAGAAGAACCAGCAGAAGTCAACCCTGGTCTTCTTGCACCTAAGCCTGCTTTCTCACTAGTGGAATTCAACCCTGGTATGAAAATTTCAAGCCATATTCCTGAGTCATCTCATCAAGTGTAGCCAAACAGTGGCACATCTCTCACTTAGTCCACCCTCTCACAAGTTTTGCTTTCTCCCAAGAAAGGCAAATAGAAAATGACAAAGCCTACCATTAAATAAGAGTCTACCTTGCCTAAAATAGTATCCTCCATTTGTTATTTTATCAAGAAGAGGAAGAAAAATGAGATACATTCCTATTCCTCATTTGAAGACAGTAGTGATCCTGATTACACATAGTCAGAAGATGAAGAGGCAGAATCTAGTAAATTTATACATGGAGGAAAGAGGTCCAAATTCATCCCTAATCCCTATGTCAAAAGACCTCATACTAGACCAAGAAACAAACTTAGGCTAAACAACAAGCTGATTGCCAATCCTAAACTGAGGGATGAAATTATCAACATTGAAGAAAGGCCAGAAGACAAAATTGAAAGGAAGAAGAAAGCTCAGTAAAAGAGCCAAGCACAGAAAAAGAGGTCTGATAAAAGGGTAACTAAAGCAGAAGCCATAAGAATATTTTCTTCTATTCTGGACCTTTGATGAATGAAGAACAGGGATGACTTGGAGAAATTTTTTTGGGTAAATGTTCCATGTTTTCTGGATATTGCTACCTTTTTTGCGAAGGTAGCAATTATTTTGAAATATTAGTATGTGATGGAAATGGGCTACATTTTACTTTGAATCATGATGGTGGCATTAAATAGATGAAGTGGAGAGGTTATTCAGTTGAAATGGATGCTGCCAGGTGTCTTATATCCAGCCTTCTCTGAAATATCATGTTTTTGTTTTTCACATTTAATAGGAGACAACCACATGTCATTCCCACTGTTTTTACACTTTTTGCTGAAGATTGGTTGCACTAAAACAGAAGAGTGGTCTTCGAATAGGCTTCCACCTCACACAACCATTTCAGAGTGACAGCCTTTATGATGCCTTCGTGATGTTTATCTTGTTTTTAATGTAGCACTTTGTAATTAAGATTAAGGGATAAGCCTCACCTCTTGCATGAGGTTGTAATGACTCTTGAAACATATTCACCTTTTTCTGTGGAAGATGGCAGTATCATATTTTGTATATATATTCCAAACTGATATGAAGTCAGGGTTGGTTGGTGGTTATAGAATTTTGACTTATATGATCTGTATTATTTTTTTGTGAATGAAATGGAATGATACTACTGAGGACTTATTACCAATTTGTTGTGTGTATTGTCTACTTTACTTGTGTTTCCATATCTCCTTTCTTCCAGTTCCAGTTTGAAAAACATCATACTATTATGTGTTTTTATTTGTCTCTTAAGCATGTTATGTGTTTTATTAATTCTTGTTAGTCTCACACAGTGAGCATTCCTAATAAAATATATGTTATAACAGTGGAAGAGCATCACTCATGATAGTTATTCTTCATGATATTTTAGTGAGAATCTTGTCAGACTAGAAATAGCTTTCTCTCAATGGAATATTGTCAAACTGCTACTTTTGTGAATTTCTACTAAATGCAGTAGATTTACGTTTTACAGACCCATTGATTCTTCTCTCATCTCACAATTTCCTCTCCTCATAGACTACAAACTTGCACCTTACTACCACATCAAGTTATATTACCCTCATTAGTACAACTGTGGATTTGACTGAAATCTCTTTTCAGTGAATCAGAGTTTGTACCACCTACCAATATCATAAAAAAATCATTAAATTGCTTTATAGTTTAATATGTGTCTGTTCAAGCACTTGCTGTAGTCCAAGTGTTGATTCCAGCACCAACATCTTTTGGTGCGTCTCTCGGGAGACGAAGGCCTTGTAACGAAGTATTCTCCCGAGTCTATTGTTATGAATTGTTGTTAATCAGTTCTTGATGGTGAACAAGAATTTGTGACTTGAATAATACTACAAATTTGTTCACCTGACGACTCCACAAAGAGGAAGAGGGGTTTCAATACCTCCTTCTACAAGGAGGAATCAGATATCTCCAACTGTGACTCCAGTTTCTGACCCAGAGAAAATCATCAAAGATGCTAAAGGAAAACATAGATCAATTGAATCCACATCTTAGTCAGTGAAGAAGGTACACAAAAAGTATGTTCCAAAGCAAAAGGTACCTCTATCTACTTTAGAATCTAAAGAGGTTTTAGTTTCAAAAGATTCCGCTGAGAAATCTCAAGTTGAAACTACTCCTCTAGAAAATAAAGTGGATATTGTTAACCTAGGCTCAACTGAAATTTTTTCTTACTCATTACCTAGTAAATCTGAAATAAGTATTGTTCTAGTCGAAGAGGAAGAAACAGTTGTTGGGTCATCTTCCTCTCATCTTTTTGAAGAGTTTATACCTGAAGGTCTTACTTTTAACTTATCTGATTTCCTTGCTCAACAAAATAAGGATGAATTAACTCC
The DNA here is from genome assembly GCA_034641835.2 of Pinus albicaulis. Taxonomy (NCBI): domain Eukaryota; kingdom Viridiplantae; phylum Streptophyta; class Pinopsida; order Pinales; family Pinaceae; genus Pinus; species Pinus albicaulis. The sequence continues at coordinate 1,480,291,152 of CM076579.1, read as the reverse complement.
ATCCCCTCAAGAGACAACTTTAGATTCTTATTCTTCTACTGAAGGAGAAGTCAATACATCCTATATTCATTTTTTTGAAAACCCACTCTTCTTAGTTCCAAAGCCTGAAAAATCAGCTCAAGACCCCCAATTTTTTCCTATCCTAAATCAGAATCAGAATTCACCAATTGTAATTCATATTTCTCAAATAGATACATCAGTTGTACAATAGAAAAATATGGCCTAACCTTCCCTTACAAGGATGCAACAGATAGTGGTTGCGAGATATGTGCCACTTGTTCTCCCTCAACCCTTGCATCTGTTGAGATTTTGTGTATTTGGGGTAGCACCAGTTGTGCTCCAGCTCCCAAAATTTGTGGAGGGACTAGAGTACACTTGATCTACAAGACCCAAAAATTGATTTGGGAAATTTCATCTGGTTTAGGAGATATTAAATTAATTAATTATTTTAATGTGTTTCCTAAGTTAAAACTTAGGGAACTTAAATAATTAAAGTGAATTTAATTAAACATGTGATGAAATTGTCTTAAGTCACACGGGTCAAGCTTTCTTTTAATCTTTGCCATTGATTTAATATCTGATCATGGTCGTTGATTTTTCAATGAGAAAAGTATAAAGGAAAGGCTTGGGGTCATTTGTGAAGACACATAGAGGTAGAGCATTGAAGCTAAGTTGAGACTATAGGGCAGGGTTTGCTAAGAATTCTCAGAAGTGTTTCAGCTGCAGAGAGGGGAATTTAGGCCAAGGGGATGATATGATCCCAGGGTCTAAAATACACAAGAGGCAGAGATTAGCTCAGAGGACAACGTAAAGAAGCAGGGAAGCTGCAGCAACAAAGAAAACACAGTCCCTCCAAAGACAGCGTGATTTTTCAGTAGGAAACCCTCAAGGGTTACACAGAGACCCTAAGGGGTAGCGTAGGGCCTGCATCACCCAATCTAGCGTAACGCAGACCTTTCCGGAGCAGCACTGAGGGTTAGAGGGGCTTCAGAGGCTGACGCAGAGGCTTCAGGGGCAGCACTGGGGTTTCTAGGCCCTAATATTGGCTGAGTTTTGTAAATCATGTTTGAGAGTGTGGATCAGTCATTATTTTGGCCCTAGATCAACTAGTGAGCTGTAGATCTAGTATTTCTCTGTCGGGTTTTTCATATCTGGAACCCAGGCTTGTTGTATTCAGAAAATTCTTAATAATAAAACCCTCCAACAACAGAGACCGGTTTTCCCGCATTGGGTTTTTCCGAGGACTATTTGTCCAGAAATAATTGTGTCACTTTGTCTATGTGTGCATGAACTTGCTCTAGATTTGGATTGGTAGAGATTTGTTAAGTGTTTTTCTTCGATTTTAACTTGAATTTATTCATTTAATAACTTGTCTAAGTAGGAGGAGCATAACCATATTAACAGTAATAATTTCTGCATAAAGTGTAAGGATTCAGAAATTTCTACAACATCCACTTCCTCAAGGAGATTACTTGAAATATCTTCCAAAGTACACTAAGGAGGGAGAAGGAGTTTCTGTTGAAGAAAATTTAGTGGCTTTCTATAGTTATGCTGACAATCAGAATATTGAACGTGAAGATGTCTGGTCAAGACTCTTTATTCAGAGCTTGGATGGTGAAGCTCGAAAATGGTTTAGAAATTTGGCTCAAAATTCAATTACAGGAATTGATGAATTAGAAGAGATATTTGTGAAGCATTGGGGTGATAGAAAAGACTATGTTTATTATCTTACAGAATTTGGAACTCTGAAGAAGAAACCAGATGAGTCTTTAGCTGATTTTACTAAGAGGTTTAATAAGAATTATCAGAAAATTCCTGAAGAGATTAAACCCACGGAAACCACAGCTATGATAAATTTTGCAAATGCTTTAGATTCTGAGTTTGCCTTATGGTTGAGGGTTGAAAAATCATGGACACTGACAAGTATGAAAGAGGCTGAAATTGGAGTGTAGTCTAATCTCATGGCTTCAAATAATTAAAAAATGGAGGAAGAAAAGGCAGCAAAAGATAAAAAGAAGATGAAAGAAGAAAAACCTTCTTCTTCCAAGTCCCTTTCAGCAGAAGAAAATATCGATCAAATGTCCAATTTGATCAAGGAACTTGCCTCTAAGATGTCAAAATTAGAGGTAGAAAACAAACCAGCTGCTAGAGCCAATCAAAATGAAGCTAATAGAAAGCAGGCTCCCTTTAGGAGGCCTTTTCAGCCTCAAAAAATCCTACAGTGCCCAAGGAAGAATGTTGATGATCAAAATGTTCAGCCTCCTTTGAATAATTTTTCTGAAGAAGAACAACAAGGAAATGAAGAAGAAAATTAAGAAATAAACCATGTGGGAGAAACTTCACAATCAACATGTTTGACATTGCAGGAATATGAAGATATATCAATAATTTTTTTGTTTTCTAATGATATGAATGCTCAAATTTATGCATAGAATGATAAAAAACAACAAGAAGTTCAAAACAGAAATTACCCTTTGAGATCAAAAGGTCATGTTCAGTAGCCTCAACAAAAAACAGATTCAGATAAACAAACTGCTAAACAAAAGACCAAGGTAAATGAGCTTCCTCCACCTCAAAATTTTTCTCCAAAGGTCAAAATTACTGTAGAAAATAAGGAATTATTTCCAATTTATTTCAGTTTCAAATCTGAATTGAATAAAATCAAAATTCCAATTCCACTCCTGGAATTATTGAAAAATACAGCATATAAAGAGCCTTTTAAGAGTCTGTTGCAGCCTCCTCTCGCTCCTGATTCAGTCAACCTTGAGGATGAGCATCCCACTATTTATCTAGGTTGTCATGTCCAAGACCAAAATGATGATAACTCGCTGCCTTTCTACATGTCACTTAACATACATGACAAATTGCTGCATAATTGTCTGTTAGATTCTGGAGCTTCCCACAATCTTATGCCAAAGAAAGTGACGGGTGAATTGGGATTAGAGATCACCAAGAAATACCATGACCTTTACACCTTTGACTCCAAAAAAGTTAAGTGTCTAGGAGTGATTAAGGATTTGGTTGTTTCCCTTACCCAGCTGCCTATGAAGAGCTTAGTGATGGATATTGTGGTTGTTGACATTCCTTCTAGATCTGGGATGTTACTTTCCATATCTTGGTCTAAGAAATTGGGAGGTACCCTTCAGATGGACATGGCATATGCTACCATCCCAGTATTTGGAGGGTAATTCAGAAGGTTGTATATGGAAACTCAAATGGCCTACATCATTAGTGATCAGCACAATCCATCAAACCATCCTATATATGCTGAAGAAGAGGAATTGGGACACTCAGTTGATACATGCTCTATGGGCAGATAGAGTAAGTGGTAAAAAAAAAATGGAATGTCTCAATTTCAGCTTGTATATGGTACAGATGTTGTAATGCCTTTGCAATTAGCTCTTCCTGTGATGAAGTTCCTACAAGATGAATTTGATAATGAAAACCCAGTCCAAAGGAGAATGCTATAGTTGATAGAAGCACACCAAATCAAAGAATCATTGATAGAAAACGTTCAGAATTATCAGGCTAAAGTCAAATCTGTTTTTGATAAAAGAGAAAATCAACAGTTGTTTCAGGAGAATGATTTCGTGTTGCGTTGGGATGCTAGGAGAGAAGACCATGGAAAGCATGGTAAGTTCGACAATCTATGGTTTGGGCCATTTAGAATTGCTGAAGTTTTGGAGAATAATACTTTTCTGCTCAAACATTTGGATGATGATCAGCTGACTAGAGTCCCAGTCAATGGTCATTTTCTTAAAAAGTTCTTTATTTAGTAAGTCAATTGAGTCACTCCATTGAAAATATCCGGTTTGATGTGTCAATAAACTCCATGCCCAATGGTATTTATGTTTGTATATATGGTAAATTTTGAGTCCAGTATGTCAATGGTCAATCCTAGTCTTTATTTTCAAAAAATATTATGAGTTTCAAGAGTTTTTGAGGCACTGAATCTATAGTCGTTGAAGCCTCACAAGGAGGACTTCATCCCCAATAGGAGACATTGTTAGCATTGAAAATGTTAATGGTTTAATCGCCATTGTATCACTATTTTCAAATTTTTATTGTGTCCTAGTCCATGTCCAAATTTTGAGTCATATCCAATAAAAGTTAAAAGAGTCCCAACATCAAGGTATTTTTAAGTGAATAGGTGTCATAGTGTTTTAGAGTCCTAAAATAAGTTAAAATCTCTATTTTCACTTATGATTAGTGTTGAAGGTTAGTCGTTGTCTTGGTAATAAAATTGCAGTCATTCGGACTGGAATAATAGCTACCTTTGTTGCAAATTCATTGTCAAAACAGTAATGCAGTAAAAGGCAGCTATTTCTCAGAAATGAAATTCATATATTCCACACAGTAAAAAGCGCAGCTATTTCACTGATATTTTAGTTATCTCAATAAAGAGGCTACAGGTAAACAGGTAATCAGTTTTCAAAGCAGTCAAATTAAGGCTTTGTGGACAACATTGCAACCAGAGTTCTTTAAAAGAAAAGCGCGACCTAAAGAAAACATATTAATCAACAAAGTGGGAGATCCGGAGAAGAGCAGTAGAGAATGTTTAAAGGAAGCTCGCCAAGAATTAGGGTAAGGAATGAAGTGACGGAGAAGAACCGCGTGCAGGATAAGCAAATGGACATGATCCAATCGCAGATTCGAAAGGGAAGAAACCGGCGGCTGAGATTAAAGGTTCTTATCCATCCTTAACTGACTCGGAAAATTTGCCGACAGGCGTCAAAATTCAGTTAAACAGGCGCTACCGGAAATTCCGGTAAAAACATGTAACTGCGCAAAAACTGGAATGCTTCTAAAATTTCCGGTATCGTTCTGTTTCTTTTTAAAAAATACACAAAAAACGCTGAAAATCCTGTGTAGACTTATATTCCTTGACACCTAAGTTGTTGTTCAAAATTGTGACTGATAAGCAAAAAGGGGTTTGTATCAAAAAACATTTTTACCTTCCTTCTATGTGGGCTGCAACTTAAGCAAGCTTATCCAAGATTGTTTTGTTGTCAGCAACTAATATGGATCTGGTTTCTCTTGTGGTTGCTTCCTTAATAGTGGCTTTCTCCTCCTAAGAACCCTTTTGTGTTTTTCTTCTCTTCGAGGGCTCTGAGTGCTGCTCTGAAGGGGTTTGTTTATTTTTTTCTTCATGGATTTCTCTGTCTTTGACCCTTCAATTTTACCTTCAATATCAATGACCTTTGTCATTAAGCTCGGATTGTGTAGAGCCTTGGACTTAAGCCTAAAATTTTTGTTGTCTCTGGTATGCCTCTTTCTGGTACCAGGAACAGGTTTGGCTTCTTCTTTCTTCTTCTTACTATTGATGTCATATCCAACGTCCTTAAGGAGTTCTTCATCTGATTGTGTAGGCTGATACTCTTTTTGCATCTTCTGCTGAATATGTGCTTTCGGAATTTCCGGTAGCACCTGTGATTTTGACTTATATGTAGTTGCAGACCTTCCTCTTCGGGCTCTGGTGTAAACATTAGGAAAAGGAGGAAAAAGGAGCACCATTTTCATAGATTTGGGTTTATTTCCTGAGGATCTCTCTCCTTTTTCCATCTTTCTCTCAAACTTAACTGCATAAACCTTTTCTTTCTTACCCTTGGCCTTCTTATAGATATTTTCTTTTTTGGCCTTTCTCTTTGTTCTTCTTTTTGCAGGTTAAGGGTGTGGTTGTGAAACTGGAGGTGTAGGTGCAGGTTGGCCTGCCATGTAAAACAAAAAGTGATCCCAAGTTTGATTTATCTTTCCTAATTCTTCTTCAACTAGAACTTTGATTAAAGATTGATGATACAAGCTATACTCTGAAATAGCAGTGTGATTTTGAACTCTTGTTGACATCTTTGTTAGGCTTTTCAACAAGAAATATGGCAGATTTAATGTATTCATACCTAGAACATGAAAAAGAAATCTCATGTGATAGAGGAACACAACAGTATACCTCCTTTCACAAGTGATGTATATCTTGATAAGCTTAATAGCTTCTGCCCAGTCATTCTTAAGATAGCTGCTTGAAATTCCCTTTGCCCAATTTGGATCTTTGTGTGCATCCTTGAGGAAACTATTGAGGTCTCCTCCTGTGATAACCTACCCTTTAAACCATCTCTCCTTCTTTTGGAAGGTTAAAGGCTTCAACAATAGAGTCTTCAGAAACCTGCAATGTAAGACCATAAACTGTGGCTTCTTGTCCATTAAAAGAGTTAGCAAACTCTTGAGCTAATGTTGAGTGATAGCTCCCTAACTTGGTGCACAGAGAATACCTCCCTGACTGGATAAACAATATTTTTACCCTCGAATGTGCATCCACTAGGTCTGCACCCTGTGGCTCAATTCGATTTATTTTTCCACATGTTTTAATCATCTTCAGAAAATAAATGACTTTGTCTCTTGTAACTGATAGGCGGAAAATTTGGAGGAGTTTTACCTTACAAGTGTTGCTTGTATTCTCCTTTGTGATCCTGTCTGAAATCCAGACTCCTCCTCAAACTATGACTCCAAGCAGTTCGATATCCAATAGTTAAAATCTCAAATTACAGTTCTCCTGCTTTTTTAGTGGTTTTAAAACAAATCAATGGTTCATCACCCCATGTAAATCGACCTTCATTATGTTAAATATCCCTCACCGTGATGTGCACCATGTGTTAATCATCATTACCTTCAGTTGGTTGCGTATTATCGTATGGAGGGCTCCAGATGGCCTGAGACAAGCGGATATGTGACTAACAGTCACCTCCGTTGTCTTGCTAATAATTGGCCGAAATTTCTGGCAGCACTGTTTTGCAGCCATCCAAATGGTTATGGCATTAAGCTTGATGACTACGATCTCCTCTGTTCAGAAAAAACACATACTTTGACATACGTCTAACTGACTTGGGGTTGACAGTCTGACGAGATTAATGGTTAAGTGCATTACTGCGGGTTGACACATAGACATTAACGTATACCATGACTTGACTTCAACAAGACTGACTGCAATACGACACCTATCATGAGATATGAGAATATTTAAAAAATATTTGAAGGTATTTACACTACAACACGTGGCTTGACAAAAGCGGATGCACTTTTTCGTTTATTTTTTTAAAAACAGAGCATGCTTCTAGAATTTCCGACAACATAGAAATAAAAAGAAAAAAGAAAATTAGGAATATAATAGATTGTCCGAAAATACTAAAACTGGCGCTTCCGGAATTTCCGGTAGTGACCAAAAAAAATTGAAATTTTCAAATTTTCAAAGTCTAATCTTAAAAACAAAAATATGAAATGGACTCATGACTTAGCAAAGAACTGTGCTAACAATTATTAGTAAAGTCTCATTTGAAAATAATTATTATAAAACCCATTTTTAAAAAAATTGGCACTATCAAAGTTTTATTAATTGTGTTCTTGCTTAATAATTGGTGTCACAACATTGTAACAAACTCACGATGGTTTCTAAAAAATGTTATTACTCTTTCATGGCCTATGTTACCTTTAGAGGCAATATCAGAATTGTATTTAATTCCATCATTGGAGATAAAGGGGTAAGGGTGGAGTGTCTCTAAGATTGTTTCCACTTACCTAAACAAGACCTTACTTTTGTTATTTAGTGATTATATATAGTATAAACTTAAAATATGTAAAGAATATTATGCTCTAACAAAAAATAATAAATAAATAGGTGATTTCCTATCATAAGCATATATTTACCTAGAATTATATATTCCACCTAGCCTTATTAACACTTTTTTGGCAAGTAGGATCACACCGAAATGCATTACCATATATTCTCCTTATCTCTAGTATATGAAAAGGATGCTAGAGTACCAATACCAATACACTTGGAATTGAATGCGTTAACCATATCCAATGGAATTGAAGATAAAGAAGGAACTACACCTTTGGAAACTCATTATTATTATTGCAATTGGAGGAACAAAGAACACTAACCATGTTGAATATACACGAATATATATATATAATCAAAGTGTCATAGTTATATTTTTTCATAAAGGCCAATTTGTTTTATTTTAGAATAAAGTTGAAGAGAAGCCATCTATGCATTCCTAGTTTGATGCTCTATGGATTGGTCCTTATTAGATAGATAAAGTGTTTGGTTTTTATTCCTATTTGCTTAAAAATATGCATGGTGAACTCCTAAAACTGCCTATAAACAGGTAGCCTCTAAAACATTTATTTTATTGATTATCTTATTGGTCTTGTATGGATAATGTAACATACTCCACTCTTCATTTCTTCATATTACCATTTGTAGATAATATTTCCGTTATTTTCTTCTTGACTCCATACCAAAAAGGAAAAGTCTTCTTGGTTCTCAACAACACACAAGGGATCATTTTCCCATAGTTGGAGCCAATATGATGATACGTTTTCATGTTTGAAACCTTTGGTTTATATTTTTCATGTGGATGTAGAGGCAACCTTGTTTTCTCCTCATTTCACAATCCTCCTGTAATGTCCATTTCTGAGTGGTCACTCAAGGGGATTGACTTAGTAGCCTATTTGATTATGTAGGCTATATTTGGTAAAAACGGGATCGATTGATTTAATTATTTAATGTCACTTGGGAGAAAAAAGAAAAATTATAAAGGTGAAGTGAATAGTTAAATTAAAAAGGTGTTATTAAGTGACTATGGGAGAAAAAATGTAGTAATTTATATGGTAAGTTCCTTAGATCAAACACCAAAGGTCACCGCTCACAAACATATCACAAATCAGTACACCAGTATTACGTGGTTAAAACCCTCGAAGAGGGAAAAATTCCACAGCCTGAGCCAATGCAACCACTTCAGGCAATTTATTAATCTAAAAAAAGAAAATTTACATAAGTTTCTCTCATAAATGGATTACCAGACAAATGACCCTCCATGATCTTTAAATAGAGATCATGGACCAATCAGGTGTTAAGCCACAGATCAAGTGTCGGTAATATTGAGGAGAGAGTGAACCGTCGAATCACTACATATCGTGACCGTCAGATTATAAGTTACAAATGTACATAGTAAAGAAACACACTTTACCTAACTCTAGACTAAACCAAGTTATACTTAACTATTTCCTATGTGTCGGAATATCCTAACATCTCCCCTTAAGAACAACTTGGGATAGGATTGAAGGATTTACAAAGGTGACACAAAAGGAGACTATTTACTATGTGTCGAAATATCCTAACATCCCCCCTTAAGAACAACTTTCCTGAACTCAAAGCATAGATCGAAGTTTGGTAAACTTCGCTTCTGTGAGAGCCTTTGTAAAGATATCACCAACGTGACATTGAATGAACAATACTGCACTTCAAGAACACGATCATGAATGAGCTTTTTGATGAAGTGTATATGAAGCTCAATGTGTCTCATATGATGATGTTGAACTGGACCTTTGCATAGCTGAATGGCACTCTATTATCACACCAAAGTGTAGTTGGATGCTACTGATGAAGACCAAATTCAGACAGGATCTAACGAAGCCACATGGCTTCCTTGTTGGCTTCAACTGCACCACGATACTATGCTTCTGCCGAAGAAAGAAAGATGGAAATTTTTTTCTTACAAGACCATGTAATAGGTCCTAAACCAAGGGTGAATACATATCCTGCAGTAGACTTTCGATCATCAGGGTCACCAAACCAATCAGAATCAGTGAAACCAATCAAGAATGGAGATGCTCCTACACTGTTATGAATTTCGAACTGAACTGTACCTTGAATATATTGAAGTGTTATTTTAGCTTCTTTCCGGTGACTTTCATGAAGTTGGTGCATAAACCGAGCAACAAGACCAACGACAAGGAAAGGTCAGGACGAGTATGGGTTAGATACAGAAGTTTACCAAAAAGTTGATGGTATAAGGTAGCATCAACTTCAGAGGTATTACAATTGACTGAAAGCTTGACTCAAGACTAAAAGGGAGAAGGGGTTGGCTTACAGTCTTCCATGTGACAGTGGCATAGAAGATCACGGGAATACTTGGACTGAGAAAGGGTAATACCTTATTTAGATTGTAAGACTTGAAGACCAAGGAAATAATGCAAGTGTCCTAAGTCTGTCATTTCAAACTTCTTTTTGAGGCTATACTTCACATGGTTTATATGGTTGGGATCACTACCAGTAAGGATAATATCATCAACATAAAGAACAAGGATGATGAAAGACTTACCCACTTTCTTGGTGTAGACAGTGTTGTCATAATGACACCTAGAAAAGCCATTATCTAAGAGAAATCTATCCATTTTGGCATACCAAACACGAGGAGCTTGTTTGAGACCATAGAGAGACTTTCTAAGGCGAAAAACAAGGCTAGAGTCATTTTGGATAAAGCCAGGGGGTTGTTCCATGTAGATTTCTTCATGCAAATCGCCATGTAAGAAGGCAGATTTAACATCCATCTAATGGACTTCCCATTTAAAGGAGATAGCAAGAGAAATAACAAGGCAGATAGAATTCATTTTGGAAACAGGGGAGAAGGTTTCAGTATAGTCAATGCCTTGAACTTGTGAAAATCCTTTAGCAACATGATGAGCTTTATGTCTATCCACTTTTCCATCTGGTCCAAACTTTTTTTTGCAAACCCATTTGCATCTGACAAGTTTTCTTCCCTTTGGAAGAGGAACAAATTCCCAAGTATCGTTTGCCAATAAGGAACAATATTCTTCATTCATAGCTTCATCCCAATATGGAGACCTAAAGCTTCTTTAAAGGTGTCTGGATCAGAATTTTCTGGAACTTGAGCCAATAAGGAAGAGGCTCTTTCGAACTGAGAACATGCACGATGTCGATCTGCAGGGTCACCTGCAAGAGAACGGCCTGCTGCACCTCGAGTAGAGCAGACCCATCTTCGAAGTTGTGGCGCTGAAGGAATATCTTCAAGAGGTGGAGGAGTATTTTCATCCTTGTTGTCATCATATGAACTAGAATGAATGCTATCAAAAATAGAAGAGATAGAGAGAGGTGACACATATGCCTAATCAGGCTCGCAGGCCAAAGGTGGCACACTTGCCGAACTAGGCTTGTAGGCCGATATATTTTCATCAAATTTTACATCTCTTCTAATGATTATATTTTTGGATTTTGGTTGAAGAATTTTATATCCTTTGACATCTTCAGAGTATCCAACAAAAATGCATTTTTCACTCTTAGGTTCTAGGGCTTTATGTTTCGCATCTGGAATATGGGCCCGATGATCACTGCCAAAAACACGAAAGTGACTTACATCTGCTTTGATTGAGCTCCAGGCTTCTTTTGGAGTTATATTCCTTAAAACCTTAGTAGGAGTGTGATTTACTACCTAATTTTCATAGTTAAATTCTTCTGCCCAAAAATTAGCCATTTCTTTTAAGGTGCGATTATTCCTTTCAGCTACACCATTTTGTTGTGGAGTATATGGAACAGTATGTTGCAATTGAATGCCATGCTCAGTGCAAAAGTTGATAAATTTGTTGATAACATATTATCCTCCATTGTCTGATCTTAACTTAATAATTTGTTGTCCATATTGTTTCTCAACAAAGGCCTTAAATGCCAAGAACATGTTAAAAACTTCACTCTTGAGTTTCAAGAAGTATACCCAAGTGCATCTGGAAAAATCATCAATGAAAGTTAATTATTACTTGCAACCAGAGAAAGAAACAACATGAAGTGGACCACATAGATCACTGTGCACAAGCTATAAAGGGGTTGAAGCGTTCCAAGAGGCACGTTTGTCAAAACTATCCCAATGATGTTTTCTGAGTACACATCCGGAGCAAACACCATCTCGGCAAGATAACATAGGAAGACTTGTTACCATCTTTACATTGAGTTTGAAGAGAGTGATAGTTAAAGTGACCAAATTGCTCATGCGAAATTTTGCTCACTTCATCATTATGAGCAACAAAAATGGAGGGAAGACATGATGACCCAAAGTTTTCAAACTTATACAACCTTGTGGAATCATCAACAATGCCAGTAGCTAAAATATGTCTAGGATCTTTGAGGTCCTTGATTACAACATCATGAGGTGATAATTCTATTGTTTTCCCTTCACCTGAATGAGTTATCTGATAAATACATAGAAGGCTGCAGGACAAGGTAGTAACACATAATACAACATTAAACTGGCCATTATCTAGATGAATGGTTCCATATGCTACAACACTAAGAGATCTATCATCACCAACATAAATATGTTTGGAGTTACAATCATTTAAAGAAGAAAACATGGATTTATTTTTGGCCATGTGATAAGAAGCTCTAGAATCAATGAGCCACTCATGAGAATCAGAAGAAGAAGATACATTTAATGCATAACCAGATCTTGATGCTTGACAACCACAAGCAGAAAGTGTCATTCCTAAAGTTGAAGTTGAAGAGTTCTCCAAATTGATGTGGTGCTTCTTCGTTGCTGCTTCCAAGGCTTCCATATTCTTAAAACATTTGGACTCTACTTGGCCATCACGATTACAAAATTTGCAATGTCTATCTGTTTTCTTTCCTTTGTTTTTATTTGCCTTATCAGTTTGGTGAGTTGTTTTTTTAGTTCGCAGCTGAAATTGCTTAAGACCCTTGTTTGATTTAGGACCATTCTTTTTAGGATACTTCTTCTTGGGATTATTTTGATATGGTTTCTGTTGGGCTACTAAGGCTTTCTTAGAAGAGTTTCCAGTATTGATAAGACCAAGGTGTAAGAGTTTTTCTTGTTCTCTTATCAAAGAATCGCAAAAGGCATCAAAAGAGGGAGACTTGTAGGTTGTTCCTTGAGAAATGAGGGCTTCTCTAGTGGAATGGAAGGTGGAAACAAATACAGAGTATGCAGGTCCAAGCTTAGCAAGAATGGAATAGATAAGGCTACCATCTTCCTTTTTGACCTTACAACCTTCTAAAAGAAGGGGTATTGAATTTGGACAAAAAATATTCAATAAAGGAGAAATTATTGGGGTCCAAAGTAAGCAACTCATTTTCAAGCTGGTGGGCATTATTTCATTTTTAATGCCAAAAACAGTGTTTAGCTTTTTCATAGTTGCATCAGGGGTGTCAATTTCTTGGATATGAAATTGAAGATCTTGAGCAATGGACATTCCTATCGACCCTTGTGCTTGATCTTTTTTATTTTCACATTTAGTGGCTTTATCTCCATCGGTAGGTTTAGTTTCTTGTCCTGACACTATTCTATAAAGCCCTTTACTTCTAATTAAGTCTATCATGTAGGATAGCCATTGGAAATAATTGGTGCTGTTAAGAATAACCGGGCATGCACTTTCCATTTTTTTTTAAACTGAAGTTGAAAAAGGCTGAAACTAACTGCTCCAATGGAAAGATCTCGAAAAATTAGGCTATTTAAAAAAAAATGGCTTGGAAAATGGCTTCCAGATAAAGAAGTTATTCATTTTTGAAAAAAATGTGTTGTAGATGCCAAATAGTTACGTGAAAGGTTGAAAGTTGACGATGAAGTTCTACTTTAAAAAAAATCCCTCTCCCCACCCCCTTTTCAAACTTAATACGTTAAGCTCACTTAAAAAAAAAAAAACTACTTTATGTGACCCACTTTTTTAAATAAGTGAGAGTCACTTTTACAATGTTACTTTTACATGTGCTTTTGAAATAAAACCCTCTTTTTAAAACCGGCAACTTGCTAGAGGGCTTTATAAGAAAAAATAACTCAAAAATTTTTTTTTTACAAAAAGAAGCTTGAGAGAGAGACTTGAACCCAAGACCTCTATTCTCATAAACTAAATTTACACCAAGTGAGCTAGTAAAAGGATTCTGCAATTGTTTGAAAGGAGGAAAGGTTTTTTTCTTTTACTCTCCAATGTGTGTGCTTTTTCCTGCAAAAAAAAACACAAAAAACCATGCAAAAAAAAAATGCAAGCCTTACAACATAACGTTAGAATTTCAATTAGTCTTACCGGTAACTCTCCTATTTTTCGCTATTTATGATTTCCCGAGATCGCACAAAGACGCGGGGAAACATCATACATAGAAAAAAAAAATCTCCTCTTCATGTTTCTGATTTACCGAGATCACACACAGCGCAGAGCAAAGAGCATACACAGAGAAGAGGGTATAGATATGGAAAATAAAAAAAAAAACTATAAACTGAAATAAACAGAGGGAACCGAAATAAACAGAACGATTAATAAATATAACTGCAAAAAATATACTTTATACCTCCATATCTAAAATGACATAACTCGGGCAACCGAAAACCTTTTCGCATGAAACGAAAAGGGTTCCTCACTGTAAAAAATGCTCCAGACACAACATAGCAATTCTCTCAGCCCGAAAGTGGTCAGAAATAGTAAATCTGGAAAACAACAGTCGCATGCAGTCAAACCGGTTTCGGATTTGGATCAACAATGGATGCGGCCTTCAAAATTGCACTGATACCATGTAGGAATTTACAGGGTAAGTTCCTTAGATCAAACACCAAAGGTCTGTTGAAAAGTGTAACTAGGTCGATCTTCATGTTGAATATGTAATTATGTAAAAGAAGAAGTCAAGTTAATATATATTTTTTGTTGTATGTGCTTCATGGGTTTCATGAGTATGATTTAGTAAGTAGAAGGACTTCTTCTTGATGTCCATTAGGTTTGAGTTGATGTCCCTTAGGTTTGAGTTAAGTATCAAGATCTAGTTTTTGTCATATGCTCCAAGACCTTGAAAAGCTCCATGAGATAGTAAAGACAAACCTTCAGCGTTGCTGAAGAAAACACTCCACGAAGAATTTACAAGTCAACCTCATTCTCCATGATCTAGTCAGCCTAATTCACAGTTGTATGGTCGGATTTATTGAAGGAATGTGCTATATATATATGTGTGTGTGTGTGTGTGTGTGTGTGTGTGTGTGTGTGATCTGCGGTCATCATGAAGTCAAGTAATTGTGGATATCTGAGATCATAATGTGGATAAGGAACATCGGACAAGTTCTGAGATTAAAATGTGAAGTACAGGACATAAGTATAATGCATATTCCTCTGAGAAATTGCAGACACATCTGAGGCAGTGTTTGCAGACTGTTGTGTGAAATTTTTTGGCTGATAACACTCAACCTAGTGCGGATCTACCTCAGGAATGAAGTGTGGATCTACCACAGGAATATAATGCGGATTTATCTCAAGAAGCATGTGGATATATATCTCTGATTCACTGTGCGGATAAATATAATATTCAGTGCGGAAAGAGGGGGCAGTAAAAAGTGTGGATCAGGATTATAAGTGCAGAAAGAAGGTTACGGTGAAGTACAGGAAGGATAGTTAAGAACATATTATGGACAGTGAACTACAGGATTACAAGAACAGTTTGTGGATGATCCAGTACAGGACTAAGGATAACAAGAGTTGTTGATTTGAAGATACAATTAGAGACAATAATCATAAGTTGAAGAGGTAGTCATTGTGAGGAATTTACCTTCCCACTGTTCAAGCAATACAACTACCATCATATACATGATGAAAATCAAGGTCTCCAATGCTAATGCAGAACTAAGTAATTTGTTGAAGAGAAGATTCAAGGTCAAAGAAGTTGGATCAAGGTCTTGGAAGCACATCTAGGTCAAGGGTCTAAGTCTGGGTCTTGGTACTTGTCATTTGAAGATCTATAAGAAGAATTATTTGCAGGTTTTCCTCTCCAAGAGGGAGAGGTTTTTCTCTGGCTCTAGGAGCCTAACTTTTGTGTCTTGTGATTTTGATAATTGACTTGATGAAAGATTAAATAAACTAAAAGAAGAGAAGACATAAGTATCACAAGTAAGGTCACAAGTAATTATCAAGAAGGGAATTTGTGTTAACCTACAGCCCGCCAAATTCTCAACATGGTATCAGAGCTAAGGTGCTAGAAAGGGCATAGAAACACTTAAGGATCAGATTTCATGGATGGCATCAAATCAAGGATTTTCTTAGAAGAAAGGTCAGACTTCCACAGTGAAAGAAATAAGACAGTATTATAGAACCATCTTAAATGTGCCAGCAGATCATTGAAGTATTTCCATCAAAAGCTTCAAGGCAAGTTACCTATCATCATTGATCTTTCAAGGAAGCAACAGAATATCATCATCAATCACCATTCAAAGGAATCTTCAACCATCTTCAAATTAAACAAGCTAGTAAAAGAAGAAAAGAATCTACTCAAGTATATCTATGACTTTATATGAATCTATTAAAATGTCTCCTTTGAAAAGAAAGAAACAAACTGTTTGGGGTTTCAAACTTTCCATAGAAGACAAGGACAAATGATGTCATGCCAAATTCATGAAGGGAGATATAAGAGTCCAAAGGATTCTTATAGAATCCATAAAAGACTTTATCATCTCCGATGTACAAAATCTAAAATCATTAAAAGGAGTATATAAGAAATTAGTGGAGCTATTCTCCATGAGTACTGTGGGAGAAGCAATCTCTATGATCAACTGCAGGAACTAGGAGAATAATATAGTGGTGCTAAAAGCTCTATGAGAAGAATGGGGAAAATTTCACTTCACAATTATATGGGAAGATAGAAGTCATACCATTCCACAATTTAGGGTCTTTATGTAAATAGAGGAAACAATATTGAAAGCCAAAGTCGTTACATGATCAAGTGAAGGAATCAAGCCTTTGCAGCCATGTCCAGGTAGAAAGGAAGATTCGGTAAGTTTTGGTCCTCGGAATAAAAGAATAAATGTGGACGAATCACGATGCCTTGGATTTGATGAACTTGGGCATTAAAATAGAAATTGTCCTTAATCTGAAAAAGGACAAGAGAAATAGAAAATAAGCCCATGTATCTGAAATGAGGAAAGAGCCTGATAAGAAAGAAGAAGCAAGGGATCTCCACTACTATTGAGATCATCTTCTCCTTTAAGTGATTTCTATTGGTTATATTATAGGGAGCAGTGTAGCATCTTGATGAAAGCATGTTAGGAGCTCTAGGTGAATCAGCTCCAGGAAAACCTCTCTGATAACATTACTAATGGAAACTTCAGTCATCAAGAGCAAGGGTCATCATGGAAACAGATTTCTGGGATATTGATGGAGCATGCCAAGAGAATGAAGCTCTTCATTCTTGAGAAATTGCTACAGGATGACTCAAGGGAAAAAGGGTATGAGGTATGTATATATTTATATGCCAACATTGGATGCTGTGAAGTCATGTCATATGGTTGCAGGTAATGAAATTATGTATTTAGAAGTATGATCTATGGAGGAGTATCTCTCAGTGCATGGACAGATGAAATCAACATAATATGTCCTCATGGAATATGAGGTGGTTGTATATGAACGAGAAACTAGAAAGGTTGTAAGTTTTTGGGAATGGAGAATGTGCAAAAAGGAAGAGATCATGAAATGCAACCATGTCAAGAGGCAGTTATCATCCAGAAGCCCAGAAGATGTGACTTGGAGATCTCTTGGGAAGATATGTAGACTCTGACATTAGTCTGGTAAATAAGATGACCCTTGACAAAACATATCATCAGGAGATGTGTCAATCTGTATGAAGGATGTTGATGCCTACATGAAGATGTCATGGTGAAAGATCATCACTAAGGTAACTTTTGTTCTCAAATTTCATATGTATATGTTTATCTGGATGAATTTATGCAGGGATGCTAATTATAATAAAGGATTTATGATCCTTGCGGATGATTTGAAGGAAAGTAGCATGGCATAACGGTGGACCAAATGAGGAATATTGATGAATCACTTTCTAATAGTGGACATGATTCGTGACTAAAAGTGATGGATGATCTGTGCCCTATGAAGCCAAAAGTTGAATATTCTTCAATATCGAAATCCATGACATCGGGGAGAGGAACTCTTCATGAGTAAGTGGATTGCTGCTGCAGGACCCTGGTTGATGAGGAGCCTGGTGGTAAGTTTCTTGCGTGAAAGAAACTTGAAATATGTCCTTTCTGTGTTAAGAGGGAGTGACGTATGTGATTCTCTATTACATGTGTCATGCACTAGACCAGGACTAACATCCGTAAGTCTTAGTGAAGGCCATGTGAAGAGAATGGATAGACACATCATGTTGGTCTTCACTTGGAAGACAGAATGGAGGATTGGGTAATCATATGGCATTCGATACTCTTTGAGAATGAGATAGGGCATTCAAGATAAGAGTAGTCGTGGACCGATATTCTTTGAGGGCTGGCTACCAAAGAGAAGAATAGTCCAAGAAGGTCATACTCTAGGAACACCTAGGTGGGGTATGTACCTTGGAGAGACAATGACTATGGTGTCTATTATTCATGTGTCTCGCCAGCATTGTAGCCCATTGTCTCGTTGAGAGATGGGGTTGTTAGTCAAGGCCTTGCACTAGGACATTGCTTGTTGATATGATGCTAGACAGATGTGATTACCAATCCGATTCTTCTTATGAGATTCTTCAGTTTGAAAGTAACCATGTACCTATATGAATACCTCCCTAGTTAAGAGGGAGTGTTGAAAAGTGTAACTAGGTCGGTCTTCATGTTGACTATGTAACTTTGTAATTATGTAAAAGAATAAGTCAAATTAATATATATTTTTTGTTGTATGTGCTTCATGGGTTTCATGAGCATTATTTAGTAAGTAGAAGGACTTCTTCTTGATGTCCATTAGGTTTAAGTTAAGTATCAATATCTTGTTTTTGTCATATGCTCTAAGACCTTGACAAGCTCCATGAGATAGTGAAGACAAACCTTCAACGTTGCTAAAGAAAACACTCCACGAAGAAATTACAAGTCGGCCTCTTTCTCCATGATCTAGTCGGCCTAATTCATAGTTTTATGGTCGACTTTATTGAAGGAATGTGCTCTATATATCTGTGTGTGTGTGATCTGTGGTCATCATGAATTCAAGTAATTACGGATATCTGAGATCATAATGCGGATAAGGAACATCGGACAAGTTATGAGATTAAAATGTGAAGTACGGGACAGAAGTATAATGCAAATTCCTCTTAGAAATTGCAGACACATCTGAGGCAGTGTTTGCGGACTGTTGTGTGAAAGGTTTTGGCAGATAGCTCTCAACCTAGTGCGGATCTACCTCAGGAATGAAGTGCGGATATACCACGGGAATTAATGCAGATTTATCTCAAGAAGCATGCGGATATATATCTCTGAGTCACCGTGCGGATCAAGATAATATTCAGTGCGGAAAGAGGGGGCAGTAAAAAGTGTGGATCAGGATTATAAGTGCAGAAAGAAGGTTACGGTGAAGTACAGGAAGGATAGTCAAGAACATATTGTGGACAGTGAACTACAGGATTACAAGAACAATTTGTGGATGATCCAGTACAGGACTAAGGATAACAAGAGCTGTTGATTTGAATATACAGTTAGAGACAGTAATCATAAGTTGAAGAGGCAGTCATTGTGAGGAAACCTTCCCACTGTTCAAGCAATACAACTACCAGAATATGCATGATGAAAATCAAGGTCTCCAATGTTGATGCAGAACTAAGTAATTTGTTGAAGAGAAGATTCAAGGTCTGAGAAGTTGGATCAAGGTCTTGGAAGCACATCTAGGTCAAGGGTCTAAGTCTGGGTCATGGTACTTGTCATTTGAAGATCTATAAGAAGAATTCTTTGCTGGTTTTCCTCTCCAAGAGGGAGAGGTTTCACCCTGGCTCTAGGAGCCTAACTTTTGTTTCTTTTTCTTTTGATAATTGACTTGATGACAGATTAACTAAACTAAAAGAAGAGAAGACATAAGTATCACAATTAAGGTCACAAGTAATTATCAAGAAGATAATTTGTGTTAACCTACAACTCGCCAAATTCTCAACAAGGTCGCTGCTCACAAACAGATCACAAATAAGTACACCAGTATTTGACGTGGTTAAAACCCTCGAAGAGGGAAATAGTCCACGGCCTGAGCCAATGCAGTCACTTCAGGCAATTTATTAATAGTGGATAAATCACCTTCCCAGTTGATTCAAATAGCTATGCCTCCAACAATGACTTCCTTGGGTGAGCACATGATATTGCGACAAAAAAAGATAAAAGTAATACTTGATGTCACTCATTGCTTAAGTGAAATTTTAAGCATTACAACTCCTGAAATCGCTTATAAGGATGATAAAATGAGGGAAATCTTACAATTGATCAATGAAAATTTTCACATGTTGGGTGACATCAAAATTCCTTATTTCAATAAAAGGGATAATGTTTTAGAATTGATGGCAAAGGTGAGATCATGTGTTATCATGATTGATTATGATTGTGATGGTCTTATTCTACAAATTTTTCATCATTTCCTTGTTTATATTAGTAAGGATCAAGACAAACCTATTCATGATTACATGAGAATCATTATGGTTTCAATTATTTATGAAAGTGGTGTCACTTTCATAACAAACCTATCATATGTTTGTTATTGGATGTTCTTTTACGGAGACATGTCACTCTACAACTTCTTATAACTTGGTACATAATGTTTTCAAACATTGTGAAGGGAATTTGAAACCTTACTTGTTTGACGAAGAGCTAGTGGAAGAAGATGGATTCAAATAAGAAATGGTTGATGGATGTTTGACAGAACCCCAGGATGTCTCCTTAAAAGAGCATGCTACTCTACATGATGATGTGTGCAATGATATTGACAAATAAATAGCCTTTAATACTCATTTTAAGTTATCCTATGAGGTCGATAACTCTAGTACACATCATGGAATTTTTGATAGCATATATTATGACGCTTTACAATCAACTAATGTTGTTGATCTAACTTATCGAGAAGAATTAGCAGGACAATTGAAGGTAAGTGAAGACATTATTATTGCAACCATAAACCATTTTGATAATGTTCTTAAGATGATGGAAAATTATTGTGGGAGGATTCTAGGATCACATAAGAGCTTTGAAGGAGAACTTTCCCTTGTAGACTTTCAGGCACTAAGAGAGGGCTTAGTGTAATGAAAACAAATTACCGACACCTACTTTAAGATAGAGATTATCTTCTCTAACTTGATGACATTTTTTTATGCACTAAAATGGAAAGAAGAGGAAATTGATAAGCTTACCTATGATCCCAAGGTTACTAAGGATTATTTGAAGAGCATTCAAATTCCCCTTAAATAATTAGAAATTTGTATTGATGAGCTTTGTTTAGAGCTAAGTTTGGCATGAATTTCATCATCCAAATCATACAAACATTCTTCCATGGAAACCTCATCTAAAGAACAACAATCTAACACAAATATTATGGAAATAAAACACATGATTGAAGGAAATGATTAACTCCATAAGGGTAAGACATTTCTTAAATATCCTAGTTTTCCCCATTTTAAAATGATGTTGTAAGCTAGGGAAGCCCTTCATATGATAAAGTCAAAGATGAAATTGCTTGAGTTGTTGAGATAGAATGATGTTGTTGTTATTAATGGTGAGACCGGGTGTGAGAAAACAACTCAAGTTCCTTAGTATATATTATATGACATGATTCTATCAGGGCAAGGGGGGTTTTGTAACATCATATGTATACAACCACGAAGAATTGCTACAATTTCTGTTGCAAAAAGAGTGGCATATGAGCAATGTGAGCCACTGCTATGATTTTATGGATCTTTGTTTGGTTATCAAATTCGCCTTGATAAAGCTTGAAATCCTAGAACCATAATTCTATTTTGTACGATAGGTGTCCTTGTTCGGAAGCTAATTGGTGACTCTAATCTTCAGGATATCTCACACATAATTGTTGATAAATTACATGAACACTCTATTTTGGGTGAATTTCTACTAATTATTTTGAAGGATATATTTGAGAGGAGATCTATTACCAAATCGTCCAAATTGAAACTAATTGTTATCTCTAATTATTAGCAACATTTGATGCTAGTTTTTCTCTCATTACTTTGGGGATTGTCCTATTATCACAACAAAAGGCCACACACAGCCTGCAACTACATTTTTCCTTGAGAATGTTTATGACAATCTACAATATATCTTGGCTTTTGATTCACCAACCACACTTTCAAACTCTACAATACCAAAGAAGAAGAAGGCAAAAATATCATTAACAATAATCGTAGAAAAAAGAACTTGATAAAATCATGATGGGAAGACTAAATTATACTAGAGGGATATGTTGTAAACTTGCACTATGATGAGAATATTTACCACAAATACTCATAAAGAGCATGCCATAATTTGGAATTTCTTAATGAATATGTGATTGATTATTACGTTCTTGAAGATTTGATTAGACACATTGATTAAAACTATGAGCATGGAGAAATACTTGTATTTTTTCCAGGCAGGATGAAATTCAAATATTATTGGATTGGTTAGTTGTTTCACACTAGTTTCATGGTGTAGCATAAGAATGGATTCTTGATAAGAATCTGGATCAGGGGCAAAAATTAGCTCAAAAATTAAAGTGTTCAGAATTTCACCAAACCAAAATGACAGCGACCGACCCGTCTCAAGCAATCCAACACAACTCGTTTCGTTGAAAACCGAATTCGGATGAGTAAGTTATGGTCTGTTGATCGTTGTTCAGAACAAGCAAATTTAAAAAAAAAAATATTGCAAAACAGGTACATCTGATGACATAGCGATCCACACAACATGCAGAATATCTTCTTCAGTTTTTAGCCCACTGGGAGTGTGAAAAGTGTCACTGCGGGATTCTTCAATTTGATTTGTGAAGGTAAAAATTGTCCAATGTCCTCCAAGGTTGAATGTGAGTTCAAAAATTTTATGTGCTCAAAATTATTATTTTTAATGTATTAAAGTTAGTTAATATATATATAATATTAATATTTTATATGGTTTTTTATCATATATTATATTATCTTATTATATATATATATAAATATTTATTATTAATTTTAAACCTTAATTATCATTATTTCCACATATATTACTAATAATCCAAAGTACCAAAGTTTCAGAGGTATGTATAATGCCTACATTAAGGTTTCGGGCAGATTTATTCAATGGCCAAAAACAATGTAATGAGGGGCGAGGTCAGGGTTCGACCCCATGACCTACCCCAATCCACTCCGCCTGTCTATCAATGAACCACGCCTATGATACTTGAAAAGGAAGGCGCAGATACTGTATTTGAAATTCATGCAAGTCTTTGACGGCGGGAAGGAGGGGGCCAGCCCCGCGGGCCAACCCTCCTCCCATGTGACCCATCCACATAACTGGGTGGAGCGGGTTAGCTAATGGCGGATTAATTGCGGGTTTATCACACCGTTAACTGAGCTTAGCCCTAATTAAACTCAGAGATTAAAACGACGTCTTTTTAGCGGATTCCCTAAAGTTAGCGGAATTTCCATCTTTGGCGCCCTTATCTAGCAGTTTCCAGATTTAGAGGCAGAATCTAGGGGAAACTTTAATGAGGCCTATCTTGAGCAATTTTCGACCAATTTGGGCTCAGGAATAGTCATTCCTAGTAGATTGGAATGCTCTAAATCCATTGGAACAACTTTCAGAGGTAGAGGAGCAAATCTACAGGTTTTTTTGGTCACTTTAATAATTTTGAAGCCTATGTACACCAGGAAGGAAGGCCATGCCCAGATTAGTTGAAGGCCAAATGGAGTGAATGAATAGTTAAATTTTGATGTATTTGATGTTCTGAAAATAGTGGTACTTTTTTTAGAGGCGTTAGAGCACATATGAAGGTGATTTTTTCACTTTGGATATTAAACAAGCCCATGGCCACGAAGATGGGAGGTCAAGCCTAGAGGAGTTGGTAACCAAATTCAAAGATTGAATAGTCATTTTTGGGGTTTTCATGTCTTCTAAAGCCAATGGAGCATTCATCAAATCCATTGGAGCATCACATATTCTTTTAATCATACATTTGACTCATAATCCCAAGAGGGCCTATCTAGTTAAAGTAGGTCCATGGAGATGTAGCCTAGGAGGGGTGAACTCCATTATCATCTATTGTGTTATGTGATTGCTGTGAGTTATGTTTGTTGTATATGGGTTTTTAAAAGTTAATTAACTCATAATTTGATCCTAAAAAACACATGAAACTACACACATAAACCCCTTCACAAGTGGTTAATATGAGACAATCCTTAACCAAATTTTTAATACTGATGAGGGAGCTAGCATAGCATTAACTAGTTTACCCATATTCAGATCAAGTTGGTATCAGAGAAAAATTTTAGCTCATTTTAGCCAAGGTTAGCTAATTCTTCTATAGATATTGGTTGTTGAATTTTTGAAGGATAAGGTCAAGTTGAGAACTGAAATCACAACAAATATGCTTTGTATGCATTGCATGGTGTGATGGCAGCTTCACTAAGTGATGTTTCAAGTCAAACTTCCTTAAAAAAACCCTTTGATAAAGAGATTGTTGCATAAACTCTACATCATGATTGATATGATGCAAGAGAAGTATGAAGATAAGAGGGAGAGCATTAAAATTCAAGAGCAGTTGATTGCCATGAAGAAGGAGAAGCAAGAACTTATTGAAAAGTTGCATGAGATGGAGACTCAGCTCCATATTGCAAATGAAAACCTTGAAAATATGCATGAGATGGAGACTCGACTACATGATTCCAAGGAAGCTTAGCCATGTATGAGCATGAAAAAGAGGTATGCAATTCAAGTTTATCTTCAATTTCCTCTCAAAATGAATATATAGGTGCTTTTGAAAGACACACTAGAGGAATAGGGTCCAAATTATTGATGAAGATGGGCTATGAAGGTAAAGGATTGGGAAAACATGCACCAGGAATAGTTGAGCCAATTGTTGTTGAGGAAAGGCCTAATTATTTGGGTCTTGGTTATGGAAAAAATGATGGAGAAATCTCTAAAGCCAAGGAGAGACATGAAGGTGTTCCAAGAATGACTTTCATTTCATGTTCATTACCTCAAACTTTTGAATATTGTGTTCATGAGGAATGTAAAGGTTTTACACCCACTTTGCAAGAAGGTGCTCATCAGCATGCAGCTAATGAGAATGGCGAACAAGAGGATGTTGAAAGCTCTAAAGTCTTTGAATGCATTGTTGGTATTCTGAAAAGATCCATTATCTCTTCAAATTCACCTCCTCAAGAAGGAGACAAAGGTGAATGTTCAAGGTATAATTCTGCTTTTAATCAAGTTGCTTCTGATTATGATAAACATGGAAAATTCTCACATAAGAATTGGAGAAAGTTTGCATGTTCCTTTTGTGGTTTGGATAACCATAATGTTTCAAGATGTTGGAAGAAGATAGCCATGCACAGGAAACTTTCAAATCAAAGGAGGCAGAAAGCCAAAGGTCCATTAGATAATGGAAACCATGCTGAAAAGAGGATGCAATTGTTTTGCACTCATTTCCATAAGCAAGGTCATCTTGTAGACAAGTGTTGGACTTTGTATCCAGCAAGTCATCCACGACATTTGAAGAAGGTGGAGAAAGAGAATGGCAAGAATGGAAAAGAAGATTCCATAATTGATGTGGGTCAAGACGATTCACGTGATGATGATGTGCAACTGAAAGAAGCGCCATTGAAATGGTTTGGTAAGAGATGGTTAGATTTCTTATCCAATTAAAGCTTTTGCATGTCTTTTGATGACTGATGCATTTCTTTGCCAATGGAATTCATGTTGCATGTTTACATCAGGAAGGTGATTGAAAGTGGAGTATTTTGACTCACTTTATTGCATCAAAAGTTGTTCATTTCAGCTTTAAGTACATGTACATATGAATGGATTTCTTGTACTTATGATTGTACTTCTAAGAGAGTTGAAGAATTGTATACATGCATGAGGGTTTGTGTGTATGAAAAGTGGAATTTTGATGGTTTCATTGTGCTTGAACATGCATGAGTAATTGATTTGTGTTAGTCGATTGCTTTGTTTAACATGTATGTTGTCAACTTGAGAGTGTTCATCATTTGTACATGCACGAGTGTCGATCTGTGTTGATCGATTGTGTGTTGCATGCATGTCATATCGACTTGGAAAATTTGATTTTGTCTCCAAATATGGAAAGGAGAATTTGACGAAGTGTATCATGAGATGTGAAATTCATTTTTGTTTTGGGAAAAGAATCGTCAAATTATTACACATGCTTATGCTTGACTTGGAAGTAAATTGTTTGAAGGGGCATGTTTTGTCGACTTGTGTTTGGTCGATAATTTTGTACACCGATATGTGAGAGTACATGGCGATATTCACATGATGTGAAATTTGTTGCTTTGAAGGAGCAAGAGGATATGTCGTCAAGTTATGTTTCTTGCATGATGTGTTTTTCAGATTGATGGTTGAATCTGAATATGTTGTTTGTGATAAGATGTCAAAACAGTTTGCAACCATTGTTGACCATTTTATGTGTTGATGCCAAGAAGAGAAGGAGATGGCAAATGCATTCTTCCAGATGTGGAATTTGGAACTGTGGAGGTAAAATAATGATAATTTATTTTCTTGATTTTACTGATGTTGGAACTCATTGATGTAGTTCACTCATTGTGAAAATGAGGAACATGATTCTCAGTGGGAAGGAAATCAGTTAGTTTTCTAAACACCGGGGAATCGATTTGGTACAACAAAAGTGTTATATCAGCAAGCAGCCAACAAGTGTTGGAATCGGTGGGTAGCAAAAAGAGAACAGTGGTTGAAGAGCCAAGGCATTTGCAAGGCAAGGCAAGGCATGTCAGTGTACAAGTGGTTTCCATGGCGATTTTTCCAAGTAGAATCAAGATGATAGAACTTGCGAAATAGAAGAGTATTCATCTCTTATGAGATAACCATATCTTGTGGGTCCAAAATCATGTCAGTGGGAAGGAGTGATCAGAATCTGGATCAGGGGAAAAAATTAGCTCAAAAATGAAAGTGCTCAGGATTGCACCAAACTAGAACAACAACGACCTTCCCGTCGCAAGGAATCCAACGCAACTCGTTTCGTCGAAAACCGAGTTTGGATGAGGAAGTTATGTTCTGTTGATCGTCGTTCAAAACAGAGAATTTAAAAAAAAAAAATTGCAGAACAGGTACAGCTGGTGACATGGCAGTCGAGTCAACATGCAGAAATTATTCTTCGGTTTTTAGCCCAATGGGACTGTGACAAGTGTCAATGCGGGATTCACCGGTTTGGTTTTTGAAGGTAAAAATTGCCCAATGTCCTCCAAGGTTGAATGTGGGTTCATGAAATTTTATGTGATGGAAATTACTATTTTTAATGTATTAAAGTTGGTTTATATATATATATATATATATATATATATATATTATTAATATTTTATATGGTTTTTTTATCATATATTATATTATCTTATTATATATATTAATATTTATTATTAATTTTAAACCTTAATTATCATTATTTCCACATATATTACAAATAATCCAAAGTCATTATTTCCACATATTATTTTAAAACCAAACCAAATTCCGAATTTAAATGTGGCATATCATATTACCTTGGCATTTTTATTTCAAAGGTTTGGAAAACAGATTATATGTTGGAGCATTACCATAAACTATGGTTTTAATATCTGTTGACATTTCAATTCAAAGCCAAAACCATTTCAAAGGTTTCATTTACCAAAGTTTTGGAGGTTTGGCATTTTTATTTCAAAGGTTTGGAAAATGGATTATATGTTGGAGCATTACCATAAACTATGGTTTTAATATCCGTTGACATTTCAATTCAAATCCAAAACCATTTCAAAGGTTTCATTTACCAAAGTTTCGGAAGTATGTATAATGTGTACATTAAGGTTTCAGGCAGATTTATTCAATGGCCAAAAACAATGTAATGAGGGGCGAGGTTGGGGTTCAACCCCATTGTTGAAAAGTGTAACTAGGTCGATCTTCCTATTGACTATGTAATTATGTAAAGAAGAAGACAAAGATAATAAAATGTATTTTGTACTTGCTTCATGGGTTTCATGAGCAAGATTTTATTATAGGTTAAATAGACTTCTTCTTGATGTCTATCTAGGGTTTTGTCTTCTAGGTAAAAATATAATTAAGAGTCAATAAAGTACCTAGTATCACCTCAAAAGATCTTGTGGGAGAATGGCTCATAAACAGCCCTCATTACTATCATCCTTAACGCTGGAAAATATAGTTTTCATTCTATATTAAAGTTAGCCTAGATGACAGTTGAGTGGTCGGCCTACATGACAGCTGAATGGTCGGCTTAATAACCAAGTGTGTGCCAACATATATACTCATTGCTGCAGTTCATTCAAGATATAATTTTTTCGGTTGGTTCTGAAGAAGAAAGAGCAGAAGTGCGGATTTCTCTATGGAGTACAGTGATCATCTAGTTGCAAATGATTCTAAGACAACAACAAATAAAGAAGGGTATTCTAGAAAGATTGCGGTCAAGCTTTATCTAGTTCAAAAGTCTGGAAGAAACATATATGCGGGTAATACACAAGTGTTTTCAACAAGATAATATGCATGTGCGGTCAAATACATAAGTACGGTCAACAAGATAATACACCTCTGCGGTCAACAAGATAATACATAGTGCGGGTAATACACATGTATAGTCAAACACAATATATATATATAGTGCGGATTTTGAAAAGATCGTTCTGCGTGAAGTTTGAAAGACTATCATGACATTGATGCTGTGAGTCTGAATCATATTTGCGTATACTTGAAGTTCACCTGGAAGTTATATCTATATTATGTGAAAACATCTGGGTTATGATGAATTCTGATGTAAGGAAGGTAAATCTATGATTTACCTTCCCACAATAAAAAGTGCTTCTCCTGCCTAACATTTGTGTCCTGTACATTTTGATAATTGACTTGATGAAAAATTAACTAAGACATAAGCAACACAAACAAGCTCACAAGTAATTATCAAGAAGAGAATTTGTATTAACCGAAAGCCCTCCAAATTCTCAACATGGTATCAGAGCTAAGGTCATGATCAAAGGCAGTTTTAAGTGGAGGACAATATTCTCAGTTTGAAATATTCTCTATTTGCATTCAAATAATATCAGTGAGCCAGTTCAGTCTTTTCTCACCATGAGGAGGATCTTGGTATACCTCCAAATGACAAGTTCGGACATATTTAGTGATTGGGTTCCTAGTTCTCTCGGACATCACAGAAACTCAGACTAATTACAGTGAACCTCGCATATGTCATAGAAGAAAATTCGGATTAGTCTGAGACAGTAAAAGCGAGGAGAAGTCTGGTTTCTCTGCGGTAATAAAGGTCAGTTGGAAATGTGAAGTAAAAACTGCATTTGAGGATAAAGAAGGGGCTGAAGGTAAGTGCGTATACAGGACTGTGTTCAAACGTAGAGGAGGACAGTATCAAAGTACGTATACTGGATTGTGTTCAAGCAAGAAAAAGGGACGGTGTCATAAGTAATGATATAAGAGCATAGTGCAAAGAAAGGATTGTTAGAAGATGGCTATGAATAGATTTGAATAAGGGCATCCTAATAATATAGGGTGGACTATTCTATAGAAGGAGTCAAGATAAGTATATACAGTCAACGAAGATGAGTAAAAGACAGTCTATGACACAGTGCTAATATCAAGAAAGGATATCTCATAGCCGTAGAAGGAAGAATATAAGTAGAGACCGAGATCTCTAGTCTTGGTGCAGAAAGGTTTTAGTATAGACACAGAGATGAAGTCTCACCAAAGTACCATAGTCTTGGTGAAATCTCAGTAAAGTATTTTGATGCCATCTCAAGAAGAAGGTCTCGGTACTATCTCAGAAACAAGTGCAGTATAAACTCTATATTAATCTCAGCTAGCAGTTCAGTAATTATTTTCGGTGTATGTGAGTAAGATAAGTTCGATCAACTTCAGAGAAGGAGTTTCGGTGTAAATCATAGTCACAGTCATGAATTTTGATTTCAAAAGAAGGATTCTCAGTGATATGTATATACAGTGAAGCAGTACATTAAAGGATCTTGGAACAACTGATCTACCAAAGATCTGAAGTATCTACAACTGATATAAGTATTCATTTTGGAGGGAACTTGAAGTCTCAAGCCTTGAAGACCTGAATTAACAGTCCAAGCACAAGGCACCAGTTCAAGGAAAATCAAGTAAACTTATGAATAAGGAATTAATTTTTATTGTTTATATGATAAGAAGCAATGTAGCATCCTGATCGAAGCATGGTAGGAGATCCTGGTGAATCAGCTCTGGGAAAACCTCTTTAACAAAAATTACTAATAGAAAGTAGTCATCAAGAGCAAAGGTCATCATGGAAACATACTTCTGGGATGTAATGACATATTGATGAAACAAACCAATGGAATGAAGCTCTTCATTATTGATAAATTGCTACAGGATGACTCAAGGGAAAAAGGTATGAGGTATGTATATATTTATATGCTGACATTGGATGCTGTGATGTCATGTTATATGGTTGCAGGTAATGGGCTTTTGTACTTAGAAGTATGATCCATGGAGAAGTATCTCTCAATGCACAAACAGATGAAATCAACATAATATGTCCTCATTAAATATGAGGTGGTTGTATATGAACAAGGAACTGGAAAATTTGTAAGTTCCTGGGAATGGAGAACGCGCAAAGAGGAAGAGATCATGAAATGCAACCATGAAAAGAGGCAGTTATCATCCAGAGGCCAAGAAGATGTGACTAGAATATCTCCTAGAAAGTTGCGTAAAGAAGAAGACCCTTGGAAAAACATATCATTAGGATATGTGTCAATCCGTATGAAGGATGTCGATGCTTACAGAAAGATGTCATGGTAAAATATCATCACTAAGGTAACTTTTGTTTTAAAGTTCATATGTAAATGTTTATCTGGATGAATTTGTGCAGGGCTGCTAATCATGAGAAAGGATGTATGATCATGGAAGATGATTTGAAGGAAAGCAACATGACACAATAGTGGACCAAATAAGGAAATCTGATGAATCACTTTCTAACAGTTGTTATGACTCAGGATGAAAGTGATCGATGATCTGTGCCCTATGAAGCTAAAAGTTGAAGATTCCTCAATATCTAAAACCGTGACATCGAGGACAGGAATTTGTCATGAGCAGCTGGGTGTCTCACCATTTCTGCTAGAGGTCCATGTTTAAGAGGGAGCATGATGGTAAGTTTCTTACTTGGAAGAAACTTGGTAATTCCTAAGAATGAGCTTAGGTACATTCCTTGTATAGGAATGAGTACATTCCCTTGTGGAATAGGTCCTCCCTGGTTGAGAGGGAGAGATAGACACATCATTCTGGTCTTGGGAAGACAAAATGGAGGGTTGGGTAATCATCTGGCATTCGATACTCTTTGAGAATGTGTTAGGGCAATCAAGATAAGAGTAGTCGGGGACCGATATTCTTTGAGGGCTAGCTACTGAAGAGAAGAATAGTCCAAGAAGGTCATACTTTGGGAACACCCGGGTGGAGTATTTACCTTGGAGAGACAATGACGAAGGTGTCTATAAGTCATGTATCTCGCCAGCATTGTAGCCCATTGTCTCGTTGAGAGATGGGGTTGTTAGTCAAGGCCTTGAACTAGGACAATGCTGGTTGATATGATGCTATACAGATGCAATTACCAATCCGATTCTTCTTATGAGATTCTTCAGTTTGAAAGTGATCATGCACCTTACCTGTATGAATACCTCCCAAGTTAAGAGGGAGTGTTGAAAAGTGTAACTAGGTTGGTCTTCATATTGACTATGTAATTATGTAAAGAAGAAGACAAAGATAATAAAATGTATTTTGTACTTGCTGCATGGGTTTCATGGGAAAGAATTTATTATAGGTTAAATAGACTTCTTCTTGACGTCTATCTAGGGTTTTGTCTTCTAGGTAAAAATATAATTAAGAGTCAATAAAGTACCTAGTATCACCTCAAAATATCTTGTGGGAGAATGGCTCATAAATAGCCCTCATGACTATCATCCTTAACGCTGGAAAATATAGTTTTCATTCTATATTAAAGTTGGCCTATATGAAAGTTGAGTGGTCGGCCTACATGACAGCTGAATGGTCAACTTAATAACCAAGTGTGTGCCAATATATGTACTCATTGTTGCGGTTCATTCAAGATACAAATTTTTCAGTTGGTTCTGAAGAAGAAACAGTAGAAGTGCGGATTTCTCTACGGAGTATAGTGATCATCTAGTTGCAAATGATTCTAATACAACAACAAATAAAGAAAGGTATTCTGGAAAGATTGCGATCAAGCTTTATCTAGTTCAAAAGTCTGGCAGAAATATATATGCGGGTAATACACAAGTGTTGTCAACAAGATAATATGCATGTGCGGTCAAATACATAAGTGCGATCAACAAGATAATACACCTCTGCAGTCAACAAGATAATACATAGTGCGGGTAATACACATGTACAGTCAAACACGATATATATACAGTGTGGATTTTAAAAAGATCGTTCTACGTGAAGTTTGAAGTTTGAAAGACGATCATGACGTTGATGTTGTGAGTCTGAATCATATTTGCATATACTTGAAGTTCACCTGGAAGGTATATCTATATTATGTGACAACATCTGGGTTATGATGAATTTTGATGTAAGGAAGGTAAATCTGTGATTTACCTTCCCACAATAAAAAGTGCTTCTCCTGCCTAACATTTTTGTCCTGTACATTTTGATAATTGACTTGATGAAAAATTAACTAAGACATAAGCAACACAAGCAAGCTCACAAGTAATTATCAAGAAGAGAATTTGTATTAACCGAAAGCCCTCCAAATTCTCAACACCCATAACCTCCCCCACTCCACTCTGCCCATCTACCAACGAGCCACGCCTATGTTACTTGAAAAGGAAGGTGCAGATGTTATATTTGAAGCTAATGCAAGTCTCCGACGGCGGGAAGGAGGGGGCCTTCCCTCCTCCCATGTGACCCATCCACATAACCGGGTGGAGCGGGTTAGCTAATGGTGGATTAATTGTGGGCTTATCACACCATTAACTAAGCTTATTTCTGATTTCAAACTTCTTGATGGCCAGGATTCAGTCCGTGATAGTAGCAAGGTTCAGCTCAGCTATGAGATTCGGTTGTTGGTTGAAGCGGCTCAGTACTCGGGCAGCTCCGCGCCCCTGCTAGCTACCAAGGCCGAGAATAACCACAATACTATGGTTAGCTGCACTCAAGTCCGACGAGTCTGTATTTCTCCAATCCCCTTGGTAAAGCAAGTGGATTGTGCTGCGGAATGCAGAGAACAGGCAAGGATCTTCAATCAGGATTCCGCAACGCATCTTGGCAGCCTAGATTTCCCAGATCTACCCCCCCTGCCTTCCAAATCCAGATTTCACTCCTCACGGGAAGATCCATGATGCTATGCGTACGCTCAACAGACAGAGTAAAAAATCTCCTGCACACCCTTGAACACAAGCTGGGGATTCCCTCAACTCTTCAAAGACTTCTATATGGAGGTAAAAAACTTGATGTCTCTCTTCCCCTTTCATTCTATAACACTGGAAGAGATGTTACTATGGTTTTAACCCTTCGTTTGAGAGGGGGGGTTGTAGGGCATTCATCATCTGCACTAGCCTTCTCCTACAAGGATTTTGTCCATGCACAACCCAAGAAAGAGGCTCAATCCCCTGCAACCCCCAAGCCTTTTTTGGTTGATAAGAAGGAGGAAGTTCCCACCATAGAGATTTCCCATCCAGATCTAGCAGATCAGCTTCAAAAATATGTAGAAGCCGCCATCATATGTAGATTCAATGGATTTTGGCCTTGCACAAAGGATCCTTATGACTGGATCTACGCTAACTAGATCCACAACTGCACGGTCATTTTCTTCTCAAAGGTTTTCTTCATAGTAGTGTTCGATCACAACAAGGATTACCAAAAGGCCGTAACAAAAGGTTCGTGGTTTTGGGGAACAACGGGGTTATTCCTCATCCCCTAGTTCCCAGATTTCGACCCCTCTATGGCAATCATTACCAATATTCTTTTTTGGGTCAGGCTTCCCAATTTACCTGCCCATTTATGGCACCTATCTATCTTCCAAGGAATAGGAAACACCTTGGGCCACTATCTGATAACAGATACCCTTCGGAAGTACCAAGGACTATACAAATATGCCAGAATATGTGTTGAAATAGAAATAAGTAAAGGTCTGCCTGATCAAATCAATCTCAAGATCGTCGATTTCCTGTGGACACATATTCTAGATTATGAGAACACGGCCTTCTGT
This sequence comes from Pinus albicaulis, assembly GCA_034641835.2. Taxonomy (NCBI): domain Eukaryota; kingdom Viridiplantae; phylum Streptophyta; class Pinopsida; order Pinales; family Pinaceae; genus Pinus; species Pinus albicaulis. The sequence goes on along the minus strand of CM076579.1, from coordinate 1,480,257,132 downwards.
TGCCGCCACTGTCACCAAACAGGACACCTTCAGAACTCCTACCCCACGTTCCTTGCCTAGAAAAGGGAAATAAATCTTAAATCAAAATCCAAAATATGGATACCATGTTATCTGCCTCCCGTGGATGATATTGAGTCCTTGAACTCAGATGAGGAGGAGATAGATGCAGAAATGAAGCACGCAAAGCAGACGAAAGACTCATCCTCCGTTGTCCCTGAGGGACCCCCTGTCACAACGATCTCCCAGAAACGCACTCATGAGTCCTCCTCTTCCAACACGGATAAGGAGACTCCTCCCACAGTAAGCAACAGTCTACAAGTGGTTCTAGCCCATCCACACCAGGCTGGATGGGTCAAAGTCAACAAAAAGAAAGGAAAAAAATTTCGCATGGAGGATTCCGCCCATTCTAGGTAGAACCCAATTTCTATCTTCTTTTGTGTCCTAATCACGCTTCACTTCTCTTTTGTTTGTTTCATGTTCACTCTTCGGGACCGAGGTTGATAGTTTATCATTTCCGGTTGGCCTGTTTCTTGCCTCTCTTGATTGTAATCTCATCTTGTACCATATGATCGCTTAATAGAATTAGTCTTATTCAAAAAAAATAAAAATAAGCTTAGCCCTAATTAAACTCAGAGATTAAAACGACGAATTTTTAGCGGATTCCCCAAAGTTAGCAGAATTTCCATCTTTGGCACCCTTATCTGGCAGTTTTCCAGATTTAGAGGCAGAATCTAGGGGAAACTTTAATGAGGCCTATCTTGAGCAATTTTCGACCAATTTGGGCTCAGGAATAGTTATTACTAGCATATTGGCATGCTCTAAATCCATTGGAATAGATTGCATAGGCAGAGGAGAAAATATACAAATGTTTTCGGTCACTTGAAGAATTTTGAAGCTCAGGGCCAGCAGGAAGGAAGGTCATGCCCATATCAGCTGAAGGCCAAATGGAGTGAACGAATAGTCACTTTTTGATGTATTTGATGTTTTGAACATAGTGGTATAGTTTTCAGAGATTTTGGAGCACATCTGAAGGTGTTTTTTCACTTTGGAGATTAAACAAGCCCATGGCCACCAAGATGGGAGGTCAAGCCTAGAGGAGCTGGTAACAAAATTCAGAGATTGAATAGTCATTTTTTGGGTTTTCATGTCTTCTAAAGCCAATGGAGCAGTCATCAAATCCATTGGAGAATCATAGATTCTTATAATCAGACATTTGACTCATAATCCCAAGAGGGCCTATCTAATTAACGCAGGTCCATGGAGATGTAGCCAGGAGGGGTGAACTCCATTATCATCCATTGTGTTATGTGATTGTTGTGAGTTATGTTTCTGCATTTCATTTTTTGTATATGAGTTTTTAAAATTTAATTAAATCATAATTTGATCCTCAAAAATACATTAAACTACACACATAAACCCCTTCACAATTGGTTAACATGAGGCAATCCTTAAACACATTTTTAATACTGATGAGGGAGCTAGCATAGAATTAACTAGTTTGGCCATATTCAGAACACTTCTTCCATTATATTCATCCATGGCTCCAATTGAATGACATAAGGTTTTTTTGAGTCCACTAGATAATATATGTAAACATTATGGTGGCCACCAATATTGTAGAGACAAGAAAAACAATTGGTGATGTTTTTTATGCTATTGACTATGGAAATTACAAATAAAATCACTACAAGCCACAAAGGAGAATGTCAAGCGTGGTCAAAATTTGGATATCATAAGCATAACCAAACCACAATGTGGCAGGACATATCATGTCAAATCTGGAGTTTTTTATTTTATTTACACCAAGTATTTCTATGAGAAACTTTTATGTCCCTTCTAGGTTCTAGAGATGATTTGTGTGCATTAGTCAAATTGTGCTTGCAAATCAAATCTATGTCCTTAGGATATGTGGGATATGTTCTTCGAAAGTTATGGAACCTCCAAGAGAGGAATCAATGCACTTTGTGATAACTACATTATATGAGGTTGGAGCTATTGAAGGGGATAAAAAAATAACCAACCTTGGACATCATTTGGCGAAACTATTAGTGGATGTGAAAATTTACAAGATTATGCTTTATGGTGCAATATTTGGTTGTTTGGCCCCAATTCGAACCATTACAACTTGTCGAAGTTACAAGTCACCATTTGTCTCTCCAAAAGACGAGAAAATTAATGTTGAAATGCCCAAATTTTCATTATTGTCTGAGAATACAAATAGTGAAATGGTGGCAATATGGTTAGTGGGAATCGGTCTGATCACCTTTTATTGTGATTTCATATAACAAATGGGCGAAAATAGGCACAATTGCACATGATTTTTGTAAATATTACTTCCATAGCAGTTCCAAATTATATCTGATAAGAGATATGAAAATAAAATTTCAGAGTCTATTGGCAGACATTGGGTTTATTGAACTTCCAAAGCTAGATAACAACAAGAAAGATGATTCTCATAAAGTTTGTGGCCTCGTTAAATTATGCTATGCTTTTGGAATAAATCATTGCGAGGCATTTTGTTAATTTTAGTTAACAATGGTATGTTCTATGCTTAGCACAATTACTTCAATGTTCCTTAAGAAACCCAATAGAAATTTCCAAATTAGATTTCTAGTAGCAATCACATTAATCATTAACCACATTGACAGTAAAAGTCGATAGAACATAAAACAAAATGCAGAAAATAAGTCAAGAGAAGAGAATGTCATATTTGGCAGATGCCAAGGAAAAACCCCAATGTGGGGAAAACCCTTTGATCATTTATTCTTATTATTATATCATAAGTTCAACAGAGAGAGAGAGAGTACAAAAGTCAAATTGACTTTCCCAAAAAAAAGTTAAAACAACCTTGTCAATTTCTGCAGTCAACTACAGCCAAACTTCAACCCTAACCATAAATTCAACGTTGGTCAAATAAATATTAAATCATCCTTAAATGTGTGAGTGATGATGATGCCAAATGAGGTGAGAGGTCACTTGTATTTATACTATTTTTTGGGTGAAGAGACACATCCATTTGGCTTGTTGAGCCTACATTATGGTGAGGCCGACCTGAACAATTTGCAAATGAGTGGTCATAAATTCAAAATCCCACTTCTTCTTGTCCAAATGAGATGATCTTTATATCAATTTTGGTCCTCTCGAAAATAGGAATTGCAAACATCATCTCCATCAAATGAATTGTCCAAAGGTGGAATTTAGCCCTAGTTTCCAATTTTAACACTCCCTCTCAACTAGGGAGAATTCCACTTGCCGATCAATATGTCTTCATCGATCATCATGCCATCCTGTCGTCATGTACCATCTTTTCCAGCCCATATCTGCTATGTTGAACCATGATGTAATAATGAAGAAGAATTGATCGAGAGTGAGTCATAAGACCTTGCCACTCTCCACTGAAAAAATTTAGTCTAGAGGTAGAACCCTAAATGATCCTAGATCCAGTTGTTGAACACCATGCATCCTAGACATAGGGAGTACGGAAGTACATGAAATGTCCATCGGTAGTGTTATGGTCCCTATCCACTTCTACCAACTCATTGGCCAAATGAGAGGTACTTACCATGAATCCCAGACTACATGGGTAGGATGTATGTTGGGGCATCAGCAGGAGGAGGTGAACTACTCAACCTGCTCATATGTCATAGGAGAAGGTTAACCACTCATCCTATGCATATGTCAATCGTAGGGTAAGGTGAACCACTCACCCTGCATAAATGTGTCTGTAATCGTAAGGGAAGGTGAACCACTCACCTTATGTTAGGTCCCTATAATACTAATGTAGGCCCTTATTGTTATTGTTAGTTTAGCCCCATTATTGTTATTATTATGCCCCATAAAATCCCACTATTGTTAATTTTTTCCCTTACATTATTATTGTTATGTCGTCTATGATTATATTGTGACCCATTATACTCCTATATATAGAAAAGAGGTTTTGTCATTTGAATAATCCAAGAATTGTTCATTTATGTAAGGTAAAGGAGGTTTCCCCCTCAAAGAGGATAATTTTTAAGTCGTTGATCTATATTTTCTTCTATTTTTTGAGTTGGTTGTATAACATTTGGTATCAGAGCCTTGGATTATAGGGTTTCACTTCTTCAAACAGACCATCTCGGCATTTTCATTATAACTATTTTTCTATGGGGATTCAGAAGCTCAAATTTTGACCACGTGGAACCGAAAACATGGTGAACTTTGTGTTAAAATTCCAAATATTGGTTCATTATATTTTTGGACATATAATCTGGGGAAGTTAGGGTTTTTGCAGACTCCAAAATTCGGTCTCAAAAAAGTGACCAAGGGAAAATATTCATAACTTTCTCTTCCGTAATCGAATTGGAATTTCGTAAAAATTGAAAGAAAGAGTACATATTTTAGTTTCTTTTGTATCAAATTCAGGTTTGAATGTTGAAACAGGGACACGTGGAATTCTGTAAAAGTTCCCTCTACTGAACCAGTCCCTAATTAGGTCATTGTGGGAGAATGGACATAACTTTACCTTGAAAAATCCAAAGCATGTATGACTTATGGCATTGGAAAGAAGACTCAAATGGATACTACAGGAAAAAAATTCAAATCTTGGGGATCTGAAATCACAGAGATACATTAGGTTCAATATCGAGCTCCTCAAAGGCAAGAAAAATGTGTGTATTTTTTTTAAATTGCATAACTTTTGTTTGAAAAATTAATTCGAAGTGATTCTAAGGGCATATTGAAGCATAGATATCAGTATTGGGTTCTAAAATGCCTCCAAAAAAGAATTCCACACCCATTAAGCCCTCAGAAATATCTACTATCACACATGAAGAGGAAGAATTGCAACATAATATATCAAAATTACGAGACCAAGTGCAACAAATTTCACTCTCGCGAAGAGTAACCAAAAATTAAATGGAAGCTAAGATAGATGGTATGGAAGCTAAAATGGATGGCATAGAAGAAAAAATGGGAGATTTTAATGATGGATTAAAAGCAGACATGGAAGTTTTGAATGATGGTTTAAAATTATACATGGAAGGTTTAAAGCATGGTTTAAAAGCAGACATGGAATTTTTGAAGGAATTTATGACAAAGTTGCTACAAGATATGCTTCCTAATGGCGAAAAGCTATTAGATGAAACTCATGATGAGAACAAAAAATAATTTAACCATGATTTTATAGCCTCTAACGTTGGATTGAAGACCCACCATATTTCAAAGATCGATATGAGGAAGTTTTATGGCAAGGATCCGGTAACATGGATACTACATATGGAGCAATACTTTGATCTCCATAATGTGCAACACACACAAAAGGTACTCATTGCAACTTTATATTTAGAACCCAATCAGCTTGTATGGTATCGATGGATTTGTTCTCGTAAACCACTTGTAACTTGGTCATTTTTTACGGAGGAAATGATAGCACATTATGAGGATACAAAGAGCAACACCTTCTTTAGCCAATTGATAAATCTCAAACAAAAGGGTTCAATGGCGGAGCACATTGAGGACTTCCAAAAATCGAATATAAGGGTAAATGATATTCTAGAGGAACATAGGATTAGAAAACAGCCAACATGAGGTTCGCCTTTGGGAACCTGATTCATTGGAGAAGGCATTCAGGTTGCAAAGAAAAATTGAAAGCAAAATTATGGAAACAAGGAGGCCTACCACTCACAAATATAAATATGGAAGTGTTGCTACTCCTAACCTTCCACAACCTACAAGGTTGACACCACAATAGTTGGAAGAAAAAAAAACAAAAGGGCTTTGTTACAATTGTGATAGTAAATACGCTAAAGGTCATAAGTGTGCTAAGAAGAAATCATTTTACATAGATTGTGAAGACGAGGAAGAAAATTAACAAGAAACTTCAAAAGAATATGATATACACCAGGAGCCAACCCTAGAGAAAGAATAAATGAATCTGACCATATCGTGTAATGCATTGGAAAGAAAAGGAAGTTGAATTAAGGGGTATCGCAGGGAAACCAGGAAAGATAATCAGCTCTAATGGCATGACAAAGCTTCTAAAGAAAGAGAAACATGGAGTAATTATACAATTATGCTCACTAAATGTTCAAACATCAAACTCATATATTTCTCTAGATCTCCAAAAATTCTTGGACAATCATTCGAAGGTATTTGGGACTCCCAAAGGCCTCCCACCTATTCGTGATCATGGTCATGCTATTAATTTGATTTCAAGAAGTGTTTCTCCAAACATCAGGCCTTACAAATATCCCTATTCCCAAAAGAGTGAAATTGAACATATGGTTGCAGAAATGCTAGATATCGATATAATTCAACCTAGTCAAAGTTCATGGCGTATGTGTCCAAATTATAGGGAGCTCAACAAGATCACTATTAAAGATAAATTTCTCATTCCTGTCATTGAAGAATATTGGATGAATTACATGGAGCAATTTACTTCACCAAGTTGGATCTTCATTCAGGAAATCATCAAATTACAATGAAGACTGAAGACATTCCGAAAAAAACATTCAGAACTCATGAGGATCATTATGAATTTTTGTTCATGCCTTTTGGCCTTACCAATGCACCTTCTACATTTCAAGGTTTGAAGAATTCCATTTTCAAACCCTTCATTAGAAAATTTGTGTTAGTATTTTTTTATGATATACTAATCTACAACAAGTATTGGAAGGATCATGTTCAACGTGTTGATAGGGTACTCAAACTATTGGAGGAGAAACAATTATATGCAAAAACCTCAAAAAAAATCTTTTGAGTATAGGAAGTGGAATATCTCAGCCATATTGTATCTCATTAGGGTGTTAAGGTAGACCCTAACAAAATTAAAGTCATTAAGGAATGGAAAATCCCCACAACCATAAAGCATATGCGAGGATTTCTCGGGCTAACAGGGTATTATCGCAAGCTCGTTAAGAATTGTGGGAGAATAGTAACACATTTAACAATATTATTAAAGAAAGATGCATTTTCTTGGACTCCAAAAGCAAATAAGGCCTTTGAACATCTTAAAGAAGCAATGTGACAAGCACCAGTCTTAGCTACGCCAAACTTCACAAAAACCTTTATTGTGGAATGTGATCCCTTAGGAAATGGAATTGGTGTTGTTTTAATGCAAGAAGGAAGACCCATTTCTTTTTAAATTTGTCCAATCAAATGAAAGTATTTACACAGTATAAGTATCCTCCCAATGATGTTACAGACAACATACCAGATAAATCAGAATTCACCAATTGAAGAATGTTAGTAGTTTGGCTTTCACTTGAATGGAATGGTCCCCTTGTATGTTTTCCAGTTACACAACCCTGACAAACACCTTCATGATCTATGTTTAATTCAGGCATACCTGTGACCATATTCCTTACCCCAGGTAAGGATTTGTAATGAAATGAGAAAATATTCGGTGCCATAATTCGGATTGAAGAGAAGTATCAAAATTCATAGCTCCCAAATGACTTCCTCCAACCTGATAAATACCTTCAACCCTAAATCCAAGTGTAAATGCACCTTTTGAGTTCCTTTTCCAAATATGTACCTTCTCATCGATGAATTCTACCTTGAAGTCGTTATCTTCCATCACAAAAATAGACACCAAGTTCTTCTTCAAATCAGGTACATACAATAATTTTTGTAGATGAAGGGTTTGACCTTGATTTAAGTGAAGAGTGATGGTCCCTATCCCTTTCACGGGGTAGGTGGCATTGTCTTCAAGTATGATCTCCAAATCAGTCTTCTTTTCATTCAAATTTGAGAGGGCCTCTTTGTACCCACTGAAGTGCCTTGAGGAATCACTATCAATCAACCAATTATCTAGAGTGTCCGGAGGAGAGGCAGTAGTGAGGAAATAAATAAGATAAAATTATTTTTGTTTTTCTACAACATTAGTTTCCTCATACCTGGAATTTCTCGTCTTTTTGGGAGGTCGACCATTACCATATCGAGCAACGGGAGCATTCCTCTTTCCTTTGTTGTTGAACTCGTTGTTCCTTGGATTGCCATTGCCTTTGAAATTGTTATGATTGTTGTTGTTGTTATCATCACGTGGAGTATCCTTCTTTTGAGGACACTCTCTAGCATAGTGGCCAAACCTGTTGCAATTGAAGCACCTTCCTTTTCTTCCTTCTTTGAATACCTACTTAAATCCTTGACCTTGTCTCTTTGGACCAACTTGGTTCTTCCACTTTGCATGAGTGGAGAAGGCAGTAGGATCATTTCCATTTGAAGGCTTGTCTCTTTCCATCATCCTGGTCTCTTCTTGAGTGCATCTAGCTAGTAATTTTTCGAAACTAGGAATCCTATCATTATTAAGAATGGTGTTGTTAAACACATCCCATGTTCTTGTGAGACCTACAAGATCAATGAGAGTGAGCTCCCTAACCAGAAAGTCAATGCTGGTCAAATCAGAAATAAATCATCCTTAAAACAACTCGTTCTTCCCTAGTCAAACTCGCCCTGATCAAGAGGTCAAAGTTAGCCCAAAACAGCTCGGTCAAAGGAGAGAAAAAAATGTAATTTTTTGCGGTCAAACTGCAATCAACCCTAAAGTCAGCGTTGATTAAATTTCCCATATTACCTCAATTTGTGTGCCCAAAAATGCAGCCTAAAGAGATCAAACCTCTGACCCAAAAATCACAGTCAAACTTGGTCAATGCACCCCTAGTCAACACTGGTCAAACCTGCAACAGAATTCTGAAATTTCAACCTGCAATTCTTCCTCCTTCTTGCCACATGTGTGAGAGAAAAATAGTTTCCCAATATTTGTACTAACAATTGAGAGAAGGAGAGAGAAGAATGTGTGAGTGATGATGATGCAAAATGAGGTGAGAGGTCACTTGTATTTATGCAATTCGTTGTGGTTGAAGAGACACGTCCATTGGGCTTCTTAAGCCTACATGATGGTGAGGTCGACTCGAACCATTTGCACATGAGTGGGCATAAATTCAAAATCACACTTGCGCTTGTCCAAATGAGATGATATTTATATCAATTTTGGTCCTCTCGAAAAGAGGAGTTTAATGCAATCATCATCTCCATCAAATGAGCTATCCCAAGGAGAAATTTGGCCCTATTTGTCATTTTTAACACATTTATTAATTTTGTATCATCCAAAGAAGGACTATTTTGTAAAAAAATGGGAATAAAAGAACAAAAATCACCATTAAGAATATAATGGAATTTCTAATTGCTATGATGGGTTTAGTTGTGTTAGGATGGACATATGTGTGTGTGTGTGTGTGTGTTTGTGTTGGGACATTTTACAGGCATATTTAGTAACATGGTGTTGATATGCAGGTTCTAAATTGCTTGAGGATAAGCAATCTCGGGAACAGAGGATTGTAGTGTCCCTTTTTGAGGGATCACTCATGGGGATTGACTTAGTAGCCTATTTCATTCTCATAGGCTATAGTCAGTAAAAGGGGATCAATTAATTTAATTATTTAATGTCACTTGGGGGAAAAAGCAACAATATAAAGGTGAAGTGAATGATTAAATTAAAATGGTGTTATTAAGTGATTATGGGAGAAAAAGCAAGGAAAAATTTATAAAGTCACTTTATATTATTTAATTGAGGAAAAAGATCTGGTCAAAGGGAAAAAAAGGTTATAAAAAGGGATTGGAGCTCACTCTTTCATTATGTTTAGACTTCTTCCTAGATTCAATTTGGAGAGATCTTGTATCTTTTGAGTGTTAAGGGTGAAACCCTTGACCGAATTGGTTTAAACACCGAAAAATATCCACTCTAGTTGATCACGTTGGTTTAAGTGGCGAAACATATCCACCCTAGTTGATCATGTTGGTGTTTTTCGTGAAACATATCCCCCCTAATTGATCAGGAGGAAATATCACTCAAATATTTCACAAGTATTCATCGTTGAATATTTTTCTTAGTGTCAGACCATGGGATCACTTGAGGAGGTTGTACCCATTATTATCAGATATTTGAGAGATTTGTAGGTTATTTCATTTGTCGGTCTCAAATTTGGAATAGGATTTCTTTCCTTTCCCCTTTTTCGCCTTACCAGCCAAACCACAATTTTCCTCATCATCCGTCTTGGATTGAGGATCCATCCCTGGTATTTCTCCTGAATTATTCTTGCACCAAATCCAACCAAAGTCGTTCCCAATATGGCAACTTCTCCCTCCCATTGACAGAGTCCTGATAACTATGCCAACTCTTGGGAAGGCCTAGAAGAGCTAGGCTCACCAAGTCATCATCTACGACATTAATTCCAACGCTCCCAAGCTCATCTTGACATTGGACAAACTTGGTTAAATATTTTGGAATAGTGTCACCTTTCTCCATTTTGATTTTCCCGAGCTTGTCCTTCAGTGCCAATTTTATATGATCATTGCTACTCTAAAATATATCTGTCAAAGCCTTCCACATTGCATATGGAGTCACTTTTCCATGGAGACTTGAAAAAATGTGGTCTCGTACTCCCTCCAGTAAGATCCTCCTGGCCTTTGCAACCTTCTTTTTCCAAGCATGAAGAAGAGTGACATCTGCTACTATGGGTTTTGGAATGTAATTATCAATGAATACTTTGAACCCATTGTCCTCCAGAAATGCCTCCATCCTGTCATTCCACACAATATAATTAGATCTGCCCTCAAGTGCATACTCCAATCTCAAGACATTGAAAGCCATCTTGATCTGATATCGTTGTTGAACCTTGAAATTGTCATTCACTTCCATTACATTTTCACTTATATTTCCATATTATCACCTTTACTCCACCTCCATTTCATTACATTTACCTTACCATTACCACTATTGGGTTACATTTATGTTTTTCCAAAATTTATTAATTCTTAGCATTTTTAAGTGAATTTGTGGTAAGTATGGGTGGAGGTTGAGAAGCTTATTGAAAAACCGGTAGCCTGGGAAGGGGAAAACATCTCTAATGTATGGCACAAATGGTGGCACTTATATTCAAACGGGAAATTGCGGAATTTGCCTCCAATTATTTCTTGGGGCATTTGGATTGCCGGGAACAGAAGCATCTTTCTTGACAAGAAACCCCTATTGACTCAATTGCCATACAATGTACCTCTATTTACTCAAACATCCCCGATTCAGAGGAAGAAAGGATGCCCAGACAGGTTAAAGAGGAACAAATCAAGGAAGGAGTGCCATGGGCTTATTTTGATGGGGCTTCTCATAATAACAATGCTGGAGCAGGAATAATCATCCATTTAAACGAAATACATACTCTAAAAGCATCTGTGGGTTTAGGCAACAACAAAAATAACTATGCAGAATTATCTGCTCTAAAGCTACTCTTATGCTGGCTTATACACAGGAACATCTTCACAGTTCAGATTTTTGGGGATTCTTTAAATGCTATCAAATGGAAAAATGATCAAAGCAGATGTCAAAATTATATCTTGTATCCTTTATTAGAAGAAATTCAGAATTTAAAGTTGTCTTTTAATGTTTTTTCTATTCGCCACATTTACAGGGAGCGCAATGATTCAGCAGACAGGCTTTCTAAAGAAGGTCTACAACAAAATCTGGGCAGTTGGAGAATAGTGGAGGAAGTTAATGGAGAAATCCATGTCTCGGACCAGCCTCCTTATGTATAGATTGCATTCCTCTGAAGACTTAGCAGATTGGTCAAAGCAATTTCTTTTTGTATACAGCTGAAAGGGTTTCTTTTTTGTAAATCTGTTTTGAGTTTCATGCATGACTTGTGCATCTTTTTTTCTGTTTTGGGTTGTTTATCCTCGATAGAGGAGACCCCAGAAAAAGATGCTTGATGCTATTTTTTTACCATGAATTTAAACATACGGAAAATTGTTGGCTCTTTTTTTATGATGCTAAGGAAGGGAGTTGTTTTCCTCATTAGAGGAGGCTCACGTTACGCTCAGGAAGATCTATCTCTCTTAGCTGAAGGCGGGAATAATAGCCCTTCTTGCAGAACATTATGATGCTCAATCATACAGCAAAAGGAATGCTTCGGCATATGATATGTAACTTTTTATCATGTTTATAAAAAGTTCATTTTTTTTCTTTTGGAAAAAAAGAAAGAAAGTGAATTTGTGGTTAAAAATTAGAAAATAATGTGCATATGCTTATACCTAACAAGTGGGATGAGATTTTTGCGATGTGTAGGTCAAAAGGAAGCTTCTAAAAGACCTTTATGTGGCCTCCTAAAACCAAATTCGAATTTGAATGGAGAAGATCATGGGATCATGAGGATATGTGTCTCATTTCCTATTTGTATTAAAACTCTAAGAAGACATGTGTATTATCATTTCCTAATTTGATTGTAACTCTAAGATATAGGGAGAGATTCATGGACTCTCATTAATGAGATAAATTGTCATATTTTTGTATAAATAGGGGAAGCTTTCTCCTATCAAGGGTGTGAAAAATAGGAGAAGAAGAGAAAGAATTATATAATGTTTTGTAACAAGGTTGAGATGGAATGGGATGTAAAGTGAAGAGTTATTGATGTAATGAGATTAGGAGTGTAGATTTCCATTATGTAAAGTTGTGATTTTATCAATAAAGAAAGTTCTTTTCTATTATTGAGTTTTAGAATGTGAAGTTTTGCGAGTTGGAATGTTATTGGACAATGGAAGGGACCCCATCAACCATGTGCATCCCTTTATAAATTTGTAAGATCAATTAGTTTGTTTTACTTGGATTCATGCAATTAGTTTAGTTTTCCATTGCAATTGTTATTTTATTTTCAAATATAGATTTACTTCACTATGTAATCTTATGTTTCCTAATATACATCTCAAGTAAGTAGTGTCTTATCTATTTTCCAAAATTGGATTGCTTTGGAGCAATAAGAATTCACTGTTATCTAGTTTTCTTTATTGTTCTGCCATTTATTTTCTTAGATTAGAATTATCAATCAATTGTGTTAATGGATGTTTTCAAAAGCCATTTCAATATGATGATGATCCTAAATTGAATGGTTGAATGTCTAATTCATACAGTGATTGAATTTACTCTACACATTGTTAATTTCTTTCTAGGAATTTAGAAACTAAGGCATAATTGACTTCTTACACAGGACTTCAAGAAGGTAGTACTTCATATTGAAATGTTGGAGAAAGTCAAATATACATTAGTTGTTTATGCTTTCACATTTTTCTTTCATATCCTCACTTAGTTGCATCACTAATATTCCTAAAGATCATTCTAAGGAGATTGATTTAATTATATTTCAAAATTGAATGATTGAATGTTTGATGAATGCAATTAATGAGTTACCTTCTACATGTCTTATTTTCTAGATCATTAAGTATAATTGGTTACTTAACACCATCTCAAGAAAATCATACTTCATAATTGAATGTTGGAGTAACTAAAGATACATTAGATGTTTTTCCTCTGCTTACTGTTCCAGGACATTAGAAGTTGAAGTACAGAAAGTTGCTTAACACATCATTTCAAGAAGGTCATACTTTATAATTGAATGTTGGAGTAACCAGAAGTACATTAGTTGATTTCATTTTATGTCTTTACTTTCAAGCACTGCAATTTCATTCTTAACTTTAAGACTTAAATCCATGGAATAGGACTAATAATAAGATAAACTAGATGCTTTGTTTTCCAAATTAGATCCTAACTAGCCACCAGATTTTGGTTTATTTTTATGAAAATTAGATTAACTTAGGAACACTTCCTTTTCTTCCTTCTTAAAATTCATTAGATTCATTTAAATCTTTTCATAGTTTTAGATTAAAAATTCTTTTTCATCAAAGAACAAAAACCCCCCAAAACGATATAAAATACAAAACAACGAAGTAAGAGAAAGGTTAACTAAGCACATACAGTGCACCACACTTCATCATTTTACTAACCCCGGTCGATCATTTATGTTAACAATTTAAGACATTAAATTGACTCAACAATTGCACCAAAGAATACTTTTGAAAATTCAAATGATATTCAGTCACAAACTCAATTTATTCTCCACTATAGTGATTTCCTACCCTCTGATACCATGTAGAAATTATACAAACAATATGTATATCAATGGATTAAATTTGGTCATGCAATGTACTAAAGCAAGATACTGAATCCTTCTACAAATCAATTGCGGAAAATAAACATGATTTCCAATCACAACAAGTAAAGAAAGAAGTAAATCAAACCACAACACAAATATTTCCCCAGGGAAATATTGCTGCTCTAAACCCCTCTATCTTCTATTGTATATTCACCAAGGAATCATGAAACAATTACAATGCACTCTTATCACAAGAGTCTCATGCACTCTCACAACTGTCTCACACTGATCCAAACAAAATTGACCAACACTTAGCCAATTTTCAGCCTCTTCTCAGCCTGCCTACCTTGCACAATTCATGTGGAATGAAATCCCTATTCTTTAGGAAATCCAGCCTTCCAAAACTGCGCAATGCTCATGGGAAATCCTATGGTTGTCTTACTGCATGCGGGTGGCCTACTAATGATACAACTGATAGTTAACATCCCTTTAACCTTTTTCTATAAGAGATTCACATTGGAGAAATATGTCAAATCCACCTTCCAAGGCATGTGTACCATTTTCTACAGAATCTACAACAAAATACATATATTATGTGATTTTTGTTGATGAATTTTCTAGAAAATATTGGATATTCTTCATGTGGAATAAGGATGAATTTTTCTCAAAATTTGTTGAATTCAAAGCATTGGTTGAAAAGGAGACAGGTCAGAAATTGAAATCCCTTAGAAGTGATAATTTGTATCTAACGCCTTCAAGGAATTTTGTGCCAAAGATGGTATTAGAAGAGAACTGATAGCACCCCATAACCCATAACAAAATGGGGTGGATGAAAATAAGAAAAAAAGCATATTAGGAGCAGCAAGAGCCATGTTGCATGATCAAGGGTTTCCATTACATATATGGGAAGAAGCTTCTCTGTGAGGAAGCCAGATGCATCTCATTTTTGAATTTTTGGATCTACTATGTATTTCCATGTCTCCAACGATAATAGGTAGAAATTTGAGCCTAAGATGGGGGTCTTTTTAGGATACACATAGACTCCACATACCTATAGGGTGTATTTCCCTCTCTTAGGGTGACAATAGTGAGGAGAGGGGTCAAATTTGATGAGGAGAAGGTTGTGAGATTCTCTATAGAGTGAGAGTTGAGTATCCCACCAATGGAGAAGCTTCTAGTTCCTAAGGAGGATCCTTGGACAAAGCTTCAATATTTTGTGGAGCAGACAGGAGGTTGAGTGCAGGCACCCACCCAACCAAAATATTCTATAGAGAGGAGGAAGAGAACTAGAAAAGTTGATAGATTGGTGCAGGATGCACGAGAGCATGTGGGAGATCCTACATCGGTGCGCAGGCAGAGGAGTGTTACACTAAAAATTGTCCCCATGACGTTTTACTGTCTGTATGAGTTCATTATTACTCACACAATACTCCCTTAGAAGTCTACAAACATCAAGTTCTTAAAACCAAGCCTTGAAATTGAGAGAAAAGCTTATAAAAGTCATAAAAATACTTGTAATGCACTTTCTCTTAGTATTACCTGCGGTGCCGCATCTGTTTGTTCTAGAACATGCGGAACTGGCCGCACTTTTTCTTTATTAAAGGTGCAGATTCCTGTAAAAGGTAAAGTGAAGGCAGAAGTAAAATTTGGAAGCCCAACTGGTTGAATCTGGAAGTTTCTGGAAGCAATTATTCGGTGGAAAGTTCGCTCCTTTCATGTACATTCATCCCTCCATTAAAGGAGCCTACCCCTTGGTATGTGGAACTTAATCCCTTTGAAAGAGGATTCTATCCCCTCTTAGTTGGAGTTGCAACCTCTTCTCTTTTGCTATAAATTGAGGCCATAGTTCAGCCTCAAGGGAAGTTAGGCTTTGAGATTTTTTGAGGAGAATTGCTGGAAAAACTCAGACTCTCTTAAATGATTATCAAATGGGAATGATTACACACTCATGTGTATGTTAGTCAAGAGAGTGCAAAGGCTTGTCAAAGTAGAGGAAACGTTTGTTCCGGACCCCGGAAGGACCTGTACGACATCAAGGCGGACACGGTTGTAAGGCTCCTTTTTTCATTAAAGATAATACGAATGGATCTTGTTTTCTCAATGAGTTGTTTATTTAAATGGCTTATTTCTTAAATTCCTTGATCATCAAGATAGATTTATGGTTTATGAATTAGTTTATATTATGTAGGTGCTTCTAATTCTTTTATGTTTTTTATTGCATATCTCGAAAGGAAACGTATTCAAAGCGACAGGAAAGAAGACTACGATCAGTGCTGGACTACAGGTAAGTCCTAAATCCTTCATTATAGATAATTCTAGATCAAATATAATCTAGAGAAAGGAGTTTACATTTGTCTGTTTGTTGCTAGTTATCCGTAGGATACTAGGGAGATCTGTCTTGCCCGCAAGAACGATTTATCCGCCCAACAAAATGGCGACTCCACTGGGGAATAGATCTTGAACTTTGTTTTCTTTTATTTTTGACTTGTGAAACTATTTTTCTGGTTTTGATTGATTGATACTGGATTGGGTAATTTTCTCCTATAGAATCCCTAAAAAGTGCTTTAGAATTTTTTGTTTTTCTTTAACTTTTCTGGTCTCCGCACTTTGTCTTTAGGCACAGTGCGGTCATCTCCGTTGTTTTCCTGTATACATAGTGCGGCACCGCACTTGTTTACACTAAAACCTGCGGACCCTGAGAAAATTTTTGAAAAACTTAAAATTCTCTTTTCTAGGATCGGCTTGCAAGATTCTCAGTATATACCCAGACTTGTATTTTCTGTTAGAAAGCTTTGTGTGAGAATTTATTCCAGCTTTTTAAGTTTTGAATGATTTTCTATAAGATTTGCATGTTATAAGTGATTTTTTCTCTGCCTTTGTATCACTCAAAGGTTAGAAACCTCTGTATACCTTAGAGCACTGGTATTTCATTGTTTTCTTGCTGAGTCTTTGACTTCATAGCAAAATTTGTTTTATGAGAATTAGATCCCATTTTCTCATTTGCAAATCTTTAAAAAATATTTTTCATTAAGTTTTGAATTTCACTTAAAAAACATAATTGGATGTTTTGAGTTTTTGCTGATTTCAGCAAAAGAATTTCTTAGTTAGATTACAAACTAAGCAAAACGTCCTCAAAATATTTAAAGTTTTTATTTCAGATTTAATTCTTAGAATTTTTAGATCTCGAAATTAGTATTTTTAGTTTTGAGTGTTATTTCTAGAAATCGTAGTTTTCTTTTGAAGAATGTTTGATTGAAGTTTCGATCTTGAAGAATAAAGGGATTTCTTTTTGAGCAATTGATCATTTTGGGTTCTCATGAAATAAGATTTCTTTTCATATGTTCTTGTTTTGAAATAAAGAATTGTTTTAAATGATTGCATCTCTCAACTCTTTTTTTTAGATAGAATTCATTGAAAGGAAATGGATTATTTCTCATAATAGATGCATTTTTAGTGTGTTTTGAGTCGGGTCACTACATATCATCAAGTTTCACTTTCGCACCTATTGTCCTAAGAAACAGCGTCTTAAAATCAACGCTTAAATTAAAATCAATCTAGCAATTTTTATATTTCTAGGACTCTTTTCACCAACATAGCTTAGGATAGTGTCTTGGAGTAGAGAGTAATTAACTCTCCAAGACAATTAAAACAAAAAAGTAGTCAATCTTGCGGTAGGAAAAATCCAATAGTAGCTTGTATGCTCTAGGAAGCTCCTCCTAAAGGAGTCAAGCACGAGATCATATCCGAACCAGTGAGGTGATCAATTCTATCCCATTGGGAACGATAGAAGATGTGTGCGTATTAACAACGGTAAACCTCAGATTGACCATTGTCGAGGAGCCTAGGGTCACTTGTCGGTATACCTTGGATTATGTCAAGGAGCCTTCAAGGGGATTGAGCTTTGTTACTCTACCCTTGCACGTATATTGGATCGTAGACTATTCCTTCAGGCATATTTGTTCCTGTTGGTGACCTTAGTGGCCATAAAATTTAAGATTTTTCCTAAGGTGATGGTGGAGGAAAGATCCCACTGTACCTAGAGCAGATGTCGACTAGACTCACTTGGACTCTCCGGAGGGTTATCTTCACTCGAGATGGTTTAAGTGGAGAAACTTGCACCGGTCTGTTTCTTTAAGCAGGTTGTCGGGGTAACTGTTCCAACCGCCATTTCTGCATTAAAATACTACGATGTTGGATTTCATCACCAACTAGTGTTTTTAGTGTGGGAATCTACTATTTGTGTGTGGTTTGATCTCCTAGATTTTATAAGCATTTGATCATTTGAATGTCTCCTCATGACTTTAGGATTTTTAATTGAAATTTTTCTTTGATTACGTGTGATTAATAATTTTTAATCGTGGTTGAATTACCAAGACAATCGCGTAGACTTCAGGGGAAACCCCCTGAGTATACACCAAGCCAACTTGAAGGATTGAAAGCTTTGGTACCACATACTATCAATAGAATTAGATCAACGGAACCAGGAGAATCATCCATAATTACTCATCTTGATTATCACGAAGTAAATCAACCACAAACAGCAGAATATATTCAAAAGCCAATTTCAATTTCCGAAATCACTGACATTGCTTCTACAACCAGTGAATTAGCTGAAGAACCTGAAATTTCTAAGCCAGAAACTGAACCTGCTGTGTTGGAATCATCTTCAGAATTTGTTACTCTGACTTCTAGTGATCCTGATTCACCTCGAGTAAGGCATCGCATTATCGAAAACCTTCCTTCTAATCTCATATGTATTGAAGAACTTGTTGGTCCAGAAGAAGATGTAATTCTTCCTGAAACCCAAGAAACTTTGAATCTTAGAGAGCGTCAATAAATATTCTATAGTCCTTTTAGAACTAACGCTTGGTGTTAGTATGAATCCTTTGTCGAAGTGTACGAAAAAAGACCACTTTAGCTACGCATAACTAATAGCCCTAACATCAAATATGGTTGCCAATATCTTCAGATCTGCAGTTAGTTGATCAAGACAAGAGCTGCAAAAACCAGATCTATGCATAGAAAGACATTAAGCAGTAAAAAGAAGGGTTTGCTCCATATATCCAATAGACAAGACAAGAACAATTTTTGAAAGAATTTTTTGTATTAAGGGCACATGGGAGGAAAACAAGAAGATGTTTCCAATTCTCCTCAATGGGATGGGTTCTTGGAAGTCCTCAGCACTTCAGATCTAGCATTTCTCTCTCCTGTTGTTGTAGAAAACCCAGACAAAGATAGAACTCAAAGGGAGCTCACACAACAAATAATGGAAAATGTGACAATGATAATGGCTCAAAGTTAGACCAAGAGTTTAGATCCAAAGTGATCTAATAGGCAACAAAAGGTGAAGAATGGTAGGAAAAACCCTCCTATTTATAACAAAATATTGGGTCATTCTAGATCTTGGTGCACGATTAAAATAATGTTAACCAAATCTAGATCCACCTTTTATGGAATATTTTATTATATTTTTTGGAGGGAAAAAGTATTTGACTTGGGTCAAATCCCTTTATTTGTTAATAATAAATAAATAAATGATTTATTTATCTTTTTTAAGGAAGTGGTTGAAGGATAATTAAATAAATAATGATTTATTTAATTATTTGTGGGTGATTTGGTCATATTTAACAAGGAATATTATCTAAATAAGATTTAAATAATTATTCCTAGAAAATAATAAGATAAATAAGGTTTATCTAATTAATTTCTTTGTTTTTGGGTTAAACATGACTAGGAATAATAATTAAATTATGGTTTAATTAATTATTCCATGAGGAAAATTAAACAAAATAGGTTTGTTTAATATTTCCTTTTGGGGTTTCCTGTTTAGACCATAAACAACCTAATAAATGTAGTTTATTAAGTTATTTTACATAGTGAAAGCAATTTTACTTAGGGTAAAATTGGTCTTACATGGTGTACTTGGGTCCATCTAATGATAATAGGTTAGATGAAAAAAAAATGGTGTAACAGATTGCCCCCCCAGCGTGCGAGTGTTAGGAGAAAATCGTATGACTGAAGTACGTTGTAAGAACTCAATTACCAGGCATCAAGAGGGAAATCAAAGAGAGAAATGTAAGGTAGACTAGTGTGCTGAAGAATTAGACCCTAAGGAGACGAGACTCGCAGGTGCAACAAGTCTCTTTTTATGAGAGGGTACCTGTGCTAAAGGCGGCGGGGGAGGCATACCTATGCCCACCGAGACAAAGTACAAAAAAATAGTGCGTCTAGTAAACGAGGGACTGAACCATAAAGTACAACTAGCATAAACATGAGCCAGATAAAAATATAATGAGGGATCCCACATACATGTTGTGCCTGGGATAACAGCCAGGACTTATACAATAATATCTGAGTACATGAGATAAAAATACAACCCAAATGCCCCCTATAAGCGGGGAAGGGCTCACAAAATCTGACTGATACATGCAAATCAAAGAGGCGCTGCAAGCGGCTAAGGCCGACATCATCAAATATATGGAGCTGCATCGAGGGCTGCAATGAAGAGGTCATCCGGGCATGTGGGGGGCTACCTGCAGGGCCACCCCCTCATGAGAGCTGAGACATCTCACACACACCCGGGAATCACCAAGAGCTGCTGCTGCATCACTGAACCATCAAGTATACAGATCTCGATCATGCTGAAAGGAGCTGGAGTGGAGAAACAATCAAGTCAAAGGGAAATGAGAGATCCCTTTGCCTGATCCGAGGTACCAAACAAGAGTGGAAGATGGAACCAAGGTACACCGCCCTCTAGACTTGTCTTCTGGAATGAAGGAGCTGATGTCAACAGAAGGAGGTCCACCATAGGTGAGGCAATGGGAGGTCCTCAACTAGGGTACGAGAGAAAATAGTAGAGCGACGGACAGACTAATACCAATGATGATGGTGGAATGGAGGGCACTGAGTAGCGAATGGACGACTTCCCTTGCTAGAGCATAAAAGGCATGAATGATGTGACAGCGACTGACACAATATCATCAGGGATAAGGGACAGTGGGACTGAAGGCCATAATGTGCGACACAAGAGAGAAACCAAGCAATGAGGGGTGGAGGACTATAGCGGGGTACAAAGGGACTCAGGATAGACTCCATGAATGCGATGATGACTCCACTTGGATGCTCTAAACAAGGGTGACTCGATGGTTCTGCCACACAGTAAAGGTCCAATGGGGGACCATGAAAACATGAGTACAAGATGGTAACTCACAACAAAAATCAACAAGAATAAAGACAAGTAAAGAGGCAAAGTGGTGCCCCAAGTACAAGTGTTGTAAGTGATGAAATGTGATTTTAAGGAGAGGTGAAGTGACCCATCTTGGAAAAAATGTGTCCTAGTGAAGTATCAAATCAAAAAAAACTAACAGATACCCATTTGAGGGCGTGGTGGGAGCTTTCCAATTGTGCAAACGGTTCGTCAAACGGAGCTACGATATGGTCACAGCAGGCGAAAGAAGAAACAAGGGTTCTCTTTTAATAAGGCAGTTTTCCCTCCAAATCCACTCATTTGCTAGTGTTGCTATGGTGAATGTAGAGAGAAGAGAAGGCCCTAATTCTTGCAGCGAGTGTAGCAGACAAACCGACCGTTGGAATCGAGATCCGTCAGTTGTAGGTAAGAGGCTTAACCTTACTCTTTCATTTTGATGGATTGAAAGTTCAGATTAGGGCCCAGAATCTCAGGAACAGCCCCCTTCTGCATATTTTCGGTCGGGTCGCACTTTTTGGGCCAAAATTTGCGACCTAGGACACAGGTTTTGAGCCAAAATGTGCGACGTGTCCCATGATTTGGAAAAAAAGTGCGACCTGGAAGATGAGGGGGTTTTAGTGTTGTTTGATGGCTGAGAGTTGGATTTTTTGTGTTTGGTTATAGTATTCCCTATCTGTAGGATGAAAAAGATGATGTTTTTGTGTAGATATGGTAGATATATAGGTGAACTGGAGAGAGAGAGACCTGGGTACATTACGGGTAGAGATCCAGATAGATCAGGGTGTCCGTCGTGTGTTGGCTAGGTTTGGGGTTCTGAAGTTTTTGGAGAACCCTTTGATGAGAGCTGGAGAGCCCTTGTTGGCCCAGATTATTAGTTATTGGGATCCAGAGCATGAGGTCTTTGTAGTGCAGGGGCATAGGATCGAACTGACAGTCTAGGATGTGTATTTCCTGACAGGTCTCCCGCCACTTGGGATGGTGGGAAATACGCAGCGAGTGTTACCACGGGGGCGGAACATCATGGAGTTTGTGGAGCGGCATTGTCGACTGGGTCTCTGAGTCAAAGGGACGCGGATACCGATCGGGGACCTACAGAGACTGGAGACCCAGGCAGTGGCCGTAGCGGTGCTGCGGATCCTAGGTAGCCAAGCGTTCCATCACATCACTGGGGGGCAGATGATGATCGTAGAGAGTGTGCTGAGTGGGATCTACTATGGGTGGGCCCAAATGATGTTGGTGTCATTAAAACGATAGTTGTCGCTATGCAAGCGGCAAGTGAACCATGATTGCTCGTATGGGACTGTATTGTGTTCCTTGTTTTTTGAGAAGATCCCGACCTTACGACCTCATATACAGCTCCTAGATGGGGGCCCTAGAGAGCCCAGGATGCGTTGGTGGGGGTGGCTAATTTTCAAAGGAGGAGGAGGGGAAGTTGGACGAGTGTTTCGACCTGATTTCTTTGCACATTGGGATCAGATGCCGTTATACATAGACGACTATCCCTATAGTGGGATGAGTTATTGTGTGGATCCGGACCTACCACTTCTGCCTAGTCAAGTATGGGGACCCGATGGTAAGTGATAAGTAACTATTCTTTTTTGGGCATGTTAAAGTTAGTGAATAGTAGATAGGGTACTGATTCATGTACTTTTGGTATGCAGATATAACTCCGGTAAAATCGGCCGGATATATGGGATGACCGGCAGCATCTGGAGTTGTAGGTCCGAGTGGGTCGAGAGCAGCGCATAATGAGGATGTGGCCGCTCTTCTGGAGGACATCCACCGTAGATGCAAGAGGTTACTAACCGGAGTGTCAGAGCGCGGTTGCCAAGGCTTAGACGACCAGTACATAGATCCATGTATTGGTCTACCCTCGAAATGGCGAGGTGTCATGTGGCGCATGGCGATGACCAGTCAGGGGATACGTGATCTACAGGCTGCAGGAGCAGAGTCATTGGCTCGGGATCCACCAGATAGTGAATAGGTGTGGGGCATGTGGTGCCCCCTAGTGTGTATGTAGGGGCAGGTGGTGCCCCTAGTTTTTAGTTTTTTGTAACATGCTATGGGCATGTCATATGTATCAGAGTATATGGACTCTAAACACATGTTTTGCAACACATATTATGGATATGCATATTCTTTAATGATTATGAATGTTATTGTCTTGTATAAAATGCGTGTGATAAATGCCAATCTAGAACATGGTTTGCAATGCTATCTACATAGTGATTTTGTTCTCGAGGTACATGGGTAAAAGTTATGGTTTCAAACTCATGTATCAAGAGTTTCACTCGTAAATATCGTCTAAATAGCACAAGATTATGCACACGATAGACACCATTTAGTTGCATGACAAGAGGTAGGGAATCTAAATGAACATGCAGATGGAGGATGCGATGAGAGAGGGCATTGCCTAAGAGGACACGCACTGCATCATATTCGGCCTGATTATTGCTGGCAGGACCAATGCATACCTCGTTGGAGAGAACAAGGGCATGCAAGGGGGTGAAAATGGCCCAAATTACACCATCGGCATAACCGATATAGGGTGATGACGAAAGGTCCTGCGGAATAGTGTTACAAGACAACAATTGGGGGGAGGAGGGACAATGACGGCAGCGTGAGTGAACAGAAGACATCGAGCGACAACAGCGAGAGGGAGTATGATGAGCAGGATGGCTATGATGCATATACAAACAAGACGGTGCTATATGAGGGCTATAGGAGGTATGGCGGGGACTCGGGCTGCAGAGGTCAATAGAGATACGGGTGGAGTTATCTCGTGTATGAGCGGAAAAGAGGGGGTCAAAGGTGGAAAAGACATAACATGACGCGGAAAAGTTACCTAAATCTTCCGTGGGGGAAGAAAGGCTCACATATGGATCATCACGGAGAATGACGGAAGAACAGGGAAACAAAGGGTTAAAAGATGGGGAGCCCAGGGTGGTCGCTGAAGGGGGTTCAAGCAAAACAACAGGGGAGGATGCAAGGGGAATGTGCTCCAAGGGTTGTACAGAGGATGATAGGTAAAGAATGGTCAAGTAGACTCCATCATTTGAACATCAGGGGGGGAATATCGACGGGAGCGGGGGAATCCTCCAGTTGGCCCGAAGCATACTGCGCGAGTATGGGAGAGGCGGATTGATTTTTTTCAACCTCATACCCTCGGACTACTTGTAAAGAGCAGTGGTAATGCGTCAGGTGAGGACAATGGTGGGAGTAATGGCCATGGACACCGCACAAAGCACAAGGTTTGCTAGTGCGAATAGTTTTTGGGTTCTTGGTTACGGACGAGGACGGAAGAGAAGGGTCGGAGATCGTAGACGCAGGGAACGCGACTTTAACCATGGGTTTAATGCGGGGAAACTTAGGACAAGTATGGGTGGTGTGACCGATGACATCACACAAGGCACAAGGCTTTGCGGGCAGAGGAGGAGCAGGGTCAGTCGGGGTGGCCTTGTCTTTGGATGCCCCCTTGCGAGCTTTGCCTTTCTTTCCTGGAGTTGTCACCACAGGGGTAGGGTCCTGGGGAGGTGCAGGGGGCATGGTAGCAACGGTGGAAGCGAGGGTGACCGGTTGAACCGGTGCTAAAGCAAGAGAGGGTTTGGGGTGACTAGGAGGGGTAGTGGCTGGAGGGTCAAGGTACCAGACGGGTATACCCAGGGTTAGGTTAGGGAGAGAGAGGGTGGCCATGACGGGGACCGAATAGAATCCGGGAGGGGGAGCCAGGAAGGGTATCTAACCAGCGGGATAACGACCAGGAGGGACGGCTCCGAGATGGTTAAGGCCTGGGGGAACCGATCTAGGGGGATAAAGGGTTTCAGGGATACCAGCTGTAGGAGAAGGGCCAGAAGGAGGAGGGCCGGATGGCGGAGATGAAGGGCTAGGAGCAGGTTGCGGTGGGCGAGGTTGAGGCTGAGGTTGCTGACTAGCCGAGGCAGGTCGCTTAATGGCAGCCCAAGACGATTGCATCATGCAAACATTTGATAAGCTGGGATTAGAGATAGGAGGAGGAGGGAGACCAGGAAAAGTTCCAAGCGAAGAGGAGTCTTTATAGATGCCGGGAGAGACACTGGTCAAGGAATCAACGGTTTGCTTATTGGCTACAGAAGAGATGGTTGTCTCAGGGGAGTTCTAAGACTTTGGCTCATGATAATTCAACTGGTCGATGGTGACTATCTTTCCATTGTGAGGAAAAGACATCTTGCGAAAAATTGCGGATGGGACAGCAGACATGGCATAGGTGTAGCTTCACCCCAATAGAATGTTGTAGTCTAGAGGGGCATCGATGACTTCGACGTCGACGCAAAAAGTCTTACCGGCAAGGGTGATAGGACAATAACAAAAAAGGCCAATGGGCTAGGAGGCGTGGTCATCCCACGCTCGAAGGGTGATCGTGGAAGGGGCCAAGTCAAGTGATCCGAGTTTCTTTCAAACCAAAGCAGACATCACACAGGTGGATGCCCCCTCATCAATTATACACCGAGAAATGTTGGCATTCCAGATTTTGACTTGGATTTGGAAGGCGACGGAAGCAGGAAGAGGAGGATGTTCTGATTGATGGGCGTCGAAAAACATCATTTGGTCATCGGCAGGATCTACAGTGCCCACGGAAGATAGCAGAGCCTTCTTTTGGGAAGGGCACGACTGGAGGAGTTCCAATGTGGAAATGGCAGCAGGAGATTGCGCCAAATCATCTACTATGCTATAAGAATGAGCAGCTCGACCAGAAGCAGCATTTCTACGTAATGGTCCCTTAGGAATCTTGGTATGAACCTCAACTTTGGGTTGAGGAATATGTAAGGGGCCATTAGATGTCGAAAGAGGCTCTATAGAACCAGAAGAAGGGGACTCGGGGGCAGACTGAGTGGGAGGCTTGGGGTACTGGCGAGACCGTGTTTGAAGGTGAAGGTCGACGGTTGGGGATGGATCAAAGTTCATCATGATGATCTGGTAATCAGAGGAACCAGAAGGGGAAGGTTGAGTGGCGGCCTGTCTGTCAGGTGGTTGGGCAGCCACAAATCCTTGCTGAGGGAAAGGATCAGTAAACACAGTTGGTTGAGTAGTGGCCACATTAGGGGGAGCATGAGGGGAGGCATGTTGTCCTCGCAATGTGGCTTGAGACTCCCACATCTATCGCATCTGGGGTAAGAGGGGACAATTGTGGGTGTAATGACCATAAACACCGCAACACGAACAAGTCTTATTTGTGTGAAGAGGCCTGTCCGGCTTGGGCTGAGTGCCCTGTTGCTGGTTAGCAGTGTTACGGTCAATACCTTGACGATCGGGTCCACGAGTACAAGGGGAAGATTGGTTTGGATTGCCTCTCTGCCTCCTTTGAGAGGAAGGAGGATTAGTCACGCCTTGCTGTGCAAATACTTGCCCTGGAGGGGGCTGTAGGTGCTGTTGCGAGGTTGGAGGAGGCAAGGGAGGTGGAAGTGCATATGCTCAAGGAGCTGGCACACCAGGCTGTGGATAAGGGTAATGGTTAGGTTGGGAAAAATTGAGGTAAGCAGGAGGTTGGGCAAAAGGATGAGGCATGCCGTATCCTGAATACATGCTACCTGGAGGGGGAAAAGTGCTAGAGGTGCTGGCCCCTCCTTGAGGGAGACCATAGCCCATAGGAGGTTGAGCATACGGATGAGAAAGGGCTCCAATGATACCGTCGGCGGAATGAGATGCCCCCGAGGCACTAGCGCCTCCGGGCCTGGAGAGGTCAGGAAGGACGGTATAAACATAACCAGACTGAGCATAGATCAGGTCATATTTCAAGGCTATTTGGAGGGCGGCTTCTTCGGTTTGAGGGAAATGGGAGGCGACATATTTGCCAATGAGAGCTAAGAGAGTGTGAAGGAACCAGTCCATATAAACCCGATCTTCGAAGGGGGGAGCTCGACATAAGCTTCGTCTTCGTCGCCATTCCTGGACATGAGTGGAAAGGCGAGTCGAAGAGGTTTTCTTGAAAGAGGTCAAAATCTCCGTACCAGTATCGTATTGGAGAGGGAGCTGGAAATAAGATAAAAAGGCTTGGGCAATGGTCGCAAAGGTGGTATGGAAAGAGGTGGCTTGGTCAACATACCATTTAGAAGCTTCGCCGGTAAGCGTGCATTGGAACAACCGAAGACGGATGGAATCATCGGTAATGGAATTGGAGGAACACCACATGTGGAAAGATCTGACATGGTTGGTTGGATCCTCTCCAGCAAGGCCTTCGAACTTAGGGATGTCGGAGGGGAGCTTGGTTGGCATAGCAGGCCAACCAACATCGTGGCGGATAGGGTCATTGATCAACTGATTGAAATCAGGGAGGCTGAGGCCTACGATGTACGGTAGCAAGGGTGCGGCCGAGGTAGTTCTTGTGGAGGTTCCGCTAGTAGTAGTTCTAGCATTAGGGCTGGGAGCTCCACTAGCGTTAGGCCCTGGACCAGACATAGTGAAGGTGACAGGGGGAGAACTAGAAATAAAAGGAGAACCCCAATTAATCAGAAGAGGATTCGAAATGCAGACTCGGAGGAGGACTGGCTCGACGATGGCGGGACGGAACAGGTCGATCGACCGGAAAGTGAGGGTGAAGGCCAAGAATTCTCTAGGAAGCGTGCCTTGGGGGCGCAATGATGGCAACACAAACACGGCACGAGGGGAAGAAGAACGACCGACAGAGGCAGGGAGGTGCAGAATCAAGTGATTACGATGTCGAAACAAGGGCAAAAAGGTGCAGTGTCAATTGATTTTAAAGTCTTTGCCTAGCGATGTAAACCAGGCTCTTCTTTGCTTAGGGTGAGTGTGTGGTGTGCATTAATTTTAATTTTTAAACCCTTTTCGTTTTGAGAGAAAGAGAAAAAGTGTGCTGAGTAACTGAAAATAATGCTGCAAAAACAGTATATAATGCTGAAATAACAGAAAATTAACAGCTACTATTCAATCCAAAAAAGGCGGGTCTCTCAAAACTAATCTAAAAGAGGGAAAAAATCTAGTCAAAAAACACTAAAAAGAGGCCAATAGATCTAGGGTCGAAAGGGACAGGGATATAAAGGGAAAAGCTACTGAAAAGAGGTGCAGATCACAGCCAAGAGGCAGAGGCAAGGTGGCTGGAAAAAAGGAGGAAATCAGCAAAAATCAGAAGGGGCAAGGAGGAGGCCCTAAAATTAGATCCAAAAAAATCTTCAGGAGGTGATTTGAAAGGGAGAAGAGCTGATTAGAAGAGGTTTCAAAAGGAGGTATCAGATCTGGAAAAAGGGGGGTTGAAACTCTGAAAAAACAGACCTAAAACAGATAAAAACTCTTCCACCAGAAGTGGAGAGTAATGAAGCCCTAGGGGGCTATGTTCCCACTTAGACGAGCAAAATAGATTAGAAACAGGTCGAAACGGGCTGAGACAGAGGCTGGAAAACCCTGACAGAAGCTTCAGAAAACCTAGAAAAATTGCAGAAAAATAGCAGAAAAATTGGCAGGTCACAGGTTCTGACCTATTTTCTGTGCAAGTCACAGAAAATGGGCTAAAAAGTGCGACCTGGAGGTCTAGGTCGCAATTTATGGGCTGAAAAGTGTGACCTGAAGCTCCGGGTGTCCCGACGGCAGATTTCTGGAAAAGTTGTCGTCTCAGTTGCTGCTGATGTCTGTCACCTGCGCAATAGGGCCAGAAACACGCGGAAGTTAGAAATTTTAATGTTTTAGGATTTTATAGGTGAAAAAAAACATGAAAATAGGAAAAACAAAAAAGATGAAAAGAAACCCTAGGGTCTGAGGTAGCTGGATATGCAGGAATATGAAAAACGACAGCGGTCATAATCGAAAACCCGTGTGGAGTTGCCAATTGTTAGTATGAATCCTTTGTCGAAGTGTACGAAAAAAAGACCACTTTAGCTACACATAACTAATATCCCTAACATCGAATGTGGCTGCCAATATCTTCAGATCTGCAGTTAGTTGATCAAGACAAGAGCTGCAAAAAACCAGATCTATGCATAGAAAGACATTAAGCAGTAAAAAGAAGGGTTTGCTCCATATATCCAATAGACAAGACAAGAACAATTTTTGAAAGAATTTTTGTATTAAGGGCACTTGGGAGGAAAACAAGAAGATGTTTCCAATTCTCCTCAATGGGATGGGTTCTTGGAAGTCCTCAGCACTTCAGATCTAGCATTTCTCTCTCCTGTTGTTGTAGAAAACCCAGACAAAGATAGAACTCAAAGGGAGCTCACACAGCAAATAATTGAAAGTGTGACAATGATAATGGCTCAAAGTCAGACCAAGAGTTTAGATCCAAAGTGATCTAATAGGCAACAAAAGGTGAAGAATGGTAGGAAAAACCCTCCTATATATAACAAAATATTGAGTCATTCTAGATCTTAGTGCACGATTAAAATAATGTTAACCAAATCTAGATCCACCTTTTATGGAATATTTTATTATATTTGTTGGAGGGAAAAAGTATTTGACTTGGGTCAAATCCCTTTATTTGTCAATAATAAATAAATAAATGATTTATTTATCTTTTTAAGGAAGTGGTTGAAGGATAATCAAATAAATAATGATTTATTTCATTATTTGTGGATGATTTGGTCATATTTAACAAGGAATATTATTTAAATAATATTTAAATAATTATTCCTAGAAAATAATAAGATAAATAAAGGTTTATCTAATTAATTTCTTTGTTTTGGGTTAAACATGACTAGGAATAATAATTAAATTTATGGTTTAATTAATTATTCCATGAGGAAGATCAAAAAAATATAGATTTGTTTAATATTTCCCTTTGGGGTTTCCTGTTTAGACCATAAACAACATAATAAATGTGTTTTATTAAGTTATTTTACGTAGTGAAAGCAATTTTACTTAGGGTAAAATTGGTCTTACATATTGTACTTGGGTCCATCTAATGATAATAGGTTAGATGACCAAAAAATGGATAATAACGACATAGTTTCTACTTAGAGTTGTGTTGTGTTGTAGGGTGCAGCAGTGGAGGTTTTCATTCAGTGTTTTCTGAGCTAGTTTTATAGTGGAGGAAGGTTTCCTTCCATTGGGAGGCTAGTAAAGAAGCCCCTTGGGCTTCATTGACATATTTTTCATCAATCCAAGGAGCACTTATCTCCTACGGCGCAGTTTTAGTACAAATCTGCGTTATTTTAGGGAGGAGTTGTAGGGGTGGTTGCAGTGTGTGTTTTAGGAGGATATTTCTCAGTGCAGGAGGGATCCTTTCATCTGGAGGATCTATTGGAGGAGATTTGTAGGATTATGCATCAGCTTCAGCCATATCTTCTCATTTCTGTTGTTGCAGCATACATTCTACCCTAGGGCTGTAGCTTAGATTGGCATATTGTGTGCATTTTCTGGAAACCCTCTTGGGTTATCTTGGAAAGGTGATATAGGGTCTAGATATGTATGTATAGCATATATTGAGGCATATATCATTGTATTTACATTTTTTTTATGATCTCCATCTATAGCTATGCATGCTATGACTGCGTTGTAGCGGCTCTCCAGCCTTTCATTTAGTAGCAGTAGATCACTCCTTAGAGTGATTATTCATCGAAGGCTTGTTTGCTCCTATTGTATGATTTGTGCCTTAATGTATTATGTGTATTTTCTGCTAATTTACTAAATAAAGTGGTTCCATATTGATCTCCTGTGTTTATCCATTGATGTACACTACTATTTCTAGTTTTATTACACTCATGACTCAGAGCTAATAGGAATGAGGTGTGGGACTTGGTAGAGATAATTTTATCAGTTTTTAACATTTAGTTAATGCCAAGAGATAATAATAGAATGGTTGATTCACTAGCCATGGAAGCCAACAATTTCTGCCCCCCACAAAAACCCTTGCTCAAATATGAGGTTGAAGTGCGATATCGTCCCTCCATTCCTGAAAATGTAAAGAATTAGAAAGTCTTCAAGGATGAAGAGTAGGTCAAGTGTTTTATGGTGATGGTGGGAAAGTTGTCAAATTTTATGATTGACTCAGTTGCTGAGGGTGAAAGTGAAGAGCCAAAAACCAAATGGGAGGAGACACTGGCCAGGCACCGCATTTTGCAATTAAAGGGAAATGTCATTCCCACGGGTCTCATGCCGTTGGAAAGGATGTTTGGAAAATAAAATATCCCTATGTATCCTAGAAAATTACCCCCGACGAGCATGTTAGGGATGTGAATATTTGGACAGAAGAAGATTTGAAGGTGGTGAAGTTGTCCAAGGGTGTCCCTGAAGAATACCAAGACCAATATCTCAAGTTGTTTCAATCATATAAAGATATCTTTGACTGGTCATACCAGGATCCGAAGACTTTTGACATTGACATTAAGAAGAAAAAGATACCACTAAAAGGAGACACTACGCCTCATAAGAAGAAGATAAGGTAGATCAATCCTATCCTCCTTCCTACTATTGAAAAAGAGATAAAGAAACTGCTACGGGAAAAGATCATTGTCCCTCTGAAGTATTCAGAATGGGTAGCCAACCTGGTTCTGGTGAGGAAGAAAAATGGTGAAATCAAATTATGTGCAGACTTTTGAAATATGAACAAAGTCTCTCTCAATGAAAATTATCCCCTTTCAAAGATGGACCACATCTTGCAGAAGGTATTCATATCCTCTCGCATGTCTATGATGGACTATTTATCAGGATATAAATAGGTGGTAGTGCACCCTAAAGACCAGAAGAAGACGATGTTCACCACACCTTTGGGAACCTTTATGTACACCCGAGTGCCTTTTGGTCTAATCAATGCTGGTGCCACATTCCAACACATAATGGATATTTCCTTCATAGGAGAGCAAGATAAGTTTGTGGTGATTTACCTGGATGACATCATTGTTTTCTCAAAGAATGGTGTTGAACAAATAGATCATCTTCTTTGAACCTTCGACAAATGTTGCAAGTATGGTCTATCTCTGAACCCCAAAAAATCCATGTTGGCCTTGGAATAAGGAAAGCTATTGGGGAATATAGTAACTAAGGAGGGAGTGAAGATTGACCCAAAACGAGTAGAGGTGATAAATGGAATTTCTCTACCAAGAAACAAGAAGGAAGTACAAGTATTCCTGGGAAGAATAAATTTCCTCAGAAGATTCATACCAGATTATGATGAGATTGTCCAAAGCATCACTCAAATGCTAAAAAATAATAGTGAAGTGAAATGGAGTCCTCAATAGAGGGGTTCTTTTGACAGAATCAAGCAGGCTTCTGTAGAAGCTCCAGTGCTCACAGGTCCATATTATGGGAATCCATTCATGATTTTATCTTCTCCTCTACTCATACAATAGGCGAGAAGTCTTGCTACGAGGAAAACGATGAAGGGCATGAAAAACCTATTGATTTTTATTGAGGTCACAGAGATGCAAATTGAAACATATTATCTTTTAGAAAGAAGTAAAAGTAAGCATACACTTTGGTAAAATCCATAAAGGCATTCCAGGTGTATGTGTTACAATCTGCCATAACGATCTGGGTTCCCACTATGGCGATGAACGATATTCTGGTGTAGGGAGACAGTGAAGGTGTTAGACATAATTTTGTCACCGTCCCTGCAATCCCTTATCCTGCATATTGGAGGGTCGTTCCCATGACTTGTGAATAGTGTCATACTTTGAAAAAAAACTTATTTGCATCCTTCTACATAAGGACATCATTTCTCCTGTTGGAAATTTCCTCAAAAAAGAACACAAAACCTATGTTTTGGCCTTGGCGCGGATAGCCAGTTCACCCCTCGGGCTGATGTGGAATATTTCCACTAGAGCTCGCGCCACCTGGCACTCTGCCTCAGTGCAGCCCCCAAGACAAGTTGTTTTAGGAATGTTTTTTAAAAATTAGAGGCGGAAGTTTCCTTCTAACCACCTCAAGGATGAGTCACTAGAAGTGGTTAAGTTTATGAGCCACAGATCTCTCTCTTTAGGTAGTGGTTTTTACCTCCCATGCAACACTCCTTAGAGATAGGCCTCTCTTCCATGATTATAGGGATCCTAACCTCTCCCTCTCCCTCTATATAAACATGCATTCTCCCTTTATGAAAGCTAGTTGAACATATGCCAAGGAGTTGAACTTGGAGAAGAATACTATAGTTGAGTAATTTCTATTAAGAAGGTAGAACCAAGGATAACTTCATAGAGAGAGTCCCGTCTGAATTCCTGACAAATATTTGTGAGACGCGCTCCGCTTGAACCTTGTTGGAGGAGACCGCAATGTCGAAGCTTGGTTGTACTCTTCCTTTAATTTATTAATATACTCGACTATGGTGTTGGTTCCATCATACTGTTATGTTGTTTATGTAATGAAATTGATTTAGTCATCTTCAACTGACTGATAGTTATGAATGTGAATTAGTATGTTGCATATTGTCATTTTTTCTTGTGTGTGTGCAGGTGTCTGAGCGTGAAAGCAAGCAGATCGTGATTTGTCAAACCAGGAGCAAGGAGCAAGCCACTCTTTTCGACAACAACAACATAGGACCTCCGGTAAGTCATCTATCGAATCTTCATCCATTCATTAACTAGGAATAAATATTATAGCTTGTATTATTTGTGGCTAGACCCACTCTAGGGCTAGTGGGATCACCTCTATCCATGGAGCAGATTTACCTCACCAACAGATTGGTGACTCTACTATGGACTCAGTATGAGTTTTTTTTTAACCCATTAGGTCCTATTTTGGTCTCTGGTTGCTTTTTTTTCTTTTTTAGATTAATTTTCTAAGTCCAAGACCCTTGTTCGGCCCCAGAGGATCAGATCTAACCTCTGTTTTTCAAAATTTTCCCTTTTTCCTGAGTGAACTGGCTTGGCACATTTTCTGTTCAGACAGACGTGCCGATTGGCGCTAGTTTCTAGTGTTGCGCCTATGCCATCCCCTGTTTGGCACTGATTACAACCAAAAAGTCGCGCCAACCCCTGTAGGTTTTAGGTTTTTCTTTGTTTTGGAGATTTTTGGTCAGTGCTTGTGCTTCTGGGTTATTTTTAGGTATGTATTAAGTTCTTTGGGATTGTTTTTTATTGTGATTAGCTCTCTTCCTTCAATTGTTTGTCTGTTTCTATTAGCATTGCAGCCTTAGGGTTTTTAAGTGGTTTGGTATGATAAGCCTCCTGTAGGAGTTTGAGCCTTTTGTTTCGCAGTCAACTTCCTTCCTGGTTTGGTTACATTCAGCTCCCTTGATCCGTTTGAGTGATTGCGTTGGTTGAATGATTATTGCATCTTTCGTTCGATTTTTCTTCTTGTCACTCCAAGCATAGATCACAACTGCTTGTATGTGTCTGTTTTTAAATCTCTCCTCAATTTGAGAGATTGCAACATCGGTTTGAATTTTGTTATGTTTGGCCTAGGTTGATTGAAATTGTTTTGCTTCAACTCTTGCATTAACGTTCTCAAGATAGTGTTTTGGTTTGTTTTTCATTTTATTTAGTGCACTGTTTGCTCTATTACATTGAAAAATAATAATTTTTTTTTTTTCATTCTTGTTTGCATTGTGAAATTGAAAGTCTTTCGCATATCTAGCATTGGATTGTTCTAGGAAATATTTCTCATTTTCATTAACTTACATCAGATACGATAGTGGATGTTTCTGTGTTTTCTCATTATTTTCTATCGCTTGAAAAATATTAACTTTCTCGTAGATAGCTTCTCATCGAACCGAATGATATCTTTTGGCATGTAGCTTGCATTTAGGGATTTTTTGAGATCCAACATTCAGTAGGACCTTGGAATTGAAACGTAAATACAAGACCAACTTCAAATTTACTCAATTAACCTAAGGCAACATTGAAACCTAATGAAACATCTAGTGGTCTAAGTCAGAGACGTGTTTCAGCGTCTTTAAACCTAGCAGCTATTGCTTGCCATTTGGCTTCAGACAACACTAGTACGGATTTATGCTCCCCGTACCATCGAGTATATAAAGGGAGACCCCTCTAGGTTGCAATCCTTTTATCCGTAGGAAGCCGAGTATGCTGCCTTGGAACCATGATACACCGAACATAGCATTCGGGGAGACTACCTGCACGTACATCAAGTCCTTGGTCATTCTTCTTTCATTTGATCACCAAGATGTATATGGTAGTTCACAGAAACCTGGTACACCATTTTACCTAGACTACCTGAGTAGTCATTTTTGATCTTTACTAACTCCATATATTTGAAAATATCATAAAGCACTTGTCCTTTCATGCTCACTTAAAATTGAAAGTGACTAGAGTCATCTTTTGCCTGTTTCTTGACTCTTAGAATGTGGAACAATGAAATTTTGGTTTCAATGTGGTAAAATAAACTATCTACGATTACATGCCCATTAAAGTTTGATCACTTGGCCTATATTTGTTTGCCTTGGTTTTTATCCAAGAGTCTTCATTTTCAATCTCTCTTCCTTTTCTACTGTGCTACAGTCATAGTGGCAGAACCATCAGTTTTGTCTAGTGGTAGTCCTTTCTCAGATGATTCATCTGAAACTTCTCAAACCTCTAGGTATACTGAACTTCAGCAACCTATTATCCCGTCAAAGCACCCCTTTGGAGAACCAATTGAGTTGAATTGGCCTCTTTTGAACACTTGGTTTGGGTTTGGGGTCAGGGAGCATTTTCCCCCTCTTACATCAGGATCACCATTTTTGGCTACTATCATACCTCCTAGTCCCCGTAGTCTCTTACAAGATTTCACGGCAGATTCAGACATGGACTCGTCTAGTCCTATTGGCAGTGAGGCGATTCTTGTTTCTAATGAAGAATACCAACTTTTCCCAGAAAACATCCCTCAAGAGTTTGCTCAATGTTCACCATCGGTGTCACTTCCAGTCGGATATAGGTATTTGGGTTAGATCATGACCGGTATTTCCTCCATGGCAGCAACAAATTTGTCAAGGGGTCTGATCCTTCCATCATTAGGGATGTCACCGATGACAATTGTCTCGTCAACACCTTTTGTTATGTCTGTCCCCACTAGACCTACTATCTGTGTGGCATCGACATCGGTTGTCGCCACTCAGTCATCAGGGGCTTTGCCTTCAGTAGAGACTTCCATTTTCATGGCAATTCCTAGTGGCCTTTCTCTCGAGAAGCATTGACTGGCTACTCAGCAACAGAGCTCCTAGACTTACCAGTCCCCTCAGGATTCTAGTGAGCCTTATCTTTCTCATTATGACACGGTCGATAACCCCATTTATACACTTCCATTTCATTATGATGAGTACAAAAACCCTATATATTTTCTTGCTTCAGAAGCTTATACATTTCTTTCTGTTTTTAGACCTACCTTGCATGTGCAACCTTCTAACCAACAAGGACAACCCTTTTAGGGACAACCTTCAGTTCAGCAAGGGTATGCTTACAACCAACAAGGAAAACCATTTTAGGGACAACCTTCGATCCAACAAGGGTATGCTTACGACCTGCAAGGACAACACTTTTAGGGACAACCTTCGATCCAACAAGGATTATTTTACGGTCCGCAAGGAAAGTCTTACAATCTACAAAGCCAACCTTTACAAGGTTAGCTTGTGATCCAACCGGGGCAACCTCAAGGACCTACTAGGCAACCAATATATAAACTAGGGACTTCATATGGTCCTGGGGGGAAATTTTATCCATCTCAAGGACAACCTTTCATGCAACGACAATAGGCATAGTTTCAAGTTGATCCAAATGTTTCACAGCTCAGGCCATCTTATGGTCTTGCTCTAGGTCAACCTGGTCATCAGGTAAAACCTGGCCCATCACAGCCAGGGCCATCTTATGGTCCTGCTCCACATTAACCTAGTCATCAGGCACAAACTGGCCCATTGTAGCCATTAGGCCAACCTGCTCAGCAGGGACAACCAGGTGGCCCTCATCAATCAGGTCAACCTGCTCAGCAAGGACAACCTGCATAGATAGTTCACCTTGCTCAGCCACTGCTCTACTCTACACCGCAGTCAGGTCAAACTGTGTGTCTGATTTATCCAGCTCAGTAGGGCGCTACTTATCAACAGCCCGTTCGACCCCAATGTGCCTATTACCCTCGAGGTCAATATTGACCGATTTACAATATGCCTCAAGGTTCTGCTTATTACCCTCAACCGCTAGGCTATACTTAAATTCCACAGAAAAATATTTATGCTGCTCAATCAGGACCCTCATATACTCAGAATTAGTATCCTACTCCTCTACCTCGGTATCTTGGTCCTCAACCGCCATATCAGTCGAACTATCCAGCTTATACCCCTTATGGTCCGAGTACTTTGGGACAGAACCAATGGGGGCAGAGTTACACTCAACCAGGATGGAATGTGGGTACGGGTCCTCATCGAGGACCTGCTATGCATTTCAATCCTAAATTACCCTTTCTCACCACGTTGGAATTACCCAATGTGTCCAAGTTAACGAATGATCCAATCCTTCATAATCCATATTAGCCTCCGGTTCCGACTAAGGTTCCTGGTGATTGTCCCATGTTTGAGGGCAAGGCTAGAGAAGACACCCAAGAACATGTCATGACATACGATTTATGGTGTTCTTATAATTCTTGGGTAAATGACTCTATTCGACCTCTTCTTTTCCAAAAAACTCTCATCGGAGCTACCGCTAAGTGGTACATCGAGCTGTCTCGCGGTATCTTTCAAGATTTCAACTCTCCTGCTATGGAATTCCTTACTCATTTCCAGTTACCGGTTCATTATGAAGCTAGGATGCATCTCCTAACATCCTTGAAATAGGACCAAGCTACCCATATCTCAGACGACATTGATGAATGGAGACGTCGTCGTCGTCTGATCAAATTCAAAATTCCTGATCAGCTTCTTACCCATTGGTTCACTACCTCATTTTTTAATCAGATTTCAAAAGATATAGCCATGGGGGCATGTGTTACCGAGGAACATGCCATTTCTCGTGCCCAGTACCTTGATTTAGTGTACTCTCAATCGGGCATTTTGTATGGTATCTTGACTGATGCCCCATGACCTGGGACTTCTAAAGTACCAGCCACCCTATCCGTTGATGGGGTTATTGGTTCCATATCTCAGACTTCACGTAAGTCTTCCAACACTGGGAAGAAAAAATAAAATTCTTCTAATGATTCTACTTCTCAGCCTACCCCGGATTCTGGTAAAACCTCTGAGGTCAACGTTGTTCAGGCCAATCCTGCGTACAAGACATCCAAGGGGAAAAATAAGGGCAAAGGCAAGGCCAAATCCGATGTCCCAAAACCAGATTCGTCTAAACCTCGTGCTGATGATGGTTTGCAGCGCAAGCCAAAGTATCCCTGTTTGATTTGTGATGAGGAATACTACACTAAGGATTTTCCTAGATGAGCCGAAGTTAGTAAATTTATCATAGGAACTAAGGGAACTCTAGCTTTCCTCAAAGAACCTTTTCTCTCTCAGCAAACATAGATGGTCAAGAAACCTGCGCCATCTGCACCATTTGGCTCTCAAGTGTTCATGATGAATGGTTCTACACCCGTTTCCATCGCTACTCGGTTGAAAGATTATGCTGGAACATGCTAGGAAGTCGGGAAAGAGATTGTTGATGGTCCTCCTCCCCCACTTTCCTCTATTCCTCTTGAGATTGAAAGGCCCAGTGCTGAACCCGTTGTACGACCAGCTTCTAAAGGTGTTCTCCAGAAATATTTTTGTAATTCTAACACCCGTGCTGCTCTGAATTATAGTATTGTTGAGGATTTAGCACAGGTGCCATCCATGATGTCCACGTTAGAAATGCTTCAGAGTTGTCTGTATCAATTGAAAGCGTTATTATCTGCGATTGATGCAATTGATCTTGCTGATTCTAGCCTTCTCTCTTTCAATTTAAAGAATTTCTTCCCTTGAATTTCGCACTAGATTGCGCTTGTCATACAAGTTGACATTAACAGTCTCAACATCCATAGAGCCATTGTGGATGAAGGTGCATCCACTTGTGTCATGTCATCTGCTTGCTGGAAGGCTATTGGCTCTCCAGCCCTAACCTTGTCACCCAATGCCCTTGAGGCATTTGATGGAAGGGAATCAAAACCCTTGGGTCTTCCTGCCATCTTGGCGATCACAGTACAAGGAAAGATGGTCAATGTCAAAGTAGAAGTGGTTGACGGTAAACTCAATTATAATCTTCTACTCGGTCGCAGTTGTACACACACTATGCCGTGCATTCCGTCCACCCTCTTTTGTCTTCTAAAGTTTCCACATGAGGGAAAAATCATTACTATCGACCAGTTATCATTCTTTACCTCGTCTTTTGAGAAAAATGTTCCATACGTGGATCAGATTCCTTCTCCCCTCGACAGCATAGGGCTAGGTATTTTCAAAGACCCTGCCCTCATGGGTATATTTCCCATTCCGCCACCAAATAATTTTCAAGTTAATATGATCTCTTGGTTGGATGACCCGTGGATCATCCCTTTACCTGGGCAGGTTGATTCATTTGGGGATTCGATGCTGCTTAGTCCAATTTAAATCAATTATTGCGAGCTTGTAGCTGCATCAGATTCTCCCCCTTCTGAAGATGCTCTGTTGAGAATATCTCTCGACGTTTATTCTCAATCCCCATGGCTCAGTGATATAGATTCGCCTAATCCTTTGAAAGAAGTGTTTCCATTCGATGAGGCTCTCGTGGAAACCATGTCTCTCGAAGACCTTCCTTGGAGCGATGGGCATCATCGTTCCCCGACCGTGGGGCAATGTCTAACTATCCTGAGTGTTTTGCATCTCAAGTTCCTTCTCTGCCACTTCAAACACCTATCTTGATTCATGAAGTCTTCACTGAAGGTAACTTGAGTAACATCACCCAGACGATGCCTATCGACATTTCTGTGAAACCGGGAATTATCGAGAACATCCATGTTAGAGTCACTTGTTCTTCCAATGAAGTCCAAGTGTACACTAGCCTCTTTCATGAATTCTGTGATGTTTTCGCTTAGTCTTATGAAGAGATGCCTGGAATCGATCCTAGTATTGTGGTGCACAAGATTCCCACCTACCCTAGTTCGAAGCCTGTTTGTTAGGTCCATACATTACTATTATAGTCCCTTACTATTGTTAGTGTAACCCCTTTATTGCTATTATTGTACCCCTGTAACCCCCATATTATTATTATTGTGCCCTTAAATTATTATTTTTAGGTCAGCTAGGATTACATTGTGGCCCCATGAACTCCTATATATAGAAAGGAGGTTTTGTAATTTGTATCATCCAAGAATTTTTCATTTATGTAATGTATTGGAGGTTTCCCCCTTGAAGTGGCTTATTTCCAAGGTGTTGATCTCTCTTCTCTTCTATTTTTGGAGCTGGTTTCACAACATTTGGTATCAGAGCTTTGGGATTCTAGGGTTTTGCTGCTCCAAACAGGTCATCGTGGAATTTTCGCTATAATTTTTTTTTATGAAGGTTCAGAAGATGAAATTTTTTGAGCCCTAAGAAAAAATCTTGAGGAACACTGTTGAAAAATTTCAGGGCTTGGTTCGCAATATTTTTGGATATATGATCTGTGGAAGGAAGGTGATTTTGCAGGCTCCTGAATTTAACCTAAATAGGTCATCGTGGAATTTTCGCTATAAATTTGTTTCTACGATGGTTTAGAAGCTGAAATTTTTAGAGTGTGAAGCTGAAATCCTGAGGAACATCATCACAAAATTTCAGATCTCAGTTCGCAATATTGGCGGAGATATGATCTATGGAAGTTAGGGATTTTCAGGCTTCTGAATTTCATCTCAAAGAGGTGATCATGGGAAAATATTCATAACTCTCTCTATGTGCATTGGATTGGAATGATGTAAAAAGTGACCGCACAGACTTTAGTTTTCTTTCTATCAATTTCAGAGTCAAAGGAAGAAACACTGACACGTGGCAGGTCTTACAAGTTCACTCTACTGAACTATTCCATAATTGGGTCATTGTGGGATATTGGACATGAATTTTCCTTGAAGAATCTAAATCAGATCAGACCTGTGGCATTTGAAAGAAGCTTCAGAGGGCTACTAGAGGGCCAAATTTCAGATATTGAGGATCCAAAATTATAGAGATAATTCAAATGCAATATCAATTTCCTCCAAAGCAAGTAAAAGGTGTGTATTCTTTTTTTCCGAATTGCATAAGTCTTGTTTCAAGAATCAAGTTGAATTGATTCCAAGTGCATATTGTAGAATAGATATCAGTATTGGATTCTAAAATGGCCCCTAAAAAGAATTCAACACCCACAAGCCTTTAGAAGGCTCTACTATGACTCATGAAGACGAAGAATGGAAACATGAAATATCAAAATTACAAGAGCAAGTGCAACTAATTTCGCTCTCGCAAAGAGCAAAAAAAAATGACATGGAAGTTTTGAAGAAAGGCATGGAAACTAAGATGGATGGTTTGAATAAAGGTGTGGAATATAAGATGGATAGTTTGAAGAATGGCATGGATGGCATGGAAGATGGCATGGAATATAAGATGAATGACATGGAAGCTAAGATTGATGAAAAAATAGTGATCTAAATGCAGACATGGAAGGTGTTGTAGCTTCTACAATAACCTCCAAAATTTTCTCCCCCTTTTAAATTTTTGAGCCCCTGATGCATTGAAATCTGGAGTCAAGACTGAAGTTTGATCTTTCAAATGTCTTAGGTCGCTAAGTCGCAGAATAGGTCATTTTCTCTAATAAGCAACCTAGCTACCCTGCAACCTATTATGTTGCCAAGTCGCTACGTCGCATATCGCATTCAATTTTAAACAATTGCAACCTAGCAACCTTGCAACCCTGTGACCCCAGGATCGCAAGGTCGGAGGGTCGCGACGTCGCACATGTCATCAACATGGTCTTCTCACTACCCCGCGACCTCATTTATTTACCACACGTACGACCCCTTTATATATAGAAGGGTCTCATAGGTCGCATTTCACCCATGCAATGGAGATAAAAATGCTTCTGACAAGCCAACTGGAGCATGATTTTTCCAGGTAAGTTGTCTAATCCTCTTGTTGTTTCCATTTTTTCTATTTCTTTCCCCCTTCCCCCTTATTTCATCCCTTTTAAGCCACTAGCTATCCTCCATTAAGACCATCTTGGAACCTACATTATTCTCTGAGCCCCCAAACCTCAATCTTATACAGAACTTGCTGATGAAGCCAACTAGCCTCCCCTTTGTCAGTCTCTCCCTCAAATGAATATTTCTTCTTCAATATATTACTTCTCTTCCGCATTTACCATTATTAATTTAAGTTAAAATTGAGTAAAATACTGCGTCGTCGTTCAAAATCATCCGCCCAGCCCTAGTGTGACCTCCAACCCTGCGACCTCGGTCCCTGGTCGCCAAGTCGCCAAGTCGTGTATCGCTCAAAACCTAAAGTTTTGTGACCTTGTGACTCAGTGACCCGGTGACCTAGTCGCAAGTCGCTAAGTCGCAAGGTCGCATCTTTATGAATTTTTATACCAGTGCAACTCAACAACCTCGTGACCTAGTCGCAAATCCTTGATCGCGAGGTTGCTTCTTTCACAATTTAAATCGGCTTCTTCTCGGCGACCGGGGGAATGGGTCACTAAGTCATGATTCACCCTTTCCTTGACCTTATTTTGGTAGAGTTAAAATCAGTATTAAGCATTCATTAATATGGCATCTATCTTATCTTGGGACTATTTTATGAACATGCCAGGGAACCTCAAAGCAAAGCTAGAGTGCATCTCCATCTCTTTAGCCTCAAGTGACATGAGGCCACTAGTAGTTCATAGGGAAAATAAGAGCCCAGAGGTAGAGATCTCAGAAAGTGAAATACCTATGTCTCCTCCTCTTATCTATGGGGACACCACATGTATATTCATCAAAGGAGAAAGCATGAGTTGGTAT